>OZ030018.1:73398493-74088493 GCA_964023405.1 Apodemus agrarius
CTAAAGAAATTTTCTAGCAACAACATGATGACTCACAACTACCTGAAATAGGGTCTGGTGCCCTCTTCTGGTGTGTCTGAATACAGCTACGGTGTACTCATGCATAAAATAAATAAATCCTTAAAAAAAACCCTCAGGGGACAGCAGGTGCTGGAGTGGTTGTGGAGAAAGAGGAACACTCCTCTACTGCTGGTGGGATTGGAAACTGGTACAACCAATCTGGAAATCAGTCTGGCAGTTTCTCAGAAAACTGGACACGATACTTCTGGAGGACCCTGCCATACCACTCCTGGGCATATACCCAGAAGATTCCCCAGCATGTAAAAAGGATACATGTTCCACTATGTTCACAGCAGCCTTATTTATAATAGCCAGAAGATGGAAAGAACCCAGATGTCCCTCAACAGTGGAATGGATACAAAAAATGTGGTATATATGCACAATGGAGTACTATTCAGCCATTAGAAATAATGAATTCATGAAATTCTTAGACAAATGGATGGAGCTGGAGAACATCACTAAGTGAGGTAATCCAGTCTCAAATGAATACCCATGGTATGCACTCACTGATAAGTGGATATTAGCCTAGAATCTTGGAACACCAAAGACACAATCCACATATCAAATGATGCCCGAGAAGAAGGAAGGAGTGGACCCTGGTTCTGGAAAGGCTCAATGCAGTGTAGGGGAATACCAGAACAGGGAAGTGGGAAGGGGTGGATGGGGAAACAGGGGGAGGGAAAAGGGCATATGGGACCTTTGGGGGTGGGGAACCAGGAAAAGGGAAATGAAATGTAAATAAGGAATATATCCAATAAAAAAATTAAAAAAAAAGAAAATTTTAACATCCTTAGTCATCAGGGAAATGCAAATCAAAACAACCTTGAGATTTCACCTCACACAAGTCAGAATGACTAACATAAAAATCTCAGGAGATGTGGCTGGAGAAATGGCTCAGCAGTTAAGAGCACTGATTGCTCTTATAGAGGAACAGATTTCAATTTCTAGCAACTACATGATGGCTCACAACTACCTGTAATAGGGTCTGGTGCCCTCTTCTGGTGTGTCTGAATACAGCTACTGTGTACTTATGCATAAAATAAATAAATCCTTAAAAAAAAAAACTCAGGGGACAGCAGGTGCTGGAGAGGTTGTGGAGAAAGAGGAACACTCCTTCACTGCTGGTGGGATTGCAAGCTGGTACAACCACTCTGTAAATCAGTTTGGCAGTTCCTCAGAAAACTGGGCATAATGCTACTGGAGGACCCTGCTATACCACTCCTGGGCATATACCCAGAGGATTCTTCAGCATGTAATAAGGACACATGCTCCACTATGTTCATAGCAGCCCTATTTATAATAGCCAGAAGCTGGAAAGTACCCAGAAGTCCCTCAACGGAGGAATGGATACAGAAAATGTGGTATATATACACAGTGGAATAATATTCAGTCATTAAAAACAATGAATTTATGAAATTCTTAGACAAAAGGATGGAACTGGAAAATATCATCCTGAGTGAGGTAACTCAATCACAAAAGAGCATACATGGTACACACTCAATGAGAAGTGAATATTAGCCTAGAAGCTTGGAATAACCAAGACACAAATCGCATATTAATGATGCTCAAGAAGGAGGAAGATCAAAGTATAGATCCTTGGGTCCTTTGTAGAAAGGGGAACAAAATACCCACAGAAGGAGATACAGAGACAAAAGTTGGAGCAGATTCTGAGGGAAAGACCATCTAGAGACTACCCCATCCAGGGATTCATCCCATATACAGTTAAAATGCCCAGACACTATTATCGATGCCCACAAATACTTGCTGATTGGAGCCGGATATGGCTATCACCTGGGAGGGTCTGCTAGTGCATGAGAAATACAAAGGGGATCACTCTCAGCCAGCCACTGAACTGAGCACAGGGTCCCCAATGTAGGAGTTAGAGAAAGGTCCCAAATAGCTGAAGGGGTTTGCAGAGCCACAGGAGCAACAATATGAACCAACCGGTAACACCAGAGCTCCCAGGGACTAAACTACCAACCAGAGTACACATGGAGTTACCCATGGTTCCAGACACATAGGCAGCTGAGGACTGTCTTATTAGACACCAAAGGGAGGAGAGGCCCTTGGTCCTGGAGAGACTTGATGCCATAGTGTAGAGGAATACCAGTACAGCGAAGCGGGGGAGGACTGATTGGGGAAAGGGAGATGGTTTATGGGATTTTCGGGGGAGGGGGGAACCAGGAAAGGGGACAACATTTGAAATGTAAATAAAGAATATATCTAATAAGGAAAAAAGATTAAGTAAAAAAGAAAGTAAGCACACATGAGTATACTACATTACTATGTAAGCACGAACACATTTACAAATTTGAGTTTTGAAATTAAAATGCTATGCTTCTAATTATAACTCATCAGTGGTTCCATTAAGTTTGCTGCCTGGAGGTTTGATGTGACCAATTTAAAATACAGCACAGTAAGAGGAGAGGCAGTACCCATTGAAGTGATGGGAGACCAGAGGCTTGGATGTCAATCTCCTCACAATCTATCTCTTAGAACACTTTCTAGGACAAAGAGAAAAAGACTTTGGATTTTGAGGAATTGGTTTTGAGTCTCATTTTGCTTAGGTATTGCTGTGATCTTGGACATGGTTAATATAACTCACCTGAGCTTTAATTTTCTAATGTATGAAGTGAGAAATAGTTCCTACTTCAAAAATTTCAAGGAGGATGTAATTGATTGACCCATAAGGCCTTTCTTTCAAAGGCTCTCTATTATTTGCACATGAGGAAACATCTATGTGCCATTATGCAGCATTGCATTAGTAATTACATATATGTTGATGTGTGGCCCCCACTTTATACTTCCTGGTCATTGTTGTATAGCTTGACAGTAGATCTTAGTAATTTGTATCATATGCTATGACATGAATAATTATTTTGTAGACAGAATAATATCTTTATAATGTGTTGCTCAAGAGCTAAAATGAAGAAAAAGATCTTCACCATGTCTACAAAATGTGTTCACCATGTCTTGTTTGTTTTATCAAATGTAATAATAATTTAGCTTAAACTACTTGCTTATTATGACATTAATTATTCTCTTTGGGAAACTTGTGGCTAATGCCAGTCACTAACATCTTGTCTATATTCATGAAAAGAAAAAGAAAAGTGTTTTGTGTTTTCTGTTTGATAATTTGGTATTTAGTTAATATATTCAGTGAGTATTGGAAAATGATACATGAGATTATATCTGTAAATATAAAAAACAAAATCTTCAGAGAGCACAGCAGTAATCATTTGATTAAAACACGATTTAATTAAAATATCAACAAAAAGCATTAGCTTTTCCTTCAGAAAACTAGCCACTTTATAATTTTCTCCAGATTTTGCTTATGTTTCTTTTACTTTCATGTATACAAAGAAAGATACTTAAAAAGTATAGCTGCATTTAAAAATAATCCAAGATTTCTTATATACCTACATTTAGAAGTAACACTCCTATTTAATCAAAGGTAAATTACAATCCTGATGTTTATCTTCTTTAGTTTTTATTATTCTAAAAATAGTTTTTAAGGTGCCAAATTGATCTGTTTTACAAGTCTTTCCATGTGGATTTTCTTTACCTATTTTTACGAACATCTTACCAACCAAAGTTTCCTTCAAGCCCACAGGCTTTTAAATGTAACAGAATGATTGTGTTTTCAATATTGATGATTACATCAGATACGTGTATTTTGGAGCTTGGGTGTATATAGAAAAACAGTTTTAATATATCCTCTAACAGATAGCCACATCCTGATCATTTGGATAGGAAGGTGCAAAAATAAACTCTGAGTTTAAATATATGTGTTTAATGCTTTAAAGCCATGCTTGTATTCAGTAAACCAACAGACTGAGCTCCTAAATATGGCTTTGTCCACGAACATAAACAAGCACTCTGGCACCTGCCGAACAAGAGACATTTGATTAACTCGTTCAAACTTGATTGCTACAAAATTAGAAACAGACGAAATTATAGGGAGGAAGGAAAATGACCGGGTTTAGCCTCATTTTGTTGATAGTGAATAAATATAGCCCATGACTTAAAAGTTTCCTAGGACTAATGTGCTCTCCAAATCACAGAAGGAACCCTCAGTGAATATTCTTTAATTGTAGGAATTCACCGAAGTAGAAGTGTTTACACATTAAAACAACAACAGCAGCAGCAACAACAACAACAACAACAACAACAACAACAACAATAAATCAGCCAGGCAGTGGTGGCGGATTTCTGAGTTCGAGGCCAGCCTGGTCTACAGAGTGAGTTCCAGGACAGCCAGGGCTATACAGAGAAACCCTGTCTCAAAACAAAAAAAAGAAAAAAAAAAAACCAAAAACCAAACAAACAAAAAACAACAACCCCTCCCCCCAGCACATTAACTCTTTTGTTTCTTTTCTTTTAAGGCATGTAGTCTAAAGTAAAACCAAATTCATAATTATTCAGCAATTAGTTTCTCAAGTGCCAGGGTTGTAGTTGTATGCCATGTTAGATTCCCCACTTTAACTGAGTAGCATCTTGAGTTATATTTCTTGGAGTTATAAAGAATTCCAAAACAAGCAGAGGGCACGAAATATATACCTTTTAAGATTTTGTAGGTGTTTCGTTTGTAAGAGATTGGGACATTACATTTTATATAGTACATTTTAGTATGCATAGATGCTATTTATTATAATAAAATTTATACTCTATATTAAGCACTCCATTATGTTTTATGTTTTGTATTCCAGTTGGACTATTTAATTCATCTTGGTAAATATTTTACTTTGTGAAATATTTGAAACTGTGTTTTTGACTTTCCACATGTGACAGTTTCTCATAACTGGATAGAATCCTCCAATCCTAGGGTGCAGTTGTGGAGCATAGATCAATGTGGAGAGATACAAAGTGTTGCCATCAACATTGGAGAAACAAAGGACATTATCCATTCTTTTAAAGCATAATGAACTGTGGAAGTTCAGCAGTGCACAGCTTGCCTTGATTTTGTTTGAACTCCAAAATAGAGAATTGAGTGCGAAGAGAGGGGTTTCCAGTTTAATAATAGTCAGTGAGCAAAGGAATCAGAATGTTGGTGGGGTAGAAGAAGCAGAACAGAGGGCAAAAGGGAGTAAGTCTACCATCTTCAGGTTATAATGGGTCGTCATAATGAATGAAATGTTCTGTATCATAGACTGGCAAGAGGGGAAGCCAGAGGAGATGGTGCCTGATCAGATGAACTTTTGAACTAAGATTCTGATAACATATGTTTGAAGACTAGTGATAAAATAAACTCTTTAGATCATTAAAGTTCTTTGTAGTTTGAAACTTTATAATAATCACATAAATTAAGGATAGTTGAATCAAACATCAGAAATTCACAGCTGTACTTGTTTTGTGGGTACATTTTTAGTAGGATCTGGAAATTTTTAACTTTCTCTAATATCTAGATTGGAAACATTTAATCCATCATCCATCCACCCTCATTTTCAATAGAAATAAGTTAAAAATTGAATGCAATCAATTAAAAATATAGGACTTATTAGCTGATTAAATCTTCACCTTTTCTTAACCCTTTTCCACTGTGAGAGAGGATAAGCCTTTACCAGGCTTACCCTTTTGCCAATAAGCACTAGTACTGACTCTGCAGCGGCCAGTTGCCCCTGCTGACTCAACTGCCACATTATTATATCTTATCTGGAAGTGAACATGCTCCTCAATGTAAAATGTGTGTGCATACCACCCCAACTAGACTCTAAAATCACAGTAATTTTTAAAAATCTTTTCTTCCCTTCCCTTTGTGCAGACCTCCTTGCTAGTAGAGAAGAATTCAGGAGCAGGAGAGACCAGAGGGACAACAGCTTGTCATTCTGAAAGACAGCCCAACAGGTGAATTAATTAACTCAAAATCTGAGGCTCATTATCACAGTAGAGCAGATGCTGGAGTCATGGACTGCAGGCTCCATCCTAGCTCAGTTGCTACCTGAAAATGCAGTTTGGGGCAAGTCTTTTCCTGTCTATATCAAGTGACATGGACTTTGGCTACTTGAACTCTGATGTTTACTTACTTTTCTGAAGCCAGTGAGTTACACATACTATGTGTATACGCATACATATGTGTAACATACACATATTATGCTAGTGTATACATATTGTATAGCATATAAATATAAAATCTATACTAGCAAAATATATAATATATAAACTATTATATATGTAATATATATTATATGTAATTATACACAAGCATAATATATAATATATACAATATTATACATTAGCATAATATATAATATATATGTATATGCTAGCATTTTATATATATATACTAGCAAATTATTATTCTTCACAACTTGCAACACCCAAGGAAAGTCATTTTAAAATGCTTGCATAAAGACCTCTCCTTAGCTGAAATTTGTTTTGGAGATGGAAAAGTGCTTTGCATATATATATATATATATATATATATATATATATATATAATGTATATATACAAATATGCAAAATGCATTCCATTCATAATAATGTATTTAATTATACATATAATTATATAATTACATATAAATACATTTATCAACTGATTTTCTTTAATTTGAGACCATTTCATCTACTATTGGTTTCTAATATTATAAGACTTTTATTAAGTGCCTCTGGAATTAAAAAAACTGTCAATCATAATCTTTAAAAATTAGTAAAGAAGGCTGAAGCTTAACATATTACCCTAAAGAATGATTTCCATAACAACACCACCAAAATATTTAAACCCATTTACAAAGTATGGCTGCATTTATAAGCTCCTCAAGGGCAATGGCTGTGTGATATTCACCATTCCATGTTTACACCTTGAAAAAGGCCAGCCAGGCAACATTGTATATTTGAGAAAGCAGTCTTAATTGGTAGGTAAGCATGAACTCATGATAGATATTAATAGTGAAGTTTAAATGGTTTGGAAGCTAACTCCTATCAACATGCTAAGCTAGGTTAAGGGAAAACAGAGACAAGTTTTTTCACTAACAATGAAGTTTGATTAAATCCGTGCTAGAGTCCAGTCACATTCAGTACAACCAACATTCTCAATCCTCTGGAAGTGATGCGCAGAACAACCCCAAGAGTCACCCTTGGAGCTAGGTAGCTTCAGACATCCTATAACTGCCAAATGGCAACTAAACCTCTGCATAGCTAGATGATGGTGGGAGGCAACATTGGCCACAACCAGAAAGAAACTTGAGCCTGTGATTGTAGCCAAATCTTTGAATGAAATTAGTTGTTTAATTCTGATACTCACCAGTGGGGAAAAATATAGCCTTTGACACTGTAGTTAGAGAAAAAGCTGACAGAGCTGCAAGTGAATGCACAGGTGTGAAGCATGGAACTATAGCATGACAAGGTCTTCAGAAGGTCAAGGCAGATGACTGGGATGAGCTTATATTGGACAAAAGCTTCAAGAGGAAATACACTATTACCACTCTGTCCTTTATCCTCCCTTCTACATATACCACATTTAATATTAATCTTATACTTAAGTGACATAAAATTAGCCACTAGAAGCAGTGAAAAATACTCTCTGAAATGTAAATAAAAGGGTAAATATTAATTTTATTCTACTTAACAACAATATGTAATCACTAATCATATTTTCTACATTAGGAATGTGGGATTTAGACACAGACACCTGCCAAACCCTAGTTGGCTTACTTGAGCTGCCCACAGATTTCTTCCTGCAAGAGAATATTCTTTCTCCAATATTTGGATAATCTTTAAAGAAATTTTGCACAGTTTAATAAAAACATTAATATTTAAAATTATCGTGCATCCTTTTGTGCTTACAGCAGTCATGTTAGGTCAGGATGGAATGCATTACAATTCTTTGGTTTGGAGATTTCACAAGACCAGGACCTCCTAATCCTGCACTTCCTACTAGAACAAAGAGAAGGAGAGGAAATGTGCAAGTCCTCGAGTTACACAGCAGAGGATCTGAGCTCCAGCAATATCTGTCACTTCTTGTTCTTTGATATTTGCATTTGGAAAGGAGATAGAGACTGACTGCAGATTTACTGTAAAGATTAGAAATACTTCATGTGAAATCCATCAATAGCAATCATTCAATAAATAATAGTTCTATCATCCTTTAAAATGTGGTCACTTTAAAAAAGCCTATTATTTGCACAGTGGTATGAATACTGTAATCATTGGACTTAAAATTTAAGGAATAACATTATTGCTTAGAATCAGGAAACATGGTATAGTGGTAGAAATACCAAGACAATAATGAAAATAACATTAAGCACTGAGTGATAAGAGAAGTAGCATTGGTAGGTAAGATCACTAATTGGTTAATACAAAGTGGTCAGCTCTCAAAAGCATTCACACAATGATGAACTCAGCTTGACAGGTTTATATTCATGTGTCTATTTATAAATATGGAACAGCAATTATCAAAAAAACTATGCCATCAATTTAGAAGGAGGTTTGGGGCTAAGGAAAGGCAGTAAATGATATCATTGTATTTTAGTTAAAAACGTATTAAATTAAAGAAGGGTGAAACCAGATCAGCTGTTTCCAAGCAACAGTCAGGGTAATGTCTGATGAACTATTACTACTTTGAGTTGTAGCATTTCCATGAATATGTTTGCATTCAGTTCTAACTAGTCAGTTCTCCTCAATAGAAGATAAAGGGAAGAAATCTCATTTGTACACAAACCATAAGTACTCTTCAAGCTCTGACCACATTAAATGAAGTACATTTTTAATAGTGTATGCTTTTGAAAGTTTTCCTATGGTCAGGGCTTTAAGTTCCATAGGAATGTGGGGTTTTAGGAAAGAAGAGAGCAATGTTAGATGTATTTGAATTTAACCACCAGTATCTGGGAAAGTAAGGCTTGGAGAGAAAGAAATGAGCTTGATTCAAGGAGAGGATTTAAGTAATGCCTGTGTGAGCAGGGAAGGAGTGGTGGGCACTGCTGGTGGGGGAGGGGAGAAAAACAGCACTGTTGGGAAGGGAGGGGAAGGGGACATAGAGAACTGTCAGAGGAGTGAGGGGAAGGGGAGGCAGAGAACTGTTAGAGGAAGGAGGGGGAAGGGAGGAAGAGCACTGTTGCTGGAGGGAGGGGTGCGTAATTCTAAGACTTGGGCTGATGGGATGTCTAGAAGGAAGAAATGGTAGTACTGAGATAAACCCAGCTCAAGACAGTCGGAGCAATGAACAGCTGTTGGCAAGCAATGCTGATCCCTACTCCAAGCACAGAGCTAGATTTATCTGGGAAATGTACTCTCCTAAAAATGGTCAGGGTTAGGAGAGGTCCTTTGCTTCCTGATGGCATCTCTACAGACCTCACTTTACTACCAAAGTCCCAGGCAATCATGTATGTTGGGTGGGACTAGAAATCTAGGTTCCAGAATCTAAGGCTTGGGTTCCTTTGGCTGAACCAATGAATCCAAGTAAGACTTGCCTAGAGGGGATGAACACAGTAGGTGTTAATATTGATAGCAGTTAGATCACATCTAAACATTAGCCTCAAGATTTTGAGGTACTGGTACTTATTCTCTAATGTGGGCAAAGTAATTGGCAAAGGAGCTCCCTGGTGGTTCTGTCTTTGCATGAAGAAAAAGCATAGTCTTGTCACTTATACTTATTCTCTTTGCTCAATAATAAAGTATTGCTAAGACCTACTTTATGCTTAAGGCTTACCTGAAGTGCATAGGTGGACGGGACAGAACTACAGGAGTATTTTTTATTTATTTTCATTTGAGACAAAAAGAATTGATCTAAGTTGACGAAACAAAAATCAAAGTCATTAAAAGGATTTGAAGAAAGAAATAGAAATAAAATATAACTCAGAGATTGCTATATCTTGTCCCACAAAGGTGTTTTCTCCTTTATTGCTCATGATACATTTTATAAGAATTCTTTAAAACCCTGGGAAATAAAAAGGAGACAGCAGATGCGGACCTTAAATACTTTTAATGCTTGACTGAGGCTATGAATCAATAAAATTACAGGGGAGACATGAACACTGTATAGGGGATGCCCTTAGAGAAAGTCAATAAACAATTTTAAGAATTGTACCAAAGTAAAGAGAAAGGACAACAGGCACTGTTGATTTGGAGTACAAAGTTCTAGATAATTCTGTTAATTCAGGAACTGCATGGCCATTTAAATTGCTATAATTTATTTCTAGAAGGATGGACCAGAAACATAGTAATCACATATCTTAAAAAAAAATAGTTTTTCTCCACATCCACATAATCTACCTATATAATTCAGAGCAGAAATATTATACTATTAAAGCTCAATTTATTGACTACACCCTTACATGTTACTGTAATGATCAAAGCCTGATGCAGAAGTTTTAATTTTGTCTTAAACAGAGCACAAAAATATATATTAGATTATTAATACTTAATTCAATCAGTAAGTAGCAAGAACATTTCAAATACTGAACAAAAACATTATAAGTCTGTTGTAACTTTGTTGCTATTATTTTATTTAATTTTTCTAATAAGAGAAACAAGATTCTTTAGAACTTACAAATATAGAATTTTATTTCTTAAAGGTTATTTTAAGCTCTAATTTTGTTAGAAATATAGATCAATGGAAAAACTCATCTGTCTAAATTATTTAAACTTGATCATTTTAAACAAAAAACTACTCATTTCCTGAATTTCTTGATACTGAACATCTGTGATGAAAGAGAAATAAAACCATGCATATTTCTCCTGAGCGTGTTTCTCTCTCTCTCTCTCTCTCTCTCTCTCTCTCTCTCTCTCTCTCTCTCTCTCTCTCTCTCTGTTTAGAAATAAAAATACAAACAAACCACAAATCCATATAATAAATATGAAGTGTCTACCAATTATCTCTTCCTGAGTTGTTTTACAAAATATGCTAGATTTGTCACTCCTACTAAAGAGGAAAACTTATCAAAAGCTGCTTCTAATTTTAGCAAAACCAAGGCATACATGAAATAGTTAAGAAGGATCTGGAATGAAAAGCAACAGTTAGAAAGAAACCTAAACCTGAGATCTTTATCAGTTTTCACATTTGGCTTACCTTGTGAAAAGTCAGAGCTCCTAAGAGTCCTGCCTGCAGCTTATCCCAAACTTAGCCCTGATGCGAGCTTCTTTCTGGGTTTTTATAGCCTCAGTTCTACTCCACTTACTCCAACCCCTGTCGTTGCTTTCTCTTACATCAGTTCTACAGACTTGCAACGGAATATTTCACCAACACACGCACACACACACACACACACACACACACACGTTCTCTCTCTCTCTCTCTCTCTCTCTCTCTCTCTCTCTTCCTCTCCCTCAAGCCTTCCTTCTTGGTTCCTCCCTTTTTTCCATCTCTCCCTTCCTTTCTCACCCCCTCCCTTTCCCTATTTCTCACTTTTCCTTTCCACATTTGTTCTATCTGTTGCTTTGAGTGTGGGATTTGAGTAGCGATAGTAGCTCAACTCTGGAAAACTTAAGTACACACTTAGCTTTGTGCTCAGGTTCAGCAGCAGCATCTCTACCAGAGCTTTTAGTCGAGCTCTGAGTATTAAAAATGTATTTGGCTAAATGCACAAAGATTTGTGAAAGTCACCAACAAGGTTTAAAAAGTCACAGCAAGATTTTAAAAAGATTATAATCAGACACATACTGATTTATTCGTGGAGTTAGGGATCCTTACATCCCATGATCATCTACAGAAATGATGAGTGGTTTGTGCCTTGGGTGCAATGTGCTGTGTCCCTGAATCAGACAGGTACTTCTTAACTGACATGGTTATAGTAGGAAAACTGCCACTCACAAACCTAAAAATAACTGTGGCATGTGGCTATAAATGCAGAGGTTATAGTTGTCCTTATCTTGCTCTTGTTGCCTTTTATTTAAACCAAAATATTCCCTGTTGTGTCTGAAATTTTTCTTCATCTTTATCTTCTGGAGATCACATTTCTCTGTATATGTACATTAGTTTAAAATGGTTGACCTTACCGGTACCTTCTATGTTATTAAATCATCATTGGCTTGTTCCATTCACTGTGGCTTTCCATTTATCAGATACAGTAACTGAGGCTAGAAAAATCCACTTAGTGAGAACACACACCTAAGGGTGTTGCAAGAGGTAGATTACACATTCATATAATTCCATACCCAGTTCTTTGCCCATGATTGCATCCTGTCTATTTCAAAAGCTACCAAAGAGAACTAAACCAGATTATATTTTAGCACAAATAGAAATAAAATTGTTCTTTAGTTTTGCTTACAAGCCATATAAAATACTATTCACTAGCATAGGAACTATTGCATGGTTAATTTGGAGTTACAAAGGAGAGCCAACCAGAGCACACTGAATTGGTGGGACAGTAAAAAGCTTTGTTTTTATGAAGGGCTTCCAGGGATAACATATGTCTCAACAAGCCTGAAATCCGAGCAGTTGGCAGCCGTGGCTCCCAAGTCAAGACAAAAATACTACCTAATTGTGGAACCTTGTTTAGACATTACCACCATAAAAAAATTATGTTAAGCTTGAATCCACATGATGGAAAACTCTCAATATAGTTTTAATGGACGCATCACGATGCTACCACAGCCAGGATCTGTGACGTCCCACCAGCCCCAGCATTCTGACAAGTGATATCTACAGCTGATTTATTCCAGATCTGTCCCTGTTACACAGTCCAAAGATTCCAGCCTATTTGTGGATTTTGTTGACCTAATTCAAAAGTTTAACTGTTCTGCAGCAGAAAAAAATAGCAGCAGTTTATTCCAGGAACGCAGCCATGGTACAATGAAGTCATTTGAACAGGCTTCTGTATATTGCACACTTCTGTGGGACTTACTTATACACTTTACATTATCTTACAAAAGAAAGGGGAGAGGGAACATGTAAAGATATATAAAGATGAAGAAAATAGGCATCCCATGACAAGTCGAGGGGACGGGCCGAAGGGAATTAAGACAAGAGAGAGAAAATATTAATGAAAAATTTTCAGCCAATAGATCCTTATTTTATTCAGATAGCAACCTTGCCAAGGAAGAATTCTTCACACCTAATAGGAAGCAAGCAAACAAACCACAACAGCACTGCACATCTTTTAAAAGAATAGCTCAAATACTCATAGCTTCAAAGTGATGGGACCAGGGATTGGGTATTATTCTGGTAGTAAAGAGAAGGCACATTCAAACTGAACAATGGAAAATGTCATTTGAGCAGGGTGCACATACTAGAAGGGATTGTCAGTAAAAGAAAGAGGTCCAGTAAAAGGCAGGTAACCGGGATTGTGAAGCCTAAATGCTCTGTTATTGATTATAGGAACTCCAAAACAGAATAATCCAGGGAAGCACAGTTAGCTGTGACCTACAAAACCAACCAAACAACCAACCAATCAACCAACCAACCCAAAACAAAATAAAACAAAACAAACCCCACAGAGGCAAATTAGTACTAAAAATGCAGACCTATATACAATAGACAATTTAAAAAAATCAGTGAATGATAGAGAAATACAGTGTGGTATGTATAAACTATGGAGTACTATTAGACATAAAGAATGAAGTTATAATATTTTGGAGAAATGGGTGGAGCCAGCGACCATGATATTAAGTGAAATAAGCCAGACTCAGAGATCCATTACCCATTTCCTTTCATGTGTGGATTATAAAGAATAACATGGTAGAAGAAGGGGAGCTACTGAAGAAATGGAAAGGGTTAATCAGTGAGAGGGGAAGAAGAATTCAAGAGGAAAATGGGATGATGAAAATACATCCTGTCCATGCATGCAAATTGCCTCCTTTATCTCTTTTATGACCTGATTCATCCTGCTTAGTCAAGTGAGGCTCACTAAAGTGTATATAGTTTGTATACACAAATGTCAGTCGTTTAAGGTGCACAGTCCAATGAGTTTTGACAAATGCAAGTTCAATTTAACTTTTTTAAAAAAGAGACAAAACATGTCTATGTCTCATCAAAGTTCCCAGGTGCCCCTTTTCCGTCAACCTTTACCTCCACCTCCACTCCTGATCCCATGGAGCTGCAGGTTTCCCTGACAGCATGCTTTCCAGAGGCAAAACAAATAACCTGCACAATATGTGGTCCTCTTGCCTGGCTTCTTTCACTGAGAATAATTCATTGAGACATGTATCCATGCTATTAAGTATTTCCTACCTTTTTGCTTTATTACTGAGCTGGTTGTTGTTTTAATTTACATGGTGAATTCTACCTTTGTCCCGGAGACAAGCTTCACTTATTCCTGATGTACTGTCCTTTGGTTGTTCACTGAGCATGCTTGGCTTTCAAAACACTTAAAACGATTTTTATTCACAAGAGACATCGGAGGGCACATTACTTTTTTTTAATTGAATATAATCTTCATTTACATTCAAATGATAAAATCTTTCCCTATTTTCCTCCTTCCCGAAAACTCCCAACCCCTCCTCCCACCCCCTGCCTCTAAGTATATGCCCCTTCACCTGATCCACTCCCACCTCCACTCCCCCCCTCCCCATTTCCCTTTGTTGGGGCATCTATTGAGCGTTTACCTGACCAAGGACTACTACTCCCACTGATGCCCTACAAGGCCTTCCTCTGCCACATTTTTGGCTGGAGCCATGTGTTCCCCTTGGTTGATGATTTAGTCCCCCGGAGTCCTGAGGCATTTGGGTGCCAACATCATTGTTCTTCTCATGGGGCTATAAACCCCTTCAGCTCCTCTGGACCACCCTCAAACCCCTCCATTGGGGACCCCATGCCCAGACCAATGTTTGACTGCTAGCATCTGCCTCTGTATGTGTAAGGCTCTGGAAGGACCCCTCTGGAGACAACCATGGCATGCTCCTTTTGGTAAGCACCTCTTGTCCTCCATTATAGTGTCAGGGTTTGGTAACTGTTTATAGGATGAATCCCCAGCTAGGGCAGTCTCTGGGTCACCTTTACTTCAGTCTCTGCTCCAAGAAAGTGTCATCCTGAGCGAGGTAACCCAATCACAAAAGAATGCACACCTATAAGTGGATGTTAGCCCAAAAGCTCGAAATAAACAAGTTACAGTTCACAGAACACAGCAAGCTCAAGAAGGATGACTTAAGTGAGGGTGCTTTGGTTCCTCTGAGGAAGGGAACAAAAGACTCACAGGGGCACATTACTTTTTAAGCATATATTTCAAGTTTACATGTCGTTGTTGTGCTTGTCCTAATAATGACTGCAGAAAGTTACAACCTCACCCACTTTTTGGAAAGCTTGAAGATATTTGTATTCTTTCTTAAATACTTGGAAAATCCAGCAGTAAATAATTATGAGATCTTATAGTAAGTACATCTAAGCCATTTGTTTCTCGGAGAAAATTTTTACTAAGCTTTCAAAATCTTTAACTTTTGATATTTATTTGTATATTATATCCTAAGGAACTGTCACAGTTTTTCAATTGACATCCATGAATTTCATTAACCATCAAGTCAATGTAATTCATACAATTACTTCTTGTTCTTTTGTTATCTGTAGGACTATTTTAATGCCACTATTTTCTGCCTGATTCTAGGATTACTTTGTGCATTCCTTTTTTGTCTTGATCATTTACTCTGAAATTGTATCCATTTTATTTATTTAGATTATTAATCTCAGGTTTCACTGCTTTTTCTCTGTTCCTTCATAATTTAATTAGCTGATATCTATCTTATGTCATTACTTCCCTTTTACCTATAGATTTAATTTGTATATTATTTTAAATTTTCTTAAGGTGAGATCTGAAAGTTTTGATTATATGTCTTTTAAAATATAATTTTTACAATTTATCTTCAAAACATTATCACTTTAGTGGTTTTCTGTATCTTTTGATATATTTTTAAACTATTATGTAGTTTGAAATATTTTTGATTAAGAAACTAATGGTTACTTAAATATCTCACTATTCTTTTAAACATTTGGTAATGGTTTTATTATTTATTATTATATTATTACTTTCTAGCTTGTTTTGTTGTCAACAAGAATATTTTCTATTATTTTGATTCTTTTAAAAATTTGAACATTTTATAGCTAACTATACTATGTTATGTGGTATTTCTTGCAGATTTAAAAAGCAGTGCTAGCTCATTATAATTGAATAGGAAGCTATACAAATCTTAACTTATGTAATCAATAATGGTCTAATCTATATATTTAATGACATTTTTTCTACTTCTCTAAATTACTAATAAACGAACTCCGGGTGTACATAAGGACAATTATACAGTCTGTCTCTTTTTCAGTACTGTTTACTTTGATTAATACTTTTTTTTAGCCTTTTAAAAGATTGGGAACATTTCCTTTTATTATGATGAAACTTATAATTTTTATCTTTGAGAAAACTTCAGTCCTTTGAAACCCAATTTATGTGTAGTGAATTTGTTCATTATGATTGTGTTTGTGTGTGTCTGTATATTGGAAGTTACCTTATATGTTTATGAGTGTGTATATTCATGAGGAGGTCTTACACAACCTTATGTATTCTACTTAGAAATGCCATCTATTTCCTTGATGTAGAGTCTCTCACATTGGCCTTGGTCATATCTGCCCTGTGAGCTCCATGTTTCTTTCTCTACTCTGCAATGCTATGATTGTAAGTGCATCTTCCATAAATTCAGGGAATCAAGATCAGGCCATCATACCTCTCGGGAGGTATGCACTCATCCTTTCTTTCCGTTGTTGTCAGCATGTTCTTTCCCATTACTTTTGGTTTTAATTAATGTTTGTGATTTTTGGTAAAATGATTCCTACAGAAATGGCTGAATTGGTTCATTTTTTATTTCCCCAATCTTACAATAACTCTTCAGTCACTCTGTTTTAACTGTCAGTTGTTAATGGTGTTATAAGCATTATGTAAGACATTTGCTTTCTTTTATCTTGTTTGCTATATGTTGCTTTTGCTTCCATTCTGTCTTACTTTACTTATAATTTATAGCTATCCTACTTTTCAAAAATCTCATTTCATTTTGAATTATATTTATTTTTGTGCTTTTGTGCATATGAATGCAGGTGCCTAAAGATCCCATAAGAGAGTGTAAGATCCCCTGGAGCTGATGTTACAGCAGCAGGAGGTTGCCCAACAACTGATGAGAAATGACCTCAGGTTCTCAGCAAGCAATATATGTGCTCTTAACCACTGAACTACCTCTAAGCTCATATGCTACTCCTTCACATCTCCATAAGCTTCCTCAAATCCTAGCTCTTTCCTCTACATGTATCCTAACAATCATTTTTGTAGTATATATCATTGTCTCTCACAAATTCTTTACCATATTGTTATACATATTAATTTCACATGTTCTGTCCTTGCAATCATCATTATTTTAAAATGCTTTGTTTTAGTGTGTGTGTGTGTGTGTGTGTGTGTGTGTGTGTGTCTGTGTGTGTGTCTATGTCTGTGTACACAATGGATATGGGTGCCTATATAGGTCAGAAGAAAGCATGGGCTACTCTGGAGCTGAAGTTACAGGTGATTGCTGATACCAGGAACCAAGCAAAACCTAGATCCCCTGTAAGAGCAGTACATGATCTTCACCACTGAGCCATCTCTCCATCCCCTTGCAATTCTGCTTTTAGCTAACATAGTTATTTGTAGCAAAAATACATGTTTAATAGTTTACATTTGTCACAACATTTACCACGGTTGTCAATGGTTTTATGTGTACATGGCATATACATTTTGACTGAAATTTCAAAGTAGAACTACTCTCCTTTAGTCTAAGTAGCTTAGGGGGTTTACTTTTCTTGTCTTAGGTAAGGTCTGTCATTTATCTTTTGGTCTGTATGATACTGGATAGGAAAATTGTTGCAATCTGGATGTGTTGCACTTGGTTGTAATAATTTTAATATTTGGCTTGGGCCTTTACATTTATTATTGAAGAATTTCATAGTCCTGTGCATTGTATTTTGATCACATTTGCCCCATTATTATTTAATGTCCCTTTCCTCTTGAACTCTCCCTTATGTGCAAGCTCTCCTCCTGCTTTTGGTTTTCTTCTGACCCACTGAGTTTAACTACAGGTGATTCTTTGACAATGGATATGAAGCGATTGCCTGGCTTTTTGCCAGTGGCTAAACACCCAAGGTAAATGTCTCTGTATCCTTGGAAACTACTAACTTCCGCTGAAGGAAGAGTTAAACCTCATAAGCCCCTCTCACTGCCTTGAAGGAGCTTTGAAGACTACTAAAGATAGTCTTGTGAAGTTGTCCCAGACAAGTAGTTTTTTCTTTTTTAATTCCAGTGGCCTGGTCATATCAATGGAAGTACTATTTCATAGTGTTTGTACGCACCCTCCAACTCTCACATTCTTTCTGAGTTCTCTTCTGCAATGTTCCCTGTGCATCATCAGAAGGTGTGATATAAATGTTCCATTTGAAGTTAAACACTCAACTATGATTTATTATTGGCACGTACATCACATAGGAGTCTCCAAATACCCACTACTCACTGCAATAAGCTTCTCTGATTAAGGTTGAGAGTCATACTATACTATCAGAAATACGCAGAACTATTTAGAATCAACTATTGTAGAGTCCTCACTAGAGCCTGTGACACACATCACAACACATTCTATACTGGGTGTTAGTTACATAGAGCAAGCCTCAGGTACAAGCAGTGAGTTGTTGACTACCCTATAACTGTCATGATGCTAAGGAACATATCCTGCCTGGAAGGTCAATACTACAGCATGTAGTGTTGACAGCTAGATAAAATTGTTGATGTTTTTCTCCCCCAGGAGACTGCATAGCATCTTCCAACATTATGAATTATAGTCAACAGGGAGGCAGCTTCTAGTTCAGTTCCAGCTTGATGTCTTGATGGTTAATACAATTAATGGCTATGGTAGCTTGAATAATAGCATCATACTTTGTAGCTCTGATTAGCAACAAAGAGCAATGACTGGTTTCTTTGAGACTTTCTTGGGTCTCCCTGATGAATAACTGATAAAGACATATTTTTGGGAAAACTTTCTATTTCTTCAAATTTGTTCTCACTTATTTCAGTTTTACATAGGCTATATTCAATATTTCTTGGAGAACCTGGTATTTGCAACATACTTCTTTAATGTACTTCAGTTTGATACTTTTCTTACTTAAGCTTAATGTGTGTGTCGTCTTCTCTTGTGAATTCAGTCTTGTGTTTATTTTTGCATGCTGCATACCTCTAGAATGGTTATATGTTCTACTTACATATATGGCTTTCGGCAAGTCTTACTCTTCAGGAGCCCACACTTACTTTTTGGTCATAATTTCAATAGTTTAACTTCTTCAGTTGTGGCTAGACTATAACCATAATGCTCTTCCTTTAGTTACTACCCAATGGGAAACAACTCCTATGCGCTCATTACCAAGAAAGTATACACAGTGATTTGAACCACCTCTTATCCAGTGACTTTTAAAATTCATTAAAAATTGTTATTTATATATTGTATAAATATATATATTAAATATATGTATTTCACGATTTGGTGAAAGTGATTGTCTTAAAGCTCTCTATTAACTAGGTGAAAACACAAATTTTCCCAATACTTTTATTGTTGTTTGCTACACATGGTATCTTGATAGCATTTCTATCTCAATTTTAGGGATATTAAATAGATTCAAAGACCATTTATGTAGAAACAAGCCCTACAGTGTGTCTTTTATTTGACATTCACCTTGTCTACCACCTGTTTTACTGCATAAATTATACACATAAGAAAGGGATTCTAAAGTGGGACAAGCCTCCTCATGTTTCCCTGTGCATGTATCCTGTAGTAAAGGTCAGAGACTGCATTACAGTTTCAAACTGATGCCCATGGCTGAGGGAATGATTTCTGTCTCTGCAGCACCATGCACCTTCTCAGTTCCTGTTCACTTTGTGCTGTTGTTCCATTTTTTTAAATTTTCTGAGATTATAATATATATGTCATTTCCCCCTTTCCTTTTCTCCCTCCAAATATTTCTATATTCATAGTCTCATTTTCTTTACATAAATATATTTACATATATTATTAAATAAATAAATAAATAAATAAATAAATAAAAATTGCTCTGTCTAGATAATGATCTTTTATAAACTTCATGTCTGAGCACATCAAGCCTCTGAAGCTACAGTAACAGGGGCTTTCCCAACAGACACTATATTTATCCAAAGAACATTTGCTTTCACCTTTATTTTTATAGAGATGGAGCTTCAGTTGGCCTGAGTTGCCTTATTTCAGCACTGTTTTTACAGCCTCACTCTTTGCTGACTCTAATGGAACACCCTTGTCACCTGATACCTCTGTCCATTCCGCAAAGTGCATGCTTACTAGTTATAGTTACATGAACTACAAAATTTTACTACTTAACTCTAGTTAAAGGTTACAGATGTTCTGGGATTAGTAGAAGTCAGTGCCCAAACACACACAAACACACACACACACACACACACACACACACACAGATACAGACACACTCACAGGCATATGCACATACACACACATGTGTGTGTGCACACCAAACATATATATGTGCACACATAGAGAAGTGGTCATACTCATATGAGCCCATACATAAGTGTGTATATATGTGCACATATGTGAAGACTCTTATACATAGGGACACAAACAAATGTGCATACAGTTATGCACACAGAAAGCTACACAAATTAACACTTGTACATACCTAAACATATATAAGATATCCTGGGAATTCAGATGTTTACACAGGGGGCATTAAATCAAGAACAACAATAGTAATAACCTTTCAGAATATGACACGAAAACCTAAAAACATCTTTTTGTGATTTATGTGACAGTTTTATCTTTTGATGACACATTTTTATTAATATTTTTAAGTCACAATGAAATTCCATGATTTTCTCTTGCTTTAGTTTGCTTCATTTTATTCCACTGAAATATTGACTAGGTGCAACTTGGGAAGGAAAGGGGTTATTCTAACTTATATCTTCTTATTAAGAGAAACCACAGCAGGAATTCAAGGAAGAAATTCAGAAGCAGGAACTGAAGTAGAGTCCCTGGAGGATCATTACTTACTGGCTTGCTTTCTAATACTCAATTCAAATTGTATTTTTATAGAAGACAGGACAAACTGCCCAAGGGTGGCACCCACATTGGATTGGGCTCTTCTATATCAATTATAATCAAGAAAATGCCTCACAGACTTACCTACAAACTTGATGGAGACATTTTATCAATTGGGATTCTCTTTTCCAGGTATGATTGTCTGGATTAGTGTCAAGTTGACAAAAACAAACTATCAAGACTTATTACCTTCTCCTGTCTCTAACCACTCCTATGTCTCACCCATCTCATTCCTCCATGTCCTTTTTACTTTATCTCTAATTTTTCTTACAACATTCTTCAAAAAACTTTAAAAAATATTTTTAATTGAAAAGTAGCATAATATCAGTCTCCCATTTCTTTTCATCCTTCAAGCTCCTTACAGGAACCTTTCTTCCCATTTATTATACTTTTTCTTTGATTATTGTGTGCGCATGCACACACACACACACATACACACACACACTCACACACACACACAAACACACACACACACTTACATAGCTGCAACCTGCTACATCAAATTTGTTTTTTGCATCTATGTGATTTCAGGGATGATCATATTATATTGGATACCAAAGAAAGAGACCCATCTCTGGAAAATGCTAATTTTCCCTGTTTATCAGTCATAGCTTGACTATAGTTCTTTGTTTAGGAGTATGACCAAGTGAAAATTCCCTCCTCCCAAGTTACCATGTCTATTGTTCTGGTCTTGTTAATATAGACATTTCTAGGAGATTCTATTTCACTTTAGACTTACCATCATTCTGCCTCTTACAACCTTTTCACCCGTTTCATGATGATGCCCTGGTTCATAGATGCATGAGATGAGGGTTAGGGTATATGGTCTCCTGATGAGCCATTGATTTCCTCAATATGCTCAGTTTATGGTTCATTTAGATGATCTTCATTTGCTTCAAAGAAAGACTTCCTCGATGAGGTGTTGTAGGTATAATTATCTATAAGTATAAGAGTAAGAGTTTTAATGCATCAAGAACTTAAGGGTGCTCTGACAAAGTGATGGTGGTAGATTCTTTAGTCCATGTTGTTACTGACCCCAGGAATTTGGCAATGTATCCATTATCCGGAATGACATCTTCTTTTGAGTAGGGATTGTATCCATTTAGGCAGCTGTTCATTAACACCAACATTAGAGTGTCACTCAGTGGAATCTTTATAGACATCTTATTAGGTGTTGTCACTGTTGTTGTAGGACTGTGATTATTTTGTGTGCACACACACACACACTTATATAGCTACAACCTGCTACATTAAATTTTGTTGTTTGCATCTATATGATTTCAGGTATGACCGTATTATATTGGATTAACATATTATGTTAATTCCTTCTCTCCCTTCCCATCTTACAAAGGGTGTTCTGGTACAATGAAAGCTAGACCATAGGATGGAGGCTCTCAGGTTAGACTAAACTAAAATCATTCAGCCCTGTGTCCTTGTTGTCTTTAGCAGTAGGAACTTATATTTTTCCTCGAAGAGTTAACCAAAGGCATATTATTTGAAGTTTCTTAGACTCCACTGACTAGCCATATGAAAGGAGCTTTCTCATGCCTAGTACTGGAATTGTTATTAGTCTGTGGTTCTTACAGCATTTTCAGGTACTTAAAGGAAGTGCCTAACTTCCTTTAAGACATGGGTGTACATATACTTATATGGTTTATGTATAATTTTATTACTATAGAATAATATGATTCCTTCATGCTCAGACAATCTAGGTATTATTTTTTCCTTCTCCCCTCTTTCTTCTGCCCCAATTGGAGTTCCTCCCCACTTTCTCATTTCTCACTTCATATTACTTGTATCCTACTATTCTTATTAAGTCATGTTCCAATCCTAAAAACATGTCAGATGGCTTAAGAGCAGAATTCTACCACACTTCCAAAGGAAGACTATTCTCAATATTTTGAGAACCCCTCAAATTGATTGCCAGAGCAGTTGTACAAGTTTATACTACCACTAGCAGTGGAAGAATGTTCTCCCCTTTCCACACCCTCTCCAGCATGTGCTGTCCTTTGAGTTTTTAATCTTAGTTATTCTGATGGGTATAAAGTAGAATTTCAGAGTCTTATTTTGATTTGCTTTTTTTTCTGATGAGTAGGGATGTTGAACATTTCCTTAAGTGCTTCTCAGCCGCTTGAGATTTCTCTGTTGAGATTCTTTGTTTAGCTCTGGACCCCATTTCTTCGGTTGTTTTTTTTTTTTTTTGAGGCATGGTTTCTCTGTGTAGCCCTGGAACTCACTCTGGAGATCAGGCTGGTGTCAAACTCAGAAATCCACCTGCCTTTGCCTTCCAAGTACTGGGATTAAAGGCATGGGCCACCACTGCCTGGCTGTACCCCATTTTAAAAATTGTGTTGTTTGGATTTTTGAAGTCTACCTTCTAGAGCTCCTTATGCATTTTGGATGTTAGCCCTCTATTGGATGTAGGGTTAATGAAGAACTTTTCCCAATCTGTATGTTGCCATTCTGTCCTATTGATGGTGTCCTTTGCCTTACAGAAGCATTTTATTTTGAATGGGTCCGATTTATTAATTCTTGACTTAAGTGCCTGAACCACTGTTCTGTTCAGGAAGTTGTCTCCTGTACAGACAAGTTCCAAGCTATTCCCTCCTTTCTGTTTTATTAGATTTTGGACTAGAATTTTGTGAAGACTGATAAATATGGATCAATTTGCATTCTTTTACATGCAGGTATCTGGTTAGAACAGCATCATTTGTATAAGATACTCTCTCTTTTCCATTGTTTGGTTTTCGTTTCTTTAACAAAAATCAGTGTCTATAGGTGTGTGAGTTTTTTTCTGGGTATTTGATTTGAATCCATTGATCCACCTGTCTGTTTCTATATGAATATGATGGAGGTTTTATTATTATTTCTCTGTAGTACAGCTTGAAGTCAGGGATAGTGATACCTCCCGAAGTTCTCTTATTGTTCAGGATCCTTTTGGCTATCTTGGGTTTTTTGTTTTTCCATATGAAGTTGAAACTTATTATTTCAAGATCTATCAAGAATTGCATTATAATTTTGATAGGGATTGCATTGGTTCAACCCTTCTAAAACTCTTCTATATGAATATGATGGAGGTTTTATTATTATTTCTCTGTAGTACAGCTTGAAGTCAGGGATAGTGATACCTCCCGAAGTTCTCTTATTGTTCAGGATCCTTTTGGCTATCTTGGGTTTTTTGTTTTTCCATATGAAGTTGAAACTTATTATTTCAAGATCTATCAAGAATTGCATTATAATTTTGATAGGGATTGCATTGGTTCAACCCTTCTAAAACTCTTCATAAACAAAAATAGATACAGAAGGATAATTTCAAAACTCACTGAAGTCAGTGATGCACTATACACTAAACCAGGTAAAAACACATTAAAAAACACTATAGCCTGATATCACTGACATAGATCCAAAAATTCCCAATAAAATATTAACAAATCAAATATAAGTGCATATTAATAAGACTATCCACCAAGATGAAGTGTGATTAATGCCTGAAATGTAGGTTTTGTTCAATGCATATAAGTCAATAAATGTAATAAGTCAGATAAATGTACTTACAGACAAAAATCACATGCTCATCTCAAGAGATGCAGGAAAAGCCCTTGACAAAATCCAATGATCTTTCATGGTAGAGGTCATAGATATAGTAGGGCTGGAAGCAACATCATAATAAAGCAAACCAATATTATTCTATTGGATAATGGATAATTCAAGTGGATAAAAATTTGAATCAATCCCATTAAAATCAGGAATAAGACATGGCTTCCCACTATTCCCAGTTCTTTTTGCTCTAGTGCTGGGAGCACTAGAAGAACCAATTAGACAGGAAGTAGAGATTAAACATACAAAAATTGTAAAAAAGAGATCAAATGATACATATTTGCAAAAGATATGAAAATATACATAAGATACCTCTAAATTCCACTAAAAAACTTTGACCATTTCAAAGTGTCAGGGTACAAAATCAACCTACAAAAATGAGTAGTCTTTCTACATACCACCAGCAAACTACTGAAAAAAGATTATAGACACATGTTCATTTAAGAGTATCAAATAAAACCAACCATCATGAATAAACATATCCAAAAAAGTGAAAGAATTGCACAATGAAATCTTTAAGTCTCCAAAAGGATATCAAGAAAAACCCTGAAAATGGAAAAAAATTACATTCATGGATTGGTGGGATAAATATTTTGAAAATGACTATCCTACCAAAAGCAATTTATATATTCAATGCAATCACAACCAAAATACCCACACCATTTTCCAAGAAATATAAAAATATCATAAAATTCATACAGAAAGAGAAAATACCCTGGATAGCCATCTTGAACACAAAGAATTCTGCAAGGATTACTGTTTCAAACATCAAGATAGATTATAGAGCTATAGCAATAAAAGCATAGGATAGCACTGGCTCCGAACAGACAGACATGTAGATCAATGGAATAAAATAAAGGACACCAATACAAGTACTAGTAACTAGAACCCTCTGATATTTGACAAAGAGGCAAAAGATAGACAGTGGAGAAAAGACAGCATCTTCAGCAACTGGTTCTGGATAAACCAGATGTCTATATGCAGAAGAACAAAATTAGTCCTGCATTTGTGGCTCTGCATAAAAATCTGATTCAAGTGAAGTAGAGACTGCCATTTGAAATCTGAAACACTGAAATTCCAAGAATATAGAGGAACTAACCTATGAGATAGGACTTCATAAAACTACAAATCTATTGTACAGGTAAGCAAACAACCTAGAGGAAAAAGTAACTCACTGAGTGGGAAAAAAGCTTTTCCATAAATACATCTGGCAACTTTCCTAGGAATAATATACAGGGAACTAACTAAATAAAGGTCCAACTCAAAAACAAATGACCCCATTTAAAAATTTTGCTAGGGATCTTATCCGATAGTCCTTAATTAAAGAGATAAAATGACTGACAAATACCTCAAAATATATTCATCATCTTAAGCAAACAGGGAAATGCAAATTAGAACATCGCTGAGATTTCATTTCAACCAAGCTGTAGTGACAGAGAACAACAAAATGAGTGAAAGCAAATGCTGGCAAGGTTGTAGAGGAAGGAAGCCTCATTCAGTGTTGACACAGGAACGCAAAGATGTGCAGTTCCTCTGGAAATCACTGTAGAGAACTTTCAGAGAAAGTGAAAACAAGTCAACCATAGGACTGAACTATATCGTTTGTTGGCATTTGCCTAAAGAACTCAGCATTCTGCTCCACAGATATTTGCTCTGCAATGTTCATTGCAAGCTTATTCCCAATAGCCAGCATGTAGAAACAACATAAATGTTACTCAACAGATACACATTTACATGTGAAATAATGACTATTTTACATACCTTTTCAGCTGTAAAGTAAAATGAAGTTATGAAATTTGCAGTTCAATTAGATTGACCTAGAAAAAATTACATTGAATGAGGTTACCCAAATCCTAAAAGTCAAATGCCACATGGTCTCTCTCATCTATGGTTTCTAGCTTCTTCATTTTTTAATTTTTTAAAAATTTTTTATAATTTCTTTTTTCTTTTCTTTTTATTGGACATTCTCTTTATTTACATTTCAAATGTTATCCCCTTTCCTGGTTTCCCCTCTGAAAACACCTTATCTGAGAATATAATACTTTTGGAGCAGTGATTATTAGCATCACTCTGTAGATGAAGAACCAATTTGAAGGCTAGTGTCTCATTTTCTAGGTTCTCAACTTCTCATTCTTTCAATAAGCAGTATCATCTTTTATTCTCAAAACCTCTTTTAAAGTTCTGTTCTCCTTGTTTACTAAGTCAGTACTTAGTTTAGTAAGTACTTGCTTACTTGAGGATCTGTGCAGGGAGAGGTCGTTGATTGCTTAATTGTAAATGGGATGTCTTTTTTTTTATTTATTTTTTATTGTATATATTCTATATTTACAATTCATTTCCCTTTTTCTGGTTCCCCACCCCCAAAGGTCCCACATGTCCTTTTCCCTCCCCCTGCTCCCGCATCCACCCCCTCCCACTTTACTGTTCTTGTACTCTCCCACAATGATGTTTTGGTCCATTCTAGCACCAATGTCCACTCCTTTCTTCTTGTGAGACATCACTTGATATGTGATTTGTGTCTTTGGTGTTCCAAGCTTCTAGGCTAATATCCACTTATCAGTGACTGTATACCATGGGTATTCTTTTGAGACTGGGTCACCTCACTTAGTATGACATTCTCCAGCTCCATCCATTTCTCTAAGAATTTCATGAATTCATTGTTTCTAATGGCTGTATAGTACTCCATTGTGTATATATACCACATTTTTTGTATCCATTCCTCTGTTGAGGGACATCTGGGTTCTTTCCAGCTTCTGGCTATTATATATAAAGCTGCTATGAACATAGTGGAGCATGTATCCTTATTGCATGCTGGTGAATCTTCTGGGTATATTCCCAGGAGTGGTATGGCTGGGTCCTCCGGAAGTATCACGCCCAGTTTTCTGAGGAACAGCCATACTGATTTCCAGAGTGGTTGTACCAGCTTGCATTCCCACCAGCAGTGGAGGAGTGTTCCTCTTTCTCCACATCCTCGCCAACACCTGATGTCTTCTGAGTTTTTAATCTTAGCCATCACCTTGTTTTCCTCATGGCTCAGGGAGCCCAGTGGAACAGTAGGCAGACAGATTATAAGATCTGAGGACTTGGAGAACTCCAAGGAATCAAGACACTGTGAATCAACAAGAACAATACGTAGATGAACTGACAGACTATAGCATCATGTAAGTAGAGATAAACTACTAGTATTCTTATAACAAATCAGGTAGACTAAAGATGCCTGTCAGAGTTCATTTAACAAAGGTGTGTGAGTTGTCCCTGCAACCCTTCTCGTCAGGGTCTTCTCAGGTCAGGAGATGTCCTGTTTCCCTGCATTGCATGTTATAGACCCAAAGGTAACTGACTTGTATGTGGCAGTGGGAATGTGTCTTTGGCATTCTTGGCAAAATAATTGGTCTTTGTTATTATTATTGGTTTTTTTGTCTTTACTGATTCTAACTTCAGGTTTTCTGGTTTCTAGGTTCAATTTTTTGTTAGTTTTGTTTTTGTTTTTGTTTTTCATCACAAATGATCACTATTTTAATGCTTAGGTTAAGGTTTAAATGTTGTTATTACTATTAGGTTTTTTTTTTAATTTTTATTTTCTATATTCTATGTTTACATTCCAAAGGCTTTCCCCTTTCCCAGTTACCCCCCATACTATTAGGTTATTAATCTTAGTGAATACTTCTGGCATCTGTCTACTATTCTCAGGAATCCAAGATAAAATTTGTTTAATATCTGATCTCCATTTTACCTTTACAGGACAAACTCTAAGTGGCACTGAGTCTCACTTTTGTACTCAGTGAAGGAATGGAAATAATATTTCCTTTCACCAAGATGAAGTAGAGGAAGTAGACTAAGTGGTCAGAGTACTAAGGTTGTAAAGATGAGTTTCTGTGGGATTGCTATGAAAAGCAATGTGCTTACTCTTGGTCCCAGCACTTTATCTTCACACCTAACTTGTAGTAAGCCACTGGTAAGTTTTATTTTGAATCAATGATGATTTATTATATAGGCTTTTTTTGAGGTTCTGGCTACGATCTCTTGATATATTTGTTAAAAGGGTCTTAGCTTTGTGTCAAATGTATAAGCTTCTGCTTGAAAATAGACTGTGGATTTATTGTCATAACACTCTTAATATAACACGTGATAAAACTCCATATTAAACAAGTGATTCAATGTCTTTTACAAACCAGTTTCTCACTTGGCATATTTCAGTTCTTTTTGGCAGGATTAAGATGCTAGTTATGTTTTCCCAAATACTCTATTCCAGCATTTACAGAAGTATATACACAGACACACAGAAACATACATACATACACACACACACACACACACACACACACACATACACATTCAAACATCCTTGACTGTGAATAAATTTCCTAAACAAAGTAGCCATGCATATTTATTCTGCAGCATCGTAAGAAAAATTAAGTTTAATGACTTATATAATGAGTACACATATATAACATATTCAATAAATTGTGACTGTCATCACAATTTCATCTGTAATTATACATTAGAAAATTGTATCATTGTGACATGTTTCTCACCAACTTTTCAGTCAAGGACCTGATAGTAAAATAGTTCTAAATATTCTCTAACTTACACATCTAATCCAGTAACACATCATATTGACCTTCATAAAAAAATGGTTCTTTCCTTCTGAAATAGCTCTACAATGGAGAGTACTAAGCTTTCACATGCAGAGAAGTATGTGCTGGATCACTGAGAAGTAGCTGAATATTAAAATAGGACTTGACTGCAATGGCAGAAAGACAGTTTTCAGAATTTCCTCAAAATATCATAGAGAATGATTTTTGAATTGTATATTTATAAATATTTCCTGAATCAGTCATGAGATGAGATAGACAGACTTATTCAACTCTTTGAACAAACTGTTGCAACAAAAATGTGAATGACCTTATAATCTCAGAAAGCTCTGCATGTCTGAAGTTTACTGATGTTCCTGGAGTGAGAGTAGGTGAGGTAAGATCTAGGAAGTATTTGTTACTTGAACATCTTTACTCCCCATTTCCCCCCACCCCCGTTCCTTCCTTAATTACTTGATAATGGAGGTGGAAAGAACATGCCATGCCCTACAGAAATGTGCACTTTCAGAGAGAAGTTAGTGTAGAAATTATTTAATCCTGGCTTGGTATTTCTACCCCACCTTTGACTCTTTAGTTCCCAGATAAAAGGCAGATACAACCTTTATGTTTACAATAAGCCTTAAATAGCTCAAGAGATGGGCAAATACCTACTCTCCATGCTTTTAGAATTGACTTTCCTATTGATAACCCCAAATTGTTACTTACTATAACTGTTTCATCTGGGCTGCTCTTCACTCCAGTTGGCCAGCCCTCAGGGCCATGATTTTATGGTTCACCTAATGCATAGTGGCTTCTCCTTCCTCTTCCACCTTCTTCTTCTCTTCCTGGTCTTCTTCAGACACCAAGCCTCTGAAACCTAAACTCCATCTATGTCTCTTCTGCCCTGCTATTGGCTATTGGCATCTTTATTTACCAATCAGAAATAACTTGGAGACAGGATTATTTAGCATCTGTTTGTGGATCTGACCTCTGTGGCAACCAGTCTTGGGAACCCAATATTAGCATTAGAATACAAGCAGCATCAGGCTAATGCACTACATGGAATAAGATAAGTTATTATAGCAAGCATAATAAATGCTATCAGTACACAGAACAGAAGGAAGCCATAGCTGTCTCATTGCAGGGGACTCAAGCAAGGTTCCACAATAAACAGTAACTTGAGTTCCAAATTGAAAGATATGAAAATACCATGTGTAAGTACTAGGTAAGATGTTCCCAGAAGAAACTATCTTAGGTAAGGTAAGACACACATTTGGGCCAGGAAATAAAATTGAGGATATAACCTCAGAAATGGAAAAACAAGAACTATACTTCTTAACAAGTGGAAGATAAAAATGCCATATGTTTCAGCTAAAATTATTATATGTATCCTATGATCTCTAAATTTAGGTTTCCCACTCAAGTTTATTATTAGAGCATTTTATTGTAAAATCTGAGCTTCTCAGCTGACATGAACAATGAAGGGTTAGGTACAACCTGTTTATTTTCATTGAGCTCTTCACTGAGCCCAATTCTGAAATAACAAAAATAGAGAAACGTGAGCTACACACAGTCAAAAGACTAAAAGCTTGACCATAGAAAAAAAGATTTGCTCACTGGCATGGGTACACTGAGGACAGCTTCTCCACCTATTACTGACATGTCAGGGTTTTTAACAGATGTTATTAAGGCGCCACAGTAACGCGGGGCTCTATGTAAGCTGAGAGTATAATCACTAAGGACAGAGCTGGTGATTTGACAGTGTTGAAATCATTGGACCGTCCTCTTATTTGTCACATGACCTAATGGTTACCTCTTTTGTATGGTTTTAAAGATCCTAGTTCTTGATGATTTTCTTCCTTTTTTCTTTTCTTTTCACAAAGAGGATAATGGTTTGTAAACCAACTCTTCATGTCCTAAACCACTGAGTATTTTCAAAATTAGTTTCCATGAACTAGAAGTGGTTTCAAAGGAAGTCTTGGCTCAAGTGGTTTCTGTTTGGAGACTTTGACTGCCAGAATATCCATTCAGACAAAGATGGTGATTTCTGAATTATTCTATTTTTGCTTTGATATTCCCCCTGTAACTGTACAATTTTCTCTTTGCTGCTTCCCATGATCTCCTTCCTGTTTGTTTTCAGGATGTGTTGCCATTGGCAACGGCAATTCTGGCATTTGCCATTCCATCAACCACCAGTGTTTAGTGGGAAGCTGGAAAAATTCACAAATGTGATAGCTTAGGGAAATCGCAGATACATAATTGAAATCATCTTTCATGCTCTTCATCACTATAATAGTATAAAAAGCAAGTGGGAATAAAGAAAATAAAGTATTTGATATAATGATAAAACAAGATGAAATGATTAATCTTTGATAGTAAGGCCATATTAGATTTCTCAACTCATTCTTTTTTGTTTAATTTATAAAGATGATGATGATGATGGTGATGTGTGTGTGTAGGTGTGTATGTGTGTGTGTGTAAGCATGCCATTGTGCACATGTTAGAGTAGTGGACAGCCTTCTGGAGTTGTTATCTTTATCCCCTATGGCTTCCATGGATCAAATTCAGGTCCTCTGGGGTTCTCAAGAAGTACTTTTCCTTGCTAACCCATCCATTTCACTTTATGCCTTTGAATTGCTCATTCAATTCATTTCTCTGCAATCTTTGTTTCTTTCTTTTTTCTTTTGAGACAGGGTTTCTCTGTGTAGCCCTTGCTGTCCTGGAACTCACTCTATAGACCTGGCTAGCCTCAAACTCAGAAATCCACCTGCCTCTGCCTCCCAAGTGCTGGGATTAAAGGAGTAGGAATGGATATAGAAAATGTGGTATATTTATACAATGGAATACTACTCAGCAATTAAAAATAATGAATTCATGCAATTTTTAGGTAAATGGTTAGACCTGGAAAATATCCTGAGTGAATTAACCCAATCACAAAAGAATACACATGAAATGCAATCACTGATAAGTGGATATTAATGAGCCCAGAAGCCCTAAATACTCAAGGTACAATTAGGAAGTCAAATGGTTCCCAAGAAGAAGAAAGGAGAGGACCCTGGGCCTGTAAAGATTGGATACAGTTTTGTAGAGAAACCGTGGTGGGGGGGGAATGATTGGGGAATAGTTGGGGGGGAGAGGAATTATGGGACTTATGGTGGGGGGGGAACTGGGAAAGGGGAAAGCCTTTGGAATGTAAACACAGAATATAGAAAATAAAAATTAAAAACAAAACAAAACAAACAAACAAACAAAAAAGGAGTACACCACCACCATCCGGCTACTCTGCAATCTTGAAAATTAAAACTAAAGTTTATTTGTACTAGTAACCGTGTTAAATGAGTAAATATGATTATAAAATTAGAATAAAGACTCATTCTTGAAAACTACCAGCTAAATATATAAAAGTAGTGAAAGCTGCATTTTTACAAAGATAAATGTACTACACAAATTCCTAAGTTGCAGTGCTAAGTGTCTCTCTTGTATTGGGGTGGGAAGTATACATAATTTTTGTTTCTGGAATTCACCATTCTTAGCATTACCTTTTATCAGATGGTTTAAGTAAGCCTGGGCTTTTCTGTAGTTTCACAAGATGAAACTTATTTAGCACTTTTTCTCATGAGAGATGAAAAGCTTTGCGGGAAAGAATTCCAAGTGCAGAATAGGATGGATGTATCACTTGTAATGGGATGTTTTAGTTATCTGTACCTTTTTTGGGGGGTGGGGATTGGGACAATGTCTTGCTGGTTAGTGTAGCACTGAGTAGTCCAGAATTCACTATGTAAAAAATATCATCCCTGAACTTTCTGAGCTCACTAGTACCCCTTTCCTGTCAATTATCTTTCTTTTTTTAACAGAGATTTGCATGTCTCCCCAAAAGGGAAAATGCAAAAAGAAAGATCTAAATTTTGACACCTCTCTTTGAGGTATTTATGGTACATAGCATATGGATAATTCATGGGAGAAATAAGGTCATTAGGCAGAGATCAACACTTCCTAGATGATTGGTCAGAATAAAACCAGTGAAGGATACTTTACTATTTACGGGAAGTTTTACGACAGCATAGACACCATGTCTTCTGCATCAGGCACCAGCAAATTGAACATAGCTACTAGGAACCTTGGCTGCTGCAATCTCAGTAGCAAACTTTATATACTTAGAAGAGATTGGGGAGGGGGACAGATGACTCATCATCAATAAGAGGAATTATACTATTCCTAGGAATGTGTGCTACAATTCTTTGTAAAAACTAGCTAGGTTGGTAGCATTTGAGTAACTCTGGAAATATTCAGAAGCCTGTATGAAGATACAACAGAGAAGATGGTGTATCCTTGTGATATAACATTCACTTTATATACTTTTTTCCCCACTGAAAATTTCTTTCAAGTGAATTGTATTCTAGAAACGAGAAAATAGAAACCATATATGCAGTTCATCTTCAATATTTTAAAATTAATCTCTTATCACCAACTAGGAGTGTAAGAAGTAGTGAGTGGATGTCAAAATTTTAACTTTTTCTTAGAAAAAAATGGACTACATTTCAGTTGAAACCACTAAGAAATTCATAAAACATATTTTTATGTTCTCAGTAAATTTGTTCTCTAGAAATGTGCACAATATCAACTTGCCAGATTTTGAATTTGCATATAGACTCTGTAAGTGTTATGAAACTTGGGTTGGAACACAGAGATGGTGTTGGCAGGCGGAGTGTAAACCTTTAGCTACAGAGGGTGCAGGAGTGAATTCACAGAGAGTGGAGGGGTAAGGTAGGCTCCTTTCTGCTTTATCTTTAATTATTATTAAATGAAGAAAGCTCAGTTTCATCTTCAGGCCACTTTCTCAGAAGTAATCACTTACCAGGAGCTGGCACCTAAAAAAAGCTCCCCTGGCCTCTCCATACTCCAAGGAAGAGGACATTTCCTCAGGCAGAGCTAGGCTGAACTCACTGGTTTCTTCTCAGCTGCCTTGGTATTCCAGGACATGGAGGTCTGAGTTTCAGCTTGCAGCTGGGCCCTCCTCCTCATCTGCATCCCAGTGCCTGGTACAGTGTTTTAGGCAAGAGTTTGTAACTCTTTCAGTTGTAATCTTTGGAACTTGTCCAAGTCATACTTCTTTTCTTTTAATGTGCTTAATATTTCTTCATATTATCTTTCCTCTGTGTTAGTGAGGGACATGGTTCTGAACTTCTGACTGTACTCTAAAACATTTGTTTCTGTTGTGTTATTTTTTTCAAATATTCTTCCAAATGTGTATCAAAATATCAATGAATACCTATCAAATAAAAAAATTGACATCACAGATAAAAATAAAGTATTTCTTCCCTTTTTGTACAATAAAAATTCATTTTCTTTCAATTTAATTTTAATATGTGGGGAAGCTCAGTGAATGTAATTATATATGATGAAACTAATAAAATCCATATACTAAGTTTAGAAAACTTTTCTATCAAGACCCAGAGAGTAAATATGTTTTGATCTATAGTTTGTGCAATATCTGTTTCTAAAGCAGCAGCAGATAATACAAACAATAGATTGTCAATATAGCTTTCAAACTTTAATTACAGAAATAGGCATCTGATTAAACTTGTTCTTAAGTCTGTAGATTACTAACTTCTATTCTAGATAATAACTTCATCACACAGGTACATATTAAATATATTGCTTTACAATACAAGGAAGCTATTCTATTTGAGGGGGATTGCAAGAAACAGATAGTGTAAGGTTATAGATTTTAATAGACTTACAAGTTTTCAGCTGGGTTAAGACTGGTAGTCACCCAGCCCTACAAAGGATAATAGGAGGAAAGCTCTAATACAAGGAGGGAAACTACACCCTGGAAAAAGCAAGATAGTAACCTTCGTCCATCAAACTCAAAAGAAGATAACCACTCAAAAACAAAAACAACATCAAAAATGACAGGAAGAAATAATCACTATTCCTTAATATCTCTTAACATCAATGGACTCAATTCCCCAATAAAAAGGCATAGACTATCAGACTGGATACGGAAGCAGGACCCTACATTTTGCTGCATACAGGAAACACACCTCAGGGTCAAAGACAAACAATACCTTACAGTAAAAGGCTGAAAGACAATTTTGCAAGCAAAAGGTTGCAGGAAGCAAGCTGGAATAGCCATACTAATATCAGATAAAATTGACTTTCAACCTAAAGTCATCAAAAGAGACACAGAAGGTCACTTCTTGCTGGTCAAAGGAAAAATCCACCAAGAAGAACTCACAATTCTAAACATAGATGTTTAATCTATGCTCCAAATGCAAGGGCACCCTCATTCATAAAAGAAACTTTACTAAAGCTCAAAGCACACATTGCACCCTAACACAATAATTGTGGGGTACCTCAACACTCCACTATCCTCAATGAACTGATCAGGAAAACAGAAACTAAACAGGGACACAGGGAAACTCATTGAAACTTTGGACCAATTGGATCTAACATATATATATATATATATATATATATATATATATATATATATATATATAACATTTCACCCTAAAGCAAAAGACTATACCTTTTTCTCAGGACCTCATGGTACCTTCTCCAAAATCGACCTTATAATTGGTCACAAGACAGATGTAAACAAATATAAAAAGATTGAACTAATCCCATGCCTCCTATCAGATCACCATGGAGTAAGAGTGTTCTTCAATAGCAACACAAACAACAGAAAATCCTTATATACATGGATACTGAACAATATTCTACTCAATGATACCTTAGTCAAGGAAGAAATAAAGAAAGAAATCAAAGACTTTTTAGAATTTAATGAAAATGAAGGCACAACATACCCAAATCTATGGGACTCAATGAAAGCAGTGCTTAGAGGAAAACTCATAGCCCTGAGTGCCTCCAAAAAGAAACAGGAGAGAGCATATACTAGCAACTTAATAGCACACCCGAAAGCTCTAGAAGAAAAAGAAGCTATTTTACCCAGGAGGAGTAGAGCCAGGAAATCATCAAACTCAGGGCTGAAATCAATCAAGTTGAAACAAAGAGAACCATACAAAGAATCAACAAAAGCAGGAGCTGGTTCTTTGAGAAGATCAAAAGGTAGATAAACACCTAGCCAAACTTACCAAAGGGCGCAAAGACAGTATTGAAATCAACAGAATTAGAAATGAAAAGGGAGATATAACAATAGAAACTGAGGAAATTAAAAAAATCATCAAATCCTACTACAAAAGTCTACACTCAACACAACTCAAAAAACTGGAGGAAATGAACAATTTCCTAGACAGATACCAAATAGCAAAATTAAATCAGGATCAAATAGATCACCAAAACAGTACCATAACCCCCCAAAGAAATACAAGAGTTCATAGAAAGTCTTCGAACCAAAAAAAGCACAGGACCAGATGGTTTTAGTGCAGCATTATATCAGACCTTCAAAGAAGACCTAATACCAATACTCTTCAAATTATTCCACAAAATAGAAATGGAAGGAACACTACCCAACTCATCCTACGAAGCCATAATTACCCTGATACCAAAACCACACGAAGACCCAACTAAGAAATAGAACTTCAGACCAATCTTCCTTATGAACATCAATTCAGAAATACTCAATAAAATTCTTGCCAATCAAATGCAAGAACACATCAAAATGATCATTCACCATGATCAACTTGGCTTCATCCCAGGGATGCAGGGATGGTTCAAAATACAGAAATCCATCAACATAATCCACTACATAAACAAACTCAAAGAAAAAAATGACATGGTCATCTCATTGGATGCAGAAAAAGCATTTGACAAAATTCAGCATCCTTTCATGCTAAAAGTCTTGGAAAGAGCAGGAATTCAAGGCCCATATCTAAGCTTAGTAAAAGCAATTTAGAGCAGACCGATAGCCAACATCAAAGTAAATGGAGAGAAATTTGAAGCAATCCCACTAAAATCAGGGACTAGACAAGGCTGCCCCCTCTCACCATATCTCTCCAATATAGTACTTCAGGTACTAGCTAGAGCAGTTGGACAACATAAGAAAGTCAAAGGGATACAAGTTGGAAAGGAAGAAGTCAAACTATCACTATTCGCAGATGATATGATAGTATACTTGAGTGACCCCAAAAACTCCACCAGAGAACTCCTACAGCTGATAAACAACTTCAGCAATGTGGCTGGTTATAAAATCAACTCAAGCAAATCAGTAGCCTTCCTATACACAAGGATAAGCAGGCAGATAAAGAAATTAGGGAAATGGCAACCTTCACAATAGCCACAAACAATATAAAGTATCTTGGTGTGACTCTAACCAACAAGTGAAAGATTTATTTAACAAAAACTTCAGGTCTCTGAAAAAGGAAATAGAAGAAGACCTCAGAAAATGGAAAAATCTTCCATGCTCGTGGGTTGGCAGGATTAATATAGTTAAAATGGCAATCTTGCCAAAAGCAATATACAGATTCAATGCAATCCCCATCAAAATTCCAACTCAGGAGTCTGAGTGGAGCAAGCGAGTCGAGCGGTTGTCTGGTCGCGTCTCGGAAACCGTAGCCCTTGCAGCATGGCTGACCAACTGACTGAAGAGCAGATTGCAGAGTTCAAAGAAGCGTTCTCACTGTTTGACAAGGACAGGGATGGGACAATAACAACAAAGGAGCTGGGGACGGTGATGAGGTCCCTGGGGCAGAACCCCACTGAAGCAGAGCTGCAGGACATGATCAATGAAGTAGATGCGGATGGTAATGGCACAATTGACTTCCCTGAATTTCTGACAATGATGGCAAGAAAAATGAAAGACACAGACAGTGAAGAAGAAATTAGAGAAGCATTCCGTGTGTTTGATAAGGACGGCAATGGCTATATTAGTGTGGCCGAGCTTCGCCACGTGATAACAAACCTCGGAGAGAAGTTAACAGATGAGGAGGTTGATGAGATGATCAGGGAAGCAGACATTGATGGGGACAGGCAGGTAAACTACGAAGAGTTTGTACAAATGATGACAGCGAAGTGAAGACACTGTACAGAATGTATTAAATTTCTTGTACAGAATTGTTTATTTGCCTTTTCTTTGTTTGTAACTTATCTGTAAAAGGTTCCCCCCCACTGTCAAAAGATATGCATGTATAGTAATTAGGACTTCCTTCCTCCATGTTTTCTTCCCTTATCTGACTGTCATTGTCCTTAAACCTTACTTTAGAGAATTGATCAAGTAACCTGTTGCATGTGGCTTACTCTGGATATATGGAAGCCCTTCTGCACATCTAAACTTAGATGGAGTTGGTCAAATGAGGGAACATCTGGGTTATGCCTTTTTAAAAGTAGCTTTTAGGAACTGTCAGCATGTTGTTGTTGAAGTGTGGAGCTGTAACTCTGTGTGGACTGTGGACAGTCAACAATATGTACTTAAAAGTTGCACTATTGCAAAACGGGTGTTTTATCCAGGTACTCAGACACTATTTTTTTGTACTGCTGGTATTGTACCAGAAACATTTTCTTTTATTGTTACTTGCTTTTAAAACTTTGCTTAGCCACTTAAAGAAAATCTGCTTATGGCACAATTTGCCTCAAATCCATTCCAAGTTATATATTTGTTTTCCAATAAAAAAAATTACAATTTACCCAAAAAAATTCCAACTCAGTTCTTCATAGAGTTAGAAAGAGCAATTCTCAAATTCATCTGGAATAAAAAAAACTCCCAGGATAGCTAAAACTATCATCAACAGTAAACGAACTTCTGGGGGAATCAATATCACAGACCTCAAGCAATACTATAGAGCAGTAGTGTTAAAAACTGCATGGTATTGGTACAGTGACAGGGAATTGGATCAATGGAACAGGATTGAAGACTCAGAATTGAACCCACACATATATGGCCAATTGAGGTTTGACAAAGGAGCTGAAAACATCCAGTGGAAAAAAGATAGCCTTTTCAACAATTGGTGCTGGCTCAACTGGAGGTCAACAGGCAAAAGAATGAGAATTGATCTATTCTTATCTCCTTGCACTAAGCTCAACTCCAAGTGGATCAAGGACCTCCACATAAAACCAGACAAACTAAAACTAATAGAAAAGAAACTGAGGAAGACCATTGAGGACATTGGCTCAGGGGGAAAATTCCTGAACAGAACACCAATTGCTTATGCTCTAAGATCAAGAATTGACAAATGGGAACTCATAAAATCACAAAGTTTCTGTAAGGCAAAAGACACTGTCAAAAGGACAAATTGGCAACCAGCAAATTGGGAAAAGATCTTCACCAACCCCACATCCGACAGAGGGCTAATATCGAATGAATACAAAGAACTCAAGAAGTTAGACCCCAAAAAACCAAATAACCCTCTCCAAAAATGGGGCACAGAGCTAAACAAAGACTTTTCACCTGAAGAACTTCAGATGGCTGAGAAACACCTTAAAAATGTTCAACATCATTAGTCATTAGAGAAATGCAAATCAAAACAACCCTGAGATTTTACCTCACACCAGTCAGAATGGCTAAGATTAAAAACTCAGAAGACATCAGGTGTTGGCGAGGAGTGGAGAAAGAGGAACACTCCTCCACTGCTTGGGACTGCAAGCTGGAACAACCACTCTGGAAATCAGTCTGGCGGTTCCTCAGAAAACTAGACATGATACTTCCGGAGGACCCAGCCATACCACTGCTGGTCATATACCCAGAAGATTCCCCGACAATAAGGAAAGAGTGGACACTGGTGCTGGAAATGATCAAAACATCAGTGTAAGGGAATACCAGAACAGGGAAATGGGAAGGGGTAGATGAGGGAGCAGGGGGAGAGAATAGGGCATGTGGGACCTTTGGGGGATCGGGAACCAGAAAAAGGGAAATGAAATGTAAATATAGAATATATCCAATAAATAATCTAAAAAAAGACTGGTAATCATACTGTTCCCATTTTACATGTATTTGCAATTTTCACCTTTATCTTTGTTTCATTCATTCAAGAGGAAATCACATTTAAAAATCCCCATATGGCTGAATCTGATAATTTTCAAACTTCTTCATTATTTCTTCATAATTTGAGTTTCAGCTTGCCAGACAGACCTTTAGCTTTTGAATTATGCTAGCTTTTCACCTCCTATCTGTGCTATACTAGGTGGTTAATTAATATGTAATGTATTGTTTTAGGTAGTAGAAACAAAGTGGAGAGTTAGATTAGAAGCTCCCCTCCCTCACCTTCACAGAGGCAGGAGGAGGAGGATAGGATAGGGAGGTTCCAAGGGGAAGACCTGGAAAGGGGATAACATTTGAAATGTAAATAAAGAAAACATAAAAAAAGAAAAGAGAACATTAAGCATTTGAGGAAGCAGAAATACAGATAGATGCTACATAGAGACAAGTGGTTTGAGAAATATGTTACAATGTCTGTTGCTTTAGTTGGCTCACGAACACACCTTTATAGACTTTTTCAATATTAATTTAGTGGAGGCACCAGTCACTGTGATGGGGAAAGAATCAGGGAAGACAACTGGTGATCTATTCAGTCAAGCTACCTAAATTTGACTAATCTTTTAAAATTTTATTAGATATTTGCTTTATTTACATTTCAAATGGTATGCCCTTTCCTCATTACTCCTCTAAAAATCCCCTATCTCATCCCCTCCTCCCCCTGCTTACTAACCCCTCCCTCCCACTTTCCTGACCTGGAATTCCCCTACACTGGGGCATCAGGCCTTCTCAAGGACCAATGTTCTTTCCTCACATAGATGTCTGAAAAGGCCATCCTCTGCTACATATGAAGTTGGAGCCATAGGTCCCTCCATGTTTACTCTTTGGTTGGTGGTTTAGTCCCTGTGTGGGATACTGGTTGGTACATATTGTTGTTCCTCCTATGGCTCTGTAAGCCTCTTCAGCTCCTTGGGTTCTTTCTCTAGCTCTTCCACTCTCAGTCTATTGGTTGGCTGTGAGTCCTAGGTATTTTGATCTACCTTTTAAGAAGGATCAAAGAAAAGAAAGAGACAGATACTTTATTTTTCAAGGTCAAGTGCCTTCATTAGGCAGACCATGGTGGCTGGAGAGTAAATTTACTTTGTTAAAGTTGTACTTCATCCAACTCCAACTGAATGTATGTATACATATATATCTGTATAGATATATATGTAAAAATATATATGTATGCATATATTTTCATGATTCTGCCACGTTTTGTCACATTTTTTGAGCTAATGACATTAGGCACATGTAAGTATATGTTTTATATATTTATTTTATATGGGTTTTGTGGGATTATCTTTTACCTTTTGATATATCCAACTTTATTTCTAATAATCATTTACTTTCTATTAAATTTATCTGACACTCAAAATTTAAAAGTTTTACTTTATTGTATGTATTCTTTTTTATTTCAGCTTTAGGTTCTGCCTTGCTCTGCTTTGATGATTTAGTTTCTTTTATAAATAGAATATTATTTTTAATGTTGTCATGTTTTCTTTAGAATACTTAATTTGGTTGCAATTATTCATATTTAGAAGTATCATGTTTTTATTTATACTTCTGTCTTTATTGATATTTAGTCTCAACCACTACAAATCTAGGGTATTGTGTCCTCTCCCCAGCCCTTGAATTGGGAAATTCAAACCTCAGTATTTGCCACAGTCTCCTAGCCCACCTGGGACAGTCTTCCAACTCAGGCAAAGGCCCATTGTTCTCCAAAGATCTGCAGCCTCTTGCAATAAGCCTGCTACCTGTTGAACAACTGAACCAGTTTTCCTGACCAGACCCTGGCATATTGGGGAGAAGGGTTTTCCCTCACTTTTAAATTCAAAGTTATCTATTAAACATTGGGCCTTGATCAGAACTATTTGTCTCAGTCTCATTCCTTTCTCAATCCATCTCCAGCTTTCCTTCCAGGCAACCAGTTCTCTATGGCCCCTGGTGGCTACAGGTGGCACCCAAATTTGGGGATTGGACAAGGAGAGATTAACTGAGGGACACTGTCTTGGTGTAGCTCCACAGAAAACAATAGAAGAAGATGATACCCTGCACAGTGAGCAACATACAGCACTAAATACTAGTGCAAGTCTTAAATTTCATTCTTTTGAAGCTGCTGTTGTCAGTGCAGAGGGATACAGGCTAAGGTGGGGCGGCGTTGACCCAATGCTGATTCCACTTAGGGTTTGCCAGTGGAAAATGGGACAGGAAACTTCTAAACAGGTATTTGTCTGCTGTCTTCAAGAGCTTCGTCAGGTGAGAGGGGTGGGGTTTGAAGAACAATTGTCAGAAGACCTTTTAGATCAGATAGATTCTTGTTGCCCATGGATTCAAGAAGAAAGAACTTTAGATAAGAGAACCTGGGAAAAAAATTGGAGATGCTCTAAGAACCACCCAGGCAAAAAATACCACCCTCTGCCTCTAGGCGCTTATAAAAGATGCTACTGCGAGATGAAGAGACCTTGCAGGTGTCAGATAATGCCCAGGAAGAGCTTGAAGAATCTCAGGAAGTACTCCAGCCAGAGAGGACTTTCTCAGAAAAGGGTCCTCTCAACCCTAAATTAGAAAAGTATAGAGATACTACTGGGCAAGGGAATGTAAATCTAAGACAGATATTCAGGGCCATCCCATGTCTGGAAAGAGCAGAAGGGCCAGCCTCAGCCCCCAGATGCCCACAGTAAGCAGCTTATGGGGCCATGAAGCTGTTGCCAGGCTAGGGAAAGTTTTTGAACTTATCAGGGCAGCCCCATGAAGCTCAGGATTGGACCTCTGTTCTACCACCCACACAGTATTAACCCCAGAAATGGGAGTTCAAACCCTGCGTACAGGAGTTTTTGGATCTTTGCCTGCAAAAACTTGAGGATTGCTTCTAAAATGAAGCAATACTATTGTAAAAGGACTGCAGATTTATCCAAGTGCTATAGAAAATGATTATAAGGGATAAATTAAAATTATGGCTACTTCCACTCATGGTATTCCCCTCATGTACCTGCTAACCAAAGAATTGATCAACTTATCTTAGTTCCCTTGCATCTGCTGCTTTCCAGATTCATGAAGAGTGAGAGAGGACAGAGTGGTTTTGGTCCCTCTGACGTGTACTGGGTTCACTCTATTGCTAGCAAGAGACCCAACCTTAAATTCATAATTGAAGGAAAAATCTTTGAAGGATTAATAAATACTGGAGTTGATGTTACAATTGTTAGAGGCCAAGACTGGCCTTCAACTTGGGTGTTATCTGATACACTCACTCACCTCCAAGGGATTGGTTATGCCAATAACCCAAAGCAAAGCTCTAAATTTCTAACCTGCAGAGATGAGAAGGGCAATTCTGGACAAATTCAGCTTTGTGTTATGCAAATTTGCCTATTACCCTTTGGGGAAGAGATCTATTTGTCACAGATGAGTCTTATAATGTGCAGTCTTAATGAGGGAGTGGCTAAGCAGATGCTAGAACAAGGATTTTTGCCTGGTCAGGGGCTAGGAAAAGAAGGACAAGACATTAAGACATTTGAAAGTCCTAAGCTCACTCTGACACTAGAGGTTTGGGCATTTTCCATAATGGCCAGTATCTTGCCTGCATCTCATGCTAATAAAATTTAATGGCTTAATAATATTCCAGTGTGGGTTGATCAGTGGTCTTTATCTAAAAAAAATAGAAATCACCTTTTTGCTAGTGCAGGAGCAACTAGAGTCAGGGCATCTAAGAGAATCTCAGTTACCATGGATTACTCTAATATTTGTTATCAAGAAAAAATCTGGTAAGTGGAGATTGTTATAAGGTCAAAGAAAGGTTAATGAAACCATGGTACCTATGGGAGCTTTACAGCCTGGGCTTCCATCTCCAGTGGCTATTCCTAGAGGATGTTATAAAATAGTTGTAGATTTGAAAGATTGTTTCTTTGCTATTCCTTTGTACCCTGAGGATTGTGAAAGATTTGCTTTCAGTGTTCCTTCCATTAACTCCATGGAACCTATGAAAAGATACCAATAAACAGTTCTTCCTCAGGGCATGGCCAACAGTCCTACCTTATGTCAAAAGTTTGTGGCACAAACCATTCATCCTGTAAGACAACAATGGCCAACAATATAGATCATTCATTACACAGATGAAGTCTTGATAGCAGGAAAAGATTCTCTGGATTTCTTTTATCTTATAGAGATTTACAACAGGCTTTAGCTAATAAAGGACTGCAAATAGCTCCAGAAAAGGTGCAAACTCAGGATCCTTACAATTATTTGGGCTTTAGATTTACAGATCAAACCCTTTTTGCCCAGAAGATAATTATTCACAGGGACAGTTTAAAAACTTTAAATGATTTCAAAAATTGTTAGGTGATATCAATTGGCTTTTCCCAATTTAAAGCTTACTACAGAGGAATTGAAACCTTTATTTGATATCTATCATACCTCCCCCATATCTTTAACCTCAGAAGGATTGCTGGCCTTACAACAAGTGGAAAGCTATTGGAAAACAATTTGTTTCTTATATGGATTATTCTTTGCCTTTGCATCTGTTGATTTTTAATATGACTCATATGTCTACAGGATTATTATGGCAAAGGGCTCCTCTTATGTGAATTCATTCGAGGATATCGCCTAAATGTAATATCTTGCCATATTATGAGGTGGTAGCCCAGATGATTATACTTAAAAGGAAGCAGGTACTGAATTATTTTGGTAAAGAACCAGACATCATTATTCAGTCTTTTAATGTAGATCAAGATATTTGGCTGAAGCAGCAGAGTACAGATTGGTTGCTTGCTCAAATAGGATTTAAAGGAACTATAGATAATCATTATCCTCAAGACAGGTTGATAAAAATTATATCCTTCAAAGTCACCAAAAGCACATCTTGCTTTTGTCTTATTTGTTTTATTTATTTTTTTTTTGCAAACTGATGCCAAATGTCAGTCTGTAGCGGATTGCCACTGGCATCCAGTCACTTCCAGATTATATGCCATGGTTAAATTGCGGGACCCCCTAACTAATGCATGGAATGGTCCAGACCCTGTTTTAATATAGGGACGTGGTTCTGTTTGTGTTTTTTCAACAAAAGAAGATGGAGCCTGATGGCTGCCTAAAAGATTGGTTTGTCAAGTGGACACAGATCCTGAGTCTTCTAGTAAGTATAACTAATTATGAAGATGGCTAAAAATCTTTCTCAGCCAGCTTACCTAGCTCCTACCACTATTACCTGAGAAATAACAGTTTTTCTGTTGATTCTCAAAGTCACCTCCCCCACACTGCGAGGCCAGATATTGTGTCTGATCATTGCTAATTTACAACTGAAGTGGATACTTTGGGACATCCACAGACAACTTTAATCCCATCTGCTCTTAACTCTTTGAGCTACATTTTAAGCAGGCTGGTTGTTTTCACCCAGGATCACCTTCAGCAAAGCTCAGGAACTTACCATGACAGTTATTCAACACTATGAAGAAATGCATTGAGTGCATATTTGTAGGTCCTTTGTGGCTTTGGTCTGAATGGGAAAAAGGTGTGCTATGAAGGCCTACATCCAGAAATGGGCAAGTGAGGAACTATGATTCTCATTGACCTAAGATAGAGGCATGTGCCTAGAGGCCATGTTTGTTCATAATAAACACTAAAAGGCAATGTTTGTGCAAATAAACAAACAAGCTGCACATGTCTCTCTGGATATGTAAGAGAGAGCATAGCCTCAGACCTAAGACGGGCATGGCCGCCAGCCACCATAATTTCCAGGTAGAACTATGGAGCATAAGTAAACCTTATGCCCCAGTCCAGTTCATTTTTAATCAATGAAAATGGAGGAATTGTGCCCTCCCTCAGCCCTTGAGCAGGAAATTCAGACCTCAGTGTTTGTCACAGTCTCCTAGCCCACCTGGGGGGAAGGCCTATTGTTCTCCAATTTCTGCAGCCTCCTGCAATGAGCTGGCTAGCCACTGAGCAACTAAAATGGTTTTCCTGACCAGACCCTAGCATACTGGGGGAAGATTTTTCTCCTACCTTTAAATTTGAAGCCTTCCATTAAACATTGGGCCTTGATCAGAACCATTGGTCTTGGTCTCATTCCTTCCTTGTGGTTCTTCCCATCCATCCCCTAGCTTTCCTTCCAGGCACCAGTCTCCATGGCTGTGGGCAGCTACAGGGTATTCAGGTGTGGCTTCCTTTTATTGCCATATTTGCATCTACTAGTGACACATATATGAATATATTTGTGTACACACATATATATGATGATTTTATGATCCAGGTAAAACAAGTTGGAAATTTTTGATGTGTTTATATATATCATTATTAATTATTAATTATTAATAATATATTAATTATCAATTAATTATTAATAATATATTAAAAACAATGCATGTTGTAGAGTAAAGGAACTTGGAGATACCCCCTTCATCCTAGGAAGTAGGTCCTAAGCAGTTGCAGTAAATGAAAGAACACTTTGGAAAGAAATTGGAGTCCCCAGCTTGAATTAATCATTTTTACTTACAGCAATGGAATACACTTGTAGAACTCATGGGTTACATTGTCACTAATCCAGCAGCAGTGAGGAGCAGTCTGCATGGGCAGATCATGGCTATCAAGCTTCTTGGTCTCTGAGGAGAGAGAACATTACTATCTGGCATATCTGCATTATTTTGGCAAATGTTATGTATACAAAAAGGCTTTTTAAAGGCTTTCCAAGTGCACAAATCTAATAGCCACTCTAGTGTTGATTTTACTGGACAATTTTATTTTATGATTTAAAAGTTTCTATAACATTATATTTTGTACCTATTTTCAGTATACTTTATTTTTCATAATTAAAAGTCTTTATGATATTCAAGATCACCTACTTCTTGCTTGCTTGGATATTCTATAAACAAAAAGAGAATTTGGTGGTTAGAAAATATTTGCATACTTTTTTTTGAATGAGTGATCTCATTATACACATATAAGCATTTAAAAGATGGTTTTATTGGAAATTGGAAAGAAGGTGTTGATTAGGAATTATACAATCCCACACACTTTCTTAATGACACTAATAACAAATGATAACTGGTGATTTCATAATATATACAATCATATATATGTATACATGTATATATATGTATATATTTATGTATATTATGTATATGTGTATATGTACATATATGAATATGAGTATGTATATATGTATATGTTTATATGCATATATATGTATATGTGTATATGTGTATGATATAATATACATACACACACACGCACACACACACACACACACACACACACATATATGTGTTGCAGTAGTTGATTAATCTAATCTCCCCAGCTGCAGCAGCACATGTTGTTCCTTTTTACCTGCCCCAATATTCTGAGTTCCCAAATGAAAGACACACATACACACACACACACACACACACACACACACACTCACACACTTATAGTCAAATATAACCTGCTCATTCTGTAAAATGTTATGGATATGTGCTTTTTAGTTTTTTTCTTTTTCCAGGGCTGACCACTGGATCTTGGATAACAAGTTGAGTGGTTATCCCCAGAGGAAGGCTATCTCCCCCACTCTAGTCATTCCATAGTTGCCTATTGTTCTTTTGCAGGCTTAAAGACTTGTGGTCTTTCCCCTGTTTGCTTTAGCATGTCTATTGTCATTATTCACTTCATGTTTAGGCAGTCAGGTTGGGGAGACTTTGTGGGTGTTACTAGTGTTTTGGGACTTACTATCTGCATGTTACTAGTTAAGCATTTTTCTCTTACTTGAATGAGGTAGACTGAATTACAGCCAAGTTAAAAATATATACCCTGTGTTTTACAGGGTAGTTATTAAAGTTAAATGAAGACGTAGATGAAAGTACTTGATAAACTTTCAAGAATTGTGATTATTGTCATAGTTATTGTTGGTGAAACTCATGCTGTGGACAAGTAGCCCTATATAACCTGGCAATAGCTGGGTAGGAGAATTAAATCTACAATTGATGATTAAATAATGTTTAACATTTATTGAGTACATATTGTCTATATATATAAATGACTCATCTAATTATACATCCAAAATTGTACCAAATGCTTTCCTGCTATATTTCTCTAATCATTTCCAAACATTAAAATTGTATTATATTGGTATATAAACCAATTAAGACTACTTGAAGACATTTTATCATCAGGAATCATTACTACAAATTGGTTTAACTTTCTGGATGAGTAAAGAGAAAAAAATAAAAGGATTGGAGAAAAGATAATTTTCAAATGATTCTGTCATATTGGGGTAGACTTGTTATTTAAAATATTCTTGGTTTCAGAAATGTTATTTTTCAGACCTATTTAGGTACTTGCTTCAGGGGACCATATATATGCATTCAATCAATTGTTAGCAATATTTACACTGTGCCTGATGGAGAGACATGTTTTATTGCTTATTTGATTCCTTTAAAAATCTATTTGAGACAATGTCTCACATTGTATTCAGACTGGCCTAGAATTCACAATTTAGATCCAACTGTTTTTGAACTCACAGCCCTGTACATACTTCAGGCTCACAAATACAACATTATTATCAGGCTAGACAAGACGCCATCTCAGTGAGAATATTTACCAGAAAATATGCAGAAATTAATGTATTAATGATAGACAATTATAAAATGTCATTTTGATAGATGAGTTTTATTATACAGGAAATAAAATATGCTAGGGGAAGGAAGCCCAAGAATATCTCTGTAGGAAATGAGACAGATAAATTAGCCACAAAGGTAGAACTGTATGATATGTGCAGTTAGTAGAGCAGTCAGTGCATGAAGACTCAAAGATGAAAGTGTGGTGCATTTGAGAGTTTTAATGAGGTCAAACATTCTATATTTTAGAGCTTTGACGAGGACAAGCATTGACACAGGATAATATGAGAGAAGAATGGTTCTTCATATTTAAAAAGAGGCATGTGTGGACTAGAAAGATGTCTCAGTGTCTGAAAGCACTTGCCCACGTATAGGAACTGGGTTCTACCCCCAGTGTCCACATGCAGCTGACAACTATCTGTAAACTCCAGGGAACACTTTCTTCTAATCTCTGTGGTCACCCAGAATGCACATGGTGCATAGACATATTTGCAAGAAAAAAAAAACTCCTGTTCATAAAAAAATAAATAAATAAAAATTTAAAATTTATAGATTTGTGTAGATAGATAATTATAGCTTTATTGGTGATAGGAAGCTGATGTGTAATTGCAAAGGAAATAGAATCTAGTGACTGTTTCTTACCAGAGGAGAGTGTTAAACCCGTATGGGATTTATAATGATCATACAACATCATAGGAAGTAAATCAGAAAAGCAATGATATAACACATATAGAAATATCATCTATGATCTATTTGTAAAGTTACTCTGAGGAACTGTATTTGGCTTTAAGTAAATTCTCCAAAAAATGAGAAGTCATTACTTTTTTTGGACCAGGGTACAAAAGTTCAATTCATTAGTGACAATATACTCTACTCTGTGGGAAAATGAGTTACTAGTTTTCACTCCCACTCATTATATACTCTTCTTGATGTGAAGACTTATAAAATAATATGCTATAGAGCTCCAATTTAATAAGCTACGTGGGACCAGGAAAGTATTTCAAGACACCTGACAGGAACATAACAGAGGAATACATCTCATAATTAATGGCTTTGTATAAAAAAAACTTCTGCAACATGAAATTTGATTCTGTCTTTTATACTAAAGCACATACTTTGGTTTTTGCCTGATCCTCAATTCAAAGCATATGAACTTAATGGCATAGTAAAAAGGATAATGTAACAGCTGGCGACCAAAGGGTTGATTATTCTAAACAACAACACAAAAGATACTCTATAGGTGTTGATTTGGGTTTGCTTTGTGGAGAAATAAATCTATATTTGTTGCACTGAAAACTGCTTGGTCTGAAAATTGCTTAACACCATCTCAGTCACTCATCACTTAAGCTTTATTGACTAAAACTGGAATCATAAACCCAAGTTCCTGATCTGGAGAAAAATGAAGCATGACCTGTGGCCAATGGCTCTTTGAGAGTATTGAATGCCATTTTGTTCCATTTTAAATGACTTACACAGAGAGACTGTTCTAATTATGGGTCACATAGAAGCTTGATATTAGGACATGATCAATCATCATCTACTTACGAGGGAAGAACTGTAACCAGGTCATATTTTCACAGCTGGTGAGAAATCCTCTGTGCTGGAAGTTCTGTTTGTCAGTCCAAAGCATCCTCTCTCTTGTCTGTCAACACAATTTACTGTGTGGAAGGTTTTGAAAGTGCCTGCACTCCCTCTGCTTTCCTGTGTGTATTCCAAGCACTCCCAGGAAATCTGAAGAAAGAAGGCATAAGTCTGGGAAATGATTGTCACTAACCCTACATCTGACAGAGGGATAATATTCAAAATATATAAGTAACTAAAAAAGTTAGTCACCAACAACCCAAATAACCCAATTAAAAATGAGATACAGAGCTAAACAGAGAATTCTCAACAAACATCTCAAATGGACATAAAGCACTTAAATGTTCAGCATCCTTAGTTATCAGGGAAATACAAATCAAAACCACCCAAAGATTCTCTCTTACACCTACTAGAATGGTTAAGACAAAAACAACAACAAGAGCTCAAGTGACAGCACATGCTGGCAAGGATGTGGAACAAGAATACCCCTCCATTTCTAGTGCTAGTGTGAACTTTTACAACCACCCTGCAAATCAATCTGATAGTTTCACAGAAAACTGTGAATAGTTCTGAGACCATCGGACTCCATCTTAGAGAACCTGACCTAATGAACTCAAGGCATACCTAGTATTGGTTTCCAAGAGCCCCCACCCCCACCCCACTGCCCCCAACAAAACCCAAGCCTTGCTCAAGTTCCTATACTAACTCCAACAAGACATGCATTTCCTGGTCAATCTCCTCCAAAAAAACCTTCATCTAGCACCAGTCTCCAGGTTATTTCTCCTAACAAATCTGCACCACCAGGTTACAAGCCTGCCCCACACCAATTAGATGCTTACCAGGCTAGAAACCCTCACCCACCACTTGCTGCTTTCTATGAAACCTAGTCTTGATAAATGTTTAGGGCTTTTTCCTCCACCAGAATTGTCTTGTGGGACAGCGGTAATTGCATCAGATTAACTCCTGACTAGTCTTTCAGAGTTCACAAACACTTTCTTGGTACAACATTTTTTAACATTGACTGGGAAGTTCCTCATGGCTTTCAGAACTATGGATCTAGAGTGTCAATGATGGCAAATCTAGTCTAGGTTCGTCTATATGTGTGTTTGCAGTGCTGCAATAAAATTTCTGTTTCCTATCTGTATGCTAAGTCTGTCCATGCTAAAAGCTTCTTGTTTGTCTGCATACTAAATCTGTCTGTGTTAAGAGTTTCCCGCCTGTCCTCCTGGTGAGCATGCACTGTAGAGCTCACCCCATGCATCCTCAAGGGTATACTATTATGAGGACAAATAATTCTGCATACTTGTCCAGTTGTTACCTAGGATTATCTGTCACACTGATGACAAAATCCAAGATTTTCTAGATGGAACTTCAGGTTTAGACCCCACAAGAGCCAAACAAGAACAAATTTTAGTGTAACTCTGGTGGTTTTCATAGGATTGGGCGTGACCAGCACAGGTATGGGGCAGCTTCCTTAGTTTATGGTTTGGTTCCCAGCATCAGCCAATTATACTAAAGACCATGGTAGCACACTAATTAGGTGCTTGCCAGGTTAGAAACACTCACCCATTGCTTGCTGCTTCTATTAAACCTTGTCATTATCAATGTTCAGGGCTTTTGCCTACACAGGAACCACCCTGCAGGACAGCCATAAGGTAAGCCCAAGCTATCTCAAATAAAGACCCTGGTGTGATTTAATTGGATTGGCTTCTGACTGTTCTTGCAGGGTTCATGAACACTTTCTTGGTATAAGAGATCTATCTCAAGACCCAGATATACCACTCCTGGGAATACACCTGAAAGGTACTCTACCATACCCCAAGGACATGTGCTACTATTTTCATAGCAGTGTTATTCATATATCTAGAAACTAGAAAAAAACCTTAATGTCCCTCAACTGAAGAATGGATACAGAAAATGTGGTTCACTTACACAATGGGATACTATTCAGCAATGAAAAACAAGGGCATCGTGAGTTTTACAGGCAAATGGATGGAACTAGAAAATATCATTCTGAGTGAGGTAATCCAGACCCAAAATGACATACATAGATTTATTAACTTATAAGTGGACATTACCCAAAAAGTACAGGATACCCATGCTACAATATACAGAAGCTAAACAACAACAAAAAAAGAAGACCAGGTGAGGATGCCTAAATGTCATTTAGAAAGGGATATAAAATAATAATAAGGAGCAGATGGAGGGAGGAAACTGGATGGGAGAGGGACAGGGAAGGGTTCAGGGTCAAGTTTGGGAAGAAACAGGAGAGAGGGCCAGAGGGCCAAGAGAATAAGTGGAAATTGGCAGGTGGTGTGATGGGACCTGGGCACATCTCTAGGACATGCCATTAACCTGGGATGAGGGTGCCTCCCAGGAGACTATGGGGTGACTTTAGCTGAGACACAGCAATCATGATAGGGAACCAGAGGGGGCAACCTCCAATAGCCAGGTACTACCCCTAGTGGAGAGACCAGAACACTGACTGACCCACAAATCTTTCCATCCAAAATTTGTTCTCTCCACAAGAAATTCAGGGACAAAGGTAGAGCAGAGACTGTGGGAATGGCCAACCAATAATTGGCCCAACTTGATACCCATCCTATGGGCAAGCACCAATCTCTGACACTATTAATGATACTCCATTATGCTTGCAGACAGGAAACTAACATAATTGTCCTCTGAGAGTCTCCAACCAACACCTGACTGAAACAAATTCAGAGACCCAAAGCTAAAGGCATTTATGTTATTAGTTGCAAATCTCATTGTAGTTTAAGTTTAATTAATATAACTAGGTTTTGTTATTACCAGTGTCTTTCTTGATCTCTCCTGGTTTACCTTTTATAATCTGCTGTTCACCCATCTTTATTCATTTCTCACATTTATCCTTTGAAATTTACTTGGGAATAATTGAGAGTTTCCCTCACTAGAATTAGTTAAGAATTCATGTTTGGGAATTATATATTGCAAGACTGTTCATACTTCTTTCTGGCCTTATTGCTTTATTTAGGGCTAATGTTTCCTATAGCATACTTGTTTTATTGCTGATTTTATAATATATTTAAAATGTAATCATGAAGTATACTTCTTGCTAACTTAATCTCTTTGTTCACAGAATTATTTTTGCTCAGTGATTTGGCAAAGGAAATAGTGTGGGAAGAGTAATTGGTGGAAGTTAATGATAACTTTCAGATCATAATTTCATATAATAATGGCACATATTATGTGCTCTATCATGTTTAGTCTTCTCAGGATGAATAGATTTTACTGGTCAAAGCCATCTTAGCTCAAAGTGCTTGGACATAGATCATAGTGTTCTGGCTTGTTTACATAATGGTTAATTTCACCTCCCAAGTCATTTATCTCTAAAGGGTGGATATGATTCAAGCAGCTAGTGACATGCCAATGCTGTCATAATTCCTACTGAATAAAAATATGAACTTAGGGAGAATTTTTGATCATCTGTATTCCATTTGTATTAATAACTAAAAATCATATCAGTTGAAATAATTTTCATTCATATGATGTAAGATGCATTGACTTAATTGAATTAGTAAATTGCTTAATACTAGAAATTAATGTTTTTCCTGGAATGATTTTATGATTTAATTCAATTATAACATTTGATGAGAATTTTTCTTTATAGTATGCGCCTTATAGCAAGAGTCATTTTCTTGTATTAAAGTTAAATGTATCTGCTTGTAGTGCAAAAACATAATTGCTTGCTTTATTTCTTAGGAATCCTTCCAAGTATAAGAAATCAGGAAAACATTTTCATATAAGTGGTTTTAGTAAAATTCAGGTATAGAGTAAGTCCTGTTCCTTCCCAAACCAGAGACCTGTATAGATTCTCTAGGAAATCTTACCCCTTATTTTTAGGTACACTTTTCTCCCCTTCCTAGGCATACCTGCCAAGCTTATCAGGCATCCGACTTCTTGTGGCCACCAGATAGACCCTGGTCCTTCCCATGTGACAGTCTTCTTGACTACACACTGAACTTCCTGAGATCTCCTGGTCCCATCCAGTAGGATAGAGTTGACAGAAGATATGGCAAGCACACATGCACAACCACATCAGTTCCATGGACCAGAGGAGAGGCCCAGCAAGTGTTGCCTTGTGATTTGTGGAGCTTTTTTCCTGCAGACAGTAGCAGACTCTAAAAGGATACTAGGGGTAGCATCTTCACCACTGAATACTAATTCTACCAAGAGAACATTTTTTTAAAATTTTCTTTGTATGCATGTGTGAATGTGGGTGTGCATGTGTGTATGTTTGTATCAGAAAAGCAAAACAAAGACAGAAAGAGAGAGAGAGAGAGAGAGAGAGAGAGAGAGAGAGAGAAGAGAGAAGAGCAAGGGGAGAGAGAGTAGAGAGAAAGGAAAGAGAGGAGAGAGGAGGGAGGAGAGAGAGAGAGAGAGAGAGAGAGAGAGAGAGAGAGAGAGAGAGAGAGAGAGAGAGTTAGTTTATGCACACCATGTACAAGAGACTGTGGAAGCCAGATGGTCTCTGGATCCTCAGAAACTTGAATAACAGTTCACTGTAAGTTGCTATGTATGTGGGTTGAAGTAGCTGAATGTCCAATGACCTGCAAAAGCACTAAGCCCTCTTAAATGGGGGGAGGGAAGAGGACATATGGGACATATGGTGAGGTGGGAACTGGGAAAGGGGAAAGCCTTCGGAATGTAAACAAAGAATATAGAAAATAAAAAAAAAATACTGAGCTATCCTTCGAGCTCCAAAATTGACATGTTTTCATTAATTAATTAATTAATTTACTTTACATCTCAATTGCATCTCCTCTCTCCTCTCTTCCCAGTCCCAATCTTCCACCCCTTACCACATTACCCCCTCCCATTCTCCTCAGAGAAAGGGAGCCCCCCCCCTCTCTGGGTGTCAACCCTTCCTGGAACATCTAGTTTGCCTCAGCACTGAGTGCATACTCTCCCACTGAGGCCAGAAAAGGCAGCACAGCTAGCAGGAAAGGGACATAAAGGCAGGAAACTGAGTCAGAGTCAGAGAAAGGCCCTACTTCAAAGATTAGGGGACCCACATGAAAACCAAGCTGCACACCTACTACATATGTGTAGGGAGCCCAAGTCCAGCCCATGCATGCTTTTTTGTTGGTGGTTCAGTGTCTGTAAATGAACCCCATGGGCCCACCAAAGTTAGTTGGCTCTGTGGGTCTTCTTGTGGTATCCTTGACCTCTTCAGTTCTCTCAATTCTTCCCCCGACTTTTACAAGACTCCCTGAGCTCTGTCTAATGGTTGAGGGTCTGTTTCCATCAGCTGTTGGATGAAACCTATCAGATGAGAGCTGTACTGGGTAGGCTCCTGACTTCAAGCATAACAGAGTGTCATTTATAGGGTCAGGGGGTTGGCTCTCTCCTATGTGGTAAGTCTTAATCCTTTTACAACTTAACATCTCTGGAACATTATATACACCTTCACTGAAAGAAGAAAGATATGGTGAAAAACAAAACCAAACAAAACCAAACAAAACAAGCCCACTTCCCTTCTCCATGCTGGGATTAGAGGTGGATTGGGTTTGCATAAATCTTATGCATGCTGTCAAAAGTGCTGTGCATTCATATATGCAGGTTCCCTGTTGTGTTCAGAAGATATTATTTCCTTCCAGTCATCCAAAACTTCTGTTTTTTACATTCTTTCCATCCCTTCTCACAAAAACCGGGCATCTCTGAGCCTGAAGAAAAGGGGTGTGATACAGACGTCCCCATTAAGGCTGAAATTCCATTGTCTCTCATTGTGTACACCTTGGCCAGCATAGGTCTCAGCCTTAATCACTGTCTGCTGCAAATAGAAACTTCTATGATGATGGTTCAGAGGTGCATTAATCTACTGCTAATTGACCAATAGTGAGTTTAACATGTCCACTTATTATCATCTTCTATTTTTTGAAAATGTTTTAGAGTTTCACTGTAGTGTTCTTTCACTTCTTGATTAGATTTATTCAATGGTACGGTTTTACTATGAATGATATTATATCCATAATTACTTCCACAGCCTGTTCTTTATGGGTTTTTATGAAAGCCACTGAGTTTTGTGTTAAGTTTTTTCCTGTAACACTGTTATTTGCTTTATGCCTTTTCTGGTAACTTGTATAATATCTCTACTATATAAAACCAGACCATTTGCAAGTGACACATCTTGGTTTCTTCTTTTTATAGCTGTATTTTATTAATTGTCTTTTCATTGACATTTTTCTGTACTTAATATTTGCATTACTATATAAAGTAAAAGGAGAAAGTGGATAGAATTATTTCTGATTTCAGTGCAAGCATTTCTTTCCAATTTAGTATAATGTTAGGTATAGACTTGTATGTCTAGACTTCAAGATTCCAAGATCTGTTCCTTCTATTCCCAGTGTTTTAGGACTCCTGTCATCAAGAATTGTTGAATCTTTTCTATGAGGATGACTCAAGTAATTTCTGACCTTGAGTTCATCTATATATTATGTTTACTGACTTGCATATGTTTCTTGCAAGTCACAAATTACAAATTGTCACAAAGCCAAATTGACCATAGTGAATAATCTATTACACTTATTTGAGAATTTTGTATAGAATGTTTTGAGTCTATTCACTCTCTTTTCCGAAAATCTTCCCAGATACACCCTGATTCACTTTCCACTCAACATTGTGTCTTTTCTAAAACTTTTTAGGTCAATTTGTGCTGCCAAAATCTTATTAGATATAAGTTCTGCAATTAAATGTGGTTAATATTATCAGGGTTACACTTTTACAGAAAATTAACCTTCCTTTTCTTAACTGTTAAGGATTACTGATAGTTCGTTGGATAGCACTGAACTCCATGCCCAATTCCTGTCTCCATGGTAGGGTTTGGGCTGTATTAAGCTTTCACAGGTCTTGTGCATGCTGTTAAAATTTCTTTTGAGTTCGTCTATGCAGACACTCTGATGTGTGCAGAAGACACTGTTTTTGTTCTTTTTTTTGTTTTTTGTTCTGTTTTTTTCCACCACTGCCTCTGGCTCTTACACTTTTTCTGTGATTTCTTCTGCAGTGATTCATGAGAATTTGGAGGAATGGGCAAAGTATGTATATTCCATTCAGAGTTAGACATTCTGTAGTCTTTTATACTTTGGAACCTGGCCAATCGTATATTCATCATTATACAAAAACTTCTCTAATATGGATTAATAGATGTCTTGTGTGGGGGTATGCTGATTCATCAAAAAGAGAGGGTTTAATATTCCTTTTTTGATTACTATACATTTTAACTTAATCTTTTATTTATTTATTTTTACACTCCAGATTTTATTCCTTCCCAGTCCATCTTCTGACTGTTCCACATCCCATACCTTCTCCGTGTCCCCATCTCCACGAGGATGTCCCCAGCCCCTAACCCCCACCCCAGCAGACCTCTAAACTCCCTGTGGCCTTCAGTTTCTTGAGGGTTAGGTGCATTTTCTCTGACTGAACCCAGATCCGGTAGTCCTCTGCTGCATATGTATCGGGGGCCTCATATCAGCTGGTGTGTGCTGCCTGATTGATGATGTACTGTGTGAGAGATCTCGGAGGTTAGTTGGGACTGATGATCCTCCTGCAGGTTTTCCCTCATCCTCAGCTTCTTCCAGCTTTTTTCTAATTCAACCAAAGGGATCAGTTCATTGGTTGGGTGCAAATATCTGCATCTGACTCTTTCAGCTGCTTGTTGGGTCTTTTTGAGGGCAGTCATGAGAGATCCCATTTTGTGAGCACTCCATAGCTTCAGTAATAATGTCAGGCCTTGGTGCCTCCCCTTGAGCTGGATCCTACTTTGGGCCTGTCACTGGACCTTCTTTTTCTCAGGTTCCATTCTATTTCCATCTCTGCAGTTCTTTTAGAAAGTAACTATTATGGGTCAGAGTTTGACTGTGGGATGGGAACAGTCTCCCCTCACTTGATGCTCTGTCTTTCTGCTTGAGGTGGGCTCTGTAAGTTCTCTCTCCCTACTGTTGGGCATTTCATGGAAGGTCCCACCCTTTGAGTCCTGAAAGTCTCTCACCTCCTAGGTCTTTGGTGCATTTTGGAGGGTCCCCCCATCCTCCTACTTTCCAAGATTGCCTGTTTCTATTCTTTCTGATGGCCTCCAGATGACCCTGGCTACTACTTCTAGCAACAGGGAATAAAGAACCTGAATTCACTATCTGTTATAACTAGGCAAGTCTTCCAAAGGAGGGATTGGGACACCAGCCAATAAAACCTTAGACCCACAATTTGTCCAACCTACAGATATGCAGGGGTAAAAATTTTGAGGGAATGGACAAACAATGACTATCCCAGCTTGAGACCCATGCCATGGGAGGGATCCTACTGCTGACATATTAATGTTACTCCTCTGTAATTGAAGACAGGAGCTTAACATAACTGTCATCACTTGCTTCACGCAGAAAGTGATGAAGGCTGATGCAGAGACCCACAGCCAAACAATAAGTGGAGCTTGGGGAATCCTCAGGAAGAGGCAAGATAAGGATCAAAGGAGCCAGAGTGGCCGATAACACTACAAGTAAACTTAGGGTCAACTAACATAGGACCATAGGGGTTCAGAGTCTGAACCACTACTGGAGAACATGCACAGGAAGTACCTAAGCCCTCTGCACATATGTAACAGTTGTACATCTGGGTCTTTGTGTACACACACACACACACACACACACACACACATCTCCTACTGAGTCCAATAATGGTTACTCCATTGCTTCCTCCCTAGACAGATATTTAGACTATAGCTCCACAGCCAGAGGTGGGTCTATATTAACCCTTTTTCATCCATGCAAGAATGTTAATGAGTGTCCTTCTGCTGGATCCTTTTGGCTGGGGCAAACTCCAACTTGGCCTACTTCCTTGAAGACACAATATCCATCCTAGAGGACTCGCTGCACTCAGAGCAGTTGAGGAGCTGCTGCATTCTGAGCAGTTAAGGATCAGCTGCAGAGCAGTTGGACAACAACTTGACTGTTCCACTGAAGATCCAACAGTCTGAAGGCCTCCCAGGAGATGTACTGCAGCCAGGGCAACATATCAGCAGCTTCTCTGCCCCCGTGAAGAACCCCCAGTTAGAAGGCCCCACAGGTGGTCTGATACAAGTTGCAGGCCTACCCAGAGACCTGACGCAACCCAGGGGCAAAAGAGGCAGACTCGAGACAGTCACCCAGACCAACAAACACCAGGGATATACCAATGGCAAAAGGCAAGTGCAAGACCATAAGTAACAGAAGCCAATATATGGACACATCATCAGAACTCAGTTCTCCCACTACAGCAAGTCTTGAATACATCAACACACCTGAAAATCAGGAGCCTATCCTAAAATCCTATCTCATGAAGATAATAGAGTCCTTTAAGGAGGATATCAATAACTCACTGAAAGATATAAAGAAAAGACAGGTAAACAGGTAAGGGAATTGAATAAAGTGATCCAAGACCTAAAAGTGAAAGTAGAAACAATAAAGAAAACACAAATGGAGGCAAACCTGGAAATGAAAACCTAGAAAAGTGGTCAGGAATTACAGATGTGTCACCAACAGAATACAAGAGATAGAAGAGAGAATCTAAGGTGTAGAAGATATGGTAGAAGAGATTGACACAACTGTCAAAAAATTTAAAACATAAAAAACTCCTAACTCAAACTATCCAAGAAATTTAGCACACAATGAAAAGACCAAATCTAAGAATAATTGGAATAGAGGAGAATGAAGATTCCCAGCTCAAAGGACCTGAAAACATGTTCAACAAAATCATAGAGGAAAATATCCCCAACTTAAAGAAATAGATGGCCATAAAGATACAAGAAGCTTATAACACCAAATAAATGGGACCAGAAAAGAAAATCCTCTCATCATATAACAATCAAAACACTAATGCACAGAACAAAAAAAGAATATTAAAAGCTGCAAGAGAAAAGGGTCAAGTAACATACAATGGTAGGCCTATATAAATTACACTGGATTTCTCAACAGAGACTATGAAACCAAGATGAGCCTAGTCAAAGGTCATACAGTCTCTATGAGAAGAAAAATGACAGTTATACCCAGCAAAACTCTCAATCAACATAGATGGAGAAACCAAAATATTCCATGACAAAACCAAATTCAAAAAATATTTATCTACCAATCCAACCCTACAGAGAATCCTAGAAGGAAAATCCCAGCACAAGGAAGGTACCTCTACCAAGGAAAGGATGAGATATTAACAAATATCACAACAAAGCCAAAAGGAGAGGACCACAATCCCAAAAAGCCACCTACAAAAACAAACATATCAGGAACCAACAGTCATCTCTCTTTAATATCTCTGACTATTAATGGATTCCACTCACCTATAAAAAGACATAAGCTAACAGACTGCATATGCAAAGAAGATCCAGCATGTTGCTGCATACAAGAAACATACTTTGATAGCAAAGACAGATATGATCTCAGAGTAAAAGGATGGAAACAGGTCTTCCAAGAAAACAGTCCCAGGAAACGAGCAGGGGTTACCATCCTAATATCCAATAAAATAGACTTTCAACCAAAAGTTATCAAGTGTGATGAAGAAATCCACTTCATATGCATCAAGGGGGAAAATCCACCAACATGAACTCTCCATTCTGAACATCTATGCCCCAAATGGAAGAGCAACCACATTCATAAAAGAAACTTTACTAAAGCTCAAAACACACATTGAACACCACACAAAATAGTGGGAAACTTCAATACCCCACTCTCAGTAACTGACAAGTCATTGAAACACAAACCACACAAAGACAGGATGAAACTAAGAGAGGTTGTGAATCAAATGGATTTCCCAGATATCTACAGAACATTTTACCCTAAAACAAAAGATTGCACCTTCTCAGCACCTCATGGTACCTTCTCCAAAACTGACCATAAAATTGGTCACAAAATAGCCCTCAACTGATTCAAGAAGATAGAAATAATACCATGAATTCTATTAGGTCACCAGGGTCTAAGGGTAGTCTTCAAGAACAGGAAACCTACAGAAAGCCCACACAAAGATGGAAATGAACAACTCTTTAATCAATGATAACTTGGTCAGGGAAGACATAAAGAAAGAAATTAAAGGCTTCCTGGAATTTAATGAAAATATTGACAAATCATACCCAAACTTATGGGACACAATGAAAGCAGTGCTAAGAGGAAAGTTCACAGCACTAAGTGCCCTGGTAAAGAAACTGGAGAGATCTTAACACTCATAACTTAACAGCACACATGAGAGCTATAGAACAAAAAGAAGCAAACTCACCCAAGAGGAGTAGAAGGCAGGAAATAGTCTGAGATTCCACCTTACACCAATAAGAATGGCTAAGATCAAAACCTCAGGACAAAACACATGCTGGAGAGGATGTGTAAAAAGAGAAACACTCCTCCATTGCTGGTGGGATTGCAAACTGGTAAAACCACTCTGTAAAACAATCTGGAGGTTCCTCAGAAAGTTGGAAACAGATCTCCCTGAGGACCCAGCTATACCACTCTTGAGAATATACCCAAAAGACGCCCCAATATGCCATGTGGACATGTGTTCCACTACATTCATAGCAGCCTAATTTGTGATAGCCAGAAGCTGGAAACAACCTAGATGTCCCACAACAGAAGAATGGATACAGAAAATGTGGTTCATTTACACAATGGAATACTACTGAGCTATTAAGAATGAGGACATCCTGAGTTTTACAGGCAAATGGATGGAACTACAAAATATCATCATGAGTGAGGTAACAGAACCAAAATTACATGCATGGTATATACCCACAAATAAGTGGATATTAGCAAAAAAAAATAACTACAGGATACCCAAGATATAGTCCACAGAACTCATAAATATCATAAATATCAACAAGTTGAAGTGACAGCTCAATCACACTTGGGAAGGAGAAGAAAACAATCACAAGTAGGAAGGGAGGGAGAAACCTGGGAGGGATAGTAGATGGGGTGGGGTGGGGGAGAGGGTGGAGAGGGGAACCTGACCTGACATTGGGGGAGGGAAAAGGACTGAAGCCCTGAGGGTCAGCAGAAACAATAGAAACAGGCAATCTTGGGAGATAGGAGCAGAGTGCTCCAGAGAGCTTGGAGGTGAGAGACTCACAGCACTAAAAGGGAAAGGACCTTGGATAAAATGCCTGACAATAGGGAGAGCAGACTTATAGAGCCTACCTCCAGCAGGAAGACAGGGCTTCAAATGAGGGAGAGGGGAGCCATCCCACAGTCATAATTCTGACCCATAATTATTCCTGACTGAAAGAATTACAGAGATGAAAATGGAGAGGAGCCCGAGGAAACAAAGGTCCAGTGACAGGCTCAAAGTGAGATCCAGTGCAAAGGGAGGTCCCAAGGCCTGACACTATTACTGAGGCTATGGAGTGTGCACCCAAAGGGACTTAGCATGACAGTACTCTGGAAGGCCCAACAAGGATCTGAAAGTGTCAGTTGCAGATATTTGCACCCAAAGAATGGACAGAAGCAGCTGACCCCTGCTGTTGAATTAAGGAAAGGTGAATGAAGCTGAGTCTGACCCTGTAGGAGGACCAGTAGTCTCAATTAATCTGGATCCCCAAGATTTCTCAAACACTGAACCACCAAACAGGCCACACACACCAGCTGATATGAGCACACTAGCACACATACAATAGAAGACTGCAGGATCTGTGCTCATTCAGGGATGACACACCTAACCCTCAACAGACTGAAGGCCCCAGGGAGTTTAGAGGTCAGATGGAGTGGGGGGAAGGGACATCCATATAAAATATGGAGTGTATAAAAATAATTATATATATTTATAATGTTAATGAGTATGATATTATACAGTCACCATAAACATTCATGGATACTATATCACTATCGGGTCCACAAGAAATTTTTTTTCATAGCAGTCCTCCCTGTGCTCAGGCCTTTACCACCTTTCCACCTCTTCATTCATGATGTCTCCTGAGTCTTGTGTATATTAATTAAGTTATAGATGTTCCTCTGAGGAATGCACAATGTATACTCACTATTCTATACATTTTAATTACTTGTAGTTCTCTGAAATAGCTTCCATCCACTGCAAAACAAAACTGAGAGCTACACTAACATTATAAATACATACATGTATCATATATACGTTACACACACACACACACACACACACACACACACACACACACATATGGCAGTTGGATACTATATAAATTATCTTCATGTTCTCCTCTAGGATCCATGACCTTTCTGGCATAGTATTTTGGCTGCATGTGTGTTATCAACCTCAGTTCCCTTCTACTTAGTTACCCCTATGGGCAATTAGAAAGTGGTTGTTTGCCCTCAAGATATTGCTCAGACTATTGCACCTTTGATCCTTTCATTTGTCACTGTAAGTTTTATTTTCCAGATGCAATTCTCTTTTCAAAGGCTTGTTGATGAATAAGTTCACCCTTTCTAGTTCCTTCTTAACTCTGACTGACTGTTTCCACTCAGCTCTCCTGGCCAAAATTCTTCTCCAAGCAGAATGATTGAAACAGGCTTCTTTTGGCATCTAGCTGAATTGTTCAAACTATCTCTGGCAATCTCTTCTAATCTTCTGGCTCTATCTTATTCTCTATTTCATTCTGTCTTCACCCACCACCTGTCTCTGTAAAACTGTCTCCTAACTGTGCTTTTATACAATAAGTTTTCATGTCCTGAACATTTGCAAGCTCCAAAATTTTATGTCATATAACTTTAAATGAACAAATCTCTATGTCTTGAGTTACAAATAAACATTTTGAAGTAGCGTAGGATTATATCTAGAGCACCACTTGCTCTTACTGAGCACCAGAATGCTATGTCTACAGTTTAAAAAAGTCACACATTAACTCTCTGTATTCTGAGACTTTACAGACAAAAAGATACAAATGTTTCATGACACAATTCAAGCAGGCCATGAAGTCAATGAAAATAAATGATTGTGTTGTTAGCATGCAGTGAGTTTCAAACATGTTGTGACAGAAGACACTTCTACGATTTCATATGGACATCAAAGGGACAAGTGGAAGAATCTAATAATCTGGAGGGTAATTGTGACTTGTGTAACAAATGAAAAAAGTTCAAGTTAAAAACTGAAATGGATTAGGTTTGGTGAACAAGCAGATTCTAGTTTAAGTAGAGACATCATCGACTACGAATTGGAGTTCATTCTAAACTTGGTATGATTTTTTTGTTTTGTTTTAAAAATATTTTTTATTGTAAAGTTTGGAAAAAATGTATTGGAACAAAAAATAAAATAAAAAGTGCTACATAGAACATTAGTGTGTATTATAATCACAAGTTATACATTGTTAATCCAAGTATCTCAGTATCATTTCTTTATTATTATTATTATTATTCAATATATTTACATTTGAAATGTTATCCCACTTCCCAGTCTCCCTTCCACAACCCCCACTCCATATCTACTTCCCTTTGCCTATAAGAGGGTGCTCCCCCATTCACCCACCCTCTCTAGTCTCAATCCTTTAGCTGAGGCAACAAGCCTGCACAGGATCAAGTACCTCCCCTCCCACTGATGCCAGATAAGGTTGTCCTCTGCTATATATGTAGTGGGAGTCACGGCCAACTCATGTATAATCTTTGATTGGTAGTTTAGTTCCTGGGAGCTCTGAGGGGTCCAGTTAGTTGATGTTGTTGTTCTTCCTATGGGGTCATAGTCCCCTTCAGTTCCTTCTGTCCTTCCATAACTCTTTCACTGGAGTCACCCAAGCACAGTCCAATAGTTGGCTGTGAGTGTATGCATTTGTCTTAGGTGCTGGCAAAGTTTCTCAGAGGACAGCTATACCATCCTCATGTCAGCCAGCAGTTCTTGGCATCAACAATAGTGTCAGGGTTTGGTGTCTGTGGGTGGGATGGATCCAAAGTTGGGCTGGCCAATGGATAGCCTCTCCTTTAATCTCTGATCCATTTTTTGTCCTTCCATTTCTTTTACACAGGAACAATTTTTGGTCAAAAAATTAAAGGTTGGTTGGTGACCCCATCCTTCCACTGGGGTTCTTTCTATCTACTGGAGGTGGTCTTGTCAGGTTCCATCTCCCCATTGTTGGGTATTTTAGCTAAGGTCACCCCCAATGACTCTTGGGAAACTGTCACATCCAAGGGCTCTGGGAGTTTCTAGAGGTGATGCCTGCCCAAGCCACCATCCTGGAAGCTGCATATGTCTATTCATTCCACTGTCCCTCTGGGCTCTGCTCTCTTCACCCATACCTGTTCCTATTCCTATCTCCCATCCTCTCTCCCATCCAGGTCCCTCCCTCCCTCTGTCTCCCATGATTATTTTCTTCTTCCTTTTAAGTGGGATTGATGCATCCCCCTTGGGCCTTTGTGTTTGTTAAACCTCTCAATTTCTGTGAGTTTTATCATGAGTATTCTGTACCTATTGGCTAATATTCATTTATCAGTGAGTACATGGCTTGCATGTCCTTTTCAGTCTAGGTTACCTCACTCAGGATGATATTTTCTAGTTCTATATATCCATTTGCCTGCAAAAGTCATGATGTCCACCTTTTAAATAGATGAGTAGTATTCCACTGTGTAAATGAACCACATTTTCTGTATCCATTCTTTTGGACACCTGGGTTACTTCCAGTTTCTGGCTATTATGAATAAGGCTTGTATAAACATATCGGAGCACGTGTCCTTTTGTTATGATGGAGGATCTTTTGGGTATATGCCCAGGAGAAGTATAGCTGTGTTTTCAGGTGGAACTGTTTCCAGTTTTCTGAGGAACTGCCAGATTGATTTCCAGACTAGTTGTACCAGTTTTCAATCCTCTGGATGAATAGTCCCCTTTCTCTGCATGTGCTGTTACTTGGGTCTTTGATCTTTATGATTCTGGTTGGTGTAAGGTGGAATCTCAGGGTCATTTTGATTTGCATCTCTCTAGTCACTAGCAATGAACATTTCTTTAAAACTTCCCAGCCATTCAAGATTCCTTGGTTGAAAAGTCTCTGTTTAGCTCTGTACCCTATTTTTAAATTAGATTATTTAGATATTGATGTCTAACTCCTTAAGCTCTTTATATATTTTGGATATTAGATCACTATCAGATATAGAGTTAGTGAAGGTTTTTTTCCCCAATAGGTTTCCGTTTTGTCCTATTGAAAATATCCTTTGCCTTAAAGAAGTTTTTCAGTTTCATGAAGTCCCATTTGTCATTTGTTGATCTTAGAGCCTGAGCCACAGGTGTTCTGTTCATGAAGTTAGTTAAATTTCTAGTACATAAATGAAAAACCAAGTATGGTCACATATATCTGTAAGGATGTTGTTAAGGCACAAAGAAAGCCTGATTCAAAATGTGTTTTGGCCAGCCTGACTAGTTAACAGGACATGTAAACTTCAGGTTCAGTGAGGAATCTTGTCCCAAAATACAAAGAGGTGAACAATAGAGGTGGATAATATTGATGTTTGCCACTAGAAGTAACTTCTCTATTTCTTAACATACTACAAATTGAAATAAATTATGGATAAAACTGTGAATCAAAATCAGTCCTTGTGTTGTCCTCCTATGAACATCCTCTCCATTCTCAGATACTGCTATGGAAACTGTTATAAGTAAACTTGAATACAAGTCAAGCTGGATAATTTGCAAGAAGACAATTTGAACTTTAATTTTTTAAAACTATAATATGCCCAAAGTTCAGACTGCCTGTACATCACTCAGCATAATGTTTTAAATGACATGAAATATAATATTCCAATCACATAAAGCAAAGGACTTCATAAGAAAACCATTTTCTTCCAAGGTTGTGTGTGTGCATGTGTGTTGGGGTGTGTGTGACTTCCATTATATTTTAAAATGGTTTCTTTCTGTATTTGAAAACACAATTAACACTTTAATGATACCATGTTACAATCAATTAGTTACTATGCTATGATCAAGTACTCTTTCCTAATAACAATTTATTCAAACATCATTTCTTATTCCTATTTAAGTGAAAACATGACTGGTTTACTTTTAGTAGTCAAAATTCTAGAACAAGATGTTAGAACAGTCCTGTCTTCAATTTTAACCATTTATATGTAAGTAGAATGAGTCTGATCTGTGTTGAAACTGAGAGTCCTGTATAGAAGTCTGCCTTCTGTTTCTAGTTCTGTGGTTAATATCTTTATCATCATATTAACCATTTTCCTCCTTGAGGACTATGTTGCCATACATGAAACACGGAACATGGACAATACAGTATTTGAACCACTTCTTGTTCTTAATTCTTTGGATATATAGGCTTAGTGTATAAATAGTATGTATAATCCTAGGAAGAATGTAAAAGCCTTGTCATTTTTCCTTTAAAACTACTCAATGGTCACAATTTTTATATTGCTTGTACAAGATTTCAAGTTAGCAGGCAATTGCCTGGAACATTTAGCACACTGGTTTAGCTATCAAAATGCCATGATGATATTTTCCTGGAATAATATCTACCCAAAGAAATTTCCAAAGAGCTCTATGGGATTCTGATCTGATGTCTATAAATTACGTGACAGACATAAGTATTTGAGAGTCCAAGTTATTTTTACAAGATGAGATGACATTCAAAAGTGTGCCATGCTTGCAAGCCAGTGGGGATTTGCTTGCACACAATTTTATTAACCCCTTTGTTTCATCATTAAGACAAACAAATATTTGTATCTTAAGTGAAGTGTATGATACTGAAACTAAGTTCGTAAACCTTTACTACTAAAAGAAAATAATTAAAATATGAAAGTTAAATGGCTTCCTCATAAAATTGCTTTTTATTTTGGGGAGACATGTTCTTATGGCATCCAACAACCTGTCAAATAAGCTGACAACCAAACTTAGGCATGAAAGATTGCTGCAGATAAATCTGTAGCCCAAAACAGTCTAGATAGCTTAAGAAAAAGAACAGAAGACTGTCCCTGCTATTTAAAGTAAAATAGTTGGATTGTTTGAAAACTCATACAGGCTATGCATATTTCAAGGTCACCTGAGGGGCATAGGATGCAGTGAGTACTATAGTAGGTACTTTTGTAGTTCTTAAATATAGGATAGAGTGATAATAAGGTGAACTAAACTTAGAATAACCTAATTACTGACCCTAATTTCAAGAAAATTTCAAGGTTGTGTCCTAAGTCACAAGGGTAATGAAGCGTGAAAAAGTGGCTTTGTCAGGACCTCTAGCTTTGTAGTTATAGATAATTAATAATATGTTTAAATTATGGTTTTAGGACTAAGTGCTCTATTTTTCAAAAGGTTTGAAATTCATCTCTTTTGAAAAAGCTTATTTGGGGTTGGAAGGATGATATCACATGAATTCATGTATGTACATGTATGTGTGTGTTTATCTTCAGTAAGATAGTCAAGTTTGAAATGCAACAAAGGGCAATGGTAACAATCTGTATTGCTTTGGGCATCTCTTGAACTTCCCTGGCTGAAAACCTGAGTGGAGTTAGCCATGCCAGGCACTGGGAATTTTGTTAGATAGTATAGAACTGTTGGGAGAAGCATCATATTTCTGTTTGACATGACTCCACTTAATATATACATACATTTACATGTATGTATATGAAAACCTTTAAAATAGTATTTCTCTATGGCTTTCTAAGTGTTATTTGTTTCTCCTTTCTCTCCTTGTATGTTACCATCCCTTCTACTCCCTGAAATGCCCCTTTCATTTCCCCTTTCCCATTTCTACCACTTATATCCAAAAACCTGCCTCTGTAGATTTCCTTCTCTCCAATTAGAGTTACGAGAATTCTATGATACCATAATGGGGATTTGACTGGTGACACTAGCTTAACCATTATCCTATTAAACACATGATAATATGTGCTATGATAATAGTTGCTATGAGTGCTTGTTGCTTTTACAGAGGACCTAAGTTCAGTTCCCAGTATCCACACTAGGTGATTCACAGCCTTCTGTAACAACATAAGTGAACACAATTCCTTATTGTCTGTGAGGGCACCTGTCAACACATGTGCCTTCTACACATAATTACAAATAAATATTACAAAACATTTTGATCAGTGACGATGATAAAGGAGATCAGTTTAATGGGCAGGGATGTATACACTTGAGAAAAATATCCCACTGTATTTCTCTATAATAGGAAATATGCAGTAAAAGAAATGTGTAGTTGACAATCAATGGATGCTGCTGGAAATAAGTCAAAAGCCAACTGCAAGTCAGCTAACTCTTGAGCAATGGACAGCAATAAGCAGAGCATTTTTCTCTTTAAAGAAACACTTCAAATTTTATAATGTTCACTCTTATGCACTTTCATTAAAACTGCAGCAATATAAAACACAGAGCAATATATTGCACAATGACTTTTATTTGATTTAAAGAACAAGCTGTATATTGCTTGTTGGTACTTTCTTAGATAAAATGATTACAAAGAACCTGAGTGATACACAAGATGTTAGTTAGAAAGAACTCAATGATATTTGTTTTTCAAGTTGTGTATTCTCAGAACCTGACACAGTACCTGGTGTATAGTAGGTAATATACATATGTTTAGTATTTGGACTATAGTTTATTCAATTATAGGATCAATGCATGACTTTGTATTTGATGAGTAACAATATATATTGAGTAACATAATATGTTGCATGTAATTTTATCATATCGTCTTTGCTCCAGGATCAGCTGCCACCAGCCCGTACCTGAAAAACTTTTGTTCTATCTGCCTTTAGCTCTGGGAGATTCTGTGCTACTTTTCTCAGCTTCCCTGAATCCCTAGATAATGCGCGCGCGCACACACACACACACACACACACACACACACACACAGTTTGTTACTTTACAATTTGCCAACTTGCCAACTTGCCTTCTAGGCACAATTGTTGAATTTTACTATCTATCCCCTGGAAAAGTGTGCCCTTACCAACTTATTATCTCTGTCTTTCCACTTGCCCTAAACTTTAGTGGCTAGTCTCACTTAGCCCCTGCCAAACATCCTTGGCCACCTGCCTTAGCAGAAGCTACAGGCCGAGCTCCTCGGAGACCTCACATCATTGCCGTGTTCTTCTTGATCTAAAGCATGGCAGAGAAAAACAAATCCTCTCTTCTTCCCTGCGCCTGCCTTTTTCTTTTTCCTCAGAAGGCAAATTGTATTGGAACAAACTGCATTTGTGTCTTTTATCCACAGATTCAAAGGTCATGGGAAGGAGCTGGTAGTGTAGTCTCCTCTAGGACACAGAGGTCAGCAGACCAAAAGGGAAGCTGGGTTGGGACTGGTAGTGAGGCCAGTCCAGGAGCAAAAGGCAGTAGCAGTAAGAACTGCCCTCAACAGAATATACTTCATAATAACCTGTACCTAACAAAACGATAACTTTAGAAAATAAATCAAAGGGATGAGACTGTACATTCACATTCTGATCCTTGGTTCCAAGTATCTCATGTCCCCTCCTCCTCTTCCTTCTCCTCCTCCTTCTCCTTCTTCTGGTGAAATTATTGTATTGTTATTTCAACTTTTGTGTTTACTTAAGATGTGATAATTGAAGACTACGTTTTGCACTCAGCAGCCCACTGAGACAATTGAGGAATCAAGGAATCATACAAAAGACATTTGTGAGTCGAGTTTAAAGCCAGCAAGATCCTCAATCTATCACAGCATGGCTTCTGAAATTCGAGGATGAAGGCTCGTTCATGTTACAGGGTCATTTAAGTGTATTTCACTTTCCCAGGCCACTGCCTATAGGACACTACAGTCTTTTGGGAAATAATTATCTTGCTTTGTTTTCAGAACCATTAACAAATGTAGGCCACCACACGAATTTATCACCATCATACACAAGAAAGTGTTGAGATGACCATAGGTTCAGTGGGCCTAGAACCATGAAGGCAGAGGAAATGCTTATGTCTGTAGATGAAGAGATAGAAGCATTGGTCTTAGAATGAAATATCTGGAATGGAAACTTGACCATATTTTAGGTGAAAAAATATGTTAATTTGAATGCACAGATTCTTACCTCCACATTCTATTTTCTAAAGTTATGATTTCATTTGGAGTTTATCAGGATTTTTAAAGTTTTACTTACTATAGGCTTATGTGATGCATATATTTAAATGCACACATATAGTTTAAGCATATTAACACACATATATTCATTATTAAGTAATTCTAAGCTGCAAGACTTTCCTCCTGATATGATACTAATTGTTAGAGCTTGCATTATTTTAAAAGATATTCAGATAACTAATGTTACTCCCTCTTACCTCTACAGACCCTCTAAGGAACCATTCATAAGGTGACAAATGGCAACATTCAGGGCACAGTTCTTACATCCTAGGTACTTAAATATGTAGCTTCTTAAATATTTGTTGTATATTTATATTCTCAGTACATTTGATATTCATACACTGGAGATGATATTGTCTCTAAAATTCCCATGAATATATTCTTATACACATCTGAAAGTCTAGTGATCAAACAAGCTATATGACTTTACTGAACATTTGAATCTCTACAACATGCTTTCCCTATTTTTGGATGAGAATATTGCTTGGGCACTCCTGTGCCCAAATAAAGGAGTTTAGTGTTTATAATATTACAGTATAGATGAGCAAATGTAGGAGTATTAGTGACAGCAGTAAAGAAGTTGGTGGGATTAAAGCAGAAAATGGTCTCCATCCTACCTCCTGAAAAATCAGATTATATGACAGCATGCATATGGAACAGTGAAATATCTCCACATGATTATCAGGCTCTACTTGAAAAAAAGTATCTAACTGTGTTTCATTTGGATTTCACGATGCAAATATTTTACTCCTATTTTGAAGATTTAATCCTTTGCCTAGCTTAGGTTGAAAAATAAACCCCAAGAAAAACAAGTCTCATTGAGATCTTTGTTTATCCTTGAAGCACGTAATTTTTGTTCTCTGCAAAGAGAAAGACAGTGAACCATGGTTTTATTTTGTTTTGTTTTGGTAATATGGCATTGCTAACACTACTACCCTTACATCTGGATCCAATTTGTAATGAAACCACTTAAACCCCATGTACACACTGAAAGCTGTGGTTTTGTCACAAAAATTATATAAATATATAAACAGATGAAGAGCTTTCTGATTTTGTTTCAAAATGTTGGTTTTATTTCTACATATTGAAATAAAATACATTTTGTAAGTAGGGAAAATTAACAAAGTTATGCTACTTGAATTAGAACGTAAGAACCCTTGAAAACCATCTTAAATATACACTAACATTGTATAGAACTTTGACATTCTAGATTTTGACCTATTAGTGTCTTGACTAAGTTCTATTTAGAGCAGTGAAATTTTATACTTTATATTTGTATTGGGATGATGAATAGTCTTTTATAGCTTTTTATATATTTGTGCAATATTTAAGTTTTTCTTTATCTCTTTTAACCTAGTAGTCATATTCTTGGAAACTTGAAAGTATTAAAAGATACCAAGTAGCTCAATCCTATAATCCCCACTGTGGCAAAGATGTAGAACTAGGTGTGAAGAAAACCAAGCCCAAATGGTATGGACTTTTATATAATTTCTGTTTTACAATTGTGTATCAATGACTGTTTAAAATGTAAGTAGAAAGGGTTAGATGTTTCTGATTGTGGCTAGGTAGAGAGAACATACTATAGTCCCATTCCAAATCATCCATCTTCTCATGGGAGATGAAACTACAACCAAATAAGCACAGACACATTCACAACAGAAGAATAATGCACTGCCATTATCCATCTACACCCGCTCATTGTTCCCAACATAATTCCTATGAGAATATACATCTAACCCTGTCCCAAATCCTCAACATCTAGGGGGGGAGTTCAAATCCCATAGCTCCACTTCAGTCATTTACAACTGCCTTCATTTTCCTATCATGTCCTCTTTTCTTTTAATCTGTATTGAGTCATTGGCTTTCTATGCTTTTTGACACTGTTTATTCTTCTCCTTTATGCACAGCTAGTCCTTCTCAGCCTATAAAACTGATCTTTCAGGTGAAATAGATACATATTTTATTACATTTCTTTTATGTTTTGTAAAAAGTCAGAGTTGATTTTTCCCCACAGTTACATGACTTTTGGGCCTTACTTTCAGCATAGCTTTTAAAACATTCACGTGTGATGAAAATTATTACCCATCTCCTCTGTTTAAGTAGCCTGTTCTTGAAGTAATCCTTCCTGTTCATATGTTTTACACACAGAACAGAATACAGTTCACCTCCACATGTTTCTTCAACTACTTGTGACAACATATCAATGTTTGTTTGCTTTCTGCCATCCCTGTCTACATAATTCCACCCGTCTTCTACCTTACCCTATGAACATTGCTCCAGATTGCTGCTCACACCTTTTCTTGTAAGTTTCAGAACATGACCAACTGCTCAGGAGTAAGCAAATGCTCCTCATTCCTCATGCTGGCACTTACAAAATTTATCCTCATTTCTGTCTTTTAAAGCAAAGGAAACTGCTCTTTTTTTCTATGTCGATCATCCTCCTAAGGAATATTACACTTTACCAATCATCAAAAATAGAAACATCTTAGTATTCTTGTGCTTATTTTATTTACATCTCACAGGTACCTTCCCAGCGTACAACCCGGTCATGCACCATATCTCTGCCCTCATCAAAATGTTCCTGTAAAGTTAAAATTGACTGAGTTTGATGCACCTGCCTTCTTATCTTGAAGTCCTCACAGGGAAAGCACACTTATTGACACCACTGATAATGTATACTTGCTAGTCTCCCACAGACATCTATTTTGTCCTGACCTGTGTGTCCTCTTTAAAGAGATGCATTTTTCTTTCTCTTCTTTTCTACCAGTCTTCTAAAATCTCCACTTTTTTTTAAGGTACTACAAATGTCCCCTTCTCTAGTGAGCTTTCCACTGCTAACACCTCTTTAATTGGAAATATAAAATGTATAATTAAAATAGAATTCACAGAAGTTTCTGTATCAAAGCTACCACTTGAAGATATTAATACCAATATTCTGCTTTCATCTTTATTAGTATAGGTAGACTCTGAGCATGCACAAGTCCAAAGTATCTTTTCATTTGTTCTCTCTTAACAATCTATGTGCATCAGAACAGCAGATGAACAGACCCTTTTCTTGAACACATCTTCCCTCAAACTATGTTCTTTCTTTTTAGCTTACCATTGTGTAATACATTGACCACCCTTCAGTTCCAAAATAACTTAAAAGGATTTGGCATACTTGGTCAGTCCCTGCTTGACTTAGTTTTTGAAACAGGAAGAATATTCACCATATGTTTCTTCTCTTGTTATTGACATGTCTTTCTTTTGCTGGATCTCCTACATCTCTCTGGCTTTTAAGATATCTTTTCCTCAAAATTAAATTTCCCATTCCCATCCACTTCTGAATCTCCTTCCAGTTACTCACAGTCTCTGTGTTTAGTTATGCTAGCATTTAACAAGACCTTCACATTTGGGTCTTCTATTGCATCCCATTGATCTTTATGCCAGCTTCTGTGTCGGTCCAATGCTCTTTTTTTATTAATAAAGCTCTGTAATGTGTCTCTTGGTCTGGAATGGTATATCTACAAAATGAAGTTCTACTCAGCTGTAAAGAAAAATTAAATCATGAAAAATTTCAGGTAAGTGCAAAGTACTAAAACAATTTATATTGTGTGAAGTAGTCAATACTCAGAAAGGCTTATGTGGCATGTTTCTCTCTTGCTTGTGATTCCTTGCATGTGGTCAGACATGTAAATCAATGGGATACAAAAGAAGACCCTAGTTCTGAATCTCTAGATGTGAACATATAAACTTGAATAATCAAAGAAACAAGGGAAGGAAAAGGGGACTATGTGGGAGGGATACTCTGGAATGGGAAATGTAAATGAGACCAAGCACTATGGAAATTTGTGTGAATGTTCCCCAGAAAGCTAAAAGTAGAACTACTGGATGATCTTAGTGTGCCATTTCTGGGAATATATTTTTTTAAAAAGATGTAGGTCAGCATGCTGTAGAGGTATTACACATCTGTTTAACTGAAGCAATTTTGACCATAGTTAATTGAAGGAGTTATCCTGGGTATTCATCTGCAGACAAATAGATAACAAATTTGCACTGCAAGTATATACTTAATTATTGTTTATTAATACTTAATTATTATTTTCTATAAAGAAATATTACTATGTCATTTGGAAGATATGGATGAAACTGAAAGCCATCATATTGAGATAAGTCAGGATTAAATAGTTAAAGATTTCTTGTACAACCTAAATTATGCACTTGGAAGGTTGGTTTTGTTTTGTTTTGTTTTGTTTTGTTTTGTTTTGTTTTGTTTTCCGAGACAGGGCTTCTCTGTATAGCCCTGGCTGTCCTGGAACTCACTCTGTAGACCAGGCTGGCCTCGATCTCAGAAATCTGCCTGCCTCTGCCTCCCAGAGTGCTGGGATTACAGGTGTGTGCCACCACCGCCCGGCAGGGAGGTTATTTTTATCACTATATGTTTTCTTTTGTTATGGTATTAGATAGTGTACCTATAACCTGGCCCATATTAGTCAAGTGGTCTACCACTTAACTATGTCCTGGTCCTACAAGTGGAAAGTATCCTAAGTGGAAAATGCAGGCATTATGTCTAGACTATTGAACACTGTATGGTATTGGTTTGTTTACTTCTAAGGCTGGCATTTTAGCTGGAAATTTATCTTGTTACTACTGTCCATAATTCCCCTTCAAACTGCTAACTCCAAAAAAGACAAGAAATTGGGAGTGAGGCAGAAGATATTTGTGATATTTTACTGTTCCCCTTTATATATCTAACACCACCACCCATCACCATGGTCTCTTTCTCTCTACTTTTCTTATTTCTGCAGACTCTCTGGGTTATATATTTAGAGCTAAGGATTTGGGGCTAGGAACCATAAATAAAAGAAAACTTTACTGAGCACATTATTTCCTAGTTTTAAAAATTCCTACACAATTCATGAACTATTTTTTTCTTACAGATAAATAGAAATCTATTCCTCAGCTTTGCCTTGTAATTTCTCCAAATCTAAGCCAATTCATGTGATCTTCATATTTCTAGGCATAGTTTGATTGCACATTGCAGACTTTATGCCAGCATCAGAAGAACAAGATAATTGTGTCATTCACATGGGTTTTTTTTTGTTTGTTTATTTTTTACCACTGAATTGGAATTGCTTTAAGGAAAACTCAACATGGAGTATCTGAAGTATTGACCTATCAGCTCCTCATACTCAATCTGAAATCAACCATATATGGAAAACAGCAAAGTTAAAACCAAAAACTTCTTAACAGAGACAGCCTAGAATCTCACATCATATTCACAGCTGTTAGAGATGCCCGCTTGACCAGATCTCATTGTAAGAATGCAAGAAATATGAAGGGCCAAATATGTCTCCTCCCAAATGCACTCGTCTTTTTTGTTTGTTTGTTTGTTTGTTTTTTGTTTTTCAAGACAGGGTTTCTCTGTGTAATCCTGGCTGTCCTGGAACTGACTCTGTAGACCAGGCTGACCTTGAACTGAGAAATCCACCTGCCTCTGTCTCCCAAGTGCTGGGATTAAAGGCATGCACCACCACTGCCCGGCAGCACTTGTCTTATAGAAACATTATTTAATGAGAATTATCTAGATGAATGTCAGAACACATAATCTAAAGAAGAGTTATGATCATCATTGATCATGATCTTCATTGGAGATCATTCAAGTTTAAAGAAAATGTGAATCAAAAGATTACTGAACAGTAATGAGAACTAGTACAGTAGTTCTCAAACTGTAGATAGCAAACCCTTTGAGGGTCAGTGGACCATCATAAAACAAAGATATTTACATTACAATTCACAACAGTATCAACATTACTGTTATGTAAGTAGCAATGAAAATATTATATTTGGAAGTCACCATAACATGAGGAACAATATTAAAGGGTCACAGTATTGGGACTAGCAATAAAGGCATGGATGAAGCTTGAGAGAAAACAAATAGTTCAATGAAATAACAAGAAGCTTGATAGTAATTTCACTAAAAGGATAGTAATATTGAGGGGAATTTAAGACAAAATGAAGGATGAATTGAAAAATTCAATAAATCTATTAGAAAACTCATCCCAAAGAGATTTGAGACTTCTAAGAGGTAGAATTAATGGCATAACATTGATCAGTGATCATTAGAAAGAATTACGCAGTTTTTATTATAGCCTGTGTTAGCTCTCTGATTATCTGATTGTGATATCCCTAGCCCTAGAGTAGAACTGTCTTGTCACATGAGGTCTCTTTAATCCACATGAACCCTGCAAAGGTGTCATCTGTTAGAGTGCATATTAGAAGAGTGCACATTATAGTGCCATGCTGTTTTAACATTTCCCCCAAATCTGAGCTAATGAATTCCCTCTTCATTACAAAGAATCCAGTTCTGGTTTTCAGAGAGCAGCCTTTAGTCTTAGCAACAGATAGGGTTGTTCAGGGATGTCCATGGGACCCCACTGACCAACAGTTCAACCAAATGCAAACCAATTTCATACTGGAAGCCTTGCCTGACTACAAAAGATGGTTAGTTCACATTCTGTATCCTCTGTTACTAGGAGTCCTCACTAGCGTTAACTTCATAGTTTCAGGAAGTCTCCACTCTACCATTGCACAATGTACCATACTGTCCCTCAAATGTCCCATAATTCCAGCTATCTTTCCACAATTCTCTCCCTCTATCATCCCAGTTACTGGATCCCTCTCTTTCTTGTTCCCACCCACCCCTAGCCTACCCATAAAAATATATTATATTTCCCCTTCCCAGGGATGTTCATGCATTCCCCCTCCCAGATATCTACTTCTTACATAATCTCTGTGGGTTGTGGCTCAATTACCATTTAATTAACAGTTACTATACACTTATAAATAAATATATATCATATTTGTCTTTTGGGATCTAGGTTACTTCACTCAGGATGTTATTTTTCCCTAGTTCCATCAATTTGTCACACATTTCATTTTTTTTTTTTGGTTTTTCGAGACAGGGTTTCTCTGTGCAGCCCCTGCTGTCCTGGAACTCACTCTGTAGACCAGGCTGGCCTCAAACTCAGAAATCTGCCTGCCTCTGCCTCCCAAGTGCTAGAATTACAGGTGTGAGCCACCACCGCCCAGCAATTTCATGATTTTTTTTTGACATCTGAGTAATACTGTATAAAAGTACTACTTTTTTGTTGTTTTGTGACTCATTATTTGGTTAAAAGACCTGTTGGTTGTTTACAGCTTCTGGCTATTTTGGAAGCCACAAGGAACATAGAGAGGTCAAGCTGGTACTTACATTCAGCCTTCATCCCTGTGCCTAGACTCTTTAGTTCCAGAAGGTACTCTGCCGGTTATGGACAGAAAAATCTAGACACTAACTCAGCCACAATCCCCTTGACCTACAATCTGTCTTACATGCAAGATGTGCTGAGAAAATGAAAGTGCAAAAACTTGCGAGATTGCCCAACCAATGTCTAGTTAACTTGAGGCTCAAGCCATGAAAGGAAGCTCGTGCTCTACACTGCCTGGATGAGACAGAGACTGGCCAGTCCAGTGGCCTAGGGTAGAACCTAGCACCACTGGCAACAAAAGAGAGGAAAATCTCAACAAAAGGGTTTCTAATGATAATCCTGCTACAGTCATAGATCTTGTCCAATCATTAGAAAGGCTTCTTCCAGAAGCAGATGAAAGCCAGTGAAGAGAATCATGGCCAAACATGCCAAGAGAGTCTAATTGGAGGTCTTCATTGGAACCTCCTTCTTGCAGACTGGGGAATACTGCCCAACTTGTGGGGGAAAGATTATAGAAGTCATATGACATGGAGGATACCAGAAGATTGTAGCCTATAGAATCATCTAAGCAGGGCTCACATACTCTCATAAAGAATAAAGTGACAAGCACAGGCACGGCCAGCATGGTCCTTTGCTTATAAGTATTGATTCTTAGGTTGGTGGTTTTGTGGATTCCTAACAGTGGGAAAAGGCATGTTTCTGAATATATTGCCCACTCTAACAGCTCTTCTCTTCCTAGTCAATTGTTTTATCCAGCCTTGATTTGAGGACTCTTGGCTTGTCTTACTGTATCACCTTTTTTTCTTGTCCCTTGGAGGTCTATATTTTTTCCTGAAGGGAAATTGAGGAACAATGGGTAGTGTATGAGAGAAAAAAATCTGTTTTTAATAAAATAGATACTAAGTGTATTATTATAGTAGCAGAATATGGACTGAGAAGATATCTAGAATAAAAAATATTGCACCTAGATCTTGACTCAAGATTGGCTAAAATAATTGGGAAGATTGAAAGGATACATAGCAGGAGCCCAGGTGGAGATCTGTGCTTTTTAGTGGATCCTGTGATCATGTAAATGGGGAAACATTATTATTATTAGAGAGAATTATTTTTGAAACCCAGGTAGCAAAAAATGTTAATTAAACTATGCTACACCATAAAATTCACACTATGGAACTATCAAGTCTTTTGAGTTCCACAAATACTTCTAAACTCTTATCAAGACAGTTGGCTAAATGCTTCTGTTCTTATGGTATTTGTGTTTAGCTCATTGAAGGGAAGGTTGTACTAAAAAAATACTAGAACATGAGTTAAGAGAAAAAAAACCAAAAAAAGACTAGTAAATGTATCTAAATGGCCTGGAATCTCCAGATCATGCAGACAACTGTAAAGAACTTGACATTTAAGTTTACAGAAAGGCTTCTGTAACTCTTTGAGCAGGGAAATGACATGACATGGTTTGTGCTTCCCCTCTGTAGATGTACAGAGGGAGAAGAAAAAAGCCTTGAGAACATAATGATCAATTAAGAGGCTATTGCAACAGTCCAAGTTAGATGCAGACATTACTCAGGAAATATGAAGCTGCATCATCAAATCATTATATATTTGGAAGCGATTAATGTCAAAATGTGTTGCAATCAGGATGGTAGTCAGGGTAATGGAGATAATGGAAAGAATGAATGACCAAAACTTAAGCATCCATCATATTAAATGTTAAATTTTTGAAATTTGTGTTTATTTAGAAAAGTAGTTCTCAACCTTCCTAATGCTGGAACCCTTTTATACAGTCTCTCATGTTCTGGTGACCCTAACAATAAATTTATTTTTGGTACTTTATAACTATAATTTTTTTACTGTTATGAATCATAATGTAAGTATCTGTGTTTTCTTCTGGTTTTAGGAGACCCATGTAAAAAGGTCTTTTGACTCTCAAAGGGCTTATGACCCTCAGGTTGGGAATTCCTGGTTTAATGAATGTAAATACTATTCTATAAATCTATATATTTTATAAATTAATTCATATAAACATATGCTGAAGATATATATCTTATTCTACATTTATGAAAAAGACTGCACAGTATAAATTAGGAAGGTCATTTGCTTACAGGCCTGAAAACAACTCATTAGTAGGCTTATAAATCTTTTGTTGATTTTGGCCCTGCCTAACTTTCTAGTCCCATTTTCTGTTATGGTGAGTTTCCCCTGATACCAATACTAAGAATTAAGAGTGGGAAAGATTTATTGGGCAGTAATGCTTATAAAAGGAAAAGGGAAGAAGTAAGAAATGAACGGGATGCAGACTTGCCACTGCCTCTGCCAGCGCAGCAGGACCTGGAGGAACCCCGTGTTGGGTAGAAATGACTCTGCCTTGGCAGAGATGAAACGTTGCCTTGAAAATTCATGGGCTAGGGTACACTGGAAAAGCATGGCTTCAGGTCAAAATCCAACAGCATCCTAGAAGAATAGAAGTAGCTTCAAATGGCCATCTCTCAGAATATTGATGAGCAATCTGAGAGACACATGTGACCGTCCTCTTAATGCTAATGCCCTCTGCACCCAACAGTTACCTCAGAGATCTTGTGCAATTTCTTTTTGCCAGGAGATCTGAACTTCTTCATTCTATTCGTGCAGTTTAACAACTAAATTGCAGGTAGCACTGGTCGTCGAACCTCAACTGTTCCTTGGATGTATGGGATTTGGCCAATTACTGAACTTCTCTCTACATTTGTAGATGATTGTTTAAGCTTTTGTAACTGTAAATTAGAAATACTGAGAATCTAACAGGGTATTGTTACAGAAAAGTAAAACTGTCATTGCATTAAAAAGTGGTTTAAAGGGTTTGGAAAGATGTATCAGAGTCTCAGAGCTCTTGTTTACAAAGGACTTAGGTTCAGGTCTCAGTGCACAGTTGGTGGTTCATAATCACCTGTAACCCCAGTTGCAGGGAAATTAATACCTTCTTCTTGTCCCTGCAAATATCATGTATGTACAAAGTGCAAAACGCATTGAGGCAAAATACTCATACATATAACATAAATCCTTAAAAGCAAATATATGTTTAAAATATAGTAGCTACTGAGAAAGATATTGACTACTGTAATATATATTCGATGAAATTTATAATTAGAATCAACTGTTTGCATTAGACAAAAAAATATATTCATGCATATACACAATTTGACAATATACCATAATCTTTTAAGCTTTATATTTTATGTATTCATTGCATATTGATTGGGAGGAAGGAAAGATATAAAAGAGTTCTGGTTAGTTAGTTATGGGTGCTGCCTCATACACTTAAGGAATGGAATGATTTAAACAATAGTCATTAATTCAATTAAATACTCTATAAGTTTGGAAGAATTCTTCTTTGTATGACACTAGATAGGCCAGCTATTTTCAACCTGGCTTATTCACATGTCTGTAAATTGAAGAATGATGGTCGGCTCACTTAAAACTGTGCTGGCTCTTGGATCCTTATGTAGATCTTTCTGGAAGATGGTTTGACTTCCTTATATGTGACAACCTAAAACTCAGACAGAGACCATGTCTTTTATGGCCTAGCCTTTTAAGTCACAATTCAACTTCTTGGTAGCTATAGCCTTTCTACTATAGCTACATTCCTCTGTAGACCTCAGGAGAATAGGTTAAAAAGTCCCATTTTAGGAACTGCATATAAGCTGAAATATCACTGGAGTCAATTCTGGAAGAGTGATAATCATGTTGGCACTTTCCTGTTGTTCATGCAATAAGGAAAACAAAACCTGAATATAATGATAAGTAAGTAAATATGGATGAAGTAATTATCAGAATAGACAATAACAGGTTTAAAGATTCAAAAAAATCTGCACATAAAAATATCCCAACCTCTCCTTGATCACATGAATCTGATTTTAAAGATACATATAGTATGCACCCTAACTGTTTATAAAGTACTTGCTTGTGTGGGCAAAAACAAATAAAAATTATCAGGTATATGTTTTCACTGTCAAAATGTCCCGTAGGGTTATGGGTGTCCCATGTCTCCTTGAGGCTCAGGAAGCTAAGGAGGTGGGATGGGAAGTTTTGACTGCACTTACTCCATGCCTACACTGGGCAGCAGATGCCAGGCTATGGGAAACTGCAGGACACCACCCTGGGAATGAGGGAGCACAGTCTGAGGTCCTGGGGATAGCCGAGCTTGCTCGGGGTTCCCTGAGCCTGCAAAGAGACCAGAACTGTCTGGTTCTCAGACTTTTGGGCACCCAGGTCCTTGGGAACCATGGAAGAGTTGAGAACTGAGTGGGGGCAGTGGCTGGATCTAGCCTGAGTTGAAGGGGAAAAGAGAGGAGAGCTCCAGCTGGATCCTGTGGGAGGTGAGTCCTTAGCTTGTTTGGAGGGCAGCTTGTCTTGGTGGAGGCTATGGCTGTGAGTGCTAAAAGGCCTCCTGAGGTAGATTAGAGGGTCAGTTCTTTAGGCAAAGACCTGCTCTATTGCTCTCCAATGCTGATCCCTATGAAAAGAAACAGTCCATGGTGTTAAGGCATTTATTGTCATGGCAGAGAGTGGGGACTTACCGTACTCCGTTTTCTCAGGAAGAGCCTGAGGTTAAATAACTTTTGCAGGGAGGAGTGTTTGGGAAGGGGGGTTTATTGGCTACGCCTCCAAGCCTTTATGTACATCATTAAATTGGAGATCTGACTTGAAGCTACATGACCCTACCTGTGAAGAAGCTTGGGGCGTTGCTCTGATGTGATTGATGGCCACAAACCTATGGAGAGCTGAGTCCTTGTGACAGGAGCCTGGTGTGCAGGAGCCTGGCAACATACTTACCATTCCTCAGGGTCATTAGGGTTTCCAACCTTAGCCCAACCAGAAACCAGGCCACCTTTCACTATCCTACTATGTCCCAAGCTTTTGAGCACTCTTTTTATGCTTCTAAGTCCCACTGAAAATCTTCAACTTTTAGTGTAATCAAGTATGTGAGATGAATTAAAGATTTCTGGGCTGTTACTTCTAACAGAGCCTCCCTGCAAGTCACAATGTCCTATCATCTAATGACTCTGTCTCCTGTTATCACTTGCTTGGTAAGCACTTGCTTTTTGCTGCTGAATGATCTCTGAAATGGATGAATCTTACAAACTCCTGTCTAACTCCACTGATATCAGCCCCAAAAGAAAGAGGGCTGGTAATTAATTTAATTAGAAATTTATCGAGATCCAATTTATCTCGATGTGTTTCGGTTTCTCACTAGACTTGTTACTTACTAGCTACAAGTCTCTTGGGCAAATAAAATTATATATATGTATATATATACATATATATATGTATATATAGAGAGAGTCATATGTTGGGATAGTTAAGTGGCATTTACAGTGCCCATAAAGCATGAATGGAAGATAGAGAACAAATGTTACTTTTGCAGCTTCCAATTTTTCTTGGGTGCCACCATGCTTTATCTCTAGACTCCATCCAAACTTTCCATGGGAAGAACCTCAATTATAAATTTTAAGTTTAATTTGGGGAAATAATGCTAAATCACAGTCTTCTTAATCTTGTTCATTCCTTTAAAAATGATCGAGAGTTTTATCCACTCTCTTTGATCATAGTCCCCTCCCTCATTAACTTTCTCTTATTTATGAGGGAGATTTTTACTTGTGCCCATAAAATCCAGCGAATTGATGGGCATGTATTCACATCAAGATGTTGGCTCTAAAATCTGCTCGCAGGGAAACTCCAGGACATGCTTTTTCTCTGTGATACAAATTTGTGACCAACATGGGGGAAATAGTTCACAGATTTTTCCACATTTTGCTGTTTTTGATTGATTTCCCTTTTGGTTTTTGCAAAAGGGTAACTTTGCAAACTCTGGCAGTGGCCACACTTTTTTGCTTTGTTTAATGGAGTGTTAAGCCCAGTCTCAGTTACAGTCTTTGGAAAAAGATAAATTTGCTGCAAAAACTTAAAAAAAATTGAAGTCTGTCTCACTTCTTGGAAAGGGAAATTATTAACCCATGCATATTTCATTTTTAATCAGAATGTGTTCAATATCTGTTCTGACAAGCTCTTAGAGATGATGATGAGTGAGATAAAAGTGTATTGGTAAAGTCTTCCATTTTAGAAAGTTGGATTAGTGAGAAAGGGTTTAAAAATTGCACATCTCAGCCTTCATCAATGGAAATAAGTGATGGCTACGTCAGACAAACATTCAGGCATTTCAGTTTGGTGCAAAAATATGGAACAGGAAGTTAGACCAATCTATAGCATATACATAAAGGGTTTGCTGCACATATAGCCTTTTGTCATATGCTGTGCCTCTAAAACTTCAGCTTTATTCATGTGCTATTTATTGTGTTATATGTATAATGATCTTTGAGTTGTCTTCAAGAATAAATGAAATGGATGCTTAATAACTGAGTTCAACAACCAAAATGCATACAGTATGAGAAAAAAACTTTGTTTTCCTTTGATCTCTGCATGAGTGCATGTGCATATGTGCATGTACACACATGCAAACACACACAGAAAGGGAGAGAAACAAATACACAAACATTCACACAGAGAAACATGCACATAAACACAAGGAAATATACATACCATAAATATTCGAGAAAAATATTCTTCAGATGTTTAACACACTCAAAAGCCTGAATCTTTGTCTTCATTCTTCTCACATCCTAGAGAAATCATGTTCATGATTCTTACAAATGTCAGCTACATCAATAGCAAAACTAGCTCATTCTGAGTGACTTTATTTCTCATGTTTGCAATTAAAGTTTGTTTCTTCTGTAAAAGTATTTTGTATTGTCCTCTTTCATCAATCATAACCATGATATGTTATTAAATATTTATTTGACATTCTGTTGAAGAAATGCCAAGAAAGTACAGAAGCAATAAAGCAACCACGCAGGAGAATCTTCATATCTCCACCCAGGTCTTTATCTTACTCTATTTATTCTTTATTTAATACTCAATATCAGTTTAGCATGACAAAAAGATCCTGCTCTATTCTTTACCCATATATGTTCTTTAATTCTTTACATGTAAGCCTCATTTCATTGGCATTTGACGAAAACTCTTTTTATCACTCATCTGCTTTCCTGTACCTACAGTCTCCTTCCTTGTATTTATATACATATACTAATTTTTTTGTTAATTCAATACTAATAACTAGTCTTACTATTTCTCTTCCTTTTCTTTCCACTCATACTCACAAATGATTATATTATCATTCATCATTATCAGTTTTGGTTTACTCCATACAATAATTGGAAGTTAAGAACTGATTGTTCTGTAGTTGAGTTGTACTCCATTTTCATAGTAGGTTTACACACAGTGACTATTATTTCTAGCAGTATTCTACTTGTTGATGCCTGGAAAATGAGCTCAATGCTTTAAATATTTGTCCAGTAGAGGAAAATAATACCCCAATTTCCTGAATAAGAAAGGTGTGTTTATGAAAATTCAGTCAAGATTTTAACTTTTGATGTACAAATCACCATTGGTAAAATAAAAAAGGAAAGATGCCATATCTACTCCAAAAGTTAACAACACTGCAGTAATGGCCTAAATAGGACTGACTTTGATGATATTCTAAAGCCAGAATTAATATGAATAAGTCTAAATATTTCAAACAAATCAAGAGGACATGAATAAAGTTAAGAAAAAATTAACGAGGAGGAAGGCAAAGCACTGAATGGAATAGTAATGTCAATGCAAGTAATAAATATGAAATTCAATAAAGAGGGGAAAATAAAAAGGTGAAAATACTTAAGAAGACCCACATTGAAATGCTGGAAACAAAAATTGCTGTTAGTCCAGTAAAACCTGAAAAGAGAGCCGCACTGTAGATGTAACTGGCAAGAGATTATCCATGTTTGAAGAAAAGATGGAGCACTTGAATCATTTAGTCAAGGACAAAAACAAAGAACTATTAGCTATGGAGTAAAGCTGGAAGCAGGAGATGAGGACCTTCCCAGAGAAGGGAGAATAACACCAACCGCCAACTCTGAAAACATATACATGTAATTCTTTGTTGACTGAACATGTTGTATTTAAAAATACATGTGTGTATGCATATGTGTCTATAATAACACATATTGGAAAAGGCCATAGACTTAAAGGTGAATAAAAGAAGGGGTATATGTGATGTTTCAGAAGGAGAAATGGGATAATTATTGTAATTAAATTACAATAAAATACAAAGCAAAAATGATAGGGAATTAACACCTTATCATTACTTCCAAATGTGCGGACTGAACTTTGAAGAGAGAAATTCACATATTAAATTAGAAACAGAACAAGAAACATCACTCAAGATTTCTAAGCCCTGTTTATAATTTCAAGGTATACACCGTTTGAAAAGGGTCTCTAGAAAACTATGTCAAATAGTTTATCACTTGGAGCTTTGACAGTAAAGGTGATTTCTACTTTTGTATAAAATTACTAGGTTTTTGACATAAACCTAAACTTGGGATAACTCTAAAATGATCTTGCTTCAAGATGAAGTGACTCACCCATAGGAAGTGTACATCTTTCCTGGGAAGGAAAGAGTCACTTTAGTGAATAAAAATGAAAAAAAAAAAAGGAATGAGTTATAAATCCTGACTGGATATATTATGTAAACAATTCTCAACTGAGAACTACAAAACTAATGAGAACTTTTCTGTCTATAAAAGGGTATCTGTGAATTATTAGAAAGCTTATCTGGGAGACAGAGCTCTGAGGTCCGAAACTATCCTGGGGAGAACAGCTCAACCAGACAGAGCCCTGCCGACTGGGAGAGCCACTGCCTAGGCTTCAGTAGCCCAGCCAGGAAGCCCCATGCCTACAGGGATTCCTGCAGTTAGACAGAGCCCTGAGACCAGCCACCATCTTGGAGCGGGTATCCAAGCAAGGTACAGTGGGCACCAGAGTGAAGGATTTCCCAGGGTATAGCCTGCCTGGGAGCCTTCTGCACCAGGGAGCTGGGCAGCATTACAGCTGCCTGGGCAGGCTGGAGAACATCTGACCTGCAGGAGCTCCCATAGATAGATGGAGATCCAAGGACCGGGATCCGCACCATCTTGGACCCTGCAGCCCAACCGGGGGGAGGGGGGAGCTCTGGATCCACAGAGAGCCCGCAGTTAGACAGAGCTCCATGGTCCAACACTACTCTGGGGAGAACAGCTCAACCAGACAGAGCCCTGCCAACTGTGAGAGCCACTGCCTAGGCTTGCAGCTCAGCCAGGAAGCCCCGGGCCTGCAGGGATTCCTGCAGTTAGACAGAGCCCTGAGACCCACCAGGATCTTGGAGCTGCTAGACTAACCAGGCAAACCAGGAGGAGACCACTGGAGGCCAGTTAAGTACCCAGAGGCAAACAGGGAGGAGACTTGAATCCAGTCCAGCAGAGCTGAGGAGGTAATTCAGAGCCCAGTGGTGGAAACCTTCCAGTTTTTGCCTCGGGAGCACAGACGCCCTCTGAGACAGCAGCACCGAACGCCAGGCTCTCAGGAGCTTTAAACACTAACCAGTAATAACAAGACCAACTAAGTCCAGAAATAAACAAATGGCAAAAGGCAAGCATAGGAACGTTACTAGCAGAAATCAAGGCAATATGGCAGTATCTGAACCCAGTTCCCCGACAGCAGAAAGCCTTGGATACCCCAACACACCAGAAAATCAAGATACAGATCTAAAATCATTGGTCAGGATGCTGATAGCAGAACACATGGATAAATCTCTTAAAGAAATACAGGAGAAAATTGATCAAAAGTTTGAAGCCCTTACAAGGCAAACAGAAAAATCACTTAAAGAAATTCAGGAGAATATGGATAAAAAAGCAGAAGCCAATAACAGGGAAATACAAAAACCACTTAAAGAAATACAGGAGAACGTAGGTCAACAAGTAGTAGTCATGAAAGAGGAAACACAACATCTCTTAAAGAATTACATGAAATCACAAACAAGCAAGCAAAAGATCTGAGCAAAACCATCCAGGATTTAAAAACAGAAGTAGAAAAAACTAAGAAATCTCAAAGAAAGACAATTTTGGAGATAGAAAACCTTGGGAAGAAATCAGGGGTCATAGATGTAAGTATCAACAATAGAATACAAGAGATAGAAGGAAGAATCTCAGATGATGAAGATACCATAGGAACCATGGACTCAACAATCAAAGATAATGCAAAATGCAAAAAGCTTGTAAACCAAACCATCCAAAAAATCCAGAACAAAATGAGAAGACCAAACCTAAGGATTATAGGTATAGATGAGAGGGAAGATTTACAACTTAAAGGGCCAGCAAATATCTACTACAAAATTATGGAAGAAAACTTCCCCACCCTAAACAGAGAGATGCCCATGAATATACAAGAAGCCTACAGAACTCCAAGCAGACTGGACCCGAACAGAAATACCTCCCATCACATAATAATCAAAACCCCAAATGTACTAAACAAAGAAAGAATATTAAAGGCAGTAAGAGAAAAATACCAATAACATAAAAAGGAAGACCTATCAGAATTACACCAGACTTCTCACCAGAGACCATGAAAGCTAGAAGATCCTGGGCAGATATCATGCAGACTCTAAGAGAACACAAATTTCAGCCAAAACTACTATACCCAGCAAAACTCTCAATCACCATAGATGGAGAAACCAAGGTATTCCATGACAAAACCAAATTTGCATGATATCTTTCCACAAACCCAGCCCTACAAAGGATAATAGGGGAAAAACACCAACACAAGGAGGGAAACTATACCCCAGAAAAGCAAGATAGAAACCTCCTCTCATCAAACACAAAAGAAAATAACGACTCAAATATAAAAAAAATAATTTCAAAAATGTGAGGAAGTAATAGTTACTATTCCTTAATATCTCTTAACATCAATGTACTCAATTCCCCAATAAAAAGACATAGACTAACAGACTGGATACAGAAACAGGACCCTACAATTTGCTGCATACAGGAAACACATCTCAGTGTCAAAGACAAACACTACCTTAGAGAAAAAGTCTGGACAACAATTTTACAAGCAAATGGTCTCAGGAAACAAGCTGGAGTAGCCACTCTAATATTGGATAAAATTGACTTTCAACCTAAAGTCATCAAAAGTGACACGGAAGGTCATTACTTGCTGGTCAAAGGGAAAATCCACCAAGAAGAACTCTCAATACTGAACATCTATGCTCCAAATGCAAGGGCACCCTCATTCGTGAAAGAAACTTTACTAAAGCTAAAAGCACACATTGCACCTAACACAATAATTGTGGGTGACTTCAACACTCCACTATCATCATTGGACCAATCAGGAAACCAGAAACTAAGCAGGGACACAGTGAAACTAATTGAAGCTTTGGACCAATTGGATTTAACATACATACATACATACACACACACACACACACACACACACACACACACACACACATATATATATATATATATATATATATATATATATAAAACATTTCATCCCAACGCAAAAGAATATACCTTTTTTTCAGCACCGTACGGTACCTTCTCCAAAATCGATCATATAATTGGTCACAAGATAGATGTCAACAAATACAAGAAGATCGAACTAATCCCTTGCCTCATATCAGATCCCTGCTTAGTTTCTGGTTTCCTGATTGGTCCAATGATGATAGTGGAGTGTTGAAGTCACCCACAATTATTGTGTTAGGTGCAATGTGTGCTTTTAGCTTTAGTAAAGTTTCTTTCACGAATGAGGGTGCCCTTGCATTTGGAGCATAGATGTTCAGTATTGAGAGTTCTTCTTGGTGGATTTTCCCTTTGACCAGCAAGTAATGACCTTCCGTGTCACTTTTGATGACTTTAGGTTGAAAGTCAAAAGTAAAAGTGGTCTTCAACAGCAAGAAAAGCAACAGAAAGCCCACATACACATGGAAATTGAACAATACTCTACTCAATGACACCTTGGTCAAGGAAGAAATAAAGAAAGAAATCAAAGACTTTTTAGAATTCAATGAAAATGTAGAGTACAGCCTACCCAAATCTTTGGGACACAATGGAAGCAGCGCTAAGAGAAAAACTCATAGCCCTGAGTGCCTACAAAAAGAAATGGGAGAGAGCATACACTAGCAGCTTAACTGCACACCTGAAAGCCCTGGAACAAAAGGAAGCTAATTCACCCAGGAGGAGTGGAAGACAGGAAATCATCAAACTAAGGGCTGAAATCAATCAAATACAAACAAAGAGAACCATACAAAGAATCAACAAAACAAGGAGCTGGTTCTTTGAGAAAATCAACAAGATAGATAAACCCTTAGCCAGACTAACCAAAGGGCACAGAGAGAGTATTCAAATTAAAAAATTAGAAATGAAAAGGGGGATATAACAACAGAGACTGAGGAAATTCAAAAGATCATCAGATCCTACTACAAAGGTCTATACTCAAAACAACTGGAGAATCTGGAGGAAATGGACAATTTCCTTGACAGATACCAAATACCAAAATTAAATCAGGATCAATTAGATCAGCTAAACTGTCGCATAATCCCTAGGGAAATAGAAGGGGTTATAGAAAGCCTCCCAAACAAAAAAAAGTACAGGACCAGATGGTTTTAGTGCAGAATTCTATCAGGCCTTCAAAGAAGACCTAACACAAATACTCTTCAAACTATTCCACAAAAGAGAAACAGAAGGGACACTGCCCAACTCATTCTATGAAGCCACAATTACGCTGATACCAAAACCACACAAAGATCCAACAAAGAAAGAGAACTCCAGGCCAATTTCCCTTATGAATATCGATGCAAAAATACTAAATAAAATTCTTGCCAACCGAATCCAAGAGCACATTAAAACGATCATTCACCATGATCAAGTAGGCTTTACCCCAGGGATGCAGGGATGGTTCAATTTACGGAAATCCATCAATGTAATCTACTACATAAACTAAAAGAAAAAAACCATCTGGTCATCTCATTAGATGCAGACAAAGCATTTGACAAAATCAGCATCCTTTCATGTTAAATGTCCTGGAAAGAACAGAAATTCAAGGCCCATGCCTAAACATAGTAAAAGCAATATACAGGAAACCAGTAGCCAACATCAAATGAAATGGCGAAAAACTTGAAGCAATCCCACTAAAATCAGGGACTAGACAAGGCTGCCCTCTGTCTCCATATCTTTTGAATATAGTACTTGAAGTTCTAGCAAGAGCAATTAGACAACATAAGGAAGTCAAAGGGATACAAATTAGAAAGGAAGAAATCACACTATCATTATTTGCAGATGATATGATAGTATATGTAAGTGACCCAAAAAACTCCACCAGAGAACTCCTACAGCTGATAAACAACTTCAGCAAAGTGTCTGGTTATAACATCAACTCAAACAAATCAGTAGCCTTCCTGTACGCAATGGACAAATAGGCTGAGAAAGAAGTTAGGGAAATAACACCCTTCACAATAGCCACAAACAATATAAAGTATCTTGGCATGACTCTAACCAAACAAGTGAAAGATCTGTATGACAGGAACTTCAAGTCCTTGAAGAAAGAAATCAAAGAAGACCTCAGGAAATGGAAAAAATATTTCATGCTCTTGGATTGGGAGGATCAATATAGTAAAAATGTCCATCTTGCCAAAAGCAATCTACAGATTCAATGCAATCCCCATCAAAATCCCAAATCAATTCTTTATAGATCTAGAACGAGCAATTCTCATATTCATTTGGAGTATCAAAAACCCCAGGATAGCTAAAACTATTCTCAACAATAAAAGGACTTCTGGGGGAATCAAAATCCCCGACCTCAAGAAGTACTACAGAACAATTTTGTTAAAAAACTGCATGGTATTGGTACAGCGACAGTAAGGTAGATCAATGGAATAGAATTGAAGATCCAGAAATGAACCCACAGAGTTATGGTCACTTGAACTTTGATAAAGGAGCTACAACCATCCAGTGGAAAAAAGATAGCCTTTTCAACAAACGGTGCTGGTTCAACTGGAGGTCAACATGCAGAAGAATGTGAATTGACCCACTCTTATCTCTTTGCACTAAGATCAACTTTAGGTGGATCAAGGACCTCCACATAAAACCAGACACACTAAAACTAATAGAAAAGAAACTAGGGAAGACTCTGGAGGACATGGGCACAGCAGGAAAGTTCCTGAATAGTACACCAATAGCTTATGCTCTAAGATCAAACTTGACAAATGGGACCTCTTAAAATTACAAAGTTTCTGTAAGGCAAAAGACACTGTCAGAAGGACAAAACAGCAACCAACAAATTGGGAAAAGATCTTCACCAACCCCACATCCGTCAGAGGGCTAATATGCAATATATACAAAGAACTCAATAAGTTAGACCCCAAAGAACCAAATAACCCTATTAAAAATGGGGTACAGAGCTAAACAAGGAATTTTCACCAGAAGAAATTTAGGTGGCTGAGAAGCACCTTAAGAGATGTTCAACATCATTAGTCTTCAGGGAAATGCAAATCAAAACAACCTTGAGATTCCACCTCACATCAGTCAGAATGGCTAAGATTAAAAACTCAAGAGACAACAGGTGCTGGTGAGGATGTGGAGAAAGAGGAACACTCCTTCATTGTTGGTGGGATTGTAAGATGGTACAACCGCTCTGGAAATCAGTCTGCTGGTTCTTCAGAAAATTGGGCATGTCACTTCCAGAGGACCCTGTCATACCATTCCTGGGCATATACCCAGAGGATTCCCCTGCATGCAATAAAGACACATGTTCCACTATGTTCATAGCAGCCTTATTTATAATATCCAGAAGCTGGAAAGAACCCAGATGTCCCTCAATGGAAGAATGGATACAGAAAATGTGGTATATTTATACAATGGAATACTACTCAGCCATTAAAAATAATGAATTCATGCAATTTGTAGGCAAATGGTTGGATCTGGAAATTATCATCCTAAGTGAGTTCACCCAATCACAAAAGAATACACATGAGTTGCAATCACTGATAAGTGGATATTAATGAGCCCAGAAGCTCTGAATACTCAAGACACAATTAGCTAAGCAAACGATTCCCAAGAAAAAGGATGAAGAGGACCCTGGTCCGGAAAAGACTAAATCCAGTTTTGTAGGAGAGTTCCAGAACAGAGAAATGGTTTGGAGGGGGTGGTGATTGGGTAATGGGCAGGGGGGGAAGAGGACTTATGGGACATATGGTGAGGGGGGGAAGTGGGAAGGGGAAAGCCTTTGGAATGTAAACAAAGAATATAGAAAATAAAAAAGAAAGAAACCTTTTCTGGTGAGAATTGCCTTTACATTTTTATATTTATCATTATTATTACGTTTATCATTTTTATTGATTTACTGTTTTTATTATTTACCATTGTTATTATTGTGCATATGCATTTGCAGTCATACACATGTTGTAACATGCATGCAGATGTCAGAGGATAACTCATAAGAATGGAAATTACAATCAGGGCCCTAGGCTTGGCACCAAACGCCTTTACTCACTGACTGACCTCACCTGCTCATCAGAGGCATTTTTAACAGCATTCTTTTAAAATCCTAAGCAGTACACTTTTGACTTACACACACACACACACACACACACACACACACACACACACTCACAGACACACACACACACAAGCAAGTACATGCATGCACATACACACAAACACATCAGAACACATTCTTTAGTAGTGTAAGTCTGTACATCTGGATCAACCAGTGAGTAAATCATATTTTAATCAGCTGGGCTTTGGCAATTGACTGGTTGAGAGTTTCATGATACAACTGAAGCCAATACATAAAACATGATGCTTACAGAAGCTATCCATAACACTGACACCTCATGAGGAAAGATTTGGCCTGGCTCATCCCTGTTACTTTGACTCATTGCTACACTTGGTCTCAGAATTTTCCTAATTGTCATGGAATAGAATCATTTTTAATGACAAGTGCCCTTCTGGCATGAGTTCAGAGATAAGGGAAATATAGTAATTTAGTTTCAGCTGATTACTTTGGATCAAGTAAACTATCTAAACATTCAGATAACCCCTAAGAAAGTGGAGGCAACAGTCATCAAGTCTCTCAATAAAAAGGGGAAAAAAAGCCCAGGGCCAGATGATTTTCGTGCAGAATTCTACTGGACCTTCAAAGAAGAGGTAATAGCAATACTCCACAAAATATTGCACCAAAAATAAACAAAACAAAACAAAAGTAACACTATTGTTTACATTCTAGGAGGCCACAGTTACTTTGATACCTAAACTACACAGATTCAACATTCTCTGCCATTTTCTTTCATAGAATTCTCCACAGAGAACTGACTGATTGTATTGTCCCTGATAGTAAATGATGTGTTTGGAGACACATTGTGCTATAAACACCAACTTTCCTTGGAAAATTTACCTAATGGTTTATAATCGGAAATGAACTGTTTTCTCTTAAAAAGCACAGGTTGATGTTTCTACCCTTTAAAAATATGAAGAAGTTTATACAGGCAATCTATGATGCTTGAACTGTGGCCCTCCTGGCAGCAGTGGGTGGGGGTAGGAATACACTCCCAAATCCATTTTTTTTGCAAATTGATGAATCCAGAGGACAGGAGTCAGCAAGAATAAAGTTACCAAAGGTGACTAGCAAAGAGCATTCACTTTTTACGCTGCCATTTCTAAGATATTTTTTTCTTTTCAGAATCCTACTTGTATTGGATGGCAGGGTGATCATTATTGGAACAACCTGTTTGAGCTTTGAGGCGTCTTTGGCTCAACAGTTAGCTATATTATTTTCATTTGCTGATACAGAATATTGCAGGCTTAATTTTACTTGGAGTTGAATCATGTCCTGGCAGCTATGTAAAAGAAGTCTTTCTTATGTGAGGCACTGGGAACCTGCCTTTAGGATATATCTTTTAATTCTACATCTGTTTTAATCATACTAGGACAGATCATTTTTCCAGTGTTGTAGCTATAGTAGATTATCTAAATTTCTTCATAGTGTCTCATTCTTAGAAACATTGTAAATCTAGTCTAGGAAAGTTGGAGTTTTAAAGTTGGCATTGCCTTATCTATGATCACAGTGGGAGTAAGTCTGCATAAATCTTTTATTTCCAAAGAGAGCCAAAGCTCTATCTGCAGTAAGCAGGATAAAAAGGAAAGCTCAAAAATCTGTTATTGCTATCTCTTAAAGAATCAAAAGTGTTCCAAGAGACTCCAGGAGGGCCTAAGCCCTAAGGATATGCATGTTTTCTTTGAATATAAATTACATGTGTTCCCATCTTATCATCTTTCACATGGGTCTGTATGTATGGTATGATTTGCATTCTGCTACCTTGTAAGATATACATTTTGAAACGAGAGAGAGAGAGAGAGAGAGAGAGAGAGAGAGAGAGAGAGAGAGAGAGAGACAGAAGCAGGAGGAGGAGGAGGAGGAGGAGGAGGAGGAGGCATAAATGTACTCACAGTGTGAAGAAGTCTATAATGGCTTTTAATTCACTATAAGAAATATGGTCTTTATTACTTGAAACATCTACACTGTGAAGTCCAAGCTTTAAAGCCAGAGAAGAGGTTAGAGAGATGGCTAGTGGTTAAGAGCACTCACTGACCTTCTAGAAGACCTGAGTTCTGTTCTCAGACTGACATCTTGATGTTTACCACCTGTAAAGATTTGATACCTTCTTCTGGCCTCTGGTATTGAACACAAACACACACACACTCTCTCTTTCTCTCTCTCTCTCTCTCTCTCTCTCTCTCTCTCTCTCTCTCACACACACACACACACACACACACACACACTCACACACCACACCTAAGCACATACTGACATAGGGAGATATACAAATACACTTAATTAATATTAAAATAAACATTTAAAAACCTAAAGCCAGAGAAGGAGGGGCACAGGGAGCAATGAGTTTGAAGAAAATTGAGAAATGTTGACAGATATTTTATTCACTCTAGGTGAAGGTTTTCATCTCTGATCTCAGAATTTATTTACACAAAACTGACATACAAAAAAGCATTTTGCCAGAAAGGGTTGTACAATGGCATACATAAATGCTTGCTATGAGGTCCCTGGGTATCCAGTGTCAATCATTTTTGGTCCATCCAACACATTCATATCAGCAGTTTATTGTCTAAACTTTGGTAAGTCTTTACAGCCTTCTATCACCTCTAAGCCAACCATGTTAGTGTTTTGGTTGGATGTGTCCATAGAGATTCTTCTTGGACCTGTATTCCATAACAGCAATACAGAGTAAAGCAGCATACTACTAGTTGGCAGACCATGTCTCTCAAATTGAACGTGAGAAAAATCAGAGGACAATATTAAGAAAACTGTTGGCTACACCAGCACACTAGGTTCTGCAGTTTGAAGACAGTGCAAAGTGCCCAAGGTTCTTTACTTTCTGTCCACCATCTTTACGTACTTTTCAGGCTCCCTGCTCCTGGGCAGTCTCTAGGATCCTGGTTCTCTAGGATACTGGATCTCCAACAGCTCTCCTGCCTTGGAGGTCTCCCCATACATAACAACCTCATGGGGTTCAATAGCTTCTTGTGAAAATGGCATGTGGTAATCCATTATGTTAGCCCACAGTATACCATCTAACTTTGTCTACAGGACTAAAGGGGGGTCTAGATGTAGGACTTACCTAAAACTGTCAGATATAGAGATCTCAGTTCAACCCTTGGCTTTTTTCACCAATTTCTGCATCTAGAAAACTAACATAAATGGACAGTTGATCTGCTGCCATTATACATGTGTCCTATGACCCCACATGGATCTAGTTGTACTCCAGGCACTGAAGGTTCAGGTGGTCCATTCCTTTTAGAGACTAGGTTCAGTGGGATATACCTCTTGGGGCCAATTTCTTGAAGTATCACATATATTTGACTGGCACCATGACCTTGAGTCATTGCTGATAGGCTATTATTTCTTACTGGTCTCATTGGTATAGATAAACCAGGCACTTGTACTTTAGAGTCATTCATTCTCTGTGATTTTACAGAAGGCCCTGGCATCCCAGCTATTAAATCCCATCATGTAAGAGAACCAGAGGTTAACATGATATCATCAATATATGGCACTTTATAGTGAGTCAGAGAATTTCCAAGGTGCCAAATTCCTAACCATGATGCCATGACAAGTGACAGTGTCATGTATAAATTCCTGGGGAAAATAATGACTGTACGCTGTCCACTTTCTCATGGAAAAAAGTCTTTTAAAATCTCCTGCAAAATATAAATAGAGAAGAAAGTATTGGCCAAGTAACTACATAGTAGTACCTACCCAGAGTCAGAATCAATCAGTTCATTAGATTTTCCATGGATGATAAGCCTTTACATAGGAGTTAGGGCTCATCTCTCAGCTCTGGGTAATCAACAACAGTTCTTCAAGTGCCATTTGAATTCCATTCAGGCTCCATGGGGACATTGTAGTGGCTGTGCACTATCACTGTGGTGCCAGCCATTTCTAAATGCAGAATAGTCTGAATGGTTTCAACCCTCTACCTGATACTCACATAGGAGAACCACCATTCTTGGGTTTGTTAGTACTTGTAGGGGAGATGTGCATCCCCACTCCACTGGGGTAGTCCTGACTCACTGTCTAAAATTATTAGAGGTTGTTTTAAGGGTGTCCAACCTTTGCAAAATGTCCACACCTAGGATATATATACCTAGTCACTGGACAAATCTTCTTCCATGTTCTGTATAAGAATAGACTGGTTTATATTTGGAGAGCCCTGAATGTCTGCAACACATGTCATAGCCCTGGCAGTGCCTGCCCCATCAGCATGCCAAGCAGGAGTGCAGTGCTAGAAACTAAACATTCTGGGGGCTCATTGTTCCTAAAGCAGGATGTAATGACCTTGAAACACCCCGAATTATCTCCACAGGCATCTCTGCTGTGTCAACACCGACTAATTGTAGCCCTGTGTACATAGGATCTATACAGTATTCCCTTCAGCCAGACATGATTTCTCTGATTCTCAGTAGGATGTGTGTTCAGTTATTTCATCATTCTAGCCAGTGGTTTCTGAAGGATCATCACCACAGGGCACAGCTTCCTTACAGCATGCCCAGTCTTCAATGGAAGTATCTTGCTTACTTTTTTATATTTTAAGAGTTTCTTTCTTTCTTTCTTTCTTTCTTTCTTTCTTTCTTTCTTTCTTTCTTTCTTTCTTTCTTTCTTTCTTTCTTTTCTTTCTTTCTTTCTTTCTTTCTTTCTTTCTCTCTCTCTCTCTTTTTCTTTCTCTTTCAATAATTCATTTATTTTTTATTCACTTTACATCCTGATTATAGTCCTTCCACACTCCTGTCCTCCCAACTCCACCCTTACAAATCCTTCCCACATTGCTCCCTCCTCTTATGCTCAATAAAGGGGGAGTCCTCCCCTTGGATTCAACCTCACCCTGGGAAATCTAGTACCAGCAGGGCTAGGCGTGTGTCCAGGTAGGGGAAAGGGATCTGATGGCAGACAACAGAAACTGAGATAACCCTAGCTTTTAGTGGACTCACACAAAGGCCAAACTGCATATTTGCTACAAATGTGTAGAGGGTCTAGGTCTAGTCCCTGCATTGCTTCTGGCTGGTAGCCAGGATAGCTAACTCTGTAGTTCTTCTTGTGGTATCTTTGCTCAGTTCTATTCCCAACTCTTCCACAAGACTCCTTGAGCTCTGCATAATGTTTGACTGTGAGTTTCTGAATCTGCTTCTATCAGCTGCTGGATGAATCCTCTCAGAAAACAGTTTAGTTAGGTCCCTGTCTGGAAACATAGCAGAATATCATTAATATTAAGTGTTGTTTCTTTCATATGGGTTGGGTCTCAAATTGGGATAGTCACTGGTAGGCTGTTCCTTCAGTCTCTGTTCCATCGCTATCCCTGCACATCTTGTAGACAAGACAAATTTGGGACTGAAGGTTTTGTGGTGGATTTATGTCTCTTACCACCTCTGGAAGTCCTGCCTGGCTACAAGAGGTGGCCACTTCAATCTCTACATCACCCGCTTGTAGGAATCTCAGCTAGGGTCACCCTCATAGATTCTGTTTATTCTTGCAAACCTCAGGCCTTCAGGTAGTCCCAGGGATACCCCCCCACTGATTTTCATTCTTATTCCCTCAGTTTTCCACTCCCCCTCTCCCCACACCTGATCATTATTCCCATTCACCTCCTCACCTCCTCTCCTACCCAGTTCCCTTTCTCTATCCAGCGATAAATACTTATCTCTGGTAAGTATTTAGTTTACCCTTTTGAGTGAGATTCATACATTCTCCTTTGGAACACCCTTATTATCTAGTTTCTTTTGGTCTGTGGATTGTAGCATGGTTATCCTACACTTTATTGCTAATGTACACTCATAAGTGCACACACACCATTCATATTTTCTGGCTCTGGGTTACCTCACAAAGAATGCTATTCGTAAGATCCATGATGGATGCTATGAACATAATTTACTAAGTGTCCCTGTGTTATCTTTATAGCAGACTCACTCTATATCATTTGCCCAAGTCTTCATTTTCCCTTGTATGGCTCACTGAGCATGATGACTTCTCATCCCAGATAATCTTCTTTGTCAACATTCTACACAGTAAATTGCCAGGTACTTTTACTTTCCCAGTTATCTACCCCTTTCCTGAAGTATATGTCAGGAAACTATTTTTAGTTATGCACGGCTCACACCTCCGCTTTTCTGCCATACAATTAATCTTGCCAACTGTGCCAAATGTGAGCTTTGAGCTCTCTATTAAGAGATGGGGGGGGGCGTTCACCAGTAACTGGAAGGTTGGAAAAAATGTGAGAAGCCATAGGTAAATGGAATATTCTTTATTTACTCTAGGTTGATGGCACTCACCTCTTATATCAGGGGCATGTTTACAGAAAGTTTGTTCAAGCTAGCATTCTCCAAGGAATGTTTATATAAGAAGCAATACCACTGCTTATTCAGTGTTCCCCACGTATCTCATGACATCCATACTTAATTAATTTTAGAGTTTCCTGGATTCCTGTGTTAATCATCATTTGCCATTCTACATATCCACATTGGTGCAATGCTGTCTCAACTGTGATTGCACCCCACAAGCTACAATTGTCTTCATATATGTACTTTGTCATTGATTAAATTGTCTCAGTGTTTAAAGGGTCAGTTTAAAAGCTTGAACTATACTACAATTGCTTCTGTAAACTATGCTAGATTTCAAGTTACACTACAGAATTATAGTATAAAAACATCAGAATACATGGGCATAATAACAAATATGTAGGTCAGTGGAATAGATATGAAGATCCAGACATAATATCATACAGTTTGGAAGTCTGAGTTTTTAAATAGATTACAAAAATACATACCAATGAAAAGACAGCATGTGTAACCAATGGTGCTGGTTAAATTGAATGGTTGCTACCAAATATGAAAATAGGCTTATATCTGTAACCCTGCACAAAACTCAAATCAAAATGTATCAAGGATTTTAATATAAGGCCCCTCAGTATCATAGAACAGAGGATGGGAAATTGGATTGAACTAGTTTCATATTAAAGGATGTTCTAAAAAGGACACCAGTAGCACAGGTTCTTAAGGCAACAATAAATGGAATCTCATGAAGCTAAAGAGGTTTGATAAAGCAAAGGACAACAAGATTTGGCCATACTGGTAGCCCACAGTGTAGAAAACAAATTTATACTAAATGCAAATCTGATAAAAAGTTAGATTATATAGTATATATAATAACTAAAAAAAAACCCTGAATATGGAACAAACAAACCAGTTTAAAATGAGGTACAGAACCAAGCAAAAAGTTGCCCCCTCACACATACACAAATACAGAATGATTGAGAGACATTTACAAAATGTTGAACATCCTTATATCCTTATGCATCAGAGATATGCAAATTGGCAATACATTGACTTTAATGTTATCCCAGTAAGAATGGTCAAGATCATTAAAACAAGTGACAACTCATGTTGGCAAAGATATGTGAGAAAGGAAAAAATATGTACTTTGCTGCTGGAATGAAACCTTGTAGATCCACTTTAGAAAACACTGTGGAGATTCTACAAAAGGTTGGAATTGAGATAAAAGAAGATCTAGTTCTTTTCTCTTCTGGTCTGGACACACTTGGGGGCATATCAATCTATCTCCTTCTCTCTCTCAACACTTTACAGTCTGAAGGACTCCCAGGAGATATTCTGAAGCCAGGGAAACAGTCTGCAAGTCTCCTAGGTGATTGGCTGCAGTCAGAGCCACAAATTACCCAGAAAATCTGCTTCAAACCAGGGACACAGGAGGTAGGCTCCAGACAGTGACACCCAGGCCATCTAACACCAAAGATAAGCAGATAGTGAGAGGCAAGTGCAAGATCATAACCAACAAAAGCCATTATAATTTGACATCATCAGAGCCCGGTTCTCCCATCACAGCAAGTCACAGATATCCCAATGAAGATAATAGAGACCTTTAAGGAGGATATCAATAATTCAGTTAGAAAAATAGGGGAAAACACAGTTAAACAGGTAGAAGAGCTTAAAGAGGGAACAAATAAATCCCTTAAAGAAATACAGGAAAATACAATCAAACAAGTGAAGAAATTAAACAAAGAGGTCAACGACCTAAAAATGGAAGTAGAAACAATAAATAAATCAAAAATAGAGGCAACTCTGGCAATGGAAAACTAGGGAAGAGGTTAGGAACAAAAGATGTAAGCATAAACAACAGAATAGAAGAGATAAAAGAGAGAATCTCTGGCATAGAAGACACAATAGAATATATTAATACAACAGTCAAAGAAAATTCAAAGCAAAAGCATCTTAATGCAAAACATCCAGGAAATCCAGTACACAATGAAAATACCAAACTTAAGAATAATACGAATAGAAGACTATGAAGAGTCATGCCCAATTTTCTGAGGAATCACCAGACTGAATTCCAGAGTAGTTGTACCAGCTTGCAATCCCATCAGCAGTGGAGGAGTGTTCCTCTTTCTCCACATCCTAGCCAACACCTGCTGTCTCCTGAGTTTTTAATCTTAGCCATTCTGATTGGTGTGAGGTGAAATATCAGGGTTGTTTTGATTTGCATTTCCCTAATGACTAATGATGTTGAACATTTCTTTTTTCTTTTTTCTTTTTTTTTGGGAAGTCTATCACTTTACCCTTTTTTAATTAGATATAATCTTTATTTACATTTCATTTCTGTTTTCCTGGTCCCCCCAAAGGTCCTACATGCCCTTTCCCCCCCTTGTTCCCCCATCCACTCCTTCCCACTTCCCTGATCTGGTATTCCCCTACACTGATGCTTTGGGCCTTTCCAGCACCAGGGTTGACTCCTTCCTTCTTCTCAGACATCATTTGGTATGTGGATTGTGTCTTTGGTGTTCCAAGATTATAGGCTAATACCCACTTATTAGTGAGTGCATACCATAGGTATTCTTTTGAGACTGGGTTACCTCACCTAGTATGATGTTCTCCAGCTCCATTCATTTCTCTAAGAATTTCATGAATTCATTGTTTTCAATGGCTGAATCGTAGTTCACTGTGAATATATACCACCTTTTTTTGTATCCATTCCTCTGTTGAGTGACATCTGGGTTCTTTCCAGCTTCTGGCTATTATAAATAAGGCTGCTATGAACATAGTGGAGCATGTGTCCTTATTGCATGCTGGGGAATCTTCTGGGTATATGCCCAGGAGTGGTATGGCAGGGTCCTCTGGAAGTATCATGTCCAGTTTTCTGAGGAACAGCCAGACTGATTTCCAGAGTGGTAGTATAAGATTGCAATTCCACCAGCAGTGGAGAAGTGTTCTTCTTTCTCCACATCCTCGCCAACACCTGCTGTTTCCTGAGTTTTTAATCTTAGCCATTCAGACTGGTGTGAGGTGAAATCTCAGGGTTGTTTTGATTTGCATTTCCCTAATGACTAATGATGTTGAACATTTCTTAAGGTGCTTCTAAGCCATCCAAAGTTCTTCAGGTGAAAAGTGTTTGTTAAGCTCTGTACTCCATTTTTTGATAGAGTTATTTGGTTTTCTGAGTTCTAACTTCTTGTGCTCTTTGTATATATTAGATATTAGCCCTTTGTCAGATGTAGGGTTGGTGAAGCTCTTTCCCAATTTGTTGGTTGAGGACTTGTTCTTTTGACAGTGTCTTTTGCCTTACCAAAACATTGTAATTTTATGAGGTCCCATTTGTCTATTCTTGATCTTAGAGCATGAGCTATTGGCGTTCTGTTCAGGAACTTTCCCCTGGAGCCAATGTCCTCAAAGTTCTTCCCCAGTTTCTTTTCTGTTAGTTTTAGTGTGTCTGGTTTTATGTGGAGGTCCTTGATCCACTCAGAGTTGGGCTTAGTACAAAGAGACAAGAGTGGAACAATTCGTATTCTTCTGCATGTTGACCTCCAGTGGAGCCAGCACCATTTGTTGAAAAAGCTGTCTTTTTTTTCCACTGGATGTTTTCAGCTCCTTTGTTGAAGATCAGTTGGCCATAGATGTATGGGTTCAATTCTGGGTCTTCAAACCTATTCCACTGATCGACCTTCCTGTCACTGTACCAATACTATGCAGTTTTTAACACTACTGCTCTGTAGTATTGCTTGAGGTCCAGGATACTGATTCCCCCAGATTTTTTTTTTTTTTTTTTTTTTTTTTTTGGTTTTTCGAGACAGGGTTTCTCTGTGTAGTCCTGGCTGTCCTGGAACTCACTCTGTAGACCAGTCTGGCCTCGAACTCAGAAATCTGCCTGTCTCTGCCTCCCAAGTGCTGGGATTACAGGCGTGCGCCACCACGCCCGGCTCCCCCAGAAGTTTTTAATGTTGATAATAGTTTTAGCTATCCTGGATTTTATTTTTTGTTATTCCAGATGAATTTGAGAATTGCTCTTTCTAACTCTATGAAGAACTGAGTTGGGATTTTGATGGGGATTGTATTGAATCTGTACATTGCTTTTGGCAAGATTACAATTTTAACTATATTAATCCTGCCAACGCATGAGCAAGGAAGATTTTTCCATTTTCTAAGGTCTTCTTCAGGGACTAGACAAGGCTGCCCACTCCCACCATATCTTTTCAATATAGTACTTGTGGTACTAGCTAGAGCAATTTGACAACATATGGAAGTCAGAGGGATACAAATTGGAAAAGAAGAAGTCAAACTATCACTATTCACAGATGATATGATAATATACTTAAGAGACCCAAAAAACTCCACCAGAGAATGCCTACAACTGATAAACAACTTCAGCAAAGTGGCTGGTTATAAAATCAACTCAAGCCAATCAGTAGCCTTCCTATACTCAAAGGATAAGCAGGCTGAGAAAGAAATTAGGGAAATGACACCCTTCAAAATAGCCACAAGCAATATAAAGTATCTTGGTGTGACTCTGACCAAACAATTGAAAGATTTGTATGACAAGAACTTCAGGTCTCTGAAGAAGGAAATAGAAGTTGTTGAACATTTCTTAAGGTGCTTCTCATTCATCCAAAGTTCTTCAGGTGAAAAGTCTTTGTTTAGCCCTGTACCCCATTTTTTCATAGGGTTATTTGGTTTTCTGGGTCTAACTTCCTGAGTTCTTTGTATACATTGAATATTAGCCCTCTTTCAGATGTAGGGTTGGTGAAGAACTTTTCCCAATTTGTTGGTTGCCAATTTGTCCTTTTGAAGGTGTCTTTAGCCTTACAGAAACTTTGTAATTTTATGAGTTCCCATTTGTCAATTCTTGATCTTAGAGCATAAGCTATTGGTGTTCTTGTTCATGAACTTGCCCCCTGTGCCCATGTCCTCAAGAGTCTTACCCAGTTTCTTTTCTATTAGTTCCAGTGTGTCTGGCTTTATGTGGCAGTCTTTGATTGACTTGGAGATGAGTTTAGTACGAGGAGATAAGAATGCATCAATTCTCATTCTTCTGCATGCTGATCTCCAGTTGAACAGTACCATTTGTTGAAAAGGCTATCTTTTTTCCACTGGATGTTTTCAGCTACTTTGTTGAAGATAAAATGACCATAGGTGTGTGGGTTCATTTCTGGGTCTTCAATTCTATTCCATTGATCCACGTGCCTGTCACTGTACCAACACCATGCAGTTCTTAACACTATTACTCTGTATTATTGCTTGAGGTCTGGGATACTGATTCCCTCAGAAGATCTTTTACTGTCGAGAATAATTTCAGCTATCATGGGATTTTTATTATTCCAGATGAATTTGAGAATTGCTCTTTATAACTCTATGAAGAACTGAGTTGGGATTTTGATAGTGATTGCATTGAATCTGTATATTGCTTTTGGCAAGATGGCCATTTTAAGTATATTAATCCTGCCAATGCACAAGCATTGAAGATTTTTCCATATTCTGTGGTCTTCTTTGATTTTCTTCTTCAGAGACTTGCAGTTCTTATACAGATCTTTCACTTGTTTTGTTAGAGTCACACCAAGATACTTTATATTGTTTGTGGCTATTGTGAGGGGTGTCATTTCTCTAACTTCTTTCTCAGCCTGCTTATCCTTTGAGTATAGGAAGGATCATGATTTGCTTGAATTGATTTTATAACCAGCCACTTTGCTGAAATTGTTTATCAGCTGTAGGAGTTCTCTGGTGGAGTTTTTTGGGTCACTTAAGTATACTATCATAGACACTTCCAGAGGACCCTGCTATACCACTCCTGGGCATAAACCCAGAGGATTCTCCAGCATGTAATAAGGATACATGCTCCACTATGTTCATAGCAGCCCTATTTATAATAGCCAGAAGGTGGAAAGATCCCAGATGTCCCTCAACAGAGGAATGAATGGATACAAAAAAAATGTGGTATATATAAACAATGGAGTACTATTCAGGCATTAGAAACAATGAATTCATGAAAATCTTAGACAAATGGATGGAGCTAGAGAACATCATACTAAGTGAGCTAACCCAGTCTCAAAAGAACACTCATGGTATGCACTCACTGATAAGTGGATATTAGCCTAGAATCTTGGAATACCCAAGACACAATCCACATATCAAATGATGTACAAGAAGAAGGAAGGAGTGGCCCCTGGTTCTGGAAAGGCTCAGTGCATCAGTGTAGGAGAATATCAGAACAGGGAAGTGGGATGGGGTAGATGAGAGAACGGGGGGGGGCGGCTTATGGGACTTTTGGAGAGTGGGAGCCAGGAAAGGGGAAATCATTTGAAATATAAATAAAGAATGTATCAAATAAAAAATAGCACAAAAAGATGAGTATGAAGATTTACAGCTCAAAGAGCTAGAAAACACCTTCAACAAAATTATAGAATAAAACTTCCCAAACTAAAGAAAGAGATGGCCATAAAGTTCAAGAAGCCTACAGAACACCAAATAGATTGAAACAGAAAAGAAAATCCTCCTGTCATATAATAAAACACTAAATGCACAGAGCAAAGAAAGAATACTAAAAGAAGTAAGGGAAAAATATCAAGTAACATATAAAGGCAGACCTATCAAAATGACACCAGAGTTCTCAAAAGAGATGCTAAAATCCAGAATATCCTGGACAGATATCATGTAGACCCTTAGAGAATACAAATGCCCATCCAAACTTCTATACTCAGGAAAATTCTCAATCATTATAGAAGAAATGAAAATATTCCATGAAAAAAGAATGTATACATACTAATCTAGCCTTACAAAGGATTCTAGAAGGAAAATTCCAACACAAAAAGAGTATCCACACCAAGGAAAATGAAGAAATTAATCATCTTACAACAAACCCAAAAGAAAAAGAATCACACACATATAATTCCCCTTCCAACAACAAACATAACAGGAACTAACAATCATATGTCTTTAATATTTCTCACCATCAATGACCTCAATTCCCCAATAAAAAGACATAAGCTAACAGACTGGATACACAAGCAGGATCCAGGATTTTGTTGCCTTCAAGAAACTCACCTCAATGACAAAGAGAGACACTACCTCCGAGTAAAAGCCTGGAAATAAAGGGGTTCAAGTGATTGATTCCAAGAAACAAGTGGGAGTTGTCATTCTAATATCCAATCAAATAGACTTTCAACCAAAAGTTATCAAATAAGTTGGGGAAGGACAATTCATATTCATCAAGGGAAACATACTCCAAGATCAAATATCCATAATGAAAATCTATGCCCCACATGAAAGGCCAACCACATTCATAAAAGAATGTTACTCAGTCTCAAAAAACACATAGACCCTCACACAATATTAGTGGGAGACCTCAACATCCACTCTCAACAAGAAACTAAACAGAGACAAAGTGAAGCTAATAGAAGTTATGAGCCAAATGGACTTTCCAGACATATATAGAACATTTCACCCCAATACAAATGAATATATCTTCTTCTCAACACCTCACAGTACTTTTTTCCAACATTGGTCATATAATCAATCACAAAATAAGCCTTAACAGATACAAGAAAATTGAAAGAATGCCATGAATCCTATCAGATTACCATGCACTAAGGCTTGACTTCAGTAACAACAAAGGTAACAGAAAGCCCACATACCCATGGCAACTGAACAGCTCTCTTTTCAATGTTAACTTATTCAAAGAGGAAATAAAGAAAAAAAGGTAAAGACTTTATAGAATTCAATGAAAACAAAGACTCAGCATATCCATATTTATGGGACAAAATGAAAGCAGTACTATGAAGAAAATACATAGCACTAACTACTCTCATAAAGAAACTGGAGAGATCTTATACTAGCAACTCAACAGCATATCTGAAAGCCCTAGAACAAAAAGAAGCCAACACACCCAGGAGGTGTAGAAGGCAGGAAATAATCAAACTCAGGACAGAAATCAATCAATTAGAAACAAAGAGAATGATACAACAAACTAAAAACTTGGTCATTGAGAAAATAAACAAGATGGATAAAACCTTAGCCAAACTAACTTTAGGACACAGATACTATACAAATCAACAAAATTAAAAATGAAAAGGGAGAGATAACAAAAGAAGCAGAGGAAATTCAAGTAAATCATCTAATCCTATTACAAAAGTCTTTACTGAACAAAACTGGAAAATCAAGATGAAATGGATGGCTTTTTGGATAGATACCATGTACCAAAGTTAAATCAAAGAAAATAGAAGAAGTCAACAAAAAAATGCCCAGGACCAGATGGCTCTAGTTCAGAATTCTACCACACCTTCATAATAAAAGCTAATACCAACACTCCTCAAACTATTCCACAGAATAGAAACAGAAGTAAAACTTCCTAATTAATTCTATAAATCCACAATTAGTATGATACCTAAATCATAGAAAGACCCAACAAAAAAGATAACTTCAGACTAATTTTGCTAATGAATATTGATGCAAAAATACTCAATAAAATTTTGGCAAACTGAATTCAAGAACCATACAAACCCATCATTAACCATGATCAAGTAGGCTTCATCTAAGTGATTCAAGGATGGTTCAATACATGAAAACCCATTAATGTAATCAACTATATAAACAAACTCAAAGAAAATATCACATAACCATCTCATTAGATGTTGAAAAAGTGTTGACAAAAAACAAAACTCCTTCATGTTAAAAGTATTCGAGAGATCAGGAATTCAATGTTCTTAATAAAATATAATAAAAGCAATATACACCAAACCATCAGCCATTATCAAATTAAATGGAGAGATATTTGAAGCAACTCCACTAAAATCAGGGACAATACAAGGCTACACATTCTTCCTCTGTCAACTCAGTATAGTACTTGAATTTTGAGCTAGAACAATAAGACAACAGAAGTAGATAAAGGAGATAAATATTGGAAAAAAAGAAGTCAATGTATCACTATTTACAGATATGATAGTATACTTAAGGGACCCCAAACATCTACCAGAGAACTTTTATAGTTGACAAACAACTTCAGCAAAGTGAATGGATATAAAATTAAGTCAAACAAATCAGTAGCCTTTCTTTATACAAATGTTAAACAGGTTGAGAAAGAAATTAGGGAAATAACATCCATTACAATAGCTGCAAATAGTATTAAATATCTTGGTGTAATTCTTATCAAACAAGTGAAAGATCTGTTCAACAGGAAATTTAAATCCCTGAAAAATGAAATTGAAGACCTCAGAAAAAGGAAAGATCTCCCATGTTTATAGATTGGTAGGGTTAGCATATGAAAAATGGCCATCATATCAATAGCAGTCTGTAGATTCAATGAATCTTCATCAAAATTCCAACACAGTTCTTCACAAACATGAAAAGAGCAATTCTCAGTTTCACATGGAAAAATAAAAACTCGAGAAATTGAAAAACAATTCTTTTTTTTTTTTAAATTCTTAACAATAAAAGAACTTCTGAGGGAATCAGTGTCCCTCACCTCAAGCTACACTACAGAGCAATAGTGATTAAAAACTACATGCCATTGGTACAGAGACAGACAGTTTGGCAAGTGGAATATAAGTGAATATCCAGAAACACATCCACACACTTTTGGACACTAGCTCTTTGACAAAGAAGCTGAAACATGAAATGGAAAAAGAAAACATCTTCAATAAATGCTGCTGTTCTCCCTGGCAGTAGTATGCAGATAGATCCATATCTATCACCTTGCATAAAACTCATGTCCAACTGTGACAAGGACCACAACATATAACCAGATAAAATCAAAGAGAAGAGAAAATATGAAATAGCCTCAAACTCATTTGCACAGGGGGAAATTTCCTAATCAGAACTCCAATGCCTTAGGCTCCAACATCAACACTTGATAAATGGGATCTTATGAAACTGGAAAGCTTCTGTAAGGCAATGCCATAATCAATAATATAAATTGGGAGCCCACAGATTGGGAAAAATCTTTACAAACCCCATATCCAATAGAGGGCTAATATTCAAAATATAGAAACAACTCAACTACAAAAACCCTAAATAACTCAATTTAAAAATGGGCTCAGAGCTAAACAGAGAATTCTCAACTGAGGAATCTCAAATGGTTTAGAAGCATCTAAAGATGTGTTCAACATTCCTAGTCATCAGGGAAATGCAAATAAAAATGTCCCTGAGAGTCCACCTTACACCAACTAGAATACCTAAGATTAATATCTCAAAGGACAGCAGATAGATGCTGGCAAGGATGTGGAGAAAGAGGACTGCTCCTTCATAGCTGGTAGGATTGCTTGCTGTTTCACAACTTTGAAAATCTGTCTGTAGGTTCCTCAAAAGTTGCAAATAGTTCTACCTAAAGACCCGGCTATGCCACTCCTGGGAATATACCAAAAAGATGCTCTAACATAAAACAAGGGCATGTGCTCCACTATGTTCAGAGAAGCCTTATTTATAATATCTAAAAGGTAGAAACATCCCAGATGTCCTTCAACCAAAGAATGCATTCAGAAATGGTGGTTTATTTACATAATGGATTACTATTCAGCTATTAAAAAATGAAGACGTTATGAATTTTGCAGGCAAATGAATGGAACTAGAAAATAGAACCCTGAGTGAGGTAACCTAGACTGAAAATGACATTCTTGTACATACTCACTGATACGTGGATATTAGCCAAAAAGTACAGAATACACATGATACAGCCACAGACCTTAAGAAGTTTAACAAACAGAAAGGCCCAAGTAAGGATGCTTCAATTGCACTTTTATGGGAGAAGAAAATTACCGAGGGAGGCAAAGGGAGGGATGGACCTGGGTGGAAGAGAGGGGAAAAGGATCAGGTATGGGTGAAGAGAGGAGAGAAGCCCAAAGGCTAGTTGAATGAACAGATATATACACCGACTGTGATGGGCTTGGGTGTAACCTCTAGATAGTTCCAGAGAACTGGGAGGTAAGAGGTTTTTAGGACTCAGTAGGGGCGAACTTAGTTGAAATGCCCAACAGTGGGAAGATAGAACCAGTAGATAGAAAGGTCCCCTAGTGGAAGGATGGGTTCACCAACCAATCTTCAATTTTTTACCCAGAATTACTCCTGCCTAAAAAAAAATGGAAGGATAAAAATGGAGCAGAAACTGAAGAAGTGGCCATCCAGTGACCAACCCAACTTTGGATTCAACCAATCCACATACACCAAATACTGACAGTATTGCTGATGCCAAGAACTGCTTGATGCAGACCAGAGCCTTGAATACCTCTCCTCTGAGAGGCTTTGCCAGCACTAACTAAGACAAATTAATACACTCACAGCCAGTCATTGGATTGAGTCCAAGGACCCCAATGGAATAGTTTAGGGAAGGACTGAAGGAGCTGAAGGGGACTGAAACCCCATAGGAAGAACAACATCAACTAATTGGATTCTTCAGTACTCCCAGGGACTAAACCATCAACCAAAGACTATGCATGAATTGTTCCATGGCTCCCACTACATATATAGCAGAGAACTGCCTTATCTGGCATCAATGGGAAGGGAGGTACTTGGTTCTATGGAGGCTTGCTCTCCCAGCAAAGGGGAATGCTAAAGGGGTGAGGCAGGAATGGATGGGTGGGGAGTACCCTCTTGGATCCAAAGGGGAGGGGGATGACATGGGAGAAGTTTATGGAGGGGAGACTGGGAAGAGGGAAAACTTTTGGAGTGTAAATAAAGAAATCAATAGAAATAGTTGAAAAAGAAAAGAAGATCTAGCTTGAACATTCTTGAACATATATTCCAAGAACTCTCCACCTACACACAAAAAAGAGATACATGTTCATCCATCTTCATTGTTATTCTATTGAAATACCCAGGAATTATGAACACTTTTGATGTCCATTAGTGAATGATGGATAATAAAAATTTGGTGTATTTTCATAATAGTATATTATTAATATGTCAAGAAAAATGAAGTTACAAGAAATTTCAGGTAATGGGTGGAACAAGAAACACTGTCATCTTAAATGAGGTACTTGTCTGAAAATGACAAATACTGCATATTTTCTCTTACATGTAGGTGTTAGCTTTTAGACTTTAGATATATGTGTTTCAATTTGAATAGCCACAGAGGGAAACTAGAAAAAGATTATATAAAGAGAAGTATGGGCATACATGATTAAGCAGAGAGTATGGAGAGGTAAAAATAACACCAAAGGCTTTCTGAAAGTCATGTTGGAAACCTACCACTCTAGAAGCTTCCTATACACATAAACATATATGAAAGAAATTTAAATACAATCATCATAAAACTGGAAAAGCTATGCTCCAACTAAACATCTTATAAGAGCAAATGAATCCTTCAGTGCTCAGATTGAGCTACATCTTGTTGATTCAATGACGAAAAGTGCCTCATTGATACCCTTAAACATCACAAGCTATTGCTGAGGCTTTTGGTTATTTTCCTTAACCATATGGCAAGTCCCTATTGCTGAAGACACCATTTATTTCCACTTCTTTATGCCATCAAATAAGGAAAAGCCAAGCTGGTCACCAAATAAATGTTTCACCTCTATTGACTATTACTTATGGTGTATATTGCATAATACCAGAGAAGAAAAGTAATTATCAGTATTACCAAGCTATAACCAGTGTGACATCCAACAGCAACCTACATACAAAATATACTGGTACAATAGTGACATGCATATTATACATATTACCAACCACTTTTATTGGATTTAAGACCATTCCATGGATTCTACACCTGACACTACAGACGTGGCCAAGCACTTGAGATAGTCATGGACTCTAGGGGAAATTTTACTACTATTATTATATTGGTAAAGGAACATGGTAATGAAATGACTTCTAATGACATATTGATATGCCTATATATAAGTGCATTGTTCAAGCCTTGCCAAAGAAGGGTCTTCTTACAGTAGACGGTAATTATCACAGAGACCCACAAGCAGACAATGAGTGAGAGTCAATGAGATAGTGAGAGACTGCACATCACTCATCCTTAACTGGCATGTCTTTGCCAAACCCGTACTGTCAAGGATAAGGGATCTAGGCACAAGAGGACATAGAAATATTGTAGGAGCCATGGGTGGCAGATAATTCTGAAGAAAGAGGATCTTCTATGCACAACAACTTTAAACTCATAGAGAATGTAAGAACATGTCTGAGAAATTCACAGGTTCAAGTCAGACAAAATCCAAGGACTCAGCAAGGAAAGTAGACACAAAGTCCCACTCTTTTTATTTTTATTTTTATTTTCTATATTCTATGTTTACATTCCAAAGGCTTTCCCCTTTCCCAGTTCCCACCCACCATAGTTCCCATAGTTCCTCTCCCCCCCAACTACTCCCCAATCATTCCCCCTCCCCCCTCGGTTTCTTTACTATACTGGATGCAATCTTTACAGGCCCAGGGTCCTCTCCTTTCTTCTTCTTGGGAATCATTTGACTTGCTATTTGTGTCTTGAGTATTTAGGGCTTCTGGGCTCATTAATATCCACTTATCAGTGATTGCATTTCATGTGCATTCTTTTGTGATTGGGTTAACTCACTCAGGATGATATTTTCCAGGTCTAACCATTTACCTACAAATTGCATGAATTCATTATTTTTAATTGCTGAGTAGTATTGGATTGTATAAAATTACCACATTTTCTGTATCCATTCCTCCTTTGAGGGATATTTGGGCTCCTTCCAATTTCTGGCTATTATAAACAAGGCTGCTATAAACATAGTGGAGCATGTGTCCTTATTGCATGCAGGGGAATCCTCTGGGTATATGCCCAGGAGTGGTATGCCAGGGTCCTCTGGAAGTGACATGCCCAATTTTCTGAGGAACTGCCAACTGATTTCCAGAGTGGTTTTACCATTTTGCAATCCCACCAACAGTGGAGGAGTGTTCCTCTTTCTCCACAACCTCACCACCACTTGTTGTCTCTTGAGTTTTTAATCTTAGCCATTCTGACTGGTGTGAGGTGGAATCACAGGGTTGTTTTGATTTGCATTTCCCTGATGACTAATGATGTTGAACATCTTTTAAGGTGTTTCTCGGCCATCCGAATTTCTTCTGGTGAAAATTCTTTGTTTAGCTCTGTGCCCCATTTTTTGATAGGGTTATTTGGTTCTTTGCAGTCTAACTTCTTGAGTTCTTTGTATATATTGGATATTAGCCCTCTGTCGGATGTGGGGTTTGTGACGATCTTTTCCCACTTTGTTGGTTGCCGTTTTGTCCTTCTGACAGTGTCCTTTGCTTTGCAGAAACTTTGTAATTTTATGAGGTCCCATTTGCCGATTCTTGATCTTAGTGCATAAGCTATTGGTCTTCTGTTCAGGAACTTTTCCCCTGTGCCCAAGTCCTCCAGGGTCTTCCCAAGTTTCTTTTCTAATAGTTTCAGTGTTTCTGGTTTTATGTGGAGGTCCTTGATCCACTTGGAGTTGATCTTAGTGCAAAGAGATAAGAGTGGGTCAATTCGCATTCTTCTGCATGTTGACCTCCAGTTGAACCAGCACCATTTGTTGAAAAGGCTATCTTTATTCCACCGGATGGTTGTGGATCCTTTATCAAAGATCAAGTGACCATAAGTCTGTGGGTTAATTTCTGGGTCTTCAATCCTGTTCCATTGATCTGCTTGCCTGTTGCTATACCAATACCATGCAGTTTTTAACACAATTGCTCTGTAGTACTGCTTGAGGTCAGGGATATTGATTCCCCCAGAAGTCCTTTTATTGTTGAGAATAGTTTTAGCTATCCTGGGTTTTTTTGTTGCTCCAGATGAATTTGAGAATTGCTCTTTCTAGATCTATGAAGAATTGAGTTGGGATTTTGATGGAGATTGGATTGAATCTGTATATTGCTTTTGGCAAGATGGCCATTTTTACTATATTGATCCTGCCAATCCAGGAGCAAGAAATATTTTTCCATCTTCTGAGGTCTTCTTTGATTTCTTTCTTCAAGGACTTGAAGTTCCTGTTGTACAGATCTTTCCTTGTTTGGTTAGAGTTACGCCAAGATACTTTATGTTGTTTGTGGCTATTGTGAAGGGTGTTATTTCCCTAATTTCTTTCTCAGCCTGCTTGTCCTTTGAGTACAAGAAGGCCACTGACTTGCTTGAGTTAATTTTATAACCTGCCACTTTGCTGAAGTTGTTTATCAGGTGTAGAAGTTCTCTGGTGGAGTTTTTTGGGTCGCTTAGGTAAACTATCATATCGTCTGCAAATAAGGATAGTTTCACTTCTTCCTTTCCAATTTGTATCCCTTTGACTTCCTTATGTTGTCTAATTGCTCTTGCTAGAACTTCAACTACTATATTGAAAAGATATGGAGAGAGAGGGCAGCCTTGTCTAGTCCCTGATTTTAGTGGGAATGCTTCAAGTTTCTCTCCATTTATTTGATGTTGGCTACTGGTTTGCTGTAGATTGCTTTTACTATGTTTAGGTATGGGCCTTGAATTCCTGCTCTTTCCAAGACTTTTAGCATGAAAGGATGCTGAATTTTGTCGAATGCTTTTTCAGCATCTAATGAGATGACCATGTGGTTTTTTTCTTTCAGTTCGTTTATGTAGTGGATTACATTGATGGATTTCCGTATATTGAACCATCCCTGCATCCCTGGGATGAAGCCTACTTGATCATGGTGGATGATCGTTTTGATGTGCTCTTGGATTCGGTTAGCAAGAATTTTATTTAGTATTTTTGCATCTATATTCATAAGAGAAATTGGCCTGTAGTTCTCTTTCTTTGTTGGATTCTCTTTCTTTGTGGTTTAGGTATTAGCGTAATTGTGGCTTCGAAGAATGAGTTGGGCAGTGTCCCTTCTGTCTCTATTTTGTGGAATAGTTTGAAAAGTATTGGTGTTAAGTCTTCTTTGAAGGTCTGGTAGAATTCTGCACTAAAACCATCTGGTCCCGTACTTTTTTTGGTTGGGAGGCTTTCTATAACCCCTTCTATTTCTTTAGGGGTTATGGGACTATTTAGCTGGTCTACTTGATGCTGATTTAATTTTGGTATTTGATATCTGTCTAGAAAATTGTCCATTTCCTCCAGATTCTGCAGTTGTTTTGAGTATAGACCTTTGTAATAGGTTCTGATGATCTTTTGGATTTCCTCAGTTTCTGTTGTTATGTCTCCCTTTTCATTTCTAATTTTGTTAATTTGTATACTGTCTCTGTGTCCTTTGGTTAGTCTGGCTAAGGGTTTATGTATCTTGTTGATTTTCTCAAAGAACCAGCTCCTGGCCTTGTTGATTCTTTGTATGGTTCTCTTTGTTTCTATTTGATTGATTTCAGCCTGAGTTTGATGATTTCTTGTCTTCTACTCCTCCTGGGTGAATTAACTTGTTTTTCTTCCAGGGCTTTAAGGTGTGCCGTTAAGCTGCTAGTGTATGCTCTCTCCAGTTTCTTTTTGGATGCACTTAGAGCTATGAGTTTTCCTCTTAGCACTGCTTTCATTGTGTCCCATAGATTTGGGTAGGTTGTACCTTCATTTTCATTGAATTCTAAAAAGTCTTTGATTTCTTTTTTTATTTCTTCCTTGACCAAGGTGTCATTGAGTAGAGTATTGTTCAGTTTCCATGTGTATGTGGGCTTTCTGTTGTTTTTGTTGCTATTGAAGACCACTCTTATTTCATGGTGATCTGATAGGAGGCATGGGATTAGCTCGATCTTCTTGTATTTGTTGACATCTGTCTTGTGACCAATTATATGGTCTATTTTGGAGAAGGTACCATGCGGTGCTGAGAAAAATGTATTTTCTTTAGCTTTAGGATGAAATGTTCTATATATATCTGTTAAATCCAATTGGTCCAGAGTTTCATTTAGTTTCACTGTGTCCCTGTTTATTTTCTGCTTTCCTGATCGGTCCATTGAGGAGAGTGGAGTGTTGAAGTCACCCACAATTATTGTGTTAGGTGTAATGTGTGCTTTAAGCTTTAATAAGGTTTCTTTTACGAATAAGGGTGCCCTTGCATTTGGAGCATAGATGTTCAGTATTGAGAGCTCTTCTTGGTGGATTTTCCCTTTGGCCAGCAAGAAGTGACCTTCTGAGTCTCTTTTGATGATTTTAGGTTGGAAGTCAATTTTATCTGATATTAGAATGGCTACTCCAGCTTGTTTCCTGAGACCATTTGCTTGTAAAATTGTCTTCCAGCCTTTTACTCTAAGGCAGTGTTTGTCTTTAACACTGAGATGTGTTTCCTGTATGCAGCAAAATGTAGGGTCCTGTTTCCATATCCAGTCTGTTAATCTATGTCTTTTTATTGGGGAATTGAGTCCATTGATGTTAAGAGATATTAAGGAATAGTAATTATTACCTCCAGACATTTTTGAAATTATATTTATTTATCTTATTTATTTTTTATATTCGAGAGGTTATCTTCTTTTGGGTTTGATGAGAGGAGGTTTCTATCTTGCTTCTTCCCGGGTGTAGTTTCCGTCCTTGTCTTGGTGTTTTCCCCCTATTATCCTTTGTAGGGCTGGATTTGTGGAAAGATATCTTGCAAATTTGGTTTTGTCATGGAATACCTTGATGTCTCCATCAATGGCGATTGAGAGTTTTGCTGGGTAAAGTAGTTTTGGCTGAAGTTTGTGTTCTCTTAGAGTTTGCATGATATCTGCCCAGGATCTTCTAGCTTTCATGGTCTCAGGTGAGAAGTCTGGTGTTATTCTGATAGGTTTTCTTTTATATGTTACTTGGCCTTTTTCTCTTGCTGCCTTTAGTATTCTTTCTTTGTTTATTACATTTGGAGTTTTGATTATTATGTGACGGGATGTATTTCTGTTCTGGTCCAGTCTGTTTGGGGTTCTATCGGCTTCTTGTATATTCATGGGCATCTCTCTCCTTAGGTTGGGAAAGTTTTCTTCCATAATTTTATAGAAGATATTAGCTGGCCCTTTAACTTGTAAATCTTCACTCTCGTCTATACCTATATTCCTTAGGTTTGGTCTTCTCATAGTGTCTTGGATTTCCTGGATGTTTTGGGTTACCACCTTTTTGCATTTAGTATTTTCTTTGACTTTTGAATCAATGGTTCCTATGGTATCTTCGGCTTCTGAGATTCTGTGTTCTATTTCTTGTATTCTATTGTTGATACTTGCATCTATGGCCCCTGATTTCTTCCCAAGGTTTTCTATCTCCAATGTTGTCTCCCTCTGTGATTTCTTAGTTGTTTCTACTTCTGTTTTTAGTATCTGGATGGATGTGCTCAGATCTTTCGCTTGCTTGATTGTGTTTCATGTATTTCTTTAATAGATTTTTGTGCTTCCTCTTTCATAGCTTCTACTTGTTGGCCCATGTTCTTCTGTAGTTCTTTAAGTGACTTTTGTCTTTCTTCCTTATTGTCTTCTTCTTTTTGATCCATCTTCTCCTGAATTTCTTGAAGTGATTTTTGTATTTGCCTCGTAAAGGCTTCTAACTTTTGATCCATTTTCTCCTCTATTTCTTTATGAGATTTTTCTATGTGTTCAGCTACCAGCATCCTGACCAGTGATTTTATATCCAAGTCTTGTTTTTCTGGTGTTTTGGGGTATCCAGGGATTCCTGTTGTTGTAGAACTGGGTTCGGATGCTGTCATGTTGCCTTGATTTTTTTTAGTAACGTTCCTTCGTTTTCCTTTTGCCATCTGGTTATTTCTGGTTTTAGTTGGCCTTGTTGTCAGTGGCTGGTGTTTGAATCTCCTGTGAGGTTGGGCTCACCTGTTGTTTCTCTACTGGTAAATATGTGTGACTGCTGCTTTAAGGGATCATAAGCTGGCTGCCACCCATGCAATTGTAGCCCCTGTTGGAGTCTGTCTACCTGGGCTTCTCCAGCTGTGTCCTGGTTGCAAGGAACTCGGCCTGCTTGGCTCTGAGAGCCTAGCAGATCCCCCGTGAGGGTAGCCCTGGAAGGGGTGTCTACCTGGGTCTTTCCAGCTGTGTCCTGGTTGCAATATGGAGGCCCGCCGTTATCGCTGGTCCACGGGCCGGCGAGCTGGTTGCAGAACGCAGCCTTGGTGCAGGGCCAAATGGTGCGGGGATGTCCCACAGAGCCTAGGTGGAACTCGGCCTGCTTGGCTCCGAGACCCTAGCAGATCCTCCCCGTGAGGGTAGCCCTGGAAGGGGTGTCTACCTCGGCCTTTCCAGCTGTGTCCTGGTTGCAATATGGAGGCCCGCCTCTATCGCTGGTCCAGGGGCCTGCGAGCTGGTTGCAGAACACAGCCTAGGTTCAGGGCCAGAGGGCGCAGGGATGTCCCACAGAGCCTAGGCGGAACTCGGCCTGCTTGGCTCTGAGACCCTAGCAGATCACCCCCCCCCCTGTGAGGGTAGCCCTGGAAGGGGTGTCTACCTCGGCCTTTCCAGCTGTGTCCTGGTTGCAATCCAAAGTCCCACTCTTAATCAAGAGATATTTGTAATTGATACCTGTTGGGAAAGAAAATAATTTTTTGTTTTTCTTTTCTTTTTTTCTTAGATATTTTCGTTATTTACATTTCAAATGTTATTCCCTTTTCTGGTTTCCCCTCTGAAAACACCCTATTTGTTCCCCGGCTCCCCACACACCAACCTTCCCAATCCCATTTCCCTGTCCTGGCATTCCCCTATACTGAAGCATCAAGCCTTCTCAGGACCAAGGACCTCTCCTCCCTTTGATGTCCAACAATGCCATCCTTTGCTACCCATGCGGCTGGAGCCAGGGGTCCCTCCATGTATACTTTTTGGTTGGTGGTTTAGTCACTGGGAGCTCTAGGGGTACTGATTGGTTCATATTGTTGTTCCTTCTATGGGTCTGCAAGCTCCTTCAGCTCCTTGGGTTCTTTCTCTAGCTCCTCTACTGAGGACCTTGTACTCAGTCTAATGGTTGCCTAAGAGCACCCACCTCTGTAATTGTCAAGTACTGGCAAAGCCTCTCAGGAGATGGCTATTTCAGGCTCCTGTCAGCAAGCGCGTGTTGGCTTCCACAATAGTGTCTGGGTTTGGTGACTGTATATGGGATGGATCTTGGAGTGTAACTGAGTATAGCAAACATACTTCTGCACAGGTCCTATGCTTAGGTATTGTTGGTCAACTGAAAACAGACTCCAAGTGATTTTATGTACTTTTATTTTAAAAAAAGTTTTTATATTTTTTATTAGATATTTTCTTTGTATACATTTTGTCTTAGTTAGGGTTTTACTGCTGTGAACAGACACCATGACCAATGCAAGTTTTATAAAAGACAACATTTAATTGGAGCTGGCTTACAGGCTCAGAGGTTCAGTTCATTGTCATCAAGGCAGAAACATGGCAGCATCCAGGCAGATATGGTGCAGGAGGAGCTGAGAGTTCTACATCTTCATCTGAAGGCTGCTAGTAGAAGACTAGCAACTAGGGTGAAGGTCTTAAGCCCACACCCACAGTGACACACCTAATCCAACAAGGCCACACCTGCTAATAGTGCCACTCCCTGGGAAAAGCATATACAAACCATAACATTCCACTCCCGGGCCCCCATAGGCTTGTTCAAACATTAGTTTATGGGAGCCATACTTAAACATAGCATAATGCAAAATACATTTAGTCCAACTTCAAAAGTCCCTGTAGTCTATAGCAATCTCAACAGTGTTAAAAGTCCAAAGTTCAAGGTCTCTTCTGAGATTCATTCAATCACTTAACTGTAATCCCCCAAGCAAGACAGGAAACCAACCGGGAAAAGTCCAAACTCTGCATCTCCATGTCTGATGGCAAAGCAGTCTTCAGATATCCAACTACTTTTTCATCTTTGTTGACTTCAACAAGGTTTTTTCTCCTGGGCTTGTTCCACTCCCTGTTAGCAGTTTTCCTTGGCAGGCATCCTGTGGCTCTGGCATTTTTAACATCTTGGGTACCCCAAGCCAATTTCAGCTTCACAGCTTCTTGTTACAATGTCTGAGATCCACACATGATCTTTTGTACATCTCCAAAGAGCTGGTGGTACCCCACTTCTGGTACTAACTTCTGTCTTAGTCAGGGTTTTACTGCTGTGAACAGACACCATGACCAATGCAAGTTTTATAAAAGACAACATTTAATTGGGGCTGGCTTACAGGCTCAGAGGTTCAGTTCATTGCCATCAAGGCAGAAACATGGCAGCATCCAGGCAGATATGGTGCAGGAGGAGCTGAGAGTTCTACATCTTCATCTGAAGGCTGCTAGTAGAAGACTGACCTCCAGGCAACTAGGGTGAAGGTCTTAAGCCCACTCCCACAGTGACACACCTAATCCAACAAGGCCACACCTGCTAATAGTGCCACTCCCTGGGAAAAGCATATACAAACCGTAACACATTTCAAATGTTATCCCTTTCCTCGTTTCCCCTCTGAAATCACCCTATCCCATCCCGCTTTTCACCTGCTCACCAACCTACCCAATCTTTCTTCCCTGTCCTGGCATTCCCTTATACTGGGGCATTGAGCTTTCTCAGGACTGAGGGCCTCTCCTCCCTTTGAGTACAACAAAGCCATCCTCAGCTGGAGCAATGGGTACCTCCATGTGTACTCTTTGGTTGGTGGTTAGTCCTTGGGAGCTGTTGGGGGTACTGGTTGGTTCATATTGCTGTTCCTCCTATGGGGCTGCTAGTTCTTTCAGCTCCTTGTGTCCTTTCTCTAGCTCCTCCATTGTGAACCTTGTTGTGCCCACTCCAGTGGTTGTCTGAGAGCAACCACCTCTGTAGTTGTCAGGTGCTGGCAAAGCTTATTCTTTTAAAAAGTGCTTGTTTTCAACCCTTCTACCTGGTCTTTTTCTGCTGGGCAGACGGCTAGCTAGTCTGATCCCCAGAAAAACCCATATTCTGAGGCATCCCAGAAGATCCAATGTACTCAGAGCATTTAGCTAGAACACTCCCTAAGTCCCACAGCTGCTGTGAGAGTCCAGTGGACTTGGGGACACATCACCCAATAAAACTCCTGCCTGCAGAATACCACTTCATTTCTGCCCAGTTCTTTTGGCTGGGATCCATTAGAATACCACATCTTGAGGAATCTTAGAAGATCTGCTGTCCCCCCCCCACACACACACAAAGTATCTTAAACCACAGCCAAAGACATCTCAGAATGTCGACTGCACTCAGAGTAACTGACACCACAGCCTGAGGCATCCTTGGAGATCCACTGCACACAGAGAAACTGAGCCACTGACACCAGAGTCTGAAGAACTCCTGGGGGATGGGGGGATCTGTGGCATTCAGGGCAACTGTTCCAACAGACTGAAAGTCTCCCTTGAGTGCTGCTGCACAGAGGGAAAAAGAAACCACAGTCCATCCCCCACCCAACCTCCCAAAAAGGACAATAGCTTTATTGTTGTTCTGAAGACCGAGCAGACTGTAAGCAGGATATCTACTGCAGCCAGGGCAAACATATCAGCAGCTTCTTTCCCCTTATGAAGAACTCCCAATTGGAAGCCAACACAGGAGGTCTGCTATGGCCAGGGCCACAGGCCTACCAGTAGACTTGAAGCAACCCAGGGACAAAAGAGTCCGACTCCAGACAGTCATCCAGACCAGCAAATACCATGGATAACCAGATGGGGAGAGGAAAGTTCAAGACCATAAGCAACAGAAGCTAATGTAAATGGGCATCATCAGAACCCTGTTCTCCCACCACATCAAGCCCTGAATATATCAACACACTTGAAAATCAGGAAGCTGATCTTAAATCCTATCTCATGAAGATAATAGAGTCCTTAAAGGAGGATATAAATAACTCATTGAGAGAAATACAGGAAAACATAGGTAAAGAGGTAGAATCCCTTAAGGAGGAAACAAATAAACCCCTTAAAGAAATACAGGAAAATACATTCAAACAGGTGAAAGAATTGCATAAAGTGGTGCAAAGCCTAAAAGTGGAAGTAGAAACAGTAAAGAAAACACAAATGTAGACACATATGGAAATGGAAAACCCAGGAAAGAAATCAGGAATTACACAAATAAGTATCACCAAAAGAATACAAGAGATAGAAGGCACAGAAGATACCATAGAAAACATTGACACAACAGTTGAAAAATGCAAAATGCCAAAAGCTCCTAACCCAAACATTCAGGAAATGCAGGACACAGTGAAAATACCAAATCTAAGAATAATTTGAATAGGGGAGAACAAAGATTTCCAGCTCAAAGAACCTGAAAACATCAACAATATCATAAAAGAAAACTTTCCCAACCTAAAGAAAGAGATTGTCATAAAGGTACAAGAAGCGTATAGAGCATCAAACAAATGGGACCAGAAAATACTCTCATCATGTAATAATCAAAACATTAAATGTATGGAACAAAGAAAGAATATTAAAAACTGCAAGGAAAAAGGGTCAATAACATACAAAGGTAGACCTATCAGAATTACACCACACCTCTCAACAGAGACTATGAAAGCTGGAAGAGCCTGGTCAGAGGTCATGTAGACTCTAAGAGAACACAAATGGCAGCTCAGGATACTACATTTAGCAAAACTCTCAATCAACATCGATGAAGAAACCAAAATATTCCAGGACAAAATCAAATTCAATGAGTATCTATCTACCAACCCAGCCTTACAGAGCATCTAAGAGGGAAAACATCAAGACAAGTAAGATACCGACTCCAAAGAAAAGACAAGATATTAAGCATCTTACAACAAAACCAAAAGGAGAGAACCACAAGCACCTAAAGTCACCTACAAAAACAAAAATAACAGGAGTCAACACTCATATGTCTTTAATCTCTCAATATTAATGGACCCAACTCACCTATAAAAATATATAAGCTAGCAGACAGCATATGCAAACAAGATCCAGCATTTTGATGCATCCAAGAAACACACTTCAGAAAGAGAGACAGACAGTATCTCCGAGTAGAAGTATAGAAAAGTGTCTTCCAAGCAAATGATCTCCAGAAACAAGCTGGAGTTGCCATCGTAATGTCCAATAAAATAGACTTTCAACCAAATGTTTTCAAGTGATTAGGAAGGACAATTCATATTCATCTAAGTGAAAATCCCCCAAGATAAAGACTTAGTTCTGAACATGTATGCCCCAAATTCAAGGGTACCCACATTCATTAAAGAAACTTCACTAAAGCCTAAAACACACATTGAACCCCACACAATAATGCGAAACTTCAACAATCCACTCTCACAAATGGACAGATCATAGAAACAGAAACTAAACAGAGAAACAGTGAAAATAATAGAGGTTATGAACCAAATGGATTTAATAGATATCTACAGTCATTTCACCCTAAAACAATTTGCACCTTCTCAATACCTTATGGCACCTTCTCCAAAATTGACCATTGGTCACAAAGCAACCCTCAACTGATACAATAAGATTGAAATTCACCCGTGCATTCTATCAGATCACCATGGCCTATGGCTGGTCTTCAATAACAGCAAAAACAAAAACAAACAAACAAACAAAAAACCAAGAAATCCCAAATGCATGTGGAAACTGAACAAATCTTTACTCAATGATAACTGTGTCAGGGAAGGAATAAAAAAGAAATTAAAGACTTCCTGGAATTTAGGGAAAATATTGATACACCATACCCAAACTTATGGAACACAATGAAAGTAGTGCTGAGAGGAAAATTCATAGCACTATGTGCCCTGGTAATGAAACTGGTGCGATCTAACACTAGCAACTTAACAGCACACCTGAGAGCTCTAGAACAAAGAAGCAAACACACCCAAGAGAAGTAGACAACAGGAAATAATCAAAATAAGGGCTGAATCAACCAAATAAAAACAAAGAGAACAATACAAAGAATTAACAAAACCAAAATGTGGTTCTTTGAGAGAATTAACAAGATAGATATACCTCTAGCCAAATTAACTAAAGGGCCAAGAGGCAGTATCCAAATTAACAAAAACAGAAATGAAAAGATACATAATAACAGAAATAGAGGAATTCAAAATTCATCAGATCCTATTACAAAAGCCTATACTCAACAAAACTTGAAAATCTAGATGAAATGGATAGTTTTCTAGACAGAAACCAGATACCAAAGTTAAATCAAGAGCAGGTAAAATATCTAAACAGGCCCATATCCCATAAAGAAATAGAAGTCATTAAAAAAAAACCCAATCACAAAAAGCCCAGGCCCAGAAGGATTTAGTGTAAAATTCTACAAGACCTTCAAAGAAGACTGATACCGATATTCTTCAAACAATTGCATAAAATAAAAACAGAAATAATACTACATAGTTCATTCTATGAAGTCACAATTACTCTGGTACCTAAAGAACACAAGGACCAGCTGGGGCCAGGTGCATGGACAGAGTCCCAGTCTAGCAACGACTGCACTGTCGGACACTTGCCTGCACCCAGAGACAGATCGCTCAGCGGGTGGTCTGTGCACCGATAGCTCGGTGGTGCACCCAGAGCCAGATCAGCTAGGTGGGCGGTCTCCGCGCTGACCCGCGTGGGCACCAACTTGCTCAGAGGTCTGTGCCTGGAGTACAGTGGAGGCCAACATCTTGCCTTGGGGTACCACAGACAGCTAACCAGACAGAGCCCTGTGGACTGAGAGCCCCACCATCTAGGCTCCAGCAGTCCAACCAGGGAAGCTCCAGTCCTGCAGGGAATCTCGGGGTTAGATAGAACCCTGAGACCTGCCACCATCTTGGAGTGGTTGCCTGAACAGGTCACCATAGAGAACCAACAGAGGAGCCCATGTCACCATAAAGATCTAACAGAGGAGCCCAGAATGGTGGAAAAGAACATCTGATTCCTTTTTTTTAATTTTTATTTTCTATATTATATGTTTACATTCCAAAGGCTTTCCCCTTTCCCAGTTACCCCCACCATACGTCCCATAATTCCTCTCCCCCCAAACTATTCCCCAATCATTCCCCCTCCTCCCACGGTTTCTCTACAAAACTGGATCCAATCTTTACAGGCCCAGGGTCCTCTCCTTTCTTCTTCTTGGGAATCATTTGACTTGCTAATTGTGCCTTGAGTATTTAGGGCTTCTGGGCTCATTAATATCCACTTATCAGTGATTGCATTTCATGTGTATTCTTTTGTGATTGGGTTAACTCACTCAGGATGATATTTTCCAGGTCTAACCATTTACCTAAAAATTGCATGAATTCATTATTTTTAATTGCTGAGTAGTATTCCATTGTATAAATATACCACATTTTCTGTATCCATTCCTCCTTTGAGGGATATTTGGGCTCCTTCCAATTTCTGGCTATTATAAACAAGGCTGCTATAAACATAGTGGAGCATGTGTCTTTATTGCATGCAGGGGAATCCTCTGGGTATATGCCCAGGAGTGGTATGCCAGGGTCCTCTGGAAGTGACATGCCCAATTTTCTGAGGAACCGCCAAACTGATTTCCAGAGCAGTTTTATCATTTTGCAATGCCACCAACAGTGGAGGAGTGTTCCTCTTTCTCCACATCCTCACCAGCACTTGTTGTCTCTTGAGTTTTTAATCTTAGCCATTCTGACTGGTGTGAGGTGGAATCTCAGGGTTGTTTTGATTTGCATTTCCCTGATGACTAATGATGTTGAACATCTCTTAAGGTGTTTCTCGGCCATCCGAATTTCTTCTGGTGAAAATTCTTTGTTTAGCTCTGTACCCTGTTTTTTGATAGGGTTATTTGGTTCTTTGGGGTCTAACTTCTTGAGTTCTTTGTATATATTGGATATTAGCCCTCTGTCAGATGTGGGGTTGGTGAAGATCTTTTCCCACTTTGTTGGTTGCTGTTTTGTCCTTCTGACAGTGTCCTTTGCCTTTCAGAAATTTTGTAATTTTATGAGGTCCCATTTGTCGATTCTTGATCTTAGTAGATCTAGAAAGAGCAATTCTCAAATTCATCTGGAGCAACAAAAAACCCAGGATAGCTAAAACTATTCTCAACAATAAAAGGACTTCTGGGGGAATCAATATCCCTGACCTTAAGCAGTACTACAGAGCAATTGTGTTAAAAACTGCATGGTATTGTTACAGCAACAGGCAAATAGATCAATGGAATAGGATTGAAGACCCAGAAATGAACCCACAGACTTATGGTCACTTGATCTTGGATAAAGGAGCCACAACCATCCAGTGGAATAAAGATAGCCTTTTCAACAAATGGTGCTAGTTCAACTGGAGGTCAAAATGCAGAAGAATGGGAATTGACCCACTCTTATCTCTTTGCACTAAGAAGATTGAACTAATCCCATGCCTCCTATCAGATCAGCATGGAGCAAGAGTGGTCTTCAATAGCAACAAAAACAACAGAAAATCCACATACACATGGAGGCTGTACAATATTCTACTCAATGATACCTTAGTCAAGGAAGAAATAAAAAAAGAAATCAAAGACTTTTTAGAATTAATGAAAATGAAAGCACAAAATACCGAAATCTGTGACACAATGAAAGAAGTGTTAAGAGGAAAACTCATACCCCTGAGTGCCTCCTAAAAGAAACAGGAGAGAGCATATACTAGCAACTTAATTGCACACCTGAAAGTTCTGGAACAAAAAGAAGCTATTTCACCCAGGAGGAGTAGATGACATGAAATCATCAAACTCAGGGCTGAAATCAATCAAGTTGAAGCAAAGAGAACCATACGAAGCATCAACAAAACCAGGAGCTGATTCTTTGAGAAAATCAACAAGATAGATAAACCTTTAGCCAGAATTTATAACAAAGGACACAGAGACAGTATTCAAATTAACAAATTTAGAAATGAAAAGGGAAATATAACAACAGAAACTGAGGAAATTCAAAAAATCATCAGGTCCTACTATAAAAGCCTATACTCAACAAAAATGAAGAATCTGGAGGAAATGGACAATTTCCTAGACAGATACCAAATACCAAAATTAAATGAGGATCAAATAGATAAGCTAAACAGTCCCATAACCCCCAAAGAAATAAAAGGGTTTATAGAAAGTCTTCCAACCAAAAAATGCACAGGACCAGATGGTTTTAGTGCAGAATTATATCAGACCTTCAAGGAAGACCTAATATCAATACTCTTCAAACTATTCCACAAAATAGAAACAGAAGGAGTACTACCCAATTCATTCTACAAAGCCACAATTACCCTGATACCAAAACCACACAAAGATCCAATTAAGAAAGAGAACTTCAAACCAATTTCCCTTATGAACATTGATGCAAAAATACTCAATAAAATTCTTGCCAAACGAATCCAAGAACACATCAAAATGATCATTCCCCATGATCAAGTTGGCTTCATCCCAAGGATGCAGGGATGGTTTAATATATGGAAATCCATCAATGTAATCCACTACATAAATGAACTCAAAACAACAACAACAACAACAACAACAACAACAACAACAACAACATGGTCATCTCATTGGGTGCTGAAAAAGCATTTGACAAAATTCAGCATCCTTTCATGCTAAAAGTCTTGGAAAGCACAGGAATTCAAGGCCCATATCTAAACATAGTAAAAGCAATTTATAGCAGACCATAGCCAACATCAAAGTAAATGGAGAGAAACTTGAAGCAATCCCACTAAAATCAGGGACTAAACAAGGCTGCCCCCTCTCACCATATCTCTTCAATATAGTACTTGAGGTAGTAGCTAGAGCAATTCGACAACAGAAGGAAGTCAAAGGGATACAAATTGGAAAGGAAGAAGTCAAACACCCACTATTTGCAGATGATATGATAATATACTTAAGTGACCCAAAAAACTCCACCAGAGAACTCCTACAGCTGATAAACAACTTCAGCAAAGTGGCTGGTTATAAAATCCACTCAAGGAAATCACTACCCTTCCTATACTCAAAGGATAAGCAGGCTGAGAAAGAAATTAGGGAAATGAAACCCTTCACAATAACCACAAACAATATAAAGTATCTTGGTGTGACTCTAACCAAATAAGTGAAAGATTTGTATGACAAAAACTTCAGATCTCTGAAGAAGGAAATGAAAGAAGACCTCAGAAAATGGAAAAATCTTCCATGGTTGTGGGTTGGCAGGATTAATATAGTTAAAATGGCAATCTTGCCAAAAGCAATATACAGATTCAATGCAATCCCCACCAAAATCCCAACTCAGTTCTTCATAGAGTTAGAAGAGCAAATCTCAAATTCACCTGGAATAACAAAAAACCCAGAATAGCTAAAACTATCATCAACAGTAAAAGAACTTCTGGGGGAATCAGTATCCCAGACCTCAAGCAATACTACAGAGCAGTAGTGTTAAATACTGCATGGTATTGGTACAGTGGCAGGCAGGTTGATCAATGGAATAGGATTGAAGACCCAGAATTGAACCCACACATCTATGGCCAATTGATATTCAACAAAGGAGCTGAAAACATCCAGCAGAAAAAGATAGCCTTATCAACAAATGGTGCTGGCTCAACTGAGGTCAACATGCAGAAGAATGATAATCAATTCACTCTTATCTCCTTGTACTAAGCTCAACTCCAAGTGGATAAAGGTCCTCCACATTAAACCAGCTTATAGCTTATGCTCTAAGATCAAGAATAGACAATTTGGACCTCATAAAATTCCAAAGTTTCTGTAAGGCAAAAGACACTGTCAAAAGGGCAAATTGGCAACCAACAAATTGGGTAAAGATATTCACCAACCCTACATCTGACAGAGGGCTAAGATCCAATGTATACAAAGAACTGAAGAAGTTAGACCCCAGAAAACCAAATAACCCTATCAAAAATGGGGTACAGAGATAAAACAAAGACTTTTCACCTGAAGAAATTCAGATGGCTGAGAAACACCTTAATAAGTGTTCAACATCATTAGTCATTAGAGAAATGCAAATCAAAACAATCCTTAGATTTCACCTCACACCAGTCAGAATGTCTAAGCTTAAAAACTCAGGAAACAGCAGGTGTTGGTGAGGATGTGGAGAAAGAACACTCCTCCACTGCTCGTGGGATTGCATGCTGGTACAACCACTCTGGAAATCAGTCTGGCAGCTCCTCAGAAAACTGGACATGATACTTCTGGAGGACCCAGTCATACCACTCCTGGGAATATACCCAGAATATTTCCCAGCATGCAATAAGGATACATGCTCAACTATGTTCATAGCAGCCTTATTTATAATAGCCAGAAGCTGGAAAGAACCCAGATGTCCCTCAATAACGGAGGAATGGATACAAAAAATGTGATATATATACATGGAGTACTATTCAGCCCTTAGAAACAATGAATTCATGAAATTCTTAGAGAAATAGATGGAGCTGGAGAACACCATACTAAGTGAGGTAACCCAGTCTCAAAAGAATACCCATGGTATGCACTCACTGATAAGTGGATTTTAAACTAGAATCTTGGGACACCAAAGACACAATCCACATACCAAATGATGTCCGACAAGAAGGAAGGAGTGGACCCTGTTGCTGGAAAGGCTCAAACCATCAGTGTATGGGAATTCCAGAACAGGGAAGTGGGAAGGGGTAGATGGGGGAACAGGGGGAGGGAAAAAGGCATGTCGGACCTTTGGGGGGCAGGGAACCAGAAAAAAGGGAAATAAAATGTAAATATAGAATATGTCCAATAAAAAAATAAAAAAATAACACAAGGACCCAACCAAAAAAATATGAAAAGAAACAGAAGAACTTCTGACCAATCTCATATATGAATTCCAATGCAAAACTACTCAATAAATTTCTTGCAAACTGAATCAAAGAACCCTACAAAACAAACATTAAGCGCAATGAAGTAGGCTTCATCCCAGGGATGCTAGTTTCGTTCAATATATGAAAACCAATTAACATAATCAACTACATAAACAAACCCAAAGAAAAAAATTACATAATCATTTCCTTAGATGCATAAAAACAATTGACACAGTATAACACCCCTTCATGTTAAAAGTATTGGAGAGATCATGAATTCAAGGGCCATACCTAAACATAATAAAAGTAATTTACTGCAAGCCAACAGCCAATATCAAATTAAATGGAGCAATACTTGAAGCAGTCCAACTAAAATCTGGGACGACACAAGGATGCCCACTCTTCCATTACCTATTCAATATAGTGCTATTTAGAACAATAAAACAATGAAAGGAGATCAAGGGGATGCAAATTGGAAAAAATAAAGAAAGAAAGAAAGGTGTCAGTATTTGCAAATAATATAGTACACATAAATGACCCCAAAAATTCTATCAGAGAACTGCTGATAAACAACTTCAGCAAAGTGGCCAGATATAAAATTAACTCAAACAAATTATACAAATGATAAACCGATTGAGGAAGATATTAGGGAACAATATTGTCCCTTGACAATTGCCAGAGATAGTATAAAATATCTTGGGGTAACTCTAATCAGCAAATGAAAAATATGTATGCCAATAACTTCAAGTCTCTCAAGAAAGAAATCGAATATCTCAGGAAATGGAGAGATCTCCCATGTCCATGTTTGGTAGAAATATCATTGTAAAAATGGCAATCCTACCAAAGACAATCTACAGAATCAATGCAATTCCAGTCAAAATACCAACAATACTTCAAAGACATGGATAAAGCAATTCTCAAATTCATCTGGAAAGGAAAAAAAAACAGAATATGGAAAACAATTCTTAACAGGTTGAGAAAAAATTTAGGAAAATGACACCCTTCACAATAGCCACAAACAATATAAAGTATCTTGGTGTGACTCTAACCAAACAAGTGAAAGATCTGTATGACAGGAATTTCACGTCTTTGAAAAAAGAAATAGAAGAAGACCTCAGAAGATGGAAAAATCTTCCATGCTCTTGGATTGTCAGGATTAATAGAGTAAAAATGGCTGTCTTGCCAAAAGCAATCTACAGATTCAATGCAACCTCCATCAAAATCCCAGTTCAATTCTTCATAAACTTAGAAAGGGCAATTCTCAAATTCATCTGGAATAACAAAACACCCAGGATAGCTAAAACTATTCTCAACAGTAAAAGAACTTCTAGGGGAATCAGTATCTCCAACTTCAAGCAGTACTACAGAGCAATTGTGTTAAAAAACTGCATTGTACTGGTACAGTGACAGGCAAGTAGATCAATGAAATAAAATTGAAGACCCAGAAATAAACCCACACACCTACGTTCACTTGATCTATGACAATGGATCTACAACCATCCAGTAGAAAAAAGATATCATTTTTAAGAAATGGTGCTGGTTCAACTGGAAGTCAGCATGCAAAAGAATGCAAATTGATCCATTCTTATCTCCTTGTACTAAACTCAAGTCCACGTGGATCAAGAAACACCACATAAAACCAGACACACTGAAACTAATAGAAAAGAAACTGGGGAAGACCCTCGAGGACATGGACACAGGGGAAATTTTCCTCAACAGAACACTAATAGCTTATGCTCTAAGATCAAGAATTGACAAATGGGACCTCATGAAATTACAAAGTTTCTTTAAGGCAAAGGACATTGTTAAAAGAACAAAATGGCAACCAACAAGTTGGGAAAAGATCTTTACCAACACTATATCCTACAGCGGGCATATATTCAAGATATACAAAGAATTTAAGAAGGTAGAATCCAGAGAGCCAAATAACCCCCTTAAAAATGGGGTACAGAGCTAAACAAAGAATTTTCACCTGACGCATATTGAATAGCTGAGAAGCACATAATGAAATGTTCAACATCCTTAGTCATCAGGGAAATTCAAATCAAAACAACCCTGAGATTTCACCTCACACCAGTCAGAATAGCTAAGATCAAAAACTCAGGAGACAGCAGGTGTTGGCAAGGATGTGGAGAAAGAGGAACACTCCTCCACTGCTGGTGGGATTGCAAGCTGGTACAACCACTATGGAAATCAGTCTGGAGGTTCCTCAGAAAACTGGGAATGATACTTCCAGAAGACCCTGCTATACCACTCCTGGGCATATACCCAGACTATTCCCCAGCATGTAATAAGGATACATGCTCCACTATGTTCATAGCAGTCCTATTTATAATAGCCAGAAGCTGGAAAGAAACCATATGTCCCTCAAAGGAGGAGTGGATACAGAAAATGTGTTATATATACACAATGGAGTACTATTCAGCCATTAGAAACAATGAATTCATGAAATTCTTAGACAAATGGATGGAACTGAAGAATATCATCCTAAGTAAGGTAACCCAGTCTCAAAAGAACATTCATGGTATGTACTCACTGATAAGTGGATATTATCCTAGAAGCTTGGAACCAAGACACAATTCAAACATCAAATGATGTCCAAGAAGAAGGAAGGATTGTCCTCTTGTCCTGGAAATGCTGGGTGCAGCAGTATAGGGGAAATACCAGGACAGGGAGGAGGGAAGGGGTGGATTGGGGACAGGGGGAGGGAAGAGGGCTTATGCGACTTTTGGAGAGGGGGCATCCAGGAAAGGGGAAATCATGTGAAAGGTAAATAAGAAATATATTGAATAAAAAAAAGGTAAAAAAAAATTAGGAAGAAAAAAGAAAACAATTCTTTTTTTAATTGGATATATTCTATATTTACAATTCATTTCTTTTTTCCTGGTTTCCCACCCCCCAAAGGTCCCACATGCCCTTTTACCTCCCTCTGCTCCTTCTTCCTCCCCTTCCCTCTTCCCTGTTCTTGTATTCCCCTACACTGATGCTTTGATCATTTCCGGCACCAGTGTCCTCTCTTTTCTTTTTGTCAGACATCATTTGGTATGTGAACCATGTCTTTGGTGTTCCAAGATTCTAGGCTAATATCCACTTATCAGTGATTGCATACCAAGGGTATTCTTTTGACTGGGTTACCTCACTTAGTATGATGCTCTCCTGCTCCATCCATTTCTCTAAGAATTTCATGAATTCATTGTTTCTAATGGTTGACTAGTACTCCATTGTGTATATATACCACATTTTTTTTGTATCCATTCCTCCGTTGAGGGACATCTGGGTTCTTTCCAGCTTCTGGCTATTATAAATAAGGCTGCTATGAACATAGTGGGGCATATATCCTTATTGCATGCTGGGAATCTCCTGGGTATGTTCCCAGGAGTGGTATGGCTGGGTCCTCCGGAAGTATCATATCCAGTTTTCTGAGGAACTGCCAGACTGATTTTCAGAGTGGTTGTACCAGCTTGTAGGCCCACCAGCAGTGCAGGAGTGTTCCTCTTTCTCCACATCCTCTTCAACACCTGATGTCTTCTGAATTTTTGATCTTAGCCATTCTGACTGGTGTGAGGTGAAATTTCAGGGTTGTTTTCCAAGTGGATCAAGGACCTCCACATAAAACCAGACACACTAAAACTAATAGAAAAGAACCTGGGGAAGACCCTTGAGGACATTGGCTCAGGGGGAAAATTCCTGAACAGAACACCAATGCTTATACTCTAAGAGCAAGAATAGACAAATGGGACCTCATAAAATTACAAAGTTTCTGTAAGGCAAAAGACACTGTCAAAAGGACAAATAGGCAACCAACAAATTGGGAAAAGATCTTCACCAACCCACATCCGACAGAGGGCTAATATCCAATGTATACAAAGAACTCAAGAAGTTAGACGCCAGAAAACCAAATAACCCTATCCAAAAATGGGGTACAGAGCTAAACAAAGACTTTTCACCTGAAGAAATTCGGATGGCTGAGAAACACCTTAAAAATGTTCAACATCATTATAATTAGAGAAATGCAAATCAAGAAAACAATTCTTAACAATAAAATATCAGCTAGGGGAATCACTATTCCTGACCTCAAGCTTTACTTCAGAGCAATAGTGATAAAAACTGGTATTTCTGTAGAGACAGACAGGTAGATCAATGTAATAGAATTGAAGACCCAGAAATAAAACCACACACTTATGGACTCTTGATCTTTGACAAAGAAGCCAAAGACATACAATGTAAAAAAATAAGTATCTTTAATAAATGGTGCTTGTCTAACTGGCTGTCTGCATGTAGAAAAATGAAAATAGACTCATATTTGTTACCTTGCACACAGCTCAAGTCCAAATGGATCAAGGACCTCAACATAAAACTGGATACACTGAATCTAATAGAAGAGAAAGTGGGAAAGAGTCTTGAACTCCTTGACACAGGGGGAAATTTCCTAAACACAATTCCAATGGCTCATGCTCTAATATCAAGAATTGGATCATGGTATCTCATGAAACTGGGAAGGTTCTGTAAGGCAAATGACATAGTCAATAAGACAAGTCGGCAACATACATATTGGGAAAAAATTTTTACTAAACCCTACATCTAATAGAAGGCTAATATCCAAAATATATAAAGAGCTCAAGAAGCTAACCACCAAAACACTAAACAACCCAATCAAAAGTGGGTTATAGAACTAAACCAATAATTCATAACAGAAGTATCTTGAGTGGCTGATAGGCACCTAAAGAAATGTTCAGGCAGCTTCCCATCCAGCTGGTAGCAGGTCAGCCAGACCTAGCCAGCCTGCCAGGTGCTGAGACCCTGCTGGCAGAACCAGGTACCCGAGACAGCCCGAGTTTAAGACCTCCGGGGACTCAGGTCTGGGGCAGGAACTGCGCACAGACTAGCGGTTTGGAGTACAGCGGCCGTGCCTGTGCTCTGCGCTCGCAGGCCAGACCCCAAACCCCCTGCAGGCAGCGTCATCTTGCCTGCAGCTTCCCATCCAGCTGGTAGCAGGGAAGCCAGACCTAGCCAGCTTGCCAGGTGCTCAAACCCTGCCCGCGGAACCAGGATAAGCAACAATTCTTGTTTATTAAGAAGAGTGAGGACCAGCTATAGCAGCAGGCCTCCATATTGCAACCAGGACACAGCTGGAAAGGTGCAGGTAGAGACTCTGTCTGGGGCTAGAGCAGGGAGAGCTGCTAAGCTCTTGCCCACAGGCGGGCCCAGGCGCCTAGGCTCTGCAGCACGTCCCTGCGAGCTTAGGCCATGCACCGAGGCAGCTGGAACCACCCAGCTCCCCAGGACCCTGGACCAGCGATAGCGGCAGGCCTCCATATTGCAACCAGAACACAGCTGGAAAGGCACAGGTAGACAGATTCCATCAGGGGCTACCACGTGGGGGGATCTACTAGGCAGGCCCAGCAGCGCCTGCCGAGGCTCTGCTGCACTCCCCCACACTTCCCGGAGACCTCAGGCCGTGCACAAAGTCAGCGGGTGGCAGCCAGCTCATGATCCCATTGAGCAGCAATCACGCATAACCACCAGTAGAGAAACAACAGGTAAGCCCAGACTCACAGGAGATTCAAACACCAGCCAGTGACAACAAGGTCAACTAACACCAGAAATAACCAGATGGCAAAAGGTAAACGAAGGAATGGCACTAACAGAAATCAAGGCAACATGACAGCATCTGAACCCAGTTCGCCAACAACAGGAAGCCCTGGATACCCCAAAACACCAGAAGAACAAGACTTGGATATAAAATCACTGGTCAGGATGCTGGTAGCTGAACACATAGAAAAATCTCGTAAAGAAATAGAAGAGAAAATGGATCAAAAGTTAGAAGCCTTTACAAGGCAAATACAAAAATCACTTCAAGAAATGCAGGAGAAGATGGATCAAAAAGAAGAAGACAATAAGGAGGAAAGACAAAAATCACTTAAAGAAATACAGAAGAACGTGGGCCAACAAGTAGAAGCTATGAAAGAGGAAACACAAAAATCTATTAAAGAAATACATGAAAACACAATCAAGCAAGCGAAAGATCTGAGCACATCCATCCAGGCACTAAAAACAGAAGTAGAAACAACTAAGAAATCGCAGAGGGAGACAACATTGGAGATAGAAAACCTTGGGAAGAAATCAGGAGCCATAGATGCAAATATCAACAATAGAATACAAGAGATAGAAGACAGAATATCAGAAGCCGAAGATACCATAGGAACCATTGATTCAACAGTCAAAGAAAATACTAAATGCAAAAAGGCTGTAACCCAAAACATCCAGGAAATCCAGGACACAATGAGAAGACCAAACCTAAGGATTATAGGTATAGTCGAGAATGAAGATGTACAAGTTAAAGGGCCAGCAAATATCTTCTACAAAATTATGGAAGAAAACTTCCCCAACCTAAAGAGAGAGATGCCCATAAATATACAAGAAGCATACAGAACCCCAAACAGATTGGATCAGAACAGAAATACATCCCGTCAAATAATAATCAAAACTCCAAATGTACTAAACAAAGAAAGAATATTAAAGGTAGCAAGACAAAAAGGCCAAGTAACTTATAAAGGAAGACCTATCAGAATAACACCAGACTTCTCACATGAGACCATGAAAGCTAGAAGATCCTGGGCAGATATAATGCAAACTCTAAGAGAACACAAACTTCAGCCAAAACTACTTTACCCAGCAAAGCTCTCAATCACCATTGATGGAGACATCAAGGTATTCCATGACAAAACCAAATTTGCACGATATCTTTCCACAAATCCAGCCCTACAAAGGATAATAGGGGGAAAACACCAAGACAAGGACAGAAACTACACCCGGGAAGAAGCAAGATAGAAACCTCCTCTCATCAAACCCAAAAGAAGGTAACCTCTCGAATATAAAAAATAAATAAAATAAATAAATATAATTTCAAAAATGTCTGGAGGAAATAATTACTATTCCTTAATATCTCTTAACATCAATGGACTCAATTCCCCAATAAAAAGACATAGATTAACAGACTGGATATGGAAAAAGGACCCTACATTTTGCTGCATACAGGAAACACAAAGACAAACACTGCCTTAGAGTAAAAGGCTGGAAGACAATTTTACAAGCAAATGGTCTCAGGAAACAAGCTGGAGTAGCCATTCTAATATCAGATAAAATTGACTTCCAACCTAAAATCATCAAAAGAGACTCAGAAGGTCACTTCTTGCTGGCCAAAGGGAAAATCCACCAAGAAGAGCTCTCAATACTTAACATCTATGCTCCAAATGCAAGGGCACCCTCATTCGTAAAAAAAACCTTACTAAAGCTTAAAGCACACATTACACCTAACACAATAATTGTGGGTGACTTCAACACTCCACTCTCCTCAATGGACTGATCAGGAAAGCAGAAACTAAACAGGGACACAGTGAAACTAATTGAAACTCTGGACCAATTGAATTTAACAGATATATATATATATATATATATATAGAACATTTCATCCTAAAGCTAAAGAATATACCTTTTTCTCAGCTCCAGATGGTACCTTCTCCAAAATAGACCATATAATTGGTCACAAGACAGATGTCAACAAATACAAGAAGATCGAGCTAATCCCATGCCTCCTATCAGATCACCATGGAGTCAGAGTGGTCTTCAATAACAACAAAAACATCAGAAAGCCCACATACACATGGAAACTGAACAATACTCTACTCAATGACACCTTGGTCAAGGAAGAAATAAAAAAAGAAATCAAAGACTTTTTAGAATTCAATGAAAATGAAGGTACAACCTACCCAAATCTATGGGACACAATGAAAGCAGTGCTAAGAGGAAAACTCATAGCTCTAAGTGCATCCAAAAAGAAACTGGAGAGAGCATATACTAGCAGCTTAATGGCACACCTTAAAGCCCTGGAAGAAAAAGAAGTTAATTCACCCAGGAGGAGTAGAAGACAAGAAATCATCAAACTCAGGGCTGAAATCAATCAAATAGAAAGAAAGTGAACCATACAAAGAATCAACAAGACCAGGAGCTGGTTCTTTGAGAAAATCAACAAGATAGATAAACCCTTAGCCAGACTAACCAAAGGACACAGAGACAGTATACAAATTAACAAAATTAGAAATGAAAAGGGAGACATAACAACAGAAACTGAGGAAATTCAAAAGATCATCAGATCCTACTACAAAGGTCTATACTCAAAACAACTGGAGAATCTGGAGAAAATGGACAATTTCCTAGACAGATATCAAATACCAAAATTAAATCAGCATCAAGTAGATCAGCTAAATAGTCCCATAACCCCTAAAGAAATAGAAGGGGTTATAGAAAGCCTCCCAACCAAAAAAAGTACGGGACCAGATGGTTTTAGTGCAGAATTGAACCAGACCTTCAAAGAAGACTTAACACCAATACTTTTCAAACTATTCCACAAAATAGAGACAGAAGGGACACTGCCCAACTCATTCTTCGAAGCCACAATTACGCTAATACCTAAACCACAAAAAGATCCAACAAAGAAAGAGAACTACAGGCCAATTTCTCTTATGAATATAGATACAAAAATACTAAATAAAATTCTTGCTAACCGAATCCAAGAGCACACCAAAACGATCATCCAACATGATCAAGTAGGCTTCATCCCAGGGATGCAGGGATGGTTCAATATACGGAAATCCATCAATGTAATCCACTACATAAACAAACTGAAAGAAAAAAACCACATGGTCATCTCATTAGATGCTGAAAAAGCATTCGACAAAATTCAGCATCCTTTCATGCTAAAAGTCTTGGAAAGAGCAGGAATTCAAAGCCCATACCTAAACATAGTAAAAGCAATCTACAGCAAACCAGTAGCCAACATCAAAATAAATGGAGAGAAACTTGAAGCATTCCCACTAAAATCAGGGACTAGACAAGGCTGCCCTCTCTCTCCATATCTTTTCAATATAGTAGTTGAAGTTCTAGCAAGAGCAATTAGACAACATAAGGAAGTCAAAGGGATACAAATTGGAAAGGAAGAAGTGAACCTATCCTTATTTGCAGACGATATGATAGTTTACCTAAGCGACCCAAAAAACTCCACCAGAGAACTTCTACAGCTGATAAACAACTTCAGCAAAGTGGCAGGTTATAAAATTAACTCAAGCAAGTCAGTGGCCTTCTTGTACTCAAAGGACAAGCAGGCAGAGAAAGAAATTAGGGAAATAACACCCTTCACAATAGCCACAAACAACATAAAATATCTTGGCGTAACTCTAACCAAACAAGGAAAGACCTGTACAACAGGAACTTCAAGTCCTTGAAGAAAGAAATCGAAGAAGACCTCAGAAGATGGAAAAATATTTCTTGCTCCTGGATTGGCAGGATCAATATAGTAAAAATGGCCATCTTGCCAAAAGCAATATACAGATTCAATGCGATCCCCATCAAAATCCCAAATCAATTCTTCATAGATCTAGAAAGAGCAATTCTCAAATTCATCTGGAGCAACAAAAAACCCAGGATAGCTAAAACTATTCTCAACAATAAAAGGACTTCTGGGGGAATCAATATCCCTGACCTCAAGCAGTACTACAGAGCAATTGTGTTAAAAACTGCATGGTATTGGTATAGCAACAGGCAAGCAGATCAATGGAACAGGATTGAAGACCCAGAGGTTAACCCACAGACTTATGGTCACTTGATCTTTGATAAAGGAGCCACAACCATCCGGTGGAATAAAGATAGCCTTTTCAACAAATGGTGCTGGTTCAACTGGAAGTCAACATGCAGAAGAATGCGAATTGACCCACTCTTATCTCTTTGCACTAACATCAACTCCAAGTGGATCAAGGACCTCCACATAAAACCAGACACACTGAAACTATTAGAAAAGAAACTTGGGAAGACCCTGGAGGACTTGGGCACAGGGGAAAAGTTCCTGAACAGAACACCAATAGCTTATGCTCTAAGATCAAGAATCGACAAATGGGACCTCATAAAATTACAAAGTTTCTGCAAAGCAAAGGACACTGTCAGAAGGACAAAACGGCAACCAACAAAGTGGGAAAAGATCTTCACCAACTCCACATCCGACAGAGGGCTAATATCCAATATATACAAAGAACTCAAGAAGTTAGACCACAAAGAAACAAATAACCCTATCAAAAAATGGGGCACAGAGCTAAACAAAGAATTTTCACCAGAAGAAATTCGGATGGCCAAAAACACCTTAAAAGATGTTCAACATCATTAGTCATCAGGGAAATGCAAATCAAAACAACCCTGAGATTCCACCTCACACCAGTCAGAATGGCTAAGATTAAAAACTCAAGAGACAACAAGTGCTGGCGAGGATGTGGAGAAAGAGGAACACTCCTCCACTGTTGGTGGGATTGCAAAATGGTAAAACCGCTCTGGAAATCTGTTTGGCGGTTCCTCAGAAAATTGGGCATGTCACTTCCAGAGGACCCTGGCATACCACTCCTGGGCATATACCCAGAGGATTCCCCTGCATGCAATAAGGACACATGCTCCACTATGTTTATAGCAGCCTTGTTTATAATAGCCAGAAATTGGAAGGAGCCCAAATATCCCTCAAAGGAGGAATGGATACAGAAAATGTGGTATTTTTATACAATGGAATACTACTCAGCAATTAAAAATAATGAATTCATGCAATTTGTAGGTAAATGGTTAGACCTGGAAAATATCATCCTGAGTGAATTAACCCAATCACAAAAGAATGCACATGAAATGCAATCACTGATAAGTGGATATTAATGAGCCCAGAAGCCCTAAATACTCAAGACACAAATAGCAAGTCAAATGATTCCCAAGAAAAAGAAAGGAGAGGACCCTGGGCCTGTAAAGATTGCATCCAGTTTAGTAAAGAAACCGAGGGGGGAGGGGGAATGATTGGGGAACAGTTGGGGGGGAGAGGAACTATGGGAACTATGGTGGGTGGGAACTGGGAAAGGGGAAAGCCTTTGGAATGTAAACATAGAATATAGAAAATAAAAAAAAATTTAAAAAAAAGAAATGTTCAAAGTCCTTAATGATCAGAGAAGTACAAATCAAAACGACCCTGAGATTCTACCTTACACCAAGCAGAATGGCTAAGATCAAAACCTCAGGTGACAAGATATATTGGAGAGGATGTGGAGAAAGAAGAACATTCCTCTGTTGCTGGCAGGATTACAAACTGATACAACCACTCTGGAAATCAATCTGGAGGTTTCCCAGAAAATTGGAAATAGATCTACCTGATGATACAGCTATATCACTCTTGGGAATATACCCAAAAGATGTCCCACCATGCCACAGGGGCAGGTATTCCACTTTGTTTATAGAATTCCTATTTGTGATAGCCAGAAGCTGGAAATAACCTAGATGTTTCACAACAGAAGAATGAATACAGAAAATGTGGTTCATTTACACAATAAAATAGTATTCAGATATTAAAAACAAGGATGTCCTGAGCTTTCCAGGCAACAGATGGAGCTAGAAAATATCATTCTGGGTGAGATAACTCAGACCCAAAAGAACAAAAAATGTACAGAATACCCAAGATATAGTCTACAAACTCAAAAAAGCCCACAAGCTGAAGGGCCAAAGTGAGGATGACTCAGTTCCACTTGGAGGGAGAAGACAGCAACCACAAAGGGGGAGGGAAGGAGGAACATGGGGATGGGTGAGTGGGGAGAGGAAAGCATGATCTGGTATTGTGTGGGGGTAAAAGGACTGAAGCACTGAGGGCCACTGAAAGAATGGAAACAGGCAACCTCAGGAGGGAGGAAGTTGGGGAATCCTTTAGAATGTACCAGAGACCTAGGAGGTGAGAGAACCTCAGGAACTCAAAGGGAGGGACCCTAGATGAAATGCCCTACAATGGGCACAGGGAACTTGTAGAGCCCACCTCCAGCAGAAAGACAAGGCATCAAGTGAGGGACAGGGTTGCTATACCACACTCCCAACTCTGACCCATAATTGTCTTGTCTGGAACAACTTCAGGGATAGAAATGGAGAAGGTCCAGTAGCAGGCCCAAAGTGGGATCCAGCTCAAGGAGAGGCTCCAAGGCCTGACACTATTGCTGAGGCTATCAAGTGCTCACAAAAAGGGACCTTTCATGACTGTTCTCCTAACGAACCAACAAGGAGCTGAAAGAATCAGATGCAGATATTTGCACCCAACAAATGAACAGAAGCTACTGACCCCTGTGGTTGAATTAGGGAAAAGCTGGAAGAAGATGAAGAGGAGGGTGATCCTGTAGGAGAATCAGCAGTCTCAATTAACCTGGACCCCTGAGATCACTCAGAGAGTGCATCATCAACCAGGCAGCAATACCAGCTGATATAACCCTATTAAAAATGGGATACAGAGCTAAACAAAGAATTCTCAACTGTGGAATACCAAATAGCTAAGACACACCTAAAGAAATGTTCAACATCCTTAGTCATCAAGGAAATCAAAACAACCCTGAGATTCTACCTCACACCAGATTTAAAAACAAAAAACTCAGGTGACAACAGATGCTGGAGAGGATATGAAGAAAGAGGAACACTCCTCCATTGTTGGTGGGATTGCAAGCTGGTGCAACTACTCAGATAATCAGTCTGGGGGTTCCTCAGAAAACTGGACATAGCACTACCTGAGGGCCCACCTATAACACTCCTAGACACATACCCAAAAGATGCTCCTATGTATAACAAGGATGCATGTTCCACTTTGTTTATAGCACTCTTATTTATAATAGCCAGATGCTGGAAAGAACCCAAATGTCCCTCAGAAGAGGAATGGATTCAGAAAGTTTTGTACATTTTCACAGTTGAGTACTACTCAGCTATTAAAAAAAAACAAATTCATGAAATTCTTAGGCAAATGGATGGAATTAGAAAGATATCATCCTGAGTGAGGTAATCCAGTCACTAAAAAACATACATGGTATGCACTCGCTGATAAGTAGATCTTAGCCCAGAATCTCAGAATACCCAAGATACAATACACAGACTACATGAAGCTCAAGAAGAAGGAAGACCAAAGTGTGGCTGCTTCAGTCCTTCTTAGAAGGGAAAACAAATTCCTCAAGGGAGGTAACATGGAGACAAAGGAAAGACTGAAGGAAAGGCCATCCAGAAACTGCCCCACCTGGGGGTTCACCCTATATACAGACACCAAACCCAGACAATATTGTGGATACCAAGTGGTGCTTGCTGACAGAAGCCTGATTTAGCTATTCCTGAGAGGCTCTGCCAGATCCTGACAAATACAGAAGTGGATGCTTACAGCCAACCATTGAACTGAGCATGAGGCCCCCAAGGAGGAGTTAGAGAAAGGACTGAAGGAACTGAAACTGGGTGCATCCCATATGAAGAACAACAATATCAGTCAACCAGACACCCTAGAACTCCCCATAGAAGTAAACCCATAGAAGCAGGAGGAGGTAGGATGGGATAAAGGATTTCTGGAGGGGAAATTGGAAAAGGGGATAACATTTAAAATGTAAATAAATGAAATATCCAGTAACAAAAAAATAATAATGTGCTTGTTTTCACTATTTTCCTCATTTTTGAGATAGATGATAGATAGATAGATAGATAGATAGATAGATAGATAGATAGATAAGTAGAACATGAAGTGTGGTGGAAGGATCTTAGAGAAGTTGAGTGTGGGGAAAGAATATTATCAAAATATACTGCATTAATTTTAATTAAAATACATCAGTAGAATGAATTAATTTTTCATTATTTTAGCAAAGTTTGTATATGATTCTGACATTTTATTTTGAAGTAAATGTATCTATAATTGCAATGAGCAAAAAGCAATGCAGTGTAAATTGGAGTGCTTTCTAAATCATAGCATCTGTCTTTAAATATTTGCAACAATTAACTAAAAATATGCAGTAAACAATCACTTTTAGTCTTTAGAACACAAACTAATTACAATTTGGTTTGTGTAGACTTTTCACTCAAGATAATCAAAAGAAAGTTTCCACCAGTTCCTCAAATAGTCTGAGTCTTTTATGATAATGATTAAGCTATTGTGAATTGTTTCCATGATTCCTTCTATTAAGATTAGAGGGATGCAATAAGGATACATGCTCCACTATGTTCATAGCAGCTTTATATATATAATAGCCAGAAGCTGGAAAGAACCCAGATGTCCCTCAACAGAGGAATGGATACAAAAAATGTGGTATATATACACAATGGAGTACTATACAGCCACTAGAAACAATGAATTCATGAAATTCTTAGAGAAATGGATGGAGCTGGAGAATGTCATACTAAGTGAGGTGACCCAGTCTCAAAAGAATACCCATGGTATACAGTCACTGATAAGTGGATATTAGCCTAGAAGCTTGGAACACCAAAGACACAAATCACATATCAAGTGATGTCTCACAAGAAGAAAGGAGTGGACACTGGTGCTAGAATGGACCAAAACATCATTGTGGGAGAGTACAAGAACAGTAAAGTGGGAGGGGGTGGATGCGGGAGCAGGGGGAGGGAAAAGGACATGTGGGACCTTTGGGGGTGGGGAACCAGAAAAAGGGAAATGAATTGTAAATATAGAATATATACAATAAAAAAATCAAAAAAAGAAAAAAAAGATTAGAGGGATGAACCCTAGAAGAGGGAGGAGGCAGTATTATAGGAGCCAGAGTTCAAGAATACCACACACACACACACACACACACACACACACACACACACCCCAAAACAGAACAAAACAAAACACAGAGAATCAAATTATCTGAGCCCATAGGGACTCACAGAGACTGATCCACCAACCAGGAAGCCTGCACACCACTGACCTATATTACAATTGTGTAGTAGCTTGGTCTTCTTGAGGGGCCACTAAGAGTGGGAACAGGCGCTGTCTCTGACTCTCTGGCTGGTCCTTGGGAATCTTTCTCCCTACTGGGTTGCCATGTCTAGCTTTAATAGAAAAACAATGTCTAGACTTAATGCAACTTGATATGTAATGGGTGGTTGCTACCTATTGAAATGGGGTCTTTTCTGAAGAGAAACTGAGTAGGAATGGATGTAGGTTTGGGGGATGGGGGAGAGTGGGAGAAGAAGAAGGGGACAGGAGAAACTGTATTGTAGTTGGGATGTAAAATAAATAAAATTATATCTCTTTCCAAAACAAAGGAAAGAAGAAAGAAAAGCTAAAGAGACAAGTCTCTTTTCACTTTCATGAGAAATTTTTTTTATAATTATATTAACTACATTAGAAAGCTCTAGCTCAGAGACCCTCTGTATTTATGTTATGATTGCTGGCTTGGTTTGGGGCACTCCTAACAGTGGGAGTAGGGATATCTCTGATTCTTTTGTCTGTTCTGGGGACTCTTTTCCTCCTACTGAGTTCCATCACCCAGCCTTAATGTGAGGCTTTGTGCCTGGACTTATTGTATCTTGTGCCATGTATGGTTGATGTTCCTGGGAGGTCTGCTCTTTTCTGAGAGAGAGATAAGAGATGGGGGAGACTTTAAGAAGAGAGAAGGGAGATGGAAGGCAACTGCAGGAGTGGGGGGAGGGGAAGGTGCATTTGGTATGTACTGTATACGTGAAGAATAAATAAAACTTTAAAAATGACTGTATATAGGATGCATTGCTGGGTGGGGTAGTCTCTGGATGCTCTTTCCCTCAGACTCTCCTCAACCTTTTGTCTTTGTATCTCCTTCTGTAGACCCATATGAGGGAGAGGCCTTTGGTCCTGGCAAGACTTGATGCTGTAATGTAGAGGAATACCAGGACAGTGAAGTAAGGGTGGGTAGATTGGGGAAGGGGAGATGGCTTATGGGATTTTGGAGGGAAGGGGGAATCAGGAAAGGGGACAACATTTGAAGTGTAAATAAAGAATATACCTAATTAAAACAACTTTAAAAATAAACTAAAAAATACCAGACTGTTATTAAAAAAAAAATAGTAACCTGAATACTGAGCAAGTGCATCCATCACTTTCTGCTTCCTGGCTATTTAAGCAATGTGATCAACTGTCTTGTGCACCTGCTGCTATGACATCCCCACCAGAGTGGATTGTCCTGTCAAACTATGAGAAAAATAAACACTTTCTCGTAAAAAATAGAAAGACTGACATAAAGAAAGAAAGAAGGAAAGAAAGATGTGAGTACTTAAAATACAGTATCATATGCTCTTGAGGCCTAAATCATTAGGACATTTTATTTATATATTTAACTTGAATATGTGTATGTGTGTATGTTGAAGTACATGTGATTACATGTACCCACCATTACAGAGCAGTCCAACCCTCTGGATTACATTATAGGCAGTTGTGAGGTGTACCATGTGAGTAAAAGGAACTGAACACGTGTCCTTCACAAGAACAGTAGACATTGATCAGTGCTGAGTAATCTCTCTAAACCCTGACTCATTACACTAAATATGTCAACTTAATTGATTAAGTGATTAAATGTATCTCATTAGTTTACAAACTATCTTAATATGACTGTACATTTTTTTATTATTTTAAACTAGAAATGGCTTATGAACGTTAACTGACTGCCTCCTAATTTTCAAATGTGCTTAAAATGCTCATTCTAATCTCTGTGCTTTTCTTTAGCTTGGAATATTTTGTAATCTGATGTAATGAATGGTATATTTAGCAATGCTATTTATAGAAGTCTTTTCAAATCATGAAACTAAAAGACCAATGTATATATTTTTTAAGACATACAAGTTACAAGCCTCAGAATAATTGTAGGGGAATAGAGGGGAAATGAGTCAGACCTAGGTGACATTAAACACAAGTTTATGTTTCATTTTGATTGCACTGGTCTCAATTGTACTGATTTGTTTGACACATGCCAGAGTTTTAATATGTAACAGAAGTATAACAGACTGTCTCATGGGCACCATACAGTAGCTTCCTTTCCAAAGTTTAGAGGGCTAAGAACCTCATTCAGACATTTCTGTCTCAAAACCACACAGATATATGCTGACATTAGACCCTGTAATTTATCCAAATTGTGTATTAAAAAAAGCATGACTATATTCCATCAAAGGATGATATTAGATAAAATAGTAGGAAGAAAAGCAAGTTAGCATGTGTTTTAAAAAGCAGTTATTGCAGTATTCAGATTTGCCCCACCATTTTCAAATAATAAGTATTTCATGAGATAGAACCCTACATAAGTCTTGGAAACCAGGTCTGTTATTGGCCTGTGGTTTTCTGATGGACGCTTTACATTTTAAAAAAAACTGCTCTCTTTTGTCATTAAGTACACCAGGCATAAAGGCCAGTGAACATTCTGTTTAGTTTTTTTAATGATGTTTACTATTTCAAAGCATAAAAGCCACAGAAAATATCAGATTTCTTCCATTTTTTTATGTTTTATAAGTAGGATGTATCAAAAAGCCAAGAAAAATATGCAAATTAGTTGTTGGATTAAATATTTCTTATTATAGAAAATAAAACATAAAATTGGGTATTCTTACCACAAAAACTCTCCACAGATTAATGTATTCATATATTTATAAAGTAACAAACATTTAATATAATATATATGCATGTGAGTTCATATATGTACATATAGGATTTGAATATAAAAATGAAATGCTCTAAACATGAAGTACTAGGTCCATGGTAAGTAATATACATTTCCATGGTCATAATAGATAATTATTACTGGCTATGGTCTTAGGTATGATCATTGTCTATTAGTCTCTCATTCATACCCATACTCTCTCTATCTTGTCCTGACTTCTCTTCCCCATATGATCTGATTGCTTCTCTCTACTTGATGCTTTTCACCTGAAGAGTCTTTTTCTATACAAAGCATTAAAGTAATTGAAACTATGGTTTGTTTTTCTCTAACAAATGATATTCGACCCCCAGTTTCTATTAGAAAGTTCCAGATGCCAGGAAAGCAAGAGGCTCCCAGGACCCAACAGGGATGACGTTAGCTGAAATATCCAACAAAGGGGTGAGAGAACCTGTAGAAAACATATTCAGTGGGTAGGCACTGGCTGAGGAATGGAGTCACCCATTCATCTCAAAAATTTTAACCCAGAATTGCTCCTGTCTAAAGGAAATGCAGGGACAAAGAGTGGAGCAGAGAGAGAAGGAAAGGCCATCCAGAGACTGCCTTTCCCAGGGATCCATCCCATAGGCACACACCAAACCCAGACACTATTGCTGATTCCAAGAAGTCTGTGCTAACAGAAGCTTGATATGGCTGTCTCCTGAAAGGCTCTGCCAGAACCTGACCAATACAGATGCAAATGCTCACAGCTAAGCATCGGACTGAGCACAGGGACCCCGATGGAGGAGTTAGGAGAAGGACTAAAGGAGCTTAAGGGGACTACAACACCATAAGAACAACAATATCAACTACCCAAACCCCCTTCCAGAGATCACATGGATTAAACCACCAACCAAAGAGTACACATGGCTCCATCTGCATATGTAGCAGAGAACAGCCTTGTCAGGCATCAATAGAAGGGGAGGCTCTTGGTCCTGTGGAGGCTTGATTACCCAGCATGGGGTAATCTTACTGCAGTGAGGCAGGAGTGGGTGGTGAGTGGATGAGCACCCTCATAGATGCAGGAGAGGATGGTATAAGGGGTTTGTGGAGGGGAAATCAGGAAGGGGGATAACATCTGAAATGTAGGTAAATAAAACAACCAGTTAAAAATAATAGCTAACCAACTGGTCTGTGCCTTCTACTGCAATTTGGCAGGTTCAAGGGAGCTCCAGACATAAACATATAAACCAATACAGAGAATAAAAGAGGATATTTTTATTTAGAGTGGAAAAAAAGTTTTATAGAAGGCCCAAGAAATATACCAGAAAGCTACAGAAAGGAAAGGTCATACAAATAGCCACAAAAATGCCCAAATAAAATAGTAATGAGATAAACAGAAATTAAATTCATAGTTAGTCAGCAAAGTAAACTAACTAAAAGGATACGATATATTTTTATTACTCCTGTCTAATTTCTGCCTATTCCTGTCAACATCCCCAAGCCCTGTTCGATTCATGACTTCATGTTCCATGTCTGGCACTGGCGTTTTTCCTTAATAACTCTCTTACTGGTGTTCTATGTAGATAATGCAGAGTTAGATAGTCAAAGCTAGCACACACATAGGTTATTAGGGACTCTCTGTACTTTGGTTACCTCATTCAATATATATTTTTTTCTAGTTCTCATTGAGATGTAAATATTGTTTTTTTCTCTGCCTGAATAGCATCCCGTTGTGTATCTATAGTGCAGTTTCACACATTGATCAGTTGATCAAAATCTAGGCTGTTTCCTTTGCCTTTCTGCTATGAATAGAGCAAAAGTGAACATGGATAAACAAGTGTAAATGTATAACTGCAGTAGGATCCTTTGGAGATATATCAAAGAACAGTATAGCTAGGTTTTATGGTAGTTCTATTCTTAAATTTTTGCTGCATCTACACAGACATTGATACTGATTGTACCAGTTTTTCCTTCTACCAACAATGAATAAGTGTTCTTCCTCTTTCTCAACATGTTTACTAGTACTGCTATTTGATAATCTTTCTCCCAACTCCTTCCTTTCTTCCACTTAATCTTCCTATTCCTCCTCTTCTTTAGAAATAAGATCTTTCAAGATGACTCAGGATTATAATACAATTAACTAATTTAGACTGAAACAAAGTGAGTCTAACAAATCCCTCTGAAATCACATTGCATTCACTTGTTTTAAAGGCCAAACTTTTCTTCTTACATTCACTAAGTTATACTAAACTAGCCTGAAGAGGAGTTAGCCACAATAGTTCAATACAATTTGATCAATAGCAGCTCTTTCATTTTCTAGGGGAGCACATCATAAATAAAATGATGGAGACAGTTGCTGCTCCTTAGCAATTAGTGGGGATGGGCATGGGTGGGGAGCTGTTTGCACAGAAATCAAGTTTAGTTTTCAAACCCACATTTATGATGGTCAGAAGAGCCAAGGACAGAGAAATATCTTAAATAGTTATTAGGGTTTTTATGGAAAATGAATAAATGAATAATGGCTGTAATGGGAAGCAAACAGACATATAAAAAGAGAATTCAGCAGTTTCAGGATAACTTCAGATCTTAAAATAACACATTTGAAACTGAAGACACCAGTTCTGGAAACAATGACAAGATCAATCAAAAATGAGTTTCCATTCTGAGGTCTCCTTGGGCTTGATTACTAGTTTTCTATGAGCTCTTGTCAAAGATTTTAGTTTGACATTCTGCTTCACACTGTTCCCCAAGAAATGATTCTACTTCTTACAGACTAGCTGCTAATCTACTTTTATCATTAAAAATAGGTTTAAAATCTCAAGTATTCTCACAAGTGATGGTGGCACATGCCTTTAATCCCAGCACTTGGTTGGCAGAGGCAGGCAGATCTCTTAGTTGAGACCAGCCTGGTCTGTAGGCTCCATGATAACCAGGGCTGCACAAAACAAGTCATGCCTTGGGATTGTGAGATGGCTCACCAGTTAAGAACATTGACTGCTCTCCCGAAGGTCCTGAGTTAAAATCCCAGCAACCACATGGTGGCTCACAACCATCCACAATGAGATCTGATACCCTCTTTTGCTGTGTCTAAAGACAGTTACAATGTACTTACATATAATAATAAATAAATAAATAAATAAATCTTTTAAAAAAAGTCATGTCTCAAAAACTAAAAAACCAACCAACCAAACAAACAAACATCATCACAAAAACAAACATAAAACAAAACTCAAGTCGCCTGTCAGTGCTTTCTTGATATGACTTTTATCCTTATACTGTAGAGCCTCATTTTGTACTCTTGATTTAAATAGGACAGTGTCTTCCTTCACTATCTTCTGTGCACAGATACTTCCTTGGGTGCTTTGAAGAAATATACTGATCAGACACAGTGACTGTCCTATGTCATAATCAAAGGGATAGGAGGGAATGGATAGCAAGATAAATATGTTCCTATAATCAACTGAATTAAAATTTGAAAGAATAGAATATTGAATAATGTCCTCAACACATGGAAATGAACTGAATGATATAGTAAGGATTCTCTAGGATGCTGAAAGTTTATAGTAAATGATTTTATTACTCAGGCTGAACACTAAAAGGTATAAGAGAGTAGAGGAAATGGTCAATGCTGGTAGAAAAAAATGTTTATAGGGCATGTAAAATTAGGAGAAAATCAGAAGAGGAGCTATTTATTTCAAAATAGCATAATAAAATTCATGATTAGAACATAAAGGCAGAAACAATATAATCTTATCTGTACTCTGAAAACCTCAAGTACTTTATGCAAACATTAATAAAGAATGGCCAGCTCATGCATTAGAATGTTGTGTAAGTTTGAAACTGCAAAGATGAATCACTGAACTTGTAGAGGAACTGAGTTAAGTTCATTGCACTCATATTTGACTGCTCACAACAGCCTGTAACTCCAGCTACAGGGCCATCTTTCAAGAAGCCACACTCAAGTTCACATACCTACACACAAGAATGTAAGAAATGTAATAAAAAATATGTCTTCAAAAGCTATATAAATTTAAAATCACCTCTTTGATTTAAAACCTCTTTGATTTTTCTTTCTTTTTAGAACATTTATAGACATTACACCCTTATACAAAATTTCTCATATCATTTTTGGCACCCCAGGGGAGAGTTCACAAAAAGGGAAAATACCAAATGGGGTAATGTTTTTCATTTTTCTAGAAAGTTTTATTGCTTGAAAGTTACTAATATAAAAGAAACTGTCCACCTCATTTGAATGACCAATGCCTTTTCTGTCTTTTCACCTAATTTCACTGGTGGATGTTTTACTGTATTAATCAGTATAGCTAAGTCCATGTAACCTAGCTGTCTCTGCAGAGACCCACTAGGTATGATCCACTCTTTGTATGTAAGACTGTCGATGAAGCTCACATGAACACAAGCAGATTGAGGAAACAATTCCAAGGTTTGGAGGACCTCAGGTAGAGTTTTGGTTATACATTCCCCCTAGTTCTTCTTCACCTCTGGGAAGAGACAGATAGAGGAAAACTAGTCTACAGAGCCTTTATTCAAAGAATGGTCTCTCAGCTTAAAGCTACAAGCTGCTTATAGTTGGTCTACAATGATGTACTATGCTTCACAAGAATAGAAATAAATGATCACTTTCCTGTTTTCAGAGGATGATGTTCTGAAGAAAGGCAGATCATTCTATATTTTTATGCAAGTTAATTTACACTCCACCAAGAATGGTATTGTTTTAAAGCTTAAGCCTTAACATCCGCTCATTCTTAACAGTTGGAGGAGTAGGAATGAAGAGATAAGCTTTTGGAAACTTGTATTTTCATATATGGCATCTTGCCATTGGGCAATTCTAATACAAGGTTAAGTTCTTTTTACTGTTCATGACAATACCATGAAAGTCTAAGGTAAATTACTGAGGAAATTCCATTGTTTCTTCCTAGATGTATTTGTTCAAATGAATTTTAAATTTTAAGCATAGCCAGGTATGGTGGTTCTTATGTGTAGCCAGATTTACTTTGAAGGCTACAGCAGGAAGATCACTTAAACTGATCTCAAATTGAGAGACACAGCAAGACCCTCTTTGAAGAAAATAATATCAATTAAAAGAGAGAGAGAGAGAGACAGAGAGACAGAGAGACAGAGAGACAGAGAGACAGAGAGAGACAGAGACAGAGACAGAGAGACAGAGAGAACACACAGAGAGAAACAAACAAACAAAAGCTTGAAGAATCTGAACAATAACTGTTGTGACCCATAAACTAAAGCTTTCCTTTAGGTCTTTCTGATTAACTATCCACTGGCATAAATGGTAAGTTATAAGTATGCTGTTGATTCTACCAGAATTTAATAACTTGGAAATTTTAATTTCAGTATCTTTTAAAAGATGAGTTTAGAGTTATAAGTTAGATATCCTACAGTTTCTTCTGCTTTTCAAATATGAATACTCAGTTTATAGAATAAATTAATTTAGTATTATATTTCTCTTATAAATAATTGTAAGGAAAACATTTAATGTCTATATCATTTCAATAGACACAATTATTTCAGAGAGGATGGCTTTTAAGGAAATATAACCTCAAAATAGTTTCAATTAGTAAATAAACATTATTTAATGTCTAAAACACTAATGTAGTTATACAAAAATTCTACCAGAAGGTGAATTAGCTTATATATTTTAAAAGAAGGGTTTAAGTAACAACACTACAGAAATATTAGAGAAATAGAACTATATTAAAGAAGAAAAATTCATCAGCAAAATTAATCCAAGGAAATCATTTCTAAGTTAATGTGAGCTTAACAGTCAGACTCTGTTCTTATGTAGACGTGTGTATAGATCCAGGAAAGAGTTATTGGCCTTGTTTAAACAGAATTTGTAGCTCTAGGCTTTGCAATATATTTGTCTCCTGTCTATAGACATGACCCAGCTGTTCAAGTTCATTTTAGGTAAAGTCTGGATGAAATCAAATAATGGATTTCAAGAACACCCTAAATTACAAGAGGTCTTGGAAACTGACATGGTAATCTATTTCTTTTGATAGAAATAGAAAATCCATTCTGGAGAGGACAGTGAAGTTTTTTACAACTCCAAAACTAAAGTGCATTTTCTCCTTCTAATGCAGGAAAGTATGATATGTCATTACTACCACAAACCCAGTTTTACAAATTATCATTTAGCAATGCAAACACACGAATACCAACAGTTATACAAGATACTAATTCTATCAAATGTGAATCATCTGCTTGCTATCTTTTGCGTGGTCACTTCCTTTTGTTTATCTACTTATATGCACAGGGGACAACTTTCACATGTAAAACTCAGTTGAATATGATAATTCACAGAAAAACTAAAGGTCCATTATATAAACATCAAAAGCACCATTTAGTAGGAGTGGTGAAGAATAGACACAAATATCAGATGTGATTTTTTATTTATAACACTAAATTCTATATTATTTAAAATTGCCTTTACATATAAATAGAGAAAATTATGACTACAGGCAATGGAGGGAATAATCAAGGATGCAATGGTGGTATGCCCCAATGAAAGAAAGCTGGTAAATGGTGCAGACTACACCATAGCATTAGGAATAGAGGGCCACCAGCAATGAATATTGGCAGGTTTCAGATGGGACTATTAACTACTTCTTATAGTTAAGTTCTGAAAGAATTTATTACAAGGTACTACTGAAAATGAATGCTAAAAGCACAATCTTTCTATTGTGTGATTGTACATACTTATCTCTAGTTTACTTTGTATTTTATCCTTGTTTACACAAGGGGGGAAATTCGTCTTTCTATATCTAAGTTACTTCCCCCAGTATGATGATCTTTACTACATCTATTTTTATGAAAATTATGTGATTTGCTTTTCTCTGTATCTGTACAATGCTATTTGTAGAGGTACATATATTTATTATATGTCCTTTTGATAAAATATGTATGTATAGTATACATGAGCATATGTATGCACACATTTTTTATCATTCATAAGCATTGCTTGGATATTGGGTTTAGCTAAGCAGTTAAAATAGAACTTATGTTTATTTTATGTATATTAACTTTGTTTAAGGTACAACTCAGGAGGTCTACAGATGCATCATTTGGCACTTACAATTTTGGAACCGTTACACTGTTTTCTGTTGTTCTATTGGCTTGCATTTTCATTCAAAATGTATAAGGACAATCCCCATGCCCTTACCACCATTTCATTACTGTTATTTATTATAATGGCATGTCTTACAGTGGTGAGATAGAATATCAGTATAATTTTTAATTTTCAATTTTCTTGTGGCTAAGGAGGTTTTATGTTTCCTCACCTATTGATTAGGCATTTGCCCTTCTTTGTTGAACATTTGACTAGTTAGATAGGATTATTTATTCTTTTGCTGCTAATCTTTTTAGCTTAATATATATTCTGGATGTTAGTCCTCTGTAAGACTCTAGGATGTCTCCACTCTAGGATATCTCTTAGTCAATTTTGCTATTTAGAGGCTTTTGAAATGTGGTGTATTTTACATTTCAATCCTTTTTATTCTTGAGATATTATAATTTATTACTTAGTAAATCCTTACCTATGCCAATATCATGAAATGTTTCTCTCATGTTTCTTATATTTTCAAAGTTTTAAGATATACATTTATATATTTGATATATTTAGAATTGGCATTTCTACAAGGTTGGAGTCAAGGAATCTATGTTCATTTTCCTATATGTAAACATTCATTTTTCTAAGACTGTTGAAGAGACTATCTTTTTTACAGTGTATGTTTTGGCACACTTGTGTACCTATAAGTGGGTGATTGTGCCAGTCCAGGTTTGTTTGTTGGGTCCACTATTTCATTGGTGCATATGGCTATTTTATGCCAATATTGGGATGTTTTTGCTATTACTGTTATACAGCAGAATGGAAGATCAATTTGGTGATACTTCAGCATTGTCCCCTATACGAAAATTTAATTTGACTATCCAGAATCTTTTTTGCTTACTTGTAACATTTATGATTTTTTCTCCCATTTCTGTGAAGAATTTTGATAGACATACCAGGGAATCTTTTCATTATTTTTGGTAATATATTTATTTTGAGAAAAATCCTACCTATGAGATAATGTAGGAAGTATTTTCATCTCCTAGTGTGTGTAGTTTCTTTCTTGATACTTTTTTTAAAAAAAATTCATTTAAAAATAGTTTATCTTATTAGTTGGGATTATTCATAGGTATTTTTATTTTGGGTGGATAGGCTGAATGAGTCTACATCTCAAGTTATTAGGTTTTAATTTCTTCTGGAGATGGATACCAATATAATATAAAATGCTCAGGGAACACATATAAATTGAAAGAAGGAAAAACCTAAGGTCTCAGAAATAAACAATAACCACTCTGACAACATATAACAGGTCCTATCATCCAGAAAATTCCCAGCCTTTCTACTAGCTGAGGTATCAGTCATATAGAAGATGCAATGTTGAACAGTCTAGCTGACTGAAAGCAGATGAAGCAAACCTATCTCCAAATGAATGAAGAAGCAGTCTTTAGTCAGAACACCAAAATTTGCAACTGGTAGAGAAAGAAAATGAGTATTATTTAAGTCAGTAGGGTTTATATCAGAGTTGGTGAGATATATAATTGGCAAACAGATGCATTATTGTTTTTGAAAAAATTAATTTATTATTATTAAATTCTAAAGGTAATGGACTTATTCTACAACAGGGTGAAAAATACCCCAAAAATGTACTCCATGGTAGCAAATAAAAATCTCAATGCCAGTAATGTTAATGTTACCTCTTTTTGAATTTTTGATAAATGAAATTATTGTTTTTGCTTTTGGTTTCTTTAGATTCAAATCTTAGTCATTCACTTTTATTTTATTTTATTTTTTATTAGATATTTCCTTTATTTTCTTTTTTATTAATTTTTTATTTTCTATATTCTATGTTTATATTCCAAAGGCTTTCCCCTTTCCCAGTTCCCCCTCACCATACATCCCATAATTCCTCTCCCCCACCCAACTATTCCCCAATCATTCCCCCTCCCCCCACAGTTTCTCTGTTCTGGGTCTACAAAACTGGATCCAATCTTTACAGGCCCAGGGTCCTCTCCTTTCTTCTTCTTGGGAATCATTTGACTTGCTAATTGTGCCTTGAGTATTTAGGGCTTCTGGGCTCATTAATATCCACTTATCAGTGATTGCATTTCATGTGTATTCTTTTGTGATTGTGTTAACTCACTCAGGATGATATTTTCCAGGTCTAGCCATTTACCTACAAATTGCAAGAATTCATTATTTTTAATTGCTGAGTAGTATTCCATTGTATAAATATACCACATTTTCTGTATCCATTCCTCCTTTGAGGGATATTTGGGCTCCTTCCAATTTCTGGCTATTATAAACAAGCCTGATATAAACATAGTGGAGCATGTGTCTTTGTTGTATGCAGGGGAATCCTCTGGGTATATGCCCAGGAGTGGTATGCCAGGGTCCTCTGGAAGTGGCATGCCCAATTTTCTGAGGAACCACCAAACTGATTTCCAGAGCAGTTTTACCATTTTGCAATTCCACCAACAGTGGAGGAGTGTTCCTCTTTCTCCACATCCTTGCCAACACTTGTTGTCTCTTGAGTTTTTAATCTTAGCCATTCTGACTGGTGTGAGGTGGAATCTCAGGGTTGTTATGAAATGACATTTCTTCTTTCCCTCTTTCCTCTTTTACCTTTGAAACCCCCTATCCATCCCCCTTCCCCTGCTCTCGAACCCACCCACTCCTGCTTACTTGATCTGGCATTCCCCTACACTGGGGCATCGAGCCTTCCGACAAGGCCATCCTCTGCTAAATATGTGGCTGGAGCCATAGGTCCCTCCATGTGTAGTCATTAGTTGGTGGATTAGTCCCTGTGAACTCTGGGGGTATTGATTGGTTAATATTGTTGTTCCTTCTATGGGGCTGCATATCCCTTCAGTTCCTTGGGTATTATCTGTAGCTCCTCCATTGGGGAAACTGTGCTCAGTCCATTGGTTCGCTGTGAGTATCCCCTTTTATATGTGTCAGCTACTGGCAGAGCCTCTCAAGAGACAAGCTATATCAGGTTACTGTCAGGAAGGATGTGTTGGCATCCAGAATAGTGTCTGGGTTTAATAACTCTATATGGAATGGATCCCCAGATGGAGCAGTCTCCAGATGGTCTTTCCTTCAGTCTCTGCTCCACACTTTGTATCTCCTCATATGGGTATTTAGTTGCCCCTTTTAAGAGGGAACACAGTATCCATACTATGGTCTTCCTGCTTCTTGAGCTTCATGTGGTCTGTGAATTTTATCTTGAGTATTCTGAGCTTCAGGGCCAATATCCACTTATCAGTGAGTGCATATCATGTCTATTCTTTTGTGATTCAGTTACCTCAATCAGGATGATATTTTCTAGTTCCATCCATTTGCCTAAGTATTTCATGAACTCATCATTTATAATAGCTGAGACATACTCCATTGTGTAAATGTGCCATATTTTCTGTATCCATTCCTTTGTTGAGAGACATCTGGGTTCTTTCCACCTTCTGGCTATTATAAATAAGGCTGCTATGAACATAGTGGAGCATGTGTCCTTATTACATGTTAGAGCATCTTTTGGGAAAATGTTCAGGAATGGTATAGCTGGGTCCTAAGGTAGTACTATGTCCAGTTTTCTGAGGAACTTCAAAACTGATTTCCATAGTGGTTGTACCAGCTTGCAGTCCTACCAGAAATGCAGGAATGTTCTTTCTAGACTTCTTCACCAGAGAAGCGGTTCCTGTGTTCCAGCAGGGCGTGGGTTCTCTGCCCTGTGGGAGACCCTGCACTCCGCACTCCCCACTCCCCACAGCCACAACCAGCATCCTTGCAGCTTTCTGAACTAAGCAAGGAGAACCAGGTACCCGTGATATCCAGAATTTGGGATCTCTGGGAACTCAAGGCTGCCAGGCAGCGATCTGGTCAGAGCAGCGGTTCCTGGGTCCCAACCAGGCATGGGCTCTGCATCCTTAGGGAGACCCTGCACTCCGCACAACCGTGGCCATCTTGGTGGTGGCTGCTTGGATTGAGCGGGCAGAACCCGATACCTGAGATATCCCAAGCTTAAGATCACTGGGGACTCGGGTCTCCAGGCAGTCATCTAAGAATGGGAGCTTGGCAGAGCAGCCATTCTTGTGTTCCAGCAGGGCATGGGTCTCTGCCCTGTGGGAGACCCTGCACTCCATACTCCCCGCTGCCTCCAGTGGCATCCTTGCTGATTACTGGACTAAGCAAGCAGAACCAGAGAAGACAAGCAGCATCAGGTCCACAGAGATAACTGAATATAACATTGCTTGGAGCAATATACACCAGGGGTCCAACAGCACCCAAAAGGAGAACAACACATCAGCAATCTGTGCCAGGTGAAACCCAGTCATCCAGTGGTGGAGAAATAGCCTTACAAGTACACAGGAATTTGAAGCACCAGCTAGTGATTACAGAACCAACTAAGGCCAGAGATAACCAGATGACAAAAGGCAAATGTAGGAATGTTACTAACAGAAATTAAGACAATATGGCAGTACCTGAACCCAGTTCCCTGACAGCAGTAAGTCCTGGAAAACTCAAAACCCCAGAGAAACAAGATTTGGATCTAAAATCACTGGTTAGGATGCTGATAGCAGAACACATAGATAAATCTCTTAAAGAAATACAGGAGAAAATGGATCAAAAATTAGAAGCCCTTACAAGGCAAACACAAAAATCACTTAAAGAAATTCAGGAGAATATGGATCAAAAAAATAGAAGCCAATAAGGAGAAAATACAAAAATAACTTAAAGAAATACAGGAGAACGTGGGTCAACAAGTAGAAGTCGTGAAAGAGGAAACACAAAAATCTCTTAAATACATGAAAATACAAACAAACAAGCAGAAGATCTGAGCAAAATGATCCAGGATGTAAAAACAGAAGTAGAAACAACTAAGAAATAGCAAAGGGAGACAACTTTGGAGATAGAAAACCTTGGGAAGAAATCAGGGGCCATAGATGCAAATATCAACAATAGAATACAAGAAATAGAAGAAAGAATCTCAGATGCCGAAGATACCATAGAAACCATTATTCAACAGTCCAAGAAAATACAAAATTCAAAATCATGTAACCCAAAACATCCAGGAAATCCAGGACACAATGACAAGACCAAACCTAAGGTTTATAGGCATAGATGAGATGGAAGATATACGACTTAAAGGGCCAGCAAATATCTTCTACAAAATTATGGAAGAAAACTTCCCCAACCTAAAGAGAGAGATGCCCATGAATATACAAGAAGCCTACAGAACTCCAAACAGACTGGACCAGAACAGAAATACATCCCATCACATAATAATCAAAACCCCAAATGTACTAAACAAAGAAAAAATATTAAAGGCAGTAAGAGAAAAAGGTCAAGTAGCATATAAAGAAAGACCTATCAGGATTACACCAGACTTCTCACCTGAGACCATGAAAGCTAGAAGATCCTGGGCAGCTAACATGCAGACTCTGAGAACACAAATTTCAGCCAAAACTACTTTACCCAGGAAAACTCTCAATTGTCATAGATGGAGAAACCAAGGTATTCCATGACAAACCAAATTTGCACAATATCTTTCCACAAGCCCAGTCCTACAAAGCATAATAGGGGAAAAACACCAACACAAGGAGGAAAACCACACCCCAGAAGAAGCAAGATAGAAACCCCCTCTCAACAAACGCAAAAGAAGATAACCACTCAAATATATAAATATAAATATAAATATAAATATAAATATAAATATAAATATAAATATATATATATAAACAACGTCAAAATGTCAGGAAGTAATAATTACTATTCCTTAATGTCTTTTAACATGAATGGACTCAATTCCCCAATAAAAAGACATAGACTAACAGACTGGATATGGAAAAAGGATGCTACATTGTGCTGGATACAGGAAACACACCTCAGTGTCAAAGACAAACACTACCTTAGAGTAAAAGGCTAGAAGACAATTTTACAAGCAGATGGTCTCAGGAAACAAGCTGGAGTAGCCATTCTAATATCAGATAAAATTGACTTTCAACCTAAAGTCATCAAAAGAGACACAGAATGTCACTTCTTGCTGGTCAAAGGAAAAATCAACCAAAAAGAATTCTCAATACTAAACATCTATGCTCCAAATGCAAGAGCACCCTCATTCATAAAAGAAACTCTACTAGAGCTTAAAGCACACATTGCACCTAACACAATAATTGTGGGTGACTTCAACACTCCACTCTCCTCAATGGACCGATCAGAAACCAGAAACTAAACAAGGACACGGTGAAACTAATTGAAACTTTGGAACAATTGGATTTAACAGAATATATATATATATATATATATATATATATATATATATATATATGTAACATTTCATCGCAAAGCAAAATAATATACCTTTTTCACAGCACCACATGGTACCTTCTCCAAAATCAATCATATAATTGGTAACCAGACAGATGTCAGCAAATACAAGAAGATCCAATTAATCCCATGCCTCCTATCAGATCACTGTGGAATAAAAGTGGTCTTCAGTAGCAAGAAAAACAACAGAAAGCCCACATACACATGGAAACAGAACAATACTCTACTCAATAACACCTTGGTCAAGGAAGAAATAAAGAAAAAAATCGAAGACTTTTTAGAATTCAATGAAAATGAAGGTAGAACCTATCCAAATCTATGGGACACAATGAAAGCAGTGCTAAGAGGAAAAGTCATAGCCTTGAGTGCCTCCAAAAAGAAACTGGAGAGAGCGCACACTAGCAGCTTAACAGCACACCTGAAAGCCATAGAACAAAAAGAAGCTAATTCACCCAGGAGTAGTAGAAGGTAGGGCTGAAAACAATCAAGTAGAAGCAAAGCAAACCATACAAAGAATCAACAAAACTTGGAGCTGGTTCTTCAAGAAAATCCACAAGATAGATAAAGCCTTAGCCAGACTAACCAATGGGCACAGAGACAGTATCCAAATTAACAAAATTAGAAATGAAAAGGGGGACATAACAACAGAAACTGAGGAAATTCAGAAAATCATGAGATTCTACTACAAAAGCCTATACTTAACACAACTGGAGATTCTGGAGGAAATGGACAATTTCCTAGACAGATACCAAATACCAAAATTAAATCAGGATCATTCACTATGATCATGTAGGCTTCATCCCAGGGGTGCAGGAATGGTTCAATATATGGAAATCCATCAATGTAATCCACTACATAAACAAACTAAAAGAGAAAACCACATAGTCATCTCATTAGATGCTGAAAAAATATTTGACAAAATTCAGCATACTTTCATGCTAAAAGTCCTGGAAAGAACAAGAATTCAAGGCCCATGCCTAAACATAATAAAAGCAATATACAGCAAACCAGTAGCCAACATCAAAATAATTGGAGAGAAACTTGACACAATCCCACTAAAATCAGGGACTAGACAAGGCTGCCCTCTCTCTCCATATCTTTTCAATATAGTACTTGAAGTTCTAGTGAGAGCAATTAGACAACATAATGAAGTCAAAGGGATACAAATTAGAAAGGAAGAAGTCAAATTATCACTATTTGCAGATGATATGATAGTATACTGAAGCGACCCAACAAAACTCCAGCAGAGAACTCCTACAGCTGATAAACAACTTCAGCAAAGTGGGTGGTTATAAAATCAACTTAAGCAAATCAGTAGCATTCCTGTACTCAAAGGACAAGCAGGCTGAGAAAGAAGTTAGGGAAATAACACCCTTCACAAAAGCCACAAACAATAGGGAATAACACCCTTCACAAAAGCCACAAAAAATATACAGTATCTTGGTGTGACTCTAACCAAACAAGTGAAAGATCTATATGACAAGAACTTTATGTCATTGAAGAAAGAAATTGAAGAAGACCTCAAAAGATGGAAAAACATTTCTTGGTCTTGGATTGGCAGGACCAATATAGTAAAAATGGCCATCTTGCCAAAAGCAATTTACAGATTCAATGTAATCCTCATCAAAATCCCAAATCAATTCTTCATGAATCTAGAAAGAGCAATTCTTAAATTCATCTGGAGTAAGCTCACCCCACTAACCAGGGCAAGGGTGGCAGCTGGAGAGACATCTCCACGCCCTCTGGGCTTGCACCAACTCAGTTGGGAACCGCCCTCCCTGAGGTCTCCTCAGCACTCACAGAGGCAGTCTCTATCTTGCAGCATAGTCACTAGTAGAGAAACAACAGGTGAGCACAGGCTCGCAGGAGGTTCAAACACCAGCCAGTGAAAACAAGGCCAACTAACACCAGAAATAACCTGATGGCAAAAGGAAAGTGAAGGAACGTTACTAACAGAAATCAAGGTAGCATGACAGCATCTGAACCCAGTTCGCCAACAACAAGAAGCCCCGGATACCCAAACACACCAGAAAAACAAGACTTGGATCTAAAATCACTGGTCAGGATGCTGTAGCAGAATACATAGATAGATCTCTTAAAGAAATAGAGGAGAAAATGGATCAAAAGTTAGAAGTCTTTACAAGGCAAACACAAAAATCACTTCAAGAAATTCAGGAGAAGATGGAACAAAAAGAAGAAGACAATAAGGAGGAAAGACAAAAATCACTTAAAGAAATACAGAAGAACGTGGGTCAACAAGTAGAAGCTATGAAAGAGGAAACACAAAAATCCCTTAAAGAAATACATGAAAACACAATCAAGCAAGCGAAAGATCTGAGGATATCCATCCAGGTTCTAAAAACAGAAGTGGAAACAACTAAGAAATCACAGAGGGAGACAACATTGGAGATAGAAAACCTTGGGAAGAAATCAGCAGCCATAGATGCAAATATCAACAATAGAATACAAGAGATAGAAAACAGAATCTCAGAAGCCAAAGATACCATAGGAACCATTGATTCAACAGTCAAAGAAAATACTAAAAGCAAAAAGGTTATAACCCAAAACATCCAGGAAATCCAGGACACAATGAGTAGACCAAACCTAAGGATTATAGGTATAGACAAGAGTGAAGATTTACAAGTTAAAGGGCCAGCAAATATCTTCTACAAAATTATGAAACAAAACTTCCCCAACCTAAAGAGAGAGATGCCCATGAATATACAAGAAGCCTATAGAACTCCAAACAGAATGGACCAGAACAGAAATACATCCCATTACATAATAATCAAAACTCCAAATGTACTAAACAAAGAAAGAATATTAAAGGCAGCAAGATAAAAAGGCCAAGTGGATATTGCCTGCAGCTTCCCGCCCAGCTGGTGGTGGGGAAGCCGGAGGGTCACCCAGCGTGCCAGGTGCTCAGAACCATCCAGCGGCGGCGGCAGAACCAGGTACCCGAGACAGCCCAAGCTTAAGACCTTCGGGGACTCAGGCCTGGAGTGGGAGTTGGGCACAGAATAGCGGGTGCACTCTGCACTCGCTCGGCGGACCCCGAGCTCCCTGCAGGCAGCTGCCATATTGCCTGCAGCTTCCCGCCCAGCTGGTGGTGGGGAAGCCGGAGGGTCACCCAGCGTGCCAGGTGCTCAGAACCATCCGGCGGCGGCGGCAGAACCAGGTACCCGAGACAGCCCGAGCTTAAGACCTTTGGGGACTCAGGCCTGGAGTGGGAATTGGGCACAGAATAGCGGGTGCACTCTGCACTTGCACGCGGGGCGGACCCCGAGCTCCCTGCAGGCAGCTGCCATATTGCTTGCAGCTTCCCATCCAGCTGGTGGTGAGGAAGCCAGAGTCAGCCAGTGTGCCGGGTACCCATACCCAGCCGGAGGCCGAACCAGCCTCCCATCCAGCCAGTGGCAGGGAAGCTGGAAACCGGACCCAGCCAGCTTCCCAGCAGCTTGGGACCAGCAGGCGGAACCAGATAACTGAGATATCCCAACTTTAAGACCCCTGGGGAAACAGGCTGTCAGACAGCTAACCCTGAGCAGGAGCAGTGCAGAGCAGCCGCCCAACAGGCGGAACCAAATACCTGGGATATCCTGAGGTTAAGACCTCGGGGGACTCAGGCCACCTGTCAGCAATCTGTGAGCAAGACCCCCGCAGGACAGTGATTCAGGTATCCCAGTCACTGGGAAATAGCCTTACAACCCCACAGGAGGGTCAAGCACCAGCTAGTATCTACAGGACCAACTAACACCAGAGTTAACCAGATGGCAAAAGGCAAACGTAAGATCGCTACTAACAAAAATAAAGGCAATATGGCGGCATCCGAACCCAGTTCCCCAACAGCAATAAATATTGGATACCCCGAAACACCAGAAAAACAAGACTCAGATCTAAAATCACTGGTCAGGATGCTGATAGAGGAACACTTAGATAAATCTCTTAAAGTAATACATGAGAAAATAGATCAAAAGCTAGAAGCCATTGCAAGACAAACACAATTAAATCCCAGATATCTCAACACACCAGAAAAACAAGACTCAGATCTAAAATCACTGGTAAAGATGCAGATTGAGGATCACTTAGATAAATTTCTTAAAGTAATAGAGGAGAAAATAGATCAAAAACTAGAAGCCCATACAAGGCAGACACAAAAATCACTTAAAGAAATCCAGGAGAATATAGAGCAAAAAGTGAATCCCAATAAGGGGGAGAAACAAAAATCACCCAAAGAAATACAAGAGAACATGGGTCAACGAGTAGAAGTCATAAAGGAGGAAACACAAAAATCCCTTAAAGAATTACAGGAAAACACAAACAAGCAACTGAAAGATCTGAGCAAAACCATACAAAATCTAAAAACAGAAGTAGAAACAACTAAGCAATCGCAAAGGGAGACAATGTTGGAGATAGAAAACCTTGGGAAGAAATCAGGAGTCATAGATGCAAATATCAACAATAGAATACAAGAGATAGAAGACAGAATCTCAGATGCTGAAGATACCATAGGAACCATGGATTCAACAATTAAAGAAAATGCAAAATGCAAAAAGCTGGTAACCCAAAACATTCAGGAAATCCAGGACACAATGAGAAGACAAAACCTAAGGATTATAGGGATAGATGAGAATGAAGATCTACAACTTAAAGGGCCAGCAAATATCTTCTACAAAATTATGGAAGAAAATTTCCCCAACCTAAAGAGAGAGATGCCCATGAATATACAAGAAGCCTATAGAACCCCAAATAGACTGGACCAGAACAGAAATACTTCCCGTCACATAATAGTCAAAACCCCAAATGTACTAAACAAAGAAAGAATATTAAAGGCAGTAAGAGAAAAAGGACAAGTAACATATAAAGGAAGACCTATCAGAATTACACCAGACTTCTCACCTGAGACCATGAAAGCTAGAAGATCCTGGGCAGACCTTATGCAGACCCTAAGAGAACACAAACTTCAGCCAAGACTACTATACCCAGCGAAACTCTCAATTGCCATAGATGGGGAAACCAAGATATTCCACGACAAAACCAAATTTGCAAGATACTTATCTACAAACCCAGCCCTACAAAGGATAATAGGGGAAAAATACCAACACAAGGGGGGAAACAACACCCCAGAAGAAACAAGATAGAAACCCCATCTCATCCAACCCAAAAGAAGAGAACCACTCAAATACAAATAATAATAACAATTCCCAAAATGTCAGGAAGTAATAATTACTATTCCTTAATATCTCTTAATATCAATGGACTCAATTCCCCAATCAAAAGACACAGACTAACAGACTGGATACGGAAACAGGACCCTACATTTTGCTGCATACAGGAAACACATCTCAGTGTCAAAGACAAACACCACCTTAGAGTAAAAGGCTGGAAGACAGTTCTACAAGCAAATGGTCCCAGGAAACAAGCTGGAGTAGCCATTCTAATATCAGATAAAATCGACTTTCAACCTAAAGTCATCAAAAGAGACACAGAAGGTCACTTCCTGCTTGTCAAAGGGAAAATCCACCAAGAAGAATTCTCAATACTGAACATCTATGCACCAAATGCAAGGGCACCCTCATTCGTAAAAGAAACTTTACTAAAGCTTAAAGCACATATCGCACCTAACACAATGATTGTAGGTGACTTCAACACTCCACTCTCCTCAATGGACCGATCAGGAAAGCAGAAACTAAACAGGGACACAGTGAAACTAATTGAAGCTTTGGACCAATTGGATTTAACAGATATATATAGAACATTCCATCCTAAAACAAAAGAGTATACCTTTTTCTCAGCACCGCACGGTACCTTCTCAAAAATTGATCATATAATTGGTCACAAGACAGACCTCAACAAATACAAGAAGACCGAACTAATCCCATGTCTCCTATCGGATCACTATGGAGTAAAAGTGGTCTTCAATAGCAAGAAGAACTACAGAAAGCCCACATACACATGGAAACTGAACAATACTCTACTCAATGACACCCTGGTCAAGGAAGAAATAAAGAAAGAAATCAAAGACTTTTTAGACTTCAATGAAAATGAAGGTACGACCTAACCAAATCTCTGGGATACAATGAAAGCAGTGCTAAGAGGAAAACTCATAGCCCTGAGTGCCTCCAAAAAGAAACTGGAAAGAGCATACACTAGCAACTTAACAGCACACCTGAAGGCGCTGGAACAAAAAGAAGCTAACTCACCCAGGAGGAGTAGAAGAGAGGAAATCATCAAACTAAGGGCTGAAATCAATCAAGCAGAAACAAAGAGAACCATACAAAGAATCAACAAAACCAAGAGCTGGTTCTTCAAGAAAATCAACAAGATAGATAAACCCTTAGCTAGACTAACCAAAGGGCACAGAGATAGTATCCAAATTAACAAAATTAAAAATGAAAAGGGGGATATAACAACAGAAACAGAGGAAATTCAAAAGATCATCAGATCCTACTACAAAGGCCTATACTCAAAACAACTGGAGAATCTGGAGGAAATGGACAATTTCCTAGACAGATACCAAATACCAAAATTAAATCAGCATCAAGTAGACCAGCTAAACAGTCCCATAACCCTTAAAGAAATAGAAGGGGTTATAGAAAGCCTCCCAACCAAAAAAAGTACGGGACCAGATGGTTTTAGTGCAGAATTCTACCAGACCTTCAAAGAAGACTTAACACCAATACTCTTCAAACTATTCCACAAAATAGAGACAGAAGGGACACTGCCCAACTCATTCTTTGAAACCACAATTACGCTGATACCTAAACCACAAAAAGATCCAACAAAGAAAGAGAACTACAGGCCAATTTCTCTTATGAATATAGATGCAAAAATACTAAATAAAATTCTTGCCAACTGAATCCAAGAGCATATCAAAACGATCATTCACCATGATCAAGTAGGCTTCATTCCAGGAATGCAGGGATGGTTCAATATACGGAAATCCATCAATGTAATCCACTACATAAACAAACTAAAAGAAAAAAACCACATGGTCATCTCATTAGATGCTGAAAAAGTATTTGACAAAATTCAGCATCCTTTCATGCTAAAAGTCTTGGAAAGGGCAGGAATTCAAGGCCCATACCTAAACATAGTAAAAGCAATCTACAGCAAACCAGTAGCCAACATCAAAATAAATGGAGAGAAACTTGAAGCAATTCCACTAAAATCAGGGACTAGACAAGGCTGTCCTCTCTCTCCATATCTTTTCAATATAGTACTTGAAGTTCTAGCGAGAGCAATCAGACAACATAAGGAAGTCAAAGGGATACAAATTGGAAAGGAAGAAGTCAAAGTATCATTATTTGCAGATGATATGATAGTCTACTTAAGCGATCCAAAAAACTCCACCAGAGAACTTCTACAGCTGATAAACAACTTCAGCAACGTGGCTGGTTATAAAATTAACTCAAGCAAATCAGTAGCCTTCTTGTACTCAAAGGACAAGCAGGCTGAGAAAGAAGTTAGGGAAATAACACCCTTCACAATAGCCACAAACAACATAAAGTACCTTGGCGTAACTCTAACCAAACAAGTGAAAGATCTGTATGACAGGAACTTCAAGTCCCTGAAGAAAGAAATCGAAGAAGACCTCAGGAGATGGAAAAATATTTCTTGCTCCTGGATTGGCAGGATCAATATAGTAAAAATGGCCATCTTGCCAAAAGCAATCTACAGATTCAATGCAATCCCCATCAAAATCCCAAATCAATTCTTCATAGATCTAGAAAGAGCAATTCTCAAATTCATCTGGAGCAACAAAAAAACCCAGGATAGCTAAAACTATTCTCAACAATAAAAGGACTTCTGGGGGAATCAATATCCCTGACCTCAAGCAGTACTACAGAGCAATTGTGTTAAAAACTGCATGGTATTGGTACAGCAACAGGCAGGTAGATCAATGGAATAGGATTGAAGACCCAGAAATGAACCCACAGACTTATGGTCACTTGATCTTTGATAAAGGAGCCACAACCATCCGGTGGAAAAAAGATAGCCTTTTCAACAAATGGTGCTGGTTCAACTGGAGGTCAACATGCAGAAGAATGCGAATTGACCCACTCTTATCTCCTTGTACTAAGATCAACTCCAAGTGGATCAAGGACCTCCACATAAAACCAGACACACTGAAACTATTAGAAAAGAAACTTGGGAAGACCCTGGAGGACTTGGGCACAGGGGTAAAGTTCCTGAACAGAACACCAATAGCTTATGCTCTAAGATCAAGAATTGACAAATGGGACCTCATAAAATTACAAAGTTTCTGTAAGGCAAAGGACACTGTCAGAAAGACAAAACGGCAACCAACAACGTGGGAAATGATCTTCACCAACCCCTCATCCGACAGAGGGCTAATATCCAATATATACAAAGAACTCAAGAAGTTAGACCCCAAAGAACCAAATAACCCTATCAAAAAATGGGGCACAGAGCTAAACAAAGAATTTTCACCAGAAGAAATTCGGATGGCCGAGAAACACCTTAAGAGATGTTCAACATCATTAGTCATCAGGGAAATGCAAATCAAAACAACCCTGAGATTCCACCTCACTCCAGTCAGAATGGCTAAGATTAAAAACTCGAGAGACAACAAGTGCTGGCGAGGATGTGGAGAAAGAGGAACACTCCTCCACTGTTGGTGGGATTGCAAAATGGTAAAACCACTCTGGAAATCAGTGTGGCGGTTCCTCAGAAAATTGGGCATGCCACTCCCAGAGGACCCTGGCATACCACTCCTGGGCATATACCCAGAGGATTCCCCTGCATACAACAAAGACACATGCTCCACTATGTTTATAGCAGCCTTGTTTATAATAGCCAGAAATTGGAAGGAGCCCAAATATCCCTCAAAGGAGGAATGGATACAGAAAATGTGGTATATTTATACAATGGAGTACTACTCAGCAATTAAAAATAATGAATTCATGCAATTTGTAGCAAATGGTTAGATCTGGAAACTATCATCCTAAGTGAGCTAACCCAATCACAAAAGAATACACACGAAATGCAATCACTGATAAGTGGATATTAATGAGCCCAGAAGCCCTAAATACTCAAGGCACAATTAGCAAGTCAAATGACTCTCAAGAAAAAAAAAGGAGAGGACCCTGGGCCTGTAAAGATTGGATCCAGTATTGTAGACCCAGAACAGAGAAATCGTGGGGGGGGGGAAAGAGTGGGGAATAGCATGGGGGGGAGAGGAATTATGGGACATATGGTGGGGGGTACCTGGGAAAGGGGAAAGCCTTTGGAATGTAAACAAAGAATATAGAAAATAAAAAAAAAGATAAAAAAATAAAAAAAAGGGAAAAAAAAGGCCAAGTGACATATAAAGGAAGACCTATCAGAATAACACCAGACTTCTCACCTAAGACCATGAAAGCTAGAAGATCTTGAGCAGATATCATGCAAACTCTAAGAGAACACAAATTTCAGCCAAAAGTACTTTACCCAACAAAACTCTCAATAGCCATAGATGGAGACATCAAGGTATTCCATGACAAAACCAAATTTGCACATTATCTTTCCACAAATCCAGCCCTACAAAGGATAATAGGGGGAAAACACCAAGACAAGGAAGGAAACTACACCTGGGAAGAAGCATGATAGAAACCTCCTCTCATCAAACCCAAAAGAAGATAACCTCTCAAATATAAAAAAATAATTTCAAAATGTCGGGGGGTAATAATTACTATTCCTTAATATCTCTTAACATCAATGGACTCAATTCCCCAATAAAAAGACATAGATTAACAGACTGGATATGGAAGCAGGACCCTACATTTTGCTGTATACAGGAAACACATCTCAGTGTTAAAGACAAACATTGCCTTAGAGTAAAAGGCTGGAAAACAATTTTACAAGCAAATGGTCTCAGGAAACAAGCTGGAGTAGCCATTATAATATCAGATAAAATTGACTTCCAACCTAAAGTCATCAAAAGAGACTCAGAATATCACTTCTTGCTGGTCACAGGGAAAATCCACCAAGAAGAGCTCTCAATACTGAACATATATGCTCCAAATGCAAGGGCACCCTCATTCGTAAAAGAAACCTCACTAAAGCTTAAAGCACACATTACACCTAACACGATAATTGTGGGTGACTTCAACACTCCACTATGCTCAATGGACTGATCAGGAAAGCAGAAACTAAACAGGGACACAGTGAAACTAATTGAAATTTTGGACCAATTGGATTTAACAGATATATATATATATATATATATATATATATATATATATATATATAAAACATTTCATCCTAAGCTAAAGAATATACCTTTTTCTCAGCACCACATTGTACCTTCTCCAAAATTGATCATATAATTGGTCGCAAGACAGATGTCAACAAATACAAGAAGATCGAGCTAATCCCATGCCTCCTATTAGATCACCATGGAGTAAGAGTGGTCTTCAATAGCAACAGAAACAACAGAAAGCCCACATACACATGGAAACTGAATAATACTCTACTCAATGACACCTTGGTCAAGGAAGAAATAAAAAAAGAAATCAAAGACTTTTGAATTCAATGAAAATGAAGGTACAACCTACCCAAATCTATGGGAAACAATAAAAGCAGTGCTAAGAGGAAAACTCTAGCTCTAAGTGCATCCAAAAAGAAACTGGAGAGAGCATACACTAGGGGCTTAATGGCACACCTTAATGTGCTGGAAGAAAAAGAAGTTAATTCACTCAGGTAGAGTAGAAGACAGGAAATCATCAAACTCAGGACTGAAATCATTCAAGTAGAAACAAAGTAAACCATACAAAGAATCAACAAAACCAGGAGTTGGTTCTTTGAGAAAATCAACAAGATAGATAAACCCTTAGCCCGACTAACCAAAAGATGCAGAGACAGTATACAAACTAAAAAAAATTAGAAATGAAAAGGGGGACATAACAACAGAAACTGAAGAAATTCAAAAGATCATCAGATCCTACTACAAATGTCTATACTCAAAACAAGTGGAGAATCTGGAGGAAATGGACAATTCCCTAGACAGACACCAAATAACAAAATTAAATCAGCATCAAGTAGATCAGCTAAATAGTCCCATAACCCCTATAGAAAAAGTAGGGTTTATAGAAAACCTCCCAACCAAAAAAAAAAAGTACGGGAACAGACAGATTTAGTGCAGAATTCTACCAGACCTTCAAAGAAGACTTAACACCAATACTCTTCAAACTATTCCACAAAATAGAGACAGAAGGGACACTGCCCAATTCATTCTTCGAAACCACAATTACGCTGATACCCAAACCACAAAAAGATCCAACAAAGTAAGAAAACTACAGGCCAATTTCTCTTTTGAATATCAATGCAAAAATACTAAATAAAATTCTTGCCAACCAAATCCAAGAGCACATCAAAATGATCCTTCACCATGATCAAGTAGGCTTCATCCCAGGGATGCAGGGATTGTTCAATATACAGAAATCCATCAATGTAATCCACTACATAAACAAACTAAAAGAAAAAAACCACATGATCATCTCATTAGATGCTGAAAAAGCATTCGAAAAATTCAGCATCCTTTCATGCTAAAAGTCTTGGGAAGAGCAGGAATTCAAGGCCCATAACTAAACATAGTAAAAGCAATCTACAGCAAACCAGTAGCCAACATCAAACTAAATGGAGAGAAACTTGAAGCAATCCCACTAAAATCAGGGACTAGATAAGGCTGCCCTCTCTCTCCATATCTTTTCAATATAGTACTTGAAGTTCTAGTGAGAGCAATTAGACAACATAAGGAAGTCACAGGGATACAAATTGGAAAGGAAGAAGTCAAAGTAATATTATTTGCAGATGATATGATAGTTTACTTAAGCGACCCAAAAAAACTCCACTAGAGAACTTCTACAGCTGATAAACAACTTCAGCAAAGTGGGTGGTTATAAAATTAACTCAAGTAAATCAGTAGCCTTCTTGTACTCAAAGGACAAGCAGGCTGAGAAAGAAGTTAGGGAAATAACACCCTTCACAATAGCCACAAACAACATAAAGTACCTTGGCGTAACTCTAACCAAACAAGTGAAAGATCTGTATTACAGGAACTTCAAGTCCTTGAAGAAAGAAATCGAAGAAGACATCAAGAAATGGTAAAATATTTCATGCTCTTGGATTGGCAGGATCAATATAGTAAAAATGGCCATCTTGCCAAAAGCAATATACAGATTCAATGCAATCCCCATCAAAATCCCAACTCAATTCTTCATAGATCTAGAAAGAGCAATTCTCAAATTCATCTGGAGCAACAAAAAACCCAGGATAGCTAAAACTATTCTCAACAATAAAAGGACTTCTGGGGGAATCAATATCCCTGACCTCAAGCAGTACTACAGAGCAATTGTGTTAAAAACTGCATGGTATTGGTACAGCAACAGGCAAGTAGATCAATGGAATAGGATTGAAGACCCAGAAATGAACCCACAGACTTATGGTCACTTGATCTTTGATAAAGGAGCCACAACCATCCAGTGGAAAAAAGATAGCCTCTTCAACAAATGTGCTGGTTCAACTGGAGGTCAACCTGCAGAAGAATGCGAATTGACCCACTCTTATATCCTTGTACTAAGATCAAATCCAAGTGGATCAAGGACCTCCACATAAAACCAGACACACTGAAACTATTAGAAAAGAAACTTGGGAAGACCCTGGAGAACATGGGCACAGGGGGGAACGTTCCTGAACAGAACACCAATAGCTTATGCTCTAAGATCAGGAATTGACAAATGGACGTCATAAAATTACAAAGTTTCTGTAAGGCAAAAGACACTGTCAGAAGGACAAAAGGGCAACCAACAAAGGAAAAGATCTTCACCAACCCCACATCCGACAGAGTGCTAATATCCAATATATACAAAGAACTGAAAATGTTAGATCCCAAAGAACCAAATAACCCTATCAAAAAATGGTGTACAGAGCTAAACAATAATTTTCACCAGAAGAAATTCAGATGGCTGAGAAACACCTTAAGAGATGTTCAACATCATTAGTCATCAGGGAAATGCAAATCAAAACAACCCTGAGATTCTACCTCACACCAGTCAGAATGGCTAAGATTAAAAACTCAGGAGACAACAAGTGCTGGCGAGGATGTAGAGAAAGAGGAACACTCCTCCACTGTTGGTGGGATTGCAAAATGGTAAAGCAGCTCTGGAAATCAGTTTGGCTATTCCTCTGAAAATTGGACATATCACTTCCAGAGCACCCTGGCATACCACTCCTGGGCATATACCCAGAAGATTCCCCTGCATACAATAAAGACACATGCTCCACTATGTTTATAGCAGCCTTGTTTATTATAGCCAGAAATTCGAAGGAGCCAAATATCCCTCAAAGCAGGAATGGATACACAAAATGTGGTATATTTATACAATGGAATACTACTCAGCAATTAAAAATAATGAATTCATGCAATTTGTAGGTAAATGGTTAGACCTGGAAAATATCATCCTGAGTGAATTAACCCAATCACAAAAGAATGCACATGAAATGCAATCACTGATAAGTGGATATTAATGAGCCCAGAAGCCCTAAATACTCAAGACACAAATAGCAAGTCAAATGATTCCCAAGAAGAAGAAAGGAGAGGACCCTGGGCCTGTAAAGATTGCATCCAGTTTAGTAAAGAAACCGAGGGGCGGGGGAATGATTGGGGAACAGTTGGGGGGGGAGAGGAACTATGGGAACTATGGTGGGTGGGAACTGGGAAAGGGGAAAGCCTTTGGAATGTAAACATAGAATATAGAAAATAAAATATTAAAAAAATTAATGAATTCATGCAATTTGTAGGTAAATGGCTAGACCTGGAAAATATCATCCTGCGTGAGTTAACCCAATCACAAAAGAATACACATGAAATGTAATCACTAATAAGTGGATATTAATGAGCCCAGAAACCCTAAATACTCAAGGCACAATTGGCAAGTCAAATGATTCCCAAGAAGAAGAGAGAGGATCCTGGGCCTGTAAAGATTGGATCCAGTTTTGTAGACCCAGAACAGAGAATTCGTGTGGGGGGGAATGATTGGGGAATAGTTGAGGGGGGGGGAGGAATTATGGGATATATGGTGGGGGGGACTGGGAAAGGGGAAAGCCTTTAGAATGTAAACATAGAATATAGAAAATAAAAATTAAAAAAAAATTGTATGGAGTAACAAAAAACCCAGGATAGCTAAAACTATTCTCAACAATAAAAGGACTTCTGAGGTAATCAATATCCCTGACCTCAAGCAGTACTACAGAACAACTGTGTTAAAAATTGCATGGTATTGGTACAGTGTCAGGCAAGTAGATCAATGGAATAGAATTGAAGACCCAGAAATAAACCCACAGAGTTATGGTCACTTGATCTTTGATAAAGGAGCTACAACCATCCAGTGGAAAAAAGGTAGGCTTTTCAACAAATGGTGCTGCTTCAACTGGAGGTCAACATGCGGAAGAATGCAAATTGACCCACTCTTATCACCTTGTACTAAGATCAACTCCAAGTGGATCAAGTACCTCCACATAAAGCCAGACACACTGAAACTAATAGAAAAGAAATTGGGAAAGACCCTGGAGGACATGGGCAGAGGGGGAAAGTTCCTGAACAGAACACCAATAGCTTCTGCTCTGAGATCAAGAATTGACCAATGGGACCTCATAAAATTACAAAGTTTCTGTAAGGCAAAGGACATTGTCAGAAGGACAAAATGGCAACCAACAAATTGGCAAAAGATCTTCACCAACCCCGCATCCGACAGAGAGCTAATATCCATATATACAAAGAACTCAAGAAGTGAGACCCCAAAGAACCATATAACAAAGAATTTTCACCTGAAGAAAATTGTATGGCTGAGAAGAACCTTAATAGATGTTCAATGTCATTAGTCATCAGGGAAATGCAAATCAAAACAACCCTGAAATTTCACCTCACACCAGTCAGAATAGCTAAGATTAAAAACTCAAGAGACAACAAGTGCTGGTGAGGATGTGGAGAAAGAGGAACACTCCTTCACTCTTGGTAGCATTGCAAGATTGTACAACCACTCTGGAAATCAGTCTGGCAGTTCCTCAGAAAATTGGGCATGACACTTCCCGAGAACCCTGTTATACCACTCCTGGGCATATACCCAGAGGATTCCCCTCCATGCAATAAAGACACATGTTCCACAATGTTCATAGCAGCCTTATTTATAATAGCCAGTAGTTGGAAGGAGCCCAGATGTCCCTCAAAAGAGGAATGGATACAGAAAATGTGGTATATCTACACAATGGAATACTACTCAGCAATTAAAATAATGAATTCATGCAATTTGTAGGCAAATGGTTGGATCTGGAAAACATCATCCTAAGCGAATTAACCCAATCATAAAAGAATACACATGAAATGCAATCACTGATAAGTGGATATTAAAGAGCCTAGAAGCTCTGAAAACTCAAGGCACAATTAGCAAATCAAAAGATTCCCAAGAAGAAGGAAGGAGAGGACACTGGTCCTGTTAAGACTGGTTCCAGTTTTGCAGGAGAGTACCAGAACAGAGAAAGGGTTGGAGGTGATTGGGGAATGGGCAGGGGAAGAGGACTTACGGGACATATGGTGAGGGGAGAACTGGGAAAGGGGAAAGCCTTTGGAATGTAAACAAAGAATATAGAAAATAAAAAAAAAACACGTTAATCCAGCTGGGTTATCAATCACATGGCCAACAACAACAACAACAAAAAAAAAAAAAAAAAAAAAAAAAGGAAAAAATCCTCACCAGCATCTGCAGTCACCTGAGATTTTTGTCTTAGTCATTCTGACTAGTGTGAGGTGATTTGCATTTCTCTGATGATTTACGATGTTATACATTTCTTTAGGTGCCTCATAGCCATGCAGTGTTCCTCAGTTGAGATTTTGTTTAGCTTTGTATCCCACTTTTCGTAGCGTTATTTGGTTCTCTGGAATCTAACCTCTTGAGTTCTTTGTATATATTGGATATTAGCCCTCTATCAGATGTAGGATTAGCAAAGTTCTTTCCCAATCTGTTGGTTGCTCTTTTTTTCCATTGACAGTGTCCTTTGCATTATAAAAGCTTTGTCATTTTATGAGGTCACATTTGTCAATTCTTGATCTTAGAGCATAAGCTATTGGTGTTCTGTTCATGAAAATTTCCCCTGTGTTCATGTGTTCCAGGCTCTTCCTTACTTTCTTTTCTATTAGTTTCAGAGTATCTGGTTTCATGTGGAGGTCCTTCATCCTCTTGGACTTGAGCTTTGTACAAGGAGATGAGAATGGGTAGATTTTCATTCTTTAACATACTGATTGCCAGTTTACTCACCACCATTTTTTGAAAATGCTGTCTTTTTCCTACTCGATAGTTTTAGCTTCTTTATTAAAGATCAAGTGCCCATAGAGGTGTGGTTCATTTCTGGGTCTTCAATTCTAGTCCATTGATCTACCTGCCTGTCTCTTTACCAATACCATGCAGTTTTTATCACAATTACTCTGTAGTAATGCTTGAGTTCAGGGATGGTGATTCCACCAGAAGTTCTTTTATTGTTGAAAATAGTTTTCACTATCCTGGATTTTGTTATTCCAGATGAAAATGGAAAATGATCTTTCTAACTCTGTGTAGAATTGAGTTGGAAATTTGATGGGGATTGCATTGAATCTGTAGATTGCTTTAGGCATGATGGCCTTTTTACTATGTTATTCCTAGCAATCAATGATCATGGAAGATCTTTCCATCTTCTGAGATCTTCGATTTCTTTCTTCAGAGACTTGAAGCTCTTGTCATACAGATCTTTCACTTGTTTAGTTAGAGTCACACCTTTGTGAAAAGTATTGTCAGCCTGTTTATCCTTTGAGTAAAGAAAGGCAATGAAATTAAGTTAATTTTATATCCAGCAACTTTGCTAAAGTTTTTGTTTTGTTTTGTTTTGCTTTGCTTTGCTTTGCTTTGTTTTGTTTTAAAAATCAGGTTTAGGAGTTCTCTGGTGGAATTTTTGGGGTCACTTAAGCATACTATCATACAATCTGCAAATAGCGATATTTCCATTTCTCCCTTTCCAGTTTGTATCCCTTTGATCTTCTTTTGTTGTCTAATTGCTCTGGCTAAGGCTTCGAGTACTATATTGAACAGGTAGGGAAAGAGTGAACAGCCTTGAATACTCCCTGATTTTAGTGGGATTGCTTCAAGTTTCTCTCCATTTAGGTTGATGTTGATTACTGATTTGCTGTATATTGGTTTGACTATATTTAGATCTGGGCCTTTAATTCCTGATTTTCCAAGACTTATATCATGAAGGGGTGTTAGATTTTTGTCAAATGCTTTCTCAGCATCTAAGGAAATGATCATTTGTATTTTGTCTTTGAGTTTATTTACATAGTGGATTATGGTGATGGATTCTCATATATTGTACTATCCCTGCATTACTGAGATGAAGCCTACTTTGTCATGGTGGATGACTGTTTTGATGTGTTCTTGGATTTGTTTTGTGAGGATTTTATTGAGTAGTTTTGCGTCAATATACATAAGGCAAAGTGGTCTGAAGTTCTCTTCCTTTGTTGAGTCTTTGTATAGTGTAGGAATCAGAATAATTTAGGTTTCATAGAATGAATTGGGTAGTATTCCTTCAGTTTCCAATTTGTGGAACAGTTTGAAAATTATTAGTATTAAGTCTTCTTAGAAGGTCTGAAAGAGCTTTACACTAAAACAATCTGTTCCTGGGTTTTTTCTCTTTTTTCTTTTATTCTATATTCTTTGTTTACATTCCAAAGGCATTCCCCTTTCCCAGTTCCCCCCCACCATATGTCCCATAAGTCCTCCCCCCCAACTATTCCCCAAATACCCTTTACCATTTCTCTGTTCTGGTACTCTCCCACAAAACTGGATCCAATCTTTTCAGGCCCAAGGTCCTCTCCTTTCTTCTACTTGGGAATCATTTGACTTGCTAATTGGTCCTTGAGTATTTAGGGATTCTGGGCTCATTAATATCCACTTATCAGTGCATTTCATGTGTATTTAGTTTGATGTTGGCTACTGGTTTGCTGTAGATTTCTTTTACTATGTTTAGGTAGGGCCTTAATTTCCTGCTCTTTCCAAGACTTTTAGCATGAAAGGATGCTGAATTTTGTCGAATGCTTTTTCAGCATCTAATGGGATGACCATTTTTTTTCTTTTGGTTTATTTATGTAGTGGATTACATTGATGGATTTCTGTATGTTGAACCATCCCTGCATCCCTGGGATGAAGCCTACTTGATCATGGTGAATGATCGTTTTGATGTGCTCTTGGATTCGGTTGGCAAGAATTTTATTTAGTATTTTTGCATCGATATACATAAGGGAAATTGGCCTGTAGTTCTCTTTTTTTGTTGGACCTTTGTGTAGTTTTGTTATCACCATAATTGAGGCTTCGAAGAATGAGTTGGGCAGTGTCCCTTCTGTTTCTATTTTGTGGAATAGTTTGAAGAGTATTGGTGTTAAGTCTTCTTTGAATGTCTGGTAGAATTCTGCACTAAAACCATCTGGTACTTTTTTGGGTTGGGAGGCTTTCTATAATCCCTTCTATTTCTTTATGGGACTATTTAGCTGATCTAATTTATCCTGATTTAATTTTGGTATTTGGTATCTGTCTAGGGAATTGCCCATTTCTTCCAGATTCTCCAGTTGTGTTGAGTATAGACCTTTGTATTAGGATCTGATGATCTTTTGAATTTCCTCAGTTTCAGTAGTTATGTCTCCCTTTTCATTTCTAATTTTGTTAATTTGGATACTGTCTCTGTGTCCTTTGGTTAGGCTGGCTAAGGGTTTACCTATCTTGTTGATTTTCTCAAAGAAGCAGCTCCTGGTTTTGTTGATTCTTTGTACAATTTTCTTTGTTTCTACTTGATTGATTTCAGCCCTGAGTTTGATGACTTTCTGTCTTCTACTCCTCCTGGGTGAATTAACTTTTTTTTCGTCCAGGACTTTAAGGTATGCCCTTAAGCTGCTAGTGTATGCTCTCTCCAGTTTCTATTTGGATGCACTTAGAGCTTTTAGTTTTCCTCTTAGCACTGCTTTCATTGTTTCCCATAGATTTGGGTAGGTTGACCTTTAGTTTCATTGAATTCTAAAAAGTCTTTTTTTATTTCTTCCTTGACCAAGGTGTCATTGAGTAGAGTATTAGTTTCCATGTGTATGTGGGCTTTATGTTGTTTTTGATGCTATTGAAGATCACTCTTACTCCATGGTGATCTGATAGGAGGCATGGGATTAGCTCAATCTTCTTGTATTTGTTGACATCTGTCTTGTGACCAATTATATGAACAATTTTGGAGAAGGTACCATGAGGTACTGAGAAAAAGGTTTATTCTTCTGCTTTAGGATGAAATGTTTTATATATACATATACATATACATACCTACATACCTACATATATATATATATATATATATATATATATATATATATATGTTAAATCCAATTGGTCCAAAGTTTCAATTACTTTCACTGTGTCCCTGTTTAGTTTCTGCTTTCCTGATTGGTCCATTGAGGATAGTGGAGTGTTGAAGTCACCCACAATTATTGTGTTAGCTGCAATGTGTGCTTTAAGCTTTAGTAAGGTTTCTTTTACGAATGACGGTGCCCTTGCATTTGGAGCATAGATGTTCAGTATTGAGAGCTCTTCTTGGTGGATTTTCCCTTTGACCAGCAAGAAGTGACCTTCAGAGTCTCTTTTGATGACTCTACGTTGAAAGTCAATTTTATCTGATATTAGAATGGCTACTTCAGCTTGTTTCCTGAGACCATTTGCTTGTAAAATTATCTTCCAGCCTTTTACTCTAAGGCAGTGTTTGCCTTTAACACTGAGATGTGTTTCCTGTATGCAGCAAAATGTAGGGTCCTGTTTCCATATCCAGTCTGTTAGTCTATGTCTTTTTATTGGAAAATTGGGTCCATTGATGTTAAGAGATATTAAGGAATAGTAATTATTACCTCCTGATATTTTTGAAATTATTTTTTTTATATTTGAGAGGTTATCTTCTTTTGGGTTTGATAAGAGTAGGTTTCTATCTTGCTTCTTCCGGGGTGTAGTTTCCTTGCTTGTGTTGGTGTTCTCCCCCTATTATCCTTTGTAGGGCTGGGTTTGTGGAAAGATAACATGCAAATTTGGTTTTGTCATGGAATACCTTGATGTCCTGGTGGGACGTGTGCACAGAGGGTTGTGGAACAGTCTTAGCTCCCTGGATGCTAAATGAAATCCTTTAGATCTTCAAGAACTAGACATGTTAGAACATTAGACTCTTAATTTCAAGATTATGGGTTTGAGCCCATGAATTGGGCACCATTTGTAGTTTAAAAATGTTAAAAATAAATCCCACTGCAGTGTTTCTTCCCACCTTAGAATACAGCCTTTATATTTTTAAATATGCCTTTGGCAGCATGATAATTGGGCAACTGTCCACTCTCCTGTTTTTACAATCAACTTTTTATTCTATTTTCCAATTTATTGCTTACTTTGTTTTATCCTAACTGCTCTTAGCTCAAATGGGCCAGCCCACTTGGCCATATTTTTATGGCTTAGTGAACACGTGGTGGCTGTCCTTTATACTCTCCGGCAGGTTCTTCTATCCCATGATGGCTCCCCTTGCCTGTTTCTCTCCTCATGGTTTTTTCTCTCTATGTCCACAAAATCTCAAAGTCACCCATGTCTCTTCACCCTAGCTATTGGGTGTCTACATCTTAATTTACCAGTCAGAATTAACTGAAGGCAGGGTACTTCATTGTCTGCAGACTCTCTCATATTTGGCACAAACAGGTTTAGGGGCTTCAAATTAGTATTAGGATATAAGCAACATTAAGCCAACGCACCACATTCTACTTCAAAATATCCAGATTAAGGTGTGCCCATCTTCTTAAAATTATTTAATTAAGAAAGACAATGTGGTTCATCCATTTACCTAGTCATTTGGATTTCAGTTAATTCCAAATGTAGAATGCTCATCATGTACAACAAAACAAACTGGATTGCTATTTTTACATAAAAAACAAATTCCAAGTTGATAAACCAATGGATTTTATTGGGTTTACTCATGATATTACAGGTAAGGTGTTTCTTAAAAAAGAGAAATGTCTTACAAACAGCAGCATCATTGAAGATAATTTCAGGAAGAATGACAGCTCACAAAATTTGAATATGTGGAATACACTGAGCAGTCTGATGGGAACTCAACAAGTTTGAGTACATATTTACAAGTAACTCAGTAAATCTAGTAGCTCAACTGGTTTTAGTTTCCTTTAGATAATTTGGTTGGTCTCTGCATCTATATTCCTTTAGTTATTTTCTCTAGTCCCTGCTTCTAATTTGCTAGGTTTATTGCAAAGTTTCCTTTTCAACCTTGCCCCTCTGAGTATTTAAGTAAGAGGCTTGGAAAATCTTGTCAGATTCAGGGCCTTTCTGTGGCTGAGTTTATTTTTTGTGTTAATGGGGCGTTGATGCAGATTGCTATGTTTTACCTCCCTATAGAACAACCTGTTGCTTCACCTACTTTTTGTTCTAAACTATTTTTCCTGACTAATACAGGTCAGCATATTTTAACCTTATTTTATTAAATATTTTCTTTACTTACATTTCAAATGTTATTTCCTTTACTAATTTCCCCTCCAAACCACTCCTAAACAATTCCCCCACCCTGCTCACCAGTCCACTAACTCCCGTTTCCCTGTCCTGGCATTCCCCTATACTGGGACATTGAGCCTTCCCAGGACCAAGGGCCTCTCCTCCTTTTGGTGTCCAAAAAGGCCATACTCTGCTAAATATGTAGCTGGAGGCATGGGTCCCTCCATGTGTCCTCTTTGGTTGGTGGTTCCTAGGAGGTCTGGGGGTACTAGTTGTTTCATATTGCTGTTCCTCCTATGGGACTGCAAACCCCTTCAGCTTCTTGGGTCCTTTCTCTAGTTCCTCTATTGAGAACCATGTGCTCAGTTCAATGGTTGACTGAGAGCATCCCCCTCTGTATTTGTCAGACACTGGCAGAGCCTCTCAGGAAACAGTTATATCAGGTTCCTGTCAGAAAGTACCTGTTGGCATCAACAATAATGTCTGGGTTTGATAACTGTATATGGGATGGATCCCCAGGTGAGGCAGTCTCTGGATGGACTTTCCTTCAGTTTCTGCTCTACACGTTGTCTCTGTATCTCCTCCTGTGGGTATTTAGTTGCTCCTTCTAAGGAGGAGCAGGGTATCCATATTTTGGTCTTCTTTCTTCTTGAACTTTGTTTAGTCTATGAAGTGTATCTTAAGTATTCTTAGCTTCTGGGCTAATATCTACTTATCAGTGAGTGCATACCATGCATGTTCTTTTGTGATTGGGTTATTTCACTCAGAATGATATTTTGTAATTCCATCCACTTGTCTAAGAATTTAATGAATTAATTATTTTTTATAACTAAATAATATTCCATCATGTAAGTGAACCACATTTTCTGTGTCCATTCTTCTGTTGAGGGACATCTAGGTTCCTTTCAGCCTCTGGTTATTATAAATAAGACTGTTATGAATGTAGTGAAACAAGTGTCCTTATTACATGTTGGAGAATCTTCTGGGTATATGCCCAGGAGTGGTATGGCAGGGTCCTCTGGTAGTACTATGTCCAATTTTCTGAGGAACTGGAAAACTGATTTTCAGAGTAGTTGTACCAGCTTACAATCCCACCAACACATCCTCACCAGTATCTGCTCTCATCTGAGTTTTAGACCTTAGCTATTATTCTGACTGATGTGAGGTAGAATCTCAGGGTTGTTTTGATTAGCATTTCCCTGATGATTCAGGATGTTGAACATTTCTTTAGGTGCTTCTCTGCCATTCAGGATTCCTCAGGTGAGAAATTTTTGTTTAGCTTTGAATCCCATTTTTAATAGGGTTATTTGGTTCTCTGGCATCTAACTTCTTGAGTTCTTTATATATATTGGATATTAGTCCTCTGTTGGATATAGGGTTGGTAAAGATCTTTTTCCAATCTGTTGGTTGCCATTTTGTCCTATTGACAGTGTCCTTTGCCTTATAGAAGCTTTGTAATTTTATGAGGTCCCATTTGTCAATTCTTGATCTTAGCACATAAGCTATTGGTGTTCTGTTCAGTAAATTGTCCCCTGTGTCCATGTGCTCTAGGCTCTTCCCCACTTCCTTTTCTATTAGTTTCAGTGTAACTGGTTTTATGTGGAGGTCCTTGATCCACTTGGACTTGAGCTTTGTACCAGGATATAACAATGGATAGATTTTCATTCTTTTGCATACTAACTACCAGTTGGACCAGCGCTATTTGTTGAAAATACTATCTTTTTTTTCTACTGGATGAAATTAGCTCCTTTGTCAAAGATCAACTGACTATAGGTGTGTGGGGCTCATTTCTGGGTATTCAATTCTTTTCCACTGATCTACCTTCCTGTCACTGTGTCAATACCACACAGTTTTTTTTTTTTTTTAATCACCATTGCTCTATAGTATAGCTTGAAGTCCAGGATGATGATTCCACAGGAAGCTCTTTTATTGTTGAAAATAGTTTACACTATCCTGGGTTTTTTGTTATTTCAGATGAATTTGGAAATTGCTCTTTCTAATTCTATGAGGAATTGAGTTGGTATTTTGATGGGCATTGCATTGAATCTATAGACTTCTTTCGGCAAGATGACCCTTTTTACTATATTAATCCTGACAAACCATGACCATGGGAGATCTTTCTATCTTCGGAGATCTTTGATTTCTTTCTCCAGACACTTGAAGTTCTTGTCATAGAGATCTTTCACTTGTTTAGTTATAGTCACACCAAGGTATTTTATATTATGAAGGGAATTGTTTCTCTATCAACGTTTTTTATCCTTTGAGTACAGAAAGGCCACTGATTTGTTTGATTTAATTTTATATCCAGCCATTTTCCTGACGTCTTTTTAGGGTTAGGAGTTCTCTTATGTAATTTTGGGGGTCACTTAAGTATAATATCATATCATCTTCAAATAGTGATATTTTGACTTCTTCATTTCCAATTTGTATCTGTTTTACCTCCTTTTGTTAACTAATTTCTCTGTCTAGGACTTTGAGTACTATTTTGAATAGGTATGGAGAGATTGGCAGCCTTCTCTAATCCCTGATTTTAGTGATATTGCTTTAAGTTTCTCTCCATTTAGTTTTATACTGACTACTGGTTTGCTGTATATTGCTCTTACTATGTTTAGGTATGGGACTTTGTAACTGCCTGCAGTTATGTCAAACGGGTTACTGGGTTACCTGGAAAGGAAGCTGGGGATAGAATGGAGTGGCAAGGAAAACATGAAGCCAAGACAAATAGATTTTCTGATCAAGGCTCGAAGTTTATGAGATTTTTTGTTTGTTTGTTTTTTTCAAGACAGGTTTTCTCTGTGTAGTCCTGGCTGTCCTAGAACTTGCTCTGTATACCAGGCTGGCCTCAAACTCAGAAATCCGCCTGCCTCTGCCTCCCAAGTGCTGGGATTAAAGGCATGTGCCATAACCGCCCGACAAGGCTTGAAGATTAATGGGGGATCTCCAAATATATATAGGTGGGAGGGACCCTTACCTCAAAGGCTGGAAACTCTCACAGAACTTGTTTGCTTGCTCTGCAGGTGGCTAGTGTCAGGTGGCTAATGCTTCTCAGGAAACTGTAGGTCCTTGGAGAACAATGGGCTTCACCTTGGTCTGAGTGCTCCACCCTACATGGAGTGGTAGTGACTAGCACAGGAATTCCTGCTCAAAGGCTGGGAGAGGAATTTCACCTTGGTCAATGTCAAGTTCCTGCCAGGTGGCATGGCACCCCAATATGGCTCTCTACAGGCCTTGAATTCCTGAACTTTCCAAGTGTTTTTATCATGAAGGAGTGTTGGATTTTGTCAAATGCTTTCTCAAAATCTAATGAAATGGTCATGTGTTTTTTTTTCTTTGAGTTTGTTTGTTAATATAATGGATTACATTTCTGGATTTCCTTATATTGAACCATTCCTGCATGCCTCAGATGAAGCCTACTTGATCATGATGGATGATCATTTTAATGTGTTCTTTGCAAGAATTTTATTGAGAATTTTTGCGTTGATATTAATAAGGGAAATTGGTCTGATGTGCTCCTTTTTTGTAGGGTCTTTGTGTGGTTTAGGTATCAGAGTAATTGTGGCTTTATAGAATGAGTTGGGTAGAGTTCCTTCTGTTTCTATTTTGTGGAATAGTTTGGAGAATATTGGTATTAGGTCACCTTTGAAGGTCTGATACAATTCAGCAGTATACCCATATACTCCTGGGCTTTACTTATTTGGGAGAGTGTTTTGGTGACTGCTTTTATTTCATGAGTGGTTATGTGACTCTTTGGATCATTTAACTAATCATGATTTAACTTTGGTAACTGATATCTGTCTAGGAAATTGTCAATTTCATCAAGATTTTCCTGTTTAGTTGTGTAAAGTCTTTTGTAGTAGGAGCTGATGATTTTTTGGATTTCCTCGAATTCTGTTATGTCTCACTTTTTATTTCTAATTTTGTTAATTCAAATACTGTCATTCTGCCCGCAGGTTAGTCTTGCCAAGTGTTTTTATATCTTGCTGATTTTTCTCAAAGAACCAGCTCCTAGATTGGTTGATTCTTTTTACCATTTTTTGTTGTTTTTGTTGTTTCTTCTTGCATGGTTTCAGTCCCATGTTTGATTATTTCCAGCCTTTTACTCCTCTTGGTTGTATTTGCTTCTTTTTGTTCTAGAGCTTTCAGATGTGCTGCCAAGCTGCTAGTGTATGGTCTCTCCAGTTTTTTGTTTTTTGTTTTTGGAGACCCTCAGAGCCATGAGTTTTCCTCTTATGTCCTAAACTACCATATTGTTTCACATTGCCTTCACTTCCTATTTCTCAGGAAGCTTCCCTCTATTGGGAGGTTTTAATCTGAGAGGAAACTGATAGACAAGAGAAATGAATGGTCCAAGCACCTATAGTTAGCAAGATCTTGGACTCTATGGAGGAGCCTGCTACTATATCTAGTTCTATTTTGTATTTTCCTTTTCCTTTTCAGCTGACTAAAATTTCATTGTGTATATATACCACATTTTCACTACCTGTTTATCAATTGATGGATGCCTATGCTGATTACATTTGCTTAATTTTCTGACTACAGGAACCATGAATGTTCATGAATAACTCTTTGCAGCTTTTAAAGTAAAAGAAGAATGAATTGATGAAACTAGAAACAAAACCCCTATTATGTAGAAGCATATCATAAAAATTAACATAATTATTTAAATGAAAATTCTCCAATGAAATTTAAGTGAATCAAAACTCCCATAACTTCATCTTTCAAGTGAATAGTTTGTATATAAAAGCTCTCTTAATTTAGAAAAGATGTTTATGCACATGGCCACAGAACAGTGGGAATGACTAAAGCTCATTTGGGTGTGGTTAATATTCAAGAATCTTTAGGGACAGTAGAGCAAACTCCCAGGCAAATTGTCTCATTATGGGTCTGAAGTGTTCCTAAGGTTAGCAAACCTTGAAAGACAAACATACATTTCTCTAAATGCTCCTGAACCAAAATTACATCAATGTGTTCTTTAATTCTTGTATTTTAAAACCCATAATTTTTCTGTGGTAAGAGCCTCAGAACCATTGAAGGCCTCACAGCTAAAGATTTGCCAAAGCCAATTGTGGTACAGGCACACGAGCCAGTTCTCACTTTTTTCTTTTTCTTCTTGGAACATTGAATATGGAACCACTCTTGCCCCTCTCAGGTTCACAGACACTGGACTCTAAATTGAGGTTATCTTCATAATGAGGCTGATATAGTGTCCCTAGAGGAAATACAAGTCTTCCAATTTTAAGATATTTCATCCAAACTAAATTCCACCTCAGCACCATGGTGAAGAACTCAGAGCACCCTTCTGTATCCTGGTAATTCTAAACAGAAACTCTACATCCCCTTCATACATTGACTGTTGTGAAGGTACATCTATTGCTAAGGTGTGCACCTTGATGAGGTCCATGTGCTTCCATAATGATGAACAAAGTGTAGGTACACTGAAACATTTTAATTACCTATATACATATGCACACATGCACATCTTGAAGCATTATTAATTCTTTTTCTTCAGACAGAAATTTTAAATTGGTTTATTTTCTTATATTCCTTGTCTAATAATTGTAAGGATAAAAGCTCAAGGTTTTATAGGACCCTTCCCATGTAAATTAGAGATATAATATTTCACAAAGGATAGCCATAGTGCAACATAGTATATGTCTCATAGTTTATAATGGATGATTTTTTTGTATTGTGTAAAATTACTTAATTTAGAAGGTTAAATATCTTTACCTCTAACCCAGGGTCTCTATAGCTCCTCAGTACTAACAAATATACCACAAATTGAAAAAGAAGGCTGTTGTCTATCTCTTCTATACTCTGAAGGCTCAAAGAAAAAAATGGATATCAGGGATCATGGTCACACTATCAAAACCAGGATTATATGTCAAATATTTAAATATAATCTTATTTACTTCCTAAATTCTACTGGAAAAATTAGCAAGAATATATAATTTTGGCATATTCATAACACATAAGGAAGGAAAAATACAATAAAGTATTTTATGAGCAATAATTAAAAATATAACTGAATTTAAAACAGGTTATGTTTTATTTACCTAAAAATTAGTTTTGTATAATGGTCATTAGATGCAATGTCCAGCCGTTGCTTTTTATGAAGGTAATGTATAGTACAAATCAATATCTTTATTTGTTAAATACTTTCTTGTTACCTTTCTTTTAGTTGTTAAACATGGCTCAATGTTTTAATTCACTTTTACTGCAAACATTATCCTGATGTGGAATCTCAGCCTCTCATTCCAGGAGAGTGAAGAAGGAAAATAATGCATAAATAGATAATACATGCAGGGGCATCTAGAAAGTTGTGGGTAGGAGCCAGTCTCAACAGTGTCAATGGAGGTGACATGGTAAAGATACATTTAGGGAAATAAGGGAAAGGCTGGCACTTTCTTAGCCTGTGAGTCATAATGCCCGTTATTGTTACTCCTTTTAACTTTGGAATACAACATTTAATAACATATTGAAATGTTTTTGTAAAATTTCTCTCTCAAGGTAGATAGCCTGGTACAAATCTTAACAATTTTCTTATGTTATTCTGGATAAATACTGTGTGTCTAAATGGGTAGTTTGGGGATTAGAGTATGGCTGATCCAACACCGATCAGCATGTAAATCATGCAAACCTAAATTTTCAGATTTGTGCACACTATTTTAAGACAAAGTGTGTCTTTTTATTCATCACAAATTTAATATATATATGTATATATATACATATGTATTACTTATGATAAAACCAGTAACAAATCAAAAATGAATATTAAGATATAATACTATCATCATACTAAGTGAGGTAATTCAGTCTCAAAAGAATACCCATGGTATGCATTCACTGATAAGTGGATATTAGTCTAGAATCTTGGGACACCAAAGACACAATCCACATACCAAATGATGTCCAAAAAAGGAAGGAGTAGACCCTGGTTCTGGAAAGGCTAAAAGGATCAGTGTAGGAGAATACCAGAACAGGGAAGTGGGAAGGGGTGGATGGGGGAACATGGGGAAGTTGGCATGTGGGACATTTGGGGGGCAGAGAACCAGAAAAAGGGAAATGAAATGTAAATATAGTATATATCCAATAAAAAAGATATAGTACCATCATAGACATGAATACTGTTACTATTTGACACATCTCTCTTGTATTTCTCCTGTAAGTATGTGAGCATTTGTTCATTTTTATGTTTTTTAAATTTTTTTAAATTTTTTGAATTTTTGTTTTTTTCGAGAAAGGGTTTCTCTGTGTAGCCCTGGCTGTCCTGGAACTCACTCTGTAGACCAGGCTGGCCTCAAACTCAGACATCCTCCTGCCTCTGCCTCCCTGAGTGCTGGGATTACAGGCATGTGCCACCACCATCCAGCTATTTGTTTATTTTTAATTAGAACTATTTATATTGGAAGCATTGTTTTATAAAAATGTCATCATAACATACATAAAATTTCACATTGGTACCTACCATGTAAGTTTTAAATCTCCAAAAAGTAACACTTATCTAGCCAACTTCAAAGAAAAGGAAACAATAAAGATAATTCTTAGTCTGTAATGTCAAAGTGAAGAAGTATACATTGGCACTGTGTTAGGTAGTCCTGTGATTTGAAGTTTGTCTCTAAGATCTAGTTGCATCGGTGTATATGAAAAGCCTCCCACAGCTCTGCAACTTCTGTTCTGCTCCAATTTAGCTTCTTCTCTTCTAAGATGCCAGCAGGTGACATCCTTGCAAATTCTGTGTAGTAAATCTATTTATGTGGATATATTTGAAGAAAACTGGGACAGTGAATGTTAGGAGGCTAATTGATTTTGTTGGAGGGTGAGAATCAGGGCTGGGAAGAGAACCTCAAATGTCTGTCTCCAGTATGCTGAGTTCTCTGCCACTCAGCAAAACCATACAGATCACCCCACCCTGCCACTTTGGAACACTGACTTACCCAGTATGAAAATCTGAGGGTTCTGTGGTTTTAACATCACTAACCATTATGGGCAAAAGGCTGCTTTCAATCCCAGTGTGGTTTCCTTCTGGACATCCCTTCTTTCCAGGACAGGATTCCAGCTTCGTTTTGGCAGTATGATGGTTCTTTGCCTCCAGCAGTCATATCTTACACCATTGTCAAACCCATTTAATCTGCACTGACTATTATTCTGGATCACTCCACTGAAGCTGAGGCCAATTCTATATTCATTTTGACTTTTCGTTTGCAGACAATTTTTGTCACAGTGCAATTTGTTTGGGGGCAGAATGGAGTCTATGATTATAGGCTAGCATTACATTAGTCAGAGCAAACTGGAGCATTCACAGCTGTTTCTCCTTTGTGGTGCAGTTTAAAAGTTATGTTTTATTAAACTTTTCTTGAAAAATATATATTCATGTCTCATCAACAATGAAGATTGGTGATTGTTTTGAAGAATTCATAATCAATATATGAACTCAAATTACAAAGCACCATCTTGTTTTTTTTTTCTCACACCACTGTATACCAATGTACAAAATGAAAGGACATCTGAAGTCTGTGATGAATTAACAAAATAGGAATATTTTTTATATATAAGCTGTAAATTTGATGTTAAATAGTGTTTTATTAATGAGCTGTATCAAAGCAGTTGTTTTGAATCTCCTTAAAGAGGAAGTAAGTGCACATAAAAAGTGAGATACCATTAAATATGTTCTTTTATTTTTACATGAGCAATATACACTCACTGGTAATTTATTAGTTTGTACAAACCTGGTAATAAATGTTTAATCTCTTACCTTAAAGTCTATCAGACAGCCGGGCGGTGGTGGCACACGCCTGTAATCCCAGCACTTGGGAGGCAGAGGCAGGCGGATTTCTGAGTTCAAGGCCAGCCTGGTCTACAGAGTGAGTTCCAGGACAGCCAGGGCTACACAGAGAAACCCTGTCTCGAAAGAAAAAAAAAAGTCTATCAGACAAACTCACAACAAGCATCATTGTTATGCTTGATAATGTATAAATGCAAAGCTCTTGAAGAATTGGGGATATTTTCCCCTTAAAGGATGGCATGATGGTAAATTAGAATTTAATTTCCAAACAACTTAATCTATTTAAATCCCTTTAAAAGTTTACTAGTTCTCAGTTTCTAATCATGGTCTGTTACATTTTTTGTTTTACACAAGTATCATAACTTACACAGTTTTGGCTTCTCCCTCATCTTTTAATACCCAGATAAAATAGTTCTAACTACTTCATACCTAAACTACTTCACAGTTCTGCATAGGTTGCTATGTTATACAGAGTACTCTTGAGCTTTTTGGGGAACCAATATTTCTTTCTCTTTTTTTGGTTATTTAATTTATTTACATTTCAAATATAATTCCCCCTTCCAAGTTTCCCCTCCAGAAATTTCCTATCCTATATCCCTTCCCCCTGCTTCTATGAGGGAGCTACCCCCACTCATTTCTACCTCCCCACCCTAGCATTCTCCTATGTTAAGGCATAGGGTCTCCACAGGATACAGGGCCTCCCCTCCCATTGATGCCAGATAAGGCAATCCCCAATTACATAAGCAGCTGGAGCCATAGGTCCCTCCATGTGTATATTTTAGATGGGGTTTAGTACCTGGGACCTCCGGGAGGGGGTGCGGGGGGGGCAGTCCAGTTGGTTGTTATTGTTGCTCTTCCTATGGGGTTGCAAACCCCTTCAGCAAGGAGATAGTATTTCAAATGAGTAAAATTTCACATTTCTTAGAACAACAGAACAAAAGATGATCACTCAAGTTTTATAATTTTTAGATTAACAGCAGATATTGCTGAGGCAGTTATTGACATAACTGGAAACCTTTACAACACAGTGAATCACGCTGTTAAGTATTCTTTATATTTATTTCTGACTTAACTATTACAATATTTCTGTCTTATGTTCACATTTTTAAGAATATGAAAAGTAGCACAAAACCGTGATACCTGTTTAATAAGTAGGTAGATATAGTAGAAGTACACACTTAATGACATGAAAAATGATCATGATATAAAACAATCAAACACTGTAAAATAGTGTGCAATACAAACATTTCATATATATATATATATATATATATATATATATATACTGGAAACAAATAAAATTGAATGTCAAACATCATATATATATATATATATATATATATATATATATATATATATATATACTGGAAACAAATAAAATTGAATGTCAAACATCTTACTAGTAAGAAAGGCAAAATTCTCTCATCATAGATTGGCCTATGTTCAACTCTAATATTCAATAATATTATTCATTGATTTTGCTGCCAGAAATATTCTCATAAAACATGATGGAGAGCACACACTTTCTGTTATTGTGTGCAATATAAGAAATTGAAATAAGTGCTTACCATGTGGTAAATACCCCTACCACTAAACTGTATCAGCAAATCTATTTTATAAGAGTTTATTTTTAAAATTGTATATTAATAGATGTGAAGTTTAGTCTTCATGCAGGTCCCCAACAACTGAAGCAGGGCTGTCCTTGACTTTATTGCCTGCCTGTGTATACCATTCCTCCTAACTGGACTGCCTTGTTTGGCTTCACTGGGAAAAAATGTACCTAGGGAGGGGGGAGGGTCTATGTCAGGGAGACTAGGAGACAGGGACTGCAATCAGGATGTATAGTGAAAAAATAAATTGCTAAGTGAAAAATGTATATTCTGAGTGGATTTTATTAAACTTTTGATAGCATTGGCCAATGAAAGCAGCTACAACTAAAATTTCCTTTGTGAAAAAGTTTATATTTGATTTATTTACTGGGAGCCATTCCAATGTTCTGATTCAACCTTGTTTTAGATTTGGAGATTTATAAAGTGTAGTGAAATGAACCAAAAACAGGCAAAGGAAGGGAAGGAAAAGAAAGATTTGGGGATGAAAGGAGGTAGATGTGACCAGGCAGGCTGCAATTAGGTTACTTAAGAACCTAACCATTAGGTTACTTAAGGACACAGGGCTGGTATGGCCTCTATGCTGAAATAATAAACAAAAAATGCCTAGTTTGAACCATGTGAAGCAAAAGCTTAGGAATTCGAATTATACCCATGTGTCTGTCGTCCTAGATTTAACTCAACAGCTCCTGGCCTGGAAAATAATGAAAGTTAGTTCGCCAAACCTTTTTAGTCTAAATATTACTTGGAAAAATGCATGGTGACTGTAGAATTGTCTGTCTTTGTTAAGAGATGTTAAAAAGCTTATCCATTTGCAGTATTTATCTTTACTTTTCAGATTGTATTTCCTTAAACATCTGTGTGCTTCATAAATGTATATTTTTACTTTAAATATTGACACATGAAACAAGCATTTATAATCTTAAGGGGCTTCTGTGAATCAAACCCTTTTGAACTGGCTTGAACAAAATTGCATTTTATTTTATCTTTGGAGAGAAGAAATGAAGAAAACCTAAGTTCAAGTCTCTAGAGTCTTATGATAAAAGTAGTAAGACATTCCATGTTTTCTACAGGAGAGCCAGCTCACTGCTGTGTCCTTGGGTTAACCTCTATTCCTCATTACTACTCTTCTTTTCTATGATTACCCCCATTAAATAAGCTTTCTTGAATTCCATGTGTAGCCTAGGAGTCACTGACAACTGAGAGCTACAGGATGAGGGAGAGCAGATTTTCTTTGTGAATGTGGTCTCTGGGAAGCTCTTCATGTTCCAGCAGATTCTCTAACACCTGTGAACATACAGCTGGTATCAAGAATTCTCAGTGCTTAAAATAAAATAGTCCATGAAGTTTATGGGCGATTATGGCAGGGAAGTATAGGGGATGAGGCGTAGGGAAAGGATGAATTATGCATGTATGAAATTCTCAAACAATAAAAATACCAATAAAATGGATAACTTTCTTTCAAGTATGCCTTTGCTTCATGTTCTGTCTTTTTAAAGAAAATTAAAGTGAAAATATTATGCACAGATGTATAAGGAGTCATTTTTTGAACCAAAGTCTTAAACACAGTAAAAGTTTTTACTTTAACACAGACACACAAACACACACACACACACACACACACACACACACAAGAGCTACTCTTAGCACTATAACACACTTTACTCATGGTCCTGCTTGAGAAAAACATGTCCAGTTTCTACCTTCTGGTACCACTTCAGTTAGGGACCTGAGACTGGAACTGCTAACCCCATGTTCCCTAGACCGAGATCCTAGACTGTTGCAGCCAACTCCATCCACCTATGCCAGTTACAGCCACCATTCTCTTGCAGTCTTGATCCCTTCCCTAGACAGAAACACTCCTGCAGCACTCTAGATACCAAATATTATTTCTTTTATAAGCTTTTTGTGGGCCTGCTTCTCTTCTCTTTTTCCTTATGGATTATGATAATGTGAACATTGATTTATGTGGCATTTTTCCAAAAGGCACATAGGCTCTTTTCATTTTTATTCTTTTTTTCTTCTCTAACTGAACAACATGATTTCCCCCTGCATTCAATAAAGCCTGCTTCTGAAACTGCCTAATTAAATGATGTGGTTTAGTGGAAATTGCAGCTTACTTTAGAAACTTTCCTGCAAGTTTAAAATTGTCTTGACAATAGAGTTATTTTAGTGTAGCTTTATATTGAAAATCAATGAAATATATATGTGAGAATTTAATATCAGTGTATTTATTGTAAACTTGAAAAATTGTGAGAGTGTATAATACATTGGGAAGGTAAAACATTACATGTATGCATTATTTATATCAAAAATGCATGCCATTGAATAATGACAAATGTCAGGCAAACAAGTTGAGATTCATTATGTAAAATGATTGATAAGCAATCATAAAACTACCAATTGCCATAAAACACAAAAAGAGATAATAAAATAGAGGAAAGGGTCTATGCAAATACATGCACCACAGAATGTCAGGGATGTTCAGGGAAAAGCCAAAACATCAGGGCAAAACAAAGTTGAATTGGAAAACGTTGGTAGATCAACTAATATGATAACAGCATGAATCTGCTGATTTGAATACTTGTATTAGGCTAATTGAAGAGATTATTGAGGCAAAATGCTGAAAGCAGAAATTAATTTTCCACACGATTGTTGCAAATTTTTAGACTTTAAACTGTCTTTAAGAGGAAAACAGTTAACTAAATGTCTTCTTTGAAGACCTGTTAGCAAAGTCTTTGTGATAACATTGGTTCTCTTTTATTTACCATACTTAAACAGAATAATAACCCAAATGGAACACCCTAATACTGTTATAAAGTGTCTCCATTGTGCAGTATAATGTTGTATCATGACTCCAAGGAAAGTAGTTGAATCCTTTTCATATTTCCTACAGCAATAAAATCTTGCAGGAGTGAAACAACTCAGTCATAACTTCAGAGATGAATGGCAGAATTATTCTGGCTACGTCTGTTTAATAAGAAAGAAAAATAAATAAATAAATAAACAAATAAACAAATAAATAAATAAGCTTTCGCATCTATGTTTTAGAGGGATCACACTTGCCCCTAGTTGTGTAGTTCAAGACATGTTATGCAATGTCAGCATACGTAGAAAACTGTCTCCAAAATTGGGGCATTTCCATACTTTTAAGACTTATTTCCTGCACACACACATTTTTCTATTTTTTCTCCAGATCTGTCTCCTTTTAATACCATTTCCATGGAATCTAGTTTTCTTCCCTTGCTGTTTATTGTTTGACCCTGGTGCACCAGTCTGTCCATGTCTGTCAGTTTATGTCTGTGGTTTCATTTCATTGATTAATTCTTGCTCTGTGTTTCATATTCCAAAGAAAAAAAGGTGAAAACTGTATCTGCTTGTCATTCAACTCTTGATTTAGGTTTAATCAGAGGGGGAGAAGAGATGGAGAGGGAGAGGGAGAGGGAGAGGGAGAGGGAGAGGGAGAAGGAAAGGGAGAGGGAAAGGAAAAGAATAAAAAGTGATGAACAGCTCTTGGATCCTTGCACCTGTATCTAGGAGTCTAGCAAGCTGCAGAAGAACTGCCAGGGTCCTATTGTCTATACAAGCTGCTCTTAAAGGGGCCAGCAGGTTCTTGGCTTTTCTGGACAGGAAGCCAAAGATTATTTCTCCTGTGACTGTGATTATTGGGTTCTGCATATGGCAAGGTGCTCATCACTTGCAATTATAGCTAGCTAGTCTAAATAAGTAAATGTGTCTAGCCACTTCATGTTTATTTCTAGCTGGTCTTAAATGTATAAATATGTTCTGCATGTCTTTGTTATAAACTATTGACTTATAAGTTATTGGATATGATTAAAAAATTGTAACACTAGTAACAGAAAGTTGGCTTAAAACTGGTAACTCAGGGTTAGAGCCATTCTGGGCAACAGCACATAGCATGAATCAACCCAGGGAAACAGGTCTCTAAAGCTACCTATAAATTGGGATGATATTTTATGTAATGCCTATTCTAGAAACTAGGCTTATAAAAGATAGTATTTAATATGATATTTCTTTAATGAGGTATTAAAAGCTGCACCATCATGCATTCATATACAAGAACTAGAAGTCAAACTTTTTAACATGAAAGTAATGCACTTGGAATTAATTTTAGAGAGACTGGATTGTTCACACTGTCAAAAAATGGGTTTGTTTTCCAAAATTATGGTTATCCTCTGATATTGCAAAAGAAAATTTAAAAACTATATATATGTAATTACACATAATTATATATAATTATACATAAAATTATATAATATATTTATATATATTTTATATATAAATAAATGTGTGTGTGTGTGTGTGTGTGTGTGTGTGTGTGTGTGTAAAGCTAGTAGAAAATGGAACATTGGCAGTTTACAATTCAAACAAGGGACCCTGATAAAATATTTATTCCTTATTCCAAACAGTAATTAAATTAGTTATTGCAGAAAACTGATATTGGCCTGTCCAGTCCTGCAGGACTCAGTTATTCATGGGAGTCAAGGGGGATCTGGCGTGAAAAAAGAACAGGCAATAAAAGGGGAGCGAGAACAAGCAAAATCGTTGTCAAGGTCTGGAACAGCAGGTGAGGGAGGGTGCTGAGTCAGTTGCATACATGACTTATGAGAGTAACCTGTAAGATGGTTGCACTCCAGCCCCTTAATCTGGGCATTTGTCTCCAACATTGGCCTGATGTATGTGCAAACTTTCTGGCAATAGTTGTAAGCATTATACAAAAGACAAAGTTTTACAATTTTCCTTTATGCATGGTTTTGTATTTCCTGTAAAGTTGTGCATACAGCCCATAGAGAATCACTTACTGCATTTAAAGATAGCTCATCTAATGGGAAGGCAGCATATGTAATAGGATCACACATTTATTCTCCTGAGGCTCCCTACCTCTAACTTTAGCACAAGTAATTGAATTATGTACTGTAGCTTTTGTTTTTGAAATGTTGAATAATCAAGCTTTAAATTTGGATACTGATTGCTAATATATAGCTCATGGTTCACAATTGTTTGAAACTGTTCCCTTTTTAGATACAACTAATTCTCAAATTTTGCAATTACTTTTTTAAATACAACTTAATTTAAGAGAAGTTAAATACTCTTACTTACTTTACTACTTAAAGTATTACTTACTTTATAGGACATTTCAGAGCTCATGCTGGATTGTCTGGACCCCTTAGTGAGGACAATGCCACAGCAAATTTTCATACCAGGCACATCTTACACAGGAAAAAAAGCCAAAAATCTCATTCATTACATCATTAAAATAGTAATAGTTTGAGACAACAGTTTAGTATTTCCAGAGAATGTGCACATCAAATTGTGAAGACTTGTCCTCGATGTCCTCAATTTCTTCATCTATCACATAACGATGTTAATCATTGAGAACTCATACCTAATTAATTATGGCAAATGGATATTACTCAGATTTCTGATGTTGGAAAACTAAAATATGTACATGTGACTATTGACATCTTCTCAGGCTTTCTTGTTACAGCTGCTTTAATATTAGAAGCAATCAAAAATGTTATTAGTCATTGCCTACATTGTTTCAATATTCTGGGTGTTCCAAATAAGAATAAGACAGATAATGGAACTGGCTATTTCATTCAAGCATTTGAGACATTTTGCTGACAATTAGATATTACCCATATTATTAGTATTTCTTATTACCCTCCAGTTTAAGGTATTATGGAATGAACCCATAGAACTTTAAAACAATAGCATCATAAAATGAAATAAATGGGAGTTATATCTCTATTCCCAAAAATTTTATTTAAATCATGCTCTTTTTATTTTAAAATATTTTAGATTTTTAAAATTTGGATCCCAAAGAACTATCTGTTGAATGTATATGGCACCCTACAACTCGGCATACTTATGCCTAGATGAAATGAAAGGATCCACTTACTGGTATATAACATGGTCCCAGTCTGGTATTAATACGTGTAAGAGGGCATGTCTGTGTTTCTCTCACACAGGATGCTGAAGGAGCAGGGTGGCTTCCAAAGCAATTGGAGAGACATGTAGATGTTGGGACAAAGAATGATGCTTTCCATTAACTTACTGAGTGCTCTGTCAATGGTGACAGGGAAGCTGTATTGGGCATAGGTGATCCTGACCAACTTTTAATTGCCTATATTTCAGACTGGACAAGCTGCCTTGCTTTAAGGTTTTAGACCTTGTGGAACAGAAAAAATGGAGACTGTGGAAACTACCTTCAAAACTTAATCAAATAGGGAAGATGTTATAATGACCCTTCTCTTTCTTTTAATGTGATTAGTTATTCTGACTCATTTATGGAATGTAATGGGAATCAATCAAATACTGGACAAAAGGAGATATCCATAGATCTTTGGACATCAGGTTCTAGACATTTTCTGAGACATATTTGGAAGTTAGTTGCAGCTCTCTATGAAGTTATGTTAGTAATAGACACAATTGGGAGAGGATCTGGACTTAAAACAACTGTTAGTGCATTTATTAAAGCTTCTAATCTTTTTTTAATTTAAAAATTAAATTAAATTCATATTAAAATTGCTTTAGTTTCTTCTATGGTATTTAATGTAAGATGTGTTGACAGTGTGCTTTCTAATGGTATTTTTATATTGAAATCTTGAGTGTCCATTATGGTGATTTATCAAACAACTTTTGTTTTCTTGCCTATGAGTATGACAGGATCTTGGTATCCTGACAAAGGCTTACAAATAGTAGAAGTGAGTCAGGATTTAGGCAGAAGCAAGAAGGCAGTAGGTTTGACATTCTCTACAATTGCTCGAATACAAGAAGTTTAAGACCACTCCCTTTCTTAATCATTTAGCAAAAAATTTTACAAATGCTCTGAGTTTTCAAGAATATTTACATAGACATTTGGAACAAAAAATTGATGCTCTTTATGGTAGTATTCATATTATTGGAGAAGAGGTGCAGAGTTTAAGAATAAGAAACTCTCTCTAGTGTCACGGTAAATACCAATGCATTTGTGTCAGTTTTAAAATTTGCAATGATAGTCACTATATTTGGGAGAAATTTCAAAGACACATGTAGCATATTTGCCATAATTCTAACACCTCTCTGGATATTTTAATTTTGCATAACAAAATTATGAATTTAAAGTATGCTGCTCCACTGAGTTTTAATGTTGTAGATGCTGATAAAATATGCAAGGCTTAAAGTCAGTATTCCCTTCTTGGTTAAGCTTCAAGAATGGCTTATATAGCTTGATCATGTTGGCCTTTCTCGTCCTGGGAATACTTTTATTCCTGCCTATTTTGATAATACTTGCCTTTAACAACAACATGTTCACACCCAAAATACACGCCTTGAAACTAAAAATGGATGCCCAGACAACATCAATAATTTAACAGGTTGGCAGTCAATGACAGGTAAGATTCTGCACATACCCTTAACAACCTAAGAGAGAAGTGCATTGGTTTGATAACACATATTTCATGACAGATATGGAAGGCATTCATGTCAGAACAACTTAAGACAGATGCGGTCTTGTACATGAAATGAAAAAAGGGAAGTATAGCTGCCCATGGCTACATTCAAACGGGTGACCAGGTTCCCTAGAAGGAAAGCTGGGGATAGGAACAGAGTGGCAAAAGAAACATGGAGCCAAGAAAAATTTCCTATTCAAGGCTCAAAGTTTAATGGAGGTCTCCAAATATATATAGGCAGGGGAGGAGGGGGGAGACTCTTCCCCCCAAAGACTGGAAACACGTCTGCAGAACTGGTTCACTTGCTCTGCAGGTGGCTGGTGCCTCAGAGAACTGCTGATCCTTGGAGAACAATAGATTTCACCTTGGTCTGAGAGCTCCACCCTGGGTGGAAGGGATTATGTCTAGCCCAGGAATTCCTGCTTAAAGGCTGGGGAAGGAAGTTCACCTTTGTAAATGGCAAGTTCCTGCCAGCTGACATAGCACCCCAATACAGGTCTCTACAGGGAAGATGTGAAGAGTTTTGGAGGCTGCTTCTAGGAAATTGGCAGGATTTTGACATTGGGTTAATGCAAAGAAGTAGGTTCAAGATGAATACAACTGAGGAGAGTGTTTTTTGAATCTTGATGGGTTCTTGTTAAGATCCCAAAATACAGTAATGATGGCATCTTTGTTTGTGTTTTGTTCATTCCTTGACTCCTTTGTTTATGCCATAGGACTGACCATATTCTTTATGTGTATCTAAAATGATATAAAAGCAGATGGGAAAAAATAAATCCACTTCAGCTTCAGCACAGTCTGGTTATGTTATAATGTTGTCTAATTGTCTTTTATTGTTTTAGTGCTCACTACCTCCCTTGAGCCCCAGTTGGCTGGCTGAGCTGGCTTGGTCACAACAACATTTATATCACTGAACATGGGAAAGTTGAGATGATGCCCATTAAAGCTTCTTCACTACTCATTCATAGTCCTTAAGGATATTGTATAGGTTACCAAATGAGCAAGATAATTATCTAAATCATCTAGCAGCAAACCCTGTGACCTACAGCAATGACATGCCTGTTAGATTGTAGCCATCTAGTAGATAAAATGGTTTAACCTGAAAGGGGGCCTGGAAATGAAAAGAATGGGAGTGTGGGGAGTGAGAGAATGAAGCCAAGACAAGGGTCTGAACAAGGCTCAAAGTTTAATATTCAGCGCTGCCTTTATGTAGGGCAATCTCACAGACTCAATTCTTTGTTTCTACTGGATTATGTTGCAAAGCAAGCTCAGTGGGCAGTATATTCTTCTAAGTTTCTGTAGGAAGTTACAAGTGCAATCAAGGCAGAAGATTATACCTAGGTCATTAAGATCCAACTTGGCAAATGCTCAGGGTTTATTCAGCCTGCTGGAGGCTGGGAAGGCCACATTAAATAAAGTGTTGAAATAATTTCTAAAATATTATAGGGTAACCAACCACTTTTTTAAAAATTTTATTTTCTATATTCTTTTTTACATTCCAAAGGCTTTCCCGTTTCCCAGTTCTCCCCTCACCATGTGTCCCATAAGTCCTCCCCCTTCCCCTGCACATTCCCCAATCACCCCCGAACCCTTTCTCTGTTCTTGTACTCTCCTGCAAGACTGGAACCAGTCTTTTATGGATCAGTGTCCTTTCATTCCTTCTTCTTGGGAATCTTTTGATTTGTTAATCGTGCCTTGAGTATTCAGAGCTTCTGGGCTAATTAATATCCACTTATCAGTGATTGCATTTCATATGTATTCTTTTGTGATTGGGTTAACTCACTTAGGATGATATTTTCCAGATCCATCCATTTGCCTACAAATTGCATGAATTCATTATTTTTAATTGCTGAGAAGTATTCCATTGTATAAATATACCACATTTTCTGTATTCATTCTTCCTTTGAGGGACATATGGACTCCTTCCAGCTTCTGGCTGTTATAAATAAGACTGCTATGAACATAGTGGAGCATGTGTCTTTATTGCATGCAGGGGAATCCTCCACCAACCACTTTTTAAATTAGAGTTAATGTCTACTCCATAAGACGTAACCCATACATAATACTGTTAAAGTGGTCAAGAACTTGAGACTAAATAGGTCATTGGCCAGAACAGTGGTTTTCAATCTGTGATCATACATCTTTGGGACTGTATATTAGATATCATGCATATCAGATATGTATATTATAATTCATAAGAGTAGAAAATTACAGAGTTATGAAGTAGCAATGAAATAATGTTATGGTTGGTGTACTTTATTAAAGGGTCACAGGATTGAAGGTTGAGAACCAAAGGCCTGGAGGTAAACCTACCACTATTATTCTGATAAAGGACTACAACAATAAAATTAGTATTAATTGCTATGCTCAAAGATCAGTGCCTCACTTATCCTTCATCAGAGAAGTTTCTACTACCAGTTTATGATAATTAATACAGAGAATCATCACTGTAGCATGTGTAGAGAGTGAGAGAGTTCAGACCCCACAATCCTAAATGGGACATGGTCATCACACCCTTCACCTCTCAGGGTTCAGGGATCTATGTGGAAGAGGAAGTACAAAGATTCTTAAGAGCCACAGATGATAGAGGTGATGGAATGTTCCAAAGAAACATTATCTTCCAGATACAACATGATTAATGCAAATATGAATTCACAGTTTACATAAGGCCAGCACAGGATCAAGCCAAATATAGTCCCAGCACTGAGAGGTAGAAGTGGACACAAAATCTTACTCCTAACCAAGAATTATTTTCAATCAATATGTGTTGAGAAAAGAAAAATTAGTTTTCCAATGCATGTTATTGGTGTATTAAGTATACTCCAGGCCAGACTACATACTGATGAGTAGTAGCCCAACAAAAATTATACTCCAAATTTACTTGGGGTAGGGGAGAAATTCTTTCATTTTTTTAGTTTTAACAAAGTTTGTCTTAATATTTTTGGTTTGTTTGTTATGATTTTTATTTTTGTAAGTTTTTTTTGAAGACACACATACAAATAAATAGTTGATGATAGATGCATGGATGGATGGATGGATGGATATAGATAGATAGATAAGATGATAGATAGATAGATAGATAGACAGATAGATAGATAGATAGATAGATATGAAAGTTGGGTTAGTTGGCAGTTGGGGAGGATCTTGGAGGAGTTGGGGAAGGGAAACATGCAAATGTATATACATATTTAAAAAAAACAGAAATGGCAAAAAGAAAAATTAAAAAGAAAAAGTAAAACCAGATAGAAAATACCATTCCATAAATGCATAATGGTTTTCATTGCCTTTTTTAAAATTTTCTTTCACTACAATAAATACAATATATTTTGTTCTTTCCAAGAATCTCATTTGAGAAAACATTCTGCAGGCTTTTTGAATGCACCCTTATGTCATTTTCTGTCACAAATGTTCTGGTTTAAATTTCAATTCATTTTGGGTGCAGACTTCCATGTCTTGTTAGATATGTTGCTGATGGCAGTAGTAAGAACATTGGAATTCATTTCTGGAAGAAAAGGTAAATGAAAACAAAGGCAGGCAGGCCAATTTACTTTTTAGAAATTAGGCATAAGAGCCTTTTTTAAAGTTTTTGTTAATGTTTCTTTTTTTGTTTGTTTGTTTGTTTGCTTTGTGTGGTGCTAAAAGTCTAGTACCCCAAGCTGGGAGCCTTCCATATCTCTTGCATCTCAGGATGCAAATACAATTATGTTCAATGTTTTAGAATGGAAATTTCTTGGTAGAATCAATAATGAGAAATGAGAAAGAACTACAGAAATTCAAAGGAAAGATGAAACAGTTACATGAAGTAAAGGATTAGAATTATTTTAGAAAATATTCTAAGAGTGCAGGTAATTCAAGTTGAGTATGACTCTAAACTCTGCTCAAAAATGCAAATTAGGATTGCTGAATAATAGAAAATTATTCAGAAACATTTGGAACCATGAACTCAGTGATTGAATAACTTACAATAAAATCTAATATTTCCATATGTATATGTTGGGTGATGATTGATTCAGGGTATTTTATTTGCCCTTACTATCAAACATTTATCATTTATTTGTAAAGGAAAAAAATTAAAACACTTTCTTGTTAATAACTAATTAAATAAAATCTTAGGGACTATAGAGATGGTTCAATGATTAAAAGAAGTGTTTGCTCTTCCAAAGTACACAGATTAGATCCCCAGCTTCCATATAGCAGTGGATAACCATCTGTAATCCTAATTACAGAGGATTTGATGTTCCATTCTTATTTGTGCAGGCACTAGACATGAACCTGGCATATGACATCTATGCAAGAGAACATCTGTACACATAAAATAATGACAATAATAATAATTTAAAAATCCCTTCTACTAGCAATTTTGATTTTTGTGATTCAATGTTGTTAAGCATGATCACTCCTAAGTGTAGTAATATACTCGACCTATACGTTCTTCGTGTTGTTTTTTCCTACCTGCTAACTACCCCATCTCTGATAATTTTTCCTTTATTCTATTGTCATCAAGAATGTGATATCTGGGCTGGAGAGATGGCTCAGCTGTTAAAGGCTAGTCTCACAGCTAAAAATATAAGAATGTTATATCTGTAAAACCTGTTTTAGTGATGTGTTTTGTGTGTGTGTGTGTGTGTGTGTGTGTGTGTGCCTTTGTGTGTGTGTGCATTGTATGTGTATGTCTATTTCAATAACACTCAATATTATTTTGGTTTTCAATGGTCAATAATTTATTCAACAAATATTTGAAAGATTGATTGCTAAAGAATATACCACTACAACAATGTTAAATGGAACCTAAATTCTATTCTCTTAAAGACCTGAATAACATTAGAGTTTTATACTATACACCTTTGGCACTTATCAGAAATTTTAGTGAAGAAAGTCCTGAATGAACAGATGTGATAGACCTATACATATACATAGATATATACATATGCATATGCATATACACGGCTAAATTCATATGTGAAAAATCTCTATATTATATGAGCTCTTCTCAACTGATACTTATCCATCTGAATAGGCTAGTTTATCAGCATATTCCAAGGATCATTCTTGTACTGAAATTAAATATTCACACTCTCACATAAGCTTTGGCTTTTTACATAAGTGTTAGAAATCTAAACTCAGACCCTTGTGCTTATATAGGTAGCTACTGATGAGACCATCTTCCCAGTCTCAGTTATCTGTGGAATTCTGATTGAGTTTTCTATTAGAAATTCCCTAAAATTGTCCTGTTTGTTATTGGAGACACCATGATGTCTCTCTCCTCTCTCTCTCTCTCTCTCTCTCTCTCTCTCTCTCTCTCTCACACACACACACACACACACACACACACACACACATACACACACACACACACACACACACACACACACACACACACAAAGGATCAGAGGTCTGGCTCATTTGCAGTGTATTGAGGCATTTACCTTGCCCATTAAAAAATGTCACACCAAGATACTTTATATTGTTTGTGGCTATTGTAAAGGGTGTCTTTTCCCTAATTTCTTTCTCGGCCTGCTTATCCTTTGCGTATAGGAAGGCTACTGATTTGCTTGAGTTGATTTTACAACCAGCCACTTTGCTGAAGTTGTTTATCAGCTGTAGAAGTTCTCTGGTGGAGTTTTTTGGGTTACTTAAGTATAGTATCATATCATCATAGTTTGACTTCTTCCTTACCAATTTGTATACCTTTAACTACCTTATGTTGTTGAATTGCTCTAGCTAGTACCTCAAGTACTATATTAAAGAGATATGGTGAAAGGGGGCAGCCTTGTCTAGTCCCAGATTTTAGTGGGATTGCTTCAAGTTTCTCTCAGTTTACTTTGATGTTGGCTATTGGTCTGCTGTAAATTGCTTTTACTATTTTTAGGTATGAGCCTTGAAATCCTGTTCTTTCCAAGACTTTTAGCATGAAAGGATGCTGAATTTTGTCAAATGCTTTTTCAGCATCCAATGAGATGACCATGTGGTTTTTTTCTTTTAGTTTGTTTATGTAGTAGATTGCATTGATGGATTTCCATATATTGAACCATCCCTGCATCCATGGGATGAAGCCAACTTGGTCATTGTGAATGATCATTTTGATGTGTTCTTGGATTTGGTTGGCAAGAATTTTATTGAATATTTTTGAGTCGATGTTCATAAGGGAGATTGATCTGAAGTTCTCTTTCTTAGTTGGGTCTTTGTGTGGTTTTGGTATCAGGTTAATTTTGGCTTCATAGAATGAGTTGGGTAGTCTTCCTTCTGTTTCAATTTTGTGGAATAATTTGAAAAGTATTGGTATTAGGTCTTCTTTGAAGGTCTGATATAATTCTGCATGAAGGAAATTGAAGAAGACCTCAGAAAATGAAAAAAATCTTCCATGCTCGTGGGTTGGCAGGATTAATATAGTTAAAATGGCAATCTTGCCAAAAGCAATATACAGATTCAATGCAATTCCCTTCAGAATCCCAACTGAGTTCTTCATGGAGTTAGAAAGAACAATTCTCAAATTCATCTGGAATAACAAAAAACCCAGGATAGCTAAAACTATCATCAACAGTAAAAGAACTTCTGGAGGAATCAATATCCTGGACCTCAAGCAATACTACAGAGCAGTAGTGTTAAAAATTGCATGGTATTGGTACAGTGACAGGGAGGTGGATCAATGGAATAGGATTGAAGACACAGAAGTGAACCCACACATCTATGGCCAATTGATCTTCAACAAAGGAGCTGAAAACATCCAGTGGAAAAAAGATAGCCTTTTCAACAAATGGTGCTGGCTCAACTGGAGGTCAACATGCAGAAGAATGAGAATTGATCCACTCTTATCTCCTTGTACTAAGCTCAACTCCAAGTGGATTAAGGACCACCACATAAAACCAGACACACTAAAACCAATAGAATAGAAACTGGGGAAGACCCTTGAGGACATTGGCTCAGGGGGAAAATTCCTGAACAGAACACCAATAGCTTATGCTCTAAGATCAAGAATAGACAAATGGGACCTCCTAAAATTACAAAGTTTTTGTAAAGCCAAAGGCACTGTCAGAAGGACAAAATGACAACCAACAAATTGGGAAAAGATCTTCACCAACCCTACATCTGACAGAGGACTAATATCCAATGTATACAAAGAACTCAAGAAGTTAGAACCCAGATGGCTGAGAAACACCTTAAAAATGTTCAACATCATTAGTCCTTAGAAAAATGCAAATCAAAACAACCCCGAGATTTCCTCACACCAGCCAGAATGGCTCAGATTAAAAACTCAGGAGACATCAGGTGTTGGCGAGGATGTGGAGAAAGAGGAACACTCCTCCATTGCTGGTGGGACTGTAAGCTGGTAAACCACTATGGAAATCAGTCTTTCAGATCCTCAGAAAACTAGACATGATACTTCCGGAGGACCCAGCCATACCACTCCTGGGAATATACCCAGAAGATTCCCTAGCACACAATAAGGATACATGCTCCAGTATATTCATAGCAGCCTTATTTATAATAGCCAGAAGCTGGAAAGAACCCATATGTCCCTCAATGGAGGAATAGATACAAAAATGTGGTATATATACACAATGGAGTACTATTCAGCCATTAGAAACAATGAATTCATGAAATTCTTAGAGAAATGGATGGAGTTGGAGACCATCATACTAAATGAGGTAACCCAGTCTCAAAAGAATACCCCTGGTATGCACTCACTGATAAGTGTATATTAGCCTAGACTCTTCGGACACCAAAGACACAATCCACATATCAAATGATATCCGAGACGAAAGAAGGAGTGGACACTGGTGCTGGAAAGGATCAAAACAGCAGTGTAGGGGAATACCAGAACAGGGAAGTGGGAAGAGGTGGATAGGGGAGCAGGGGAAGGGAAAAAGGCAGGTGGGACCTTTGGGGGATGGGGAACCAGAAAAAGGGAACTGAAATGTAAACATAGAATATATCCAATAAAAAATTAAAAAAAAAAAGAAAAATGTCACTAAAAGCAACATTATTGGCCTTCCCCAAAGTCTGTGGTTGCTATTCAGGATGTGCCTGGGGGCCAGCCCCAGCTGTTCTTCTTTCTTCTTAGTTCTTGTGGCAGCAGACGGAAAATTGTTGGTGGGTGTAATAAAACCTGGGCTTAGAAGCTATCTAGGGTTTCCATATAATAGCAAAACTTTTACCTGTTATAAGTCTAATTTATTGTGCTTCTGTGGCTGACATGCCTGAGATTCTTTTAGGCTAGAAACTGTAGTATCTGGCATTTAGCATCTCATCTTAAAACATGAGGGGATTAAGTAAAGTAGACTTTGTTCTATCTCTTCAGGAAGTGTGGGGCTCTAACTTCCAGACTACTAGTTGAAGTCACAGATAGAAAAATGGACACATTGAAAAGTGATTTTTTTAGCCTTTATTTATAAGGTCTTCAGTTCTCAAAAAGTTTCTGCAAAAGTTCTCCAAAAAGTTCTTCATTAAAAGTTATCACTATTCTCTTCTAATCTTGTTCTTCCCTCCTGCTCTGATGTCAAAATAATGCCCTTCCTCTCAATATAATTACTCCCAAATGCTATGCCTTGACTTCTATGTTCTTGAATTAAGTTATGTTCAGTTCTGTCTAAAAATGTTCTTGAGACTAGCTTTTTTCTCTTTGTTCTCAGTACTTATATATCTTTCAGAATACATGATCATATGGTAAAAAGTTCACCACACGTTTACACAAAATTCAGATCATAAATTAAACAAGTTTTCAACAGTAAATGTTTGCATGCATATTCATTAGGAGTAATTATCTGGCTAAACAATTATCATCTGTTGCCTACACTCGAAATATATGCTAGTTCCATCCATTTGCCTGCAAAATTTATGATCTCCTCCTTGTTTTAAATAGCTGAATAATATTCCATTGTGTAAATGAACCATGTTTTCTGTATCAATTCTTTGGTTAAGGGCCATCTGTGTAGTTTCCAATTTCTAGCTATTATGAGTAAAGTCGCTACTAATATGGTGGAACCCCATTTTTGTATATGCCCAAGAGTAGAGTCCTGTCTACAAGAAATGCAGGACTAAAGAAGGAACAGAGAGTGAAAAAAATGGCCAACCAATAATGTATACAACTTACGATCCATTCCATGAGAGAATACAAATCTTTGACGCTATTAATGATTCTCTGTTATGATTGCAGACTGAATCCTAGTATAACTGTCTTCTGAGAGACTAAACCCAGTAGAGTACAGAAACATATGAAAATATCCACAGCCTATCTTTAAATGGAGGTCGAGGACTTGTATTAGAGTTGGAGGACAGATTGAGGGACTTGGAGGGGATAGAAACTCCAAAGGAAGAACAACAGAGTCAACTGATCTGAACCCTTGGTGGCTCTCAGAGAATGAACCACTAACCAGGGAGCATACATGGTCTGGACTGAGGCTCCTGGCACATATGTATCAGATGTACAGATCAGTCTACAAGCAGGGCCTTGAACAACTTGAGCAGGGACTATCTATAATACTATTGCCTGTCTTCAGAATCCATTTCCATAACTGGGCTGCCTTGTCTAGTCTTAGCGGGAAAGGAATGTTTACCTCTTCAGCGACTTGATGTACCAGAGTTTGGGAATACACAGGGGGGGTGTCTTCACCCTCTCAGAGGAAGAAGGAAGTGGGCAGGTAGAAGTGATAGAGAATTGGTAGGAGGCAGCAATCAGATGGAAAATAAATAAATAAATAAATAAATAAATAGATGGAAAAATATTATTCATGATGGCAGCTCTGTTATAATATACAGGAACTAAAAATGTTATCTTTAAATTATTTTGCTGGATCTCTTTTTTCCTTTTATATTTGGTGATTTCAGGCTTTAAGCTTATTTAAACAAATGATCAGGAGTATGGATAATAGGCAACACTGCCATGGATGTGGAGAAAAGGGAACTTCTGCACATGCTTTCTGGAAGTGTCTACTAGTGTAGCCAATTTGGCAATTAATCTCCAAAAATCTAAATAGAGTTTCCTTATGAACAAGCTATACAACCCCTTAGTATACACACAACGGATTATATACTACTATAGGGGCACTTGTATATTTATATTCATTTCTGCCCTATTACCAATAACTAGGATAAGGAGCCAACTTAGATATCAATCAAGAAATTGCTCTATTAGAAATATATGGCACATATCCTCAGTTCTAAAGAAACACAAAATCATGGCATTTGCATATAAATGGACAGAACTTGAAAATTTTTCCTAAGTGAGGTTATTCAGGTCCAGAAACAAAAATCCTGTATGTTATCTCTCATATGTGGGCCATAGCTTCAAATCTAGTGTTTTCTATATTTCCCCTTTAATGCAGTAGAAAGGGGACTATTTGCACAAATGATAATTCATCAATGATAGGGGATATAGTATAGGTAAAATTTAAGTGGTGATATGGAATACTGTGGGCCAAAAGGGTTAAGAAGGAAAGAGAGACAGCAGTGGTTGCGGTAGGTCGCTATCAGGACATGGCTAGAGAGGCCCAGGTAGACAGACTCCAGCCAGGTCTACCATCGCACAGGTGGATCTGCCAGGCTCTCACCACCAGCCAGGGCCAGGTCTGAGGCTCTGCAGGACTTCTGCATGCCCTCCGGCCTTGCACCAAGGCAGCTGGGAACAGCCTGCCCAGCAGTCCCTTAGAGTGGTGATCACGGTAGGTCTCCATATTGCCACCAGGACACTGCTAGAGAGGCCCAGGTAGACAGACTCAATCAGGGGTTACCATCACTCAGGAGGATCCTCTAGGCTCTCCCCAATAACCATGGCCAGGGCTGAGGCTCTGAGGGACATCTCCACGCCCTCCAGCCTTGCACCAATTAGGTTGGGAACTGCCCTCCCTGAGGTCCCCTCAGCACTTGCATAGGCAGTCTCTATCTTGCAGAGTGGTCACCAGTAGAGAAACAACAGGTGTGCCCAGCCTCACGGGAGTTTCAAACACCAGCCAGTGACAACAAGGCCAACTAACGCCAGAGATAACCAGATGGCAAAAGGAAAGCAAAGCAACATTACTAACAGAAATCAAGGCAGCATGACAGCATCTGAACCCAGTTTGCTGACAACAGGAAGCCCTGGATACCCCAACATACCATAAAAACAAGATTTGGATCTAAAACCACTGGTCAGGATGCTGATAGCAGAACACATTGATAAATCTCTTAAAGAAATACAGGAGAAAATGGATCAAAAGTTAGAAGCTTTAACAAGGCAAACACAAAAATCACTTAAAGTAATTCAGGAGAATATGGATCAAAAAACAGAAGCCAATAAGGAGAAAACACAAAAATCACTTAAAGAAATACAGAAGAATGTGGGTCAACAAGAAGAAGCTATGAAAGAGGAAACACAAAAATCTCTTAAAGAAATACATGAAAACACAATCAAGCAAGTGAAAGATCTGAGCATATCCATCCAAGTTCTAAAAACAGAAGTAGAAACAACTAAGAAATTGCAGAGGGAGACAACATTGGAGATAAAAAACCTTGGGAAGAAATCACGGGCCATAGATGCAAATATCAACAATAGAATACAAGAGATAGAAGACAGAATATCAGATGCCAAAGATACCATAGGAACCATGGATTTAACAATCAAAGATAATGCAAAATGGTTGTAACCCAAAACATCCAGGAAATCCAGGACACAATGAGAAGACCAAACCTAAGGATTATAGGTATAGATCAGAGTGAAGATTTACAAGTTAAGGGGCCAGCAAATATCTTCTACAAAATTATGGAAGAAAACTTCCCCAACCTAAAGAGAGAAATGCCCATGAATATACAAGAAGCCTACAGAACTCTAAACAGACTGGACCAGAACAGAAATACATCCCGTCACATAATAATCAAAACCCCAAATGTACTAAACAAAGAAAGAATATTAAAGGCAGCAAGAGAAAAAGGCCAAGTAACATATAACGGAAGACCTATCATAATTACACCAGACTTCTCATCTGAGACCATGAAAGCTAGAAGATCCTGGGCAGATATCATGCAAACTCTAAGAGAACACAAATTTCAGCCAAAAGTATTTTACCCAGCAAAACTCTCAATCACCATAGATGGAGACATCAAGTATTCCATGACAAAACCAAATTTGCACAATATCTTTCCACAAATCCAGCCCTAAAAAGGATAATAGGGGGAAAACACCAACTCAAGGAAGGAAACTGCACACCAGAAGAAACAAGATAGAAACCTCCTCTCATCAAACCCAAAAGAAGATAACCACTCAAATATAAAAAAATAATTTCAAAAATGTCAGAATGTAATGATTACTATTCCTTAATATCTCTTAACATCAACAGACTCAATAACCCAGTAAAAAGACATAGACTAACAGACTGGATATGGAAACAGGACCCTACATTTTGCTGCATACAAGAAACACATCTCAGTGTTAAAGACAATCACTGCCTTAGAATAAAAAGCTAGAAGACAATTTTACAATCAAATGATCTCAGGAAACAAGCTGGAGTAGCCATTCTAATATCAGATAAAATTGGCTTTCAACCTAAAGTCATCAAAAGAGACTCAAAAGGTCACTTGCTGATCGAAAGGAAAATCCACCAGGAAGAACTCGCAATACTGAACATCTATGCTCCAAATGCAAGGCCACCCTCATTTGTAAAAGAAACCTTACTAAAGCTTAAAGCACACGTTGCACCTAACACAATAATTGTGGGTGACTTCAACACTCCACTCTCCTCAATGGACCGATCAGGAAAGCAGAAACTAAACAGGGACACAGTGAAACTAATTGAAACTTTGGACCAATTGGATTTAACATTATATATATATATATATAAAATTTCATCCTAAACCAAAAAAATATACCTTTTTCTCAGCACCTCATGATACCTTCTCCAAAATTTATCAAATAATTGGTCACAAGACATGTCAACAAATTCAAGAAGATCGAGCTAATCCCATGCCTCCTATCAGATCACCATGGAGTAACAGTGGTCTTCAATAGCATCAAAAAGAACAGAAAGCCCACATACAGACAGAAACTGAACAATACTCTACTCAAGGACACCTTGGTCAAGGAAGAAATAAAAACAGAAATCAAAGACTTTTTAGAGTTCAATGAAAATGAAGGTATAACCTACCCAAATCTATGGGAAACAATGAAAGCAATGCTAAGAGGAAAACTCATAGCTCTAAGTGCATCCAAAAAGAAACTGGAGAGAGCATACACAACAGCTTAAAGGCACACCTTAAAGGCCTGGAAGAAAAAGAAGCTAATTCACGCAGGAGGAGTAGAAGACAGGAAAACATCAAACACAGGGCTGAAATCAATCAAGTAGAAACAAAGAGAACCATACAAAGAATCAACAAAACCAGGAGCTGGTTCTTTGAGAAAATCAACAAGATAGATAAACCCTTAACCAGACTAACCAAAGGACACAGAGACAGTATCCAAATTGACAAAAGTAGAAATGAAAAGGGGGGCATAGCAACAGAAACTTAGGTAATTCAAAAGATCATCAGATCCTACTACAAAGGTCTATACTCAACACAACCAGAGAAGCTGGAAGAAATGGACAAATTCCTAGACAGATACCAAATACCAAAATTAAATCAGGATCAATTAGATCAGCTAAATAGTCTCATAACCTCTAAAGAAATAGAAGGGGTTATAGAAAGTCTCCCTACCAAAAGAAAGTTCAGGACTAGATGGTTTTAGTGCAGAATTCTACCAGACATTCAAAGAAGACTTAATACCAATACTCTTCAAACTATTCCCCTAAATAGAAACAGAAGGGACACTGCCCAACTCGTTCTTTAAAGCAACAATTACACTGATACCAAAACCACACAAAGATCCAACAAAGAAAGAGAAGTACAGGCCAATATCCCTTATGAATATCGATGAAAAAATACTAAATAAAATTCTTGCCAATCAAATCCAAGAGCACATCAAAATTATCATTCACCATGATCAAGTAGCTTCATCCCAGGGATGCAGGGATGGTTTAATATATGGAAATCCATCCATGTAATCCACTACATAAACAAACTAAAAGAAAAAAAAACCACATGGACATCTCATTAGATGCTGAAAAAGCATTTGACAAAACTCACCATCCTTTCATCCTAAAAGTCTTCAAAAGAGCAGGAATTCAAGGCCCATACCTAAACATAGTAAAAGCAATCTACAGCAAACCAGTAGCCAACATCAAACTAAATGGAGAGAAACTTGAAGCAATCCCACTAAAATCAGGGGCTAGAAAAGGATGTCCTCTCTCTCCTTATCTTTTCAATATAGTACTTGAAGTTCTAGTGAGAGCAATTAGACAACATAAGGAAGTCAAAGGGATACAAATTAGAAAGGAAGAAGTCAAACTATCATTATTTGCAGACGATATGATAGTTTACTTAAGCGACCTAAAAGTCTCCACCAGAGAACTTCTACAGCTGATAAACAACTTCAGCAAAGTGGCTGGTTATAAAATCAACTCAAGCAAATCAGTAGCCTTCCTGTACTCAAAGGACAAGTAGGCTGAGAAAGAAGTTAGGGAAATAACACCCTTCACAATAGCCACAAACAACTTAAAGTAACTTGGCATGACTCTAACCAAACAAGTGAAAGATCTGTATGACAGGAACTTCAAGTCCTTGAAGAAAAAAATCGAAGAAGACCTTAGAAGTTGGAAATGTATTTCTTGCTCCCGGATTGGCAGGATCAATATAGTAAAAATGGACATCTTGCCAAAAGCAATATACAGATTCAATGTGATCCCCATCAAAATTCCAAATCAATTTTTCATAGATCTAGAAAGAGCAATTCTCAAATTCATCTGGAGCAACAAAAAACCCAGGATAGCTAAAACTATTCTCAACAATAAAAGGACTTCTGGGGGAATCAATATCCCTGACCTCAAGCAGTACTACAGAGCAATTGTGTTAAAAACTGCATGGTATTGGTATAGCAACAGGCAAGCAGATCAATGGAACAGGATTGAAGACCCAGAGGTTAACCCACAGACTTATGGTCACTTGATCTTTGATAAAGGAGCCACAACCATCCGGTGGAATAAAGATAGCCTTTTTAACAAATGGTGCTGGTTCAACTGGAAGTCAACATGCAGAAGAATGCGAATTGATCCAATCTTATCTCTTTGCACTAAGATCAACTCCAAGTGGATCAAGGACCTCCACATAAAACCAGACACACTGAAACTATTAGAAAAGAAACTTGGGAAGACCCTGGAGGACTTGGGCACAGGGGAAAAGTTCCTGAACAGAACACCAATAGCTTATGCTCTAAGATCAAGAATCGACAAATGGGACCTCATAAAATTACAAAGTTTCTGCAAAGCAAAGGACACTGTCAGAAGGACAAAACGGCAACCAACAAAGTGGGAAAAGATCTTCACCAACTCCACATCCGACAGAGGGCTAATATCCAATATATACAAAGAACTCAAGAAGTTAGACCGCAAAGAAACAAATAACCCTATCAAAAAATGGGGCACAGAGCTAAACAAAGAATTTTCACCAGAAGAAATTCGGATGGCCGAGAAACACCTTAAAAGATGTTCAACATCATTAGTCATCAGGGAAATGCAAATCAAAACAACCCTGAGATTCCACCTCACACCAGTCAGAATGGCTAAGATTAAAAACTCAAGAGACAACAAGTGCTGGCGAGGATGTGGAGAAAGAGGAACACTCCTCCACTGTTGGTGGGATTGCAAAATGGTAAAACCGCTCTGGAAATCAGTTTGGCGGTTCCTCAGAAAATTGGGCATGTTACTTCCAGAGGACCCTGGCATACCACTCCTGGGCATATACCCAGAGGATTCCCCTGCATGCAATAAGGACACATGCTCCACTATGTTTATAGCAGCCTTGTTTATAATAGCCAGAAATTGGAAGCAGCCCAAATATCCCTCAAAGGAGGAATGGATACAGAAAATGTGGTATATTTATACAATGGAATACTACACAGCAATTAAAAATAATGAATTCATGCAATTTGTAGGTAAATGGTTAGACCTGGAAAATATCATCCTGAGTGAATTAACCCAATCACAAAAGAATGCACCTGAAATGCAATCACTGATAAGTGGATATTAATGAGCCCAGAAGCCCTAAATACTCAAGACACAAATAGCAAGTCAAATGATTCCCAAGAAGAAGAAAGGAGAGGACCCTGGGCCTGTAAAGATTGCATCCAGTTTAGTAAAGAAACCGAGGGGGGAGGGGGAATTATTGGGGAACAGATGGGGGGGAGAGGAACTATGGGAACTATGGTGGGTGGGAACTTGGAAAGGGGAAAGCCTTTGGAATGTAAACATAGAATATAGAAAATAAAATTAAAAAAAAATTCTTAAATATTTAATTTTTTAAAAGTCTAGGCCATAAATGTTAGAGTCAAGATTAGAATAAGTTATCTTATTACATCTAAATGAGTTGAGTCCTTTAATGTAAATTATCCCTTAATTCAGTTACTCAGATGAAGCATTTTATCTTTAGCATTTATATATGAAAAATACTATATTGTCCATAATTGGTGACATGAATTCTGGACATAGTACTTAAATGCAACCTCTAGATCTCTTTAATTTTATCTCCAACTCCCTTAAAAAATTAAGAGTATCTAGAATTCATTTAGAAAGAGTATTCATTCATTTTGTCCACTAATCACTTTTTGCCTCATTATTTTAAGTAATTTTCATAATGGCACAATGAAAAAGCCAAGAAGAAATTCAGTTTTGTATCAATGAATCCACACTTCCTGTGGATTCTACCATGCTGTTTATGATGCTGGTCTGATGCAAAGAAACTGATGCATTGTGGTTTGCTCACATTCATCGATCCCATACTTATTCCATAACAAATTGACATTAATCACAGAAATGTTTATAGCCTGAAATACACAATCTGTATGCTGAGAATAAAAAGATATTTATATAGTAAATTACATATTAATTTAAAATAGCATTAAAATTATTTTAAATACTCATATTACTTTCAAGTGATGTCAGTTTTGGTAGAAGAAAGAGAAGAGAAGAAAAATGATAGGAGTTAATGTGTCTGTCTCTTGAGTTCTGAGTCAGACAAATTCATCATAAAGAATCAGATATGTCCTTACCTTGTGTTGAGGTTACAGATCCATCAAATGAATCAAATCTAACTTGAATAATGACTTCATTTACAAAGTATATTGTTGAAGCATGACAGATATCTGTGAGAGTCAGAAGGTCTATAAGCACACATTTTTTTTATGGCCACTGGATGGAATTTTTTTGTACAAAAATTTTCAGATAAATCATATTTCACAATGACTTCATTACTGTCTTCTAAGTAAATTAATATTCAAAATAAATTTTACTTTCTTTTAAATGTTCAAATTATATTTCTAAATTATATCTTCTTTTTCCTTCCCTTGACATAGGAATAAATGTAGTTATATCTATAGAAACAGCATAAAGAAGGGGTTTTTTTTGGTAAAAAATAAAGTATGTAAATCTTCTGAAAGACATCTCTAATTGTAATATGAATTATTCTGTATCAAACTTTTCTAAAACTTTCTCCTTCTGACTTGTTTATCAATGTCTAACTTTAGCAGAAATAAAGCAAGTCTCTAAATCACTATCTTCAAAGATGCCATTTTGGGTAAAATTTCTTTGGGTATGCTATTCTGCTTTGTGTTAATAGACTAGCACAGAAATTTGGAAATGTCATATTATTCAACTGACACTTGGAGAGCACTTAACAATGCATCAGAGTTGAAGAAAACGGAATGAGTTAATTCCCAATAAAATAAAATCTACTTAAATTTTGTTCAGGAAAATAATCTTATTACTCTAAAGAATATAGTCACATAGAATTTATTATATTTTATTTTTGTTGTTTTGAGTTTGCAAATAAATGACACCATGAAAAATTTATAGGTCCAAATGTGCTGATTTGTGTTTTTGATGGTGTTATGGTTATTCTTGGCTGTCTACTTAACTACATATGGAATTAACTAAAACCTAAATAGTTGGATACACCTGTGAGTCATTTTTTTCTAAGTAAATCATTTGACGTGGGAAGATACACTTTTAACCTGGATCATTTGAGGTGGCAAGATACATGTTTAGTCCAGGACATTTGAGGTGAGAGGATGACCCGTAATATGGGCCACACTTTCTTATGGCAGCCTATATAAAAGATACAGAAGGCGTAAGCTTGCTTTTTTGCCTGCATGTGCTAGCTTTCACTGGTAAGTTCATTTCCTCACTGACACCTACTTCTTCTGGATTTTGGAGTATAATAAAGACCAGCTGAGACATCCAGCCTCATGGAGTGACAACTATTGGGTTCTTTTGGTAGACAGACATGGTTTGAGTAGATGAACTACAGCCAGTAAGTTATTCTAATAAATTTGAGATTATATATGTGTATATATATATATATATATACATATATATATATATATGTATGTATGTATATATATCCTGCTCCTCAAGAAAATCCTATTTAATAAAAATGGATTATTTAAAATCTTCAGTGTTCATGTTTCTATTTATCAAATTAGTAAAGCCTACAATATATGTTCAAAATCATATATATATATATATATATATATATATATATAATGTCAAAGAACATACAAAACCAAAGTCTCAAATACATGTGGAATTATATAGTTCATCTCTAGCATTAATGTCAACATGAAAAGAGCCAAAATTACCCATATTTTAAATATAAGTCAACTTAAATAATAGGCTACATATGGCATTAAAAAGTGCATCACTTTGTTTTATATCTCTACTTATTCAGAGGAGGAGCTAGGAAAGCAAATGCTGCTCTCAGCATTTCCTTTATTAACTCTTTAGCTCTTTAGACCCAATGACAATTTTTCAGTTAAAACAACCTTAAATATCACATATTGAGCCCTCAAATAATGTAAGCAAATTTTGAAATAAGATCTCTAGTCTGTCTCTAATGTTCACATATCATATGCTTTAAATGTTCTGACCTTAACTCCGTTGGTCAAAGGGGGTCTCCAGATGTTTTTTCCTACCCTTTGTAATTTTACTACTATAGGAACATATCCTGATTATATAAATATCTAGATTCATGTCAAAGCCATTACCAAGTTGTGATATTCTGGCATAATTATTTTTGTAGTGTAGAAAGCAGCAATTCTAAGTTTTGAAATCTCAATATTGTAATATTTTATAGGTGTTAAGTTCTATTAATATATTAGTTTGAATAAAAATGGCTAGCATCCACTTACATAATTGAATAATGGGTCACCTGAGGGTGAAACTCTTAAAGAAAAATTAGAAGGTATGACCTAGATGGAAAAGGTGTTTCACTAGGGGTGGGCTTTGCAGATTGAAAAGCCATATCACTCTTATTTAGATCATTTTTTAAATTTAATATCATCTTCATTTACATTGCCAATGGTAAAACCTTTCCCGATTTCCCCCCTCCCCAAAGACACCCAACCCCTCCTCCCACCCTCTGCCTCCAAGTATATGCCCCTCCACGCCACACACTCCCATTTCTCCCACTTCGATTTCCCTTTGTTGGGACCTCTATTGAGCCTTTACCTGACCAAGGACCAGTCTTCCCACTGATGCCCAACAAGGCATTCTTCTGCCACACTTTTGGCTGGAACCATGTATACCACTTGTTTGAAGGTTTAGTCCCTGGGAGTCCTGGGGCATCTGGGTGGCTGAAATCATTGTTCTTCCCATGGGGCTGAAAACCCCTTCAGCTCCTATCAACCACCCTCCAGCTCCTCCATTGGGGAACCCATGCCTAGTCCAACAGGTGGCTGTTAGCATCTGCTTCTGTACTTGTAAGGCTCTGGCAGTGCCCCTCCAGAGACAACCATGGCATGCTCCTTTTGGTATACACTTCTTGTCATCCACAGTAGTGTCAGGGTTTGGTGACTGTTTATAGGATGAATCTCCAGGTAGGTCAGTCTCTGGGTGGCCTTTACTTCAGTCTCTGTTCCACACATTTTCTCCCTTATTGCTCCTGTATTTTGTTTCCTTTCTCAGAGGAACCAAAGCACCCTCACTTAAGTCCTCTTCCTTCTTGAGCTTGGTGTATTGTAACTTGTTTTTTTTTTTTTTGAGCTTTTGGGCCACCATCCGCTTATTAGTGACTGCATACCATGTGTGTTCTTTTATTATTGGGTTGCTTAGCCCAGGATGACACTTTCTAGTTCCATCCATTTGCCTAAGAATATCATGAATTCATTGTATTTAATAGCTGAATAGTACTGCATTGTGTATATATACAACAGTTTCTGTATATATTCCTCTGTTGAAGGACATTTGGGTGCTTTCCATCTTCTGGCTATTATAAATAAGGCAGCTATGAGCATAGTGGAGCATGTGTCCGTATTACATGTAAGAGAATCTTCTGGGTATATGCTCAGGAGTGATATAGCTGGGTCCGCAGGTAGTACTGTCTAAGTTTCTGAGAAATCACCATACTGATTTCCAGAGTGGTTTTACCAGCTTGCAATCCCACCAACAATGAAGAAGTGTTCCTTTTTTCCCCCACATCCTCTCCAATATCTGCTGCCCCCTAAGTTTTTCATCTTAGCTATTCTGACCAGTGTGAGGTGAAATCTCAGTGTTGTTTTGATTTGCATTTTCCTGATAACTAACTATGCTGAACATTTCTTTAGGTGTTTTAGAGCTATTCAAGTTTCCTCAGTTGAGAATTCCCTGTTTAGCTCTGTACCCCGTTTTTAATAGGATTATTTGATTATCTGGAGACTAACTTCTTGAGTTCTTTGTATACATTGGATATTAGCCCTCTACCAGATGTAGGGTTAGTAAAGATCTCTTCCCAATTTGTTGTCATTTTGTCCTATTGACCATGTCCTTTGTCTTACAGAAGCTTTGCAGTTTTATGAGGTCCCATTTGTCGATCCTTGCTCTTAGAACATAAGCCATTGGTGTTCTGTTCAAGAACTTTCCCCTGTGCCCATTCGTTCAAGATTCATCCCCACTTTTTCCTCTATAAGCTTCAGTGTGTCTGGTTTTATGTGTAGATCTTTGATCCACTTGGACTTGAGCTTTGTACAAGAAGAGAAGAATGGGTTGATTTGCATTTTTCTGCATGCACACCTTCAGTTGATCCAGCACCATTTGTTAAAAATGCTGTCTTTTTTTCCACTGGATGGTTTATGTCCTTTGTTAAATATCAAGTGACCATACATGTGTGGGTTCTTTTCTGGTTCTTCAATTGTATCCTATTGATCTTCCTCACTGCACAACAATACCATATCACACAGGTTTTTTGTTTTCTTTATCGCTATTGCTCTGTAATAGAGCTTGAGGTCAGGGATGGTGATTCCACAAGAAGTTCTTTTGTTGTGGAGAATAGTTTTAGCTATCCTGGGTTTTTTGTTATTCCAGATGAATTTGAGAATTGCTCTTTCTAGATCTATGAAAAATTGATTTGGGATTTTGAAGGGGATTGCACTGATTCTGTAGATACTTTCAGCAAGATGGCCATTTCTACTATATTGATCCTGCCAATCCATGAACATGGGAGATCTTTCCATCTTCAGAGACCTTCTTTGATTTCTTTCTTCAGAGCCTTGAAGTTCTTGTCATACAGATCTTTCACTTGCTTCATTTGGTTTATACCTAGGCATGAAATATTATTTGGGACCATTGTGAAGGGTGTCATTTCCCTGATTTCTTTCTCATCTTGTTTATCCTTAGAGTAGAGGAAAGCTACTGATTTGCTTGAGTTAATTTTATATCCAGCCACTTTGCTGAAGTTGTTTATCAGCTTTAGGAGTTCTCTGGTGTAAGTCTTGGGGTCCCTTGAGTATACTATCATATCATCTGCAAATAGTCATATTTTGACTTCTTCCTTTCCAATTTATATACCTTTGTTCTACTTTTGCTGCCTGATTGCTCTGGTTTGGACTTCAAGTACTATATTGAATAGATAGGGAGGGAGTGGACAGCCTTGTCTGGTACCCAATTTTAGTGGGATTGCTTCAAGTTTCTCTCTGTTTAACTTGATGTTGGCTACCAGTTTGCAATATATTGCTTTCGCTGTGTTTAGGTATGGGCCTTGGATTCCCGATCTTTCCAAGAATTTTATCATGAAGGGATGCTAGATTTTGTCAAAAGCCTTTTCAGCATCTAATGAAATGATCGTGTTGTTTTTTTCCTTTAGTTTGTTAATGTAGTAGATTACATTGGCGATTTCCATATACTGAACCATCCCTGCATCCCTGGGATGAAGCCTACTTGATCATGGTGAATGATCATTTTTGATGCATTCTTGGATTCAGTTGGCCAGGATTTTGTTCAATATTTTGCATCAATGTTCATGAGGGAGACTGGTGTGAAGTTCTCCTTCCTTGTTTGGTCTTTGTTTTGTTTAGGTATAAGCATTATTGTGGCTTCATAGAATGAGTTGCATAGTGTTGCTTGAGTTTCTCATTCATGGAAAAGAGTATTGGTATTAACTCTTCTTTGAAATTTGATAGAATTCCCTGTTAAACACATCTGGTCCTGGACGTTTTTGTTTTGTTTTGTTTTTTTGGTTTTTTTTGTTTGTTTGTTTTGTTTTTGATGGGAGACTATTAATGACTGCTTCTATTTCCTCAGGACTTATGTGAGTATTTAGATGATTTATCTGATACTGTTTTAACGTTGGCAACTGGTATGTGTCTAGAAAGTTGTCCATTTCATCCAGATTTTCAAACTTTGTTGAGTATAAATTCTTGTAGAAGGATCTGATGATTTTTTTGAATTTCCACAGTTTCTGTTGTTATGTCTCCCTTTTCATTTCTGATTTTATTAATATGGATGCTGTCTCTGTGCCCTCTGGTTATTCTGGCTAAGGGTTTATCTACCTTGTTGATTTTTTCAAAGAACCAGCTCCTTGATTTGTTGATTCTTTGTATAGTTCTTTTTGGTTTTGTTTGGTTGATTTCAGCCCTGAGTTTTATTATTTGCTGCCATCTACTCCTCTTGGGTGTATTTGCTTCTTTTTGTTCTAGAGCTTTCAAGTGCACAGTCAAGCTGTTGGTGTGAGCTCTCTTCATTCTCTTTTTGGGGGCACTCAGAGCTATGAGTTTTCCACTTAATACTGTTTTCGTTGTGTCCCATAAATTTTGGAATGATGTGTCTTCATTTCATTAAATTCTAAGTCTTTAATTTCTTTATTTTTTTCCTTGACCAAGCTATTGTTGAGAAGAGCATTGTTCAAAGTCCATGTGTATGTGTGTTTTACATTGTTTTTGTTTGAGCTTAAGACCAGCCTTAGGCTGTGGTGGTCTACTAAGGTATATGGAATAATTTCAATATTTCTGTTTCTATTGAGGCCCATTTTGTGACTAATTATATGGTCAGATTTGGAGAAGATACCATGAGGTGCTGAGAAGATGGTATATTCTTTTGTTTTAGGGTAGAAAGTTCTATAAATATCTTTTAGATCCATTTGGTCCATAACTTCAGTTAGTTTCACTGTATCTCTGTTTAGTTTCTGATTCCATAATTTGTCCATTTTTGAGAGTGGGGTGTTGAAGTCTTCCACTATTATTGTGTGTGGGGTGCAATATGTGCTTTGAGCTTTATTAAAGTTTCTTTTATGAATATGTGTCCACTTATGTTTGCAGCATAGATGTTCAGAATTGAAAGTTCATCTTGGTAGACTTTTCCTTTGGCCAGTATGATGTATCCTTTCTTATCGTTTTTGACAACTTTTTGTTGAAAGTCAATTTTATCTGATATAAGAATGGTCACTACAGCTTGTTTCTTGGGACCATTTGCCTGGAAATTTTTTCCAACCTTTGACTCTGAGTTACTGCCTTTGTCACTGAGGTGGGTTTTTTGTATGCAGCAAAATGTTGGATCCTGTTTATGTATCCAGTCTCTTAGTCTATGTACTGGATAGTTTTGTGTGTCAACTTGACACAGGCTGGAGTTATCATAGGAAAAGGAGCTTCAGTTGGGGAAGTGCCTCTATGAGATCCAGCTGTGGGGCATTTTCTCAATTAGTGATCAAGTGAGGGAGGGCCCCTTGTGGGTGGTGCCATCTCTGGGCTGGTATTCTTGGGTTCTATAAGAGAGCAGGCTGAGCAAGCCAGGGGAAGCAAGCCAGTAAGGAACATTCCCCCATGGCCTCTGCATCAGCTCCTGCTTCTGACCTGCTTGAGTTCCAGTCCTGACTTCCTTTGGTGATGAACAGCTGTGTGGAAGTGTAAGCTCAATAAACCCTTTCCTCCCCAACTTGCTTCTTGGTCATGATGTTTGTGCAGGAATAGAAACCCTGACTAAGACAAATTGGTACCAGCATAGTGAGGTATTCCTGTGACAACCTGAACATGCTTTGGGGAGGACTGTGGAAGGACTTTGGAACTTTGGGCTAGATGGTCCATTCAGTGCTGAGACCTCCATGAGATGTTGTGCAAGAGCTTGGAAGATTATATTGAGAACAGTGCAGAAGATGGACGCCTGGCTTGTGAAATTTCAGAGGGAAGATTAAAGACTCTTATCAGGGCCATGAAGATTCTGTGGTTTTGGTTAGCTGGGGCTGAAGAATCAGCTGTGAGTAACAAGATACCAAAACCATTAAAGTCAACCTTTGTGTTACTGGGACTATTGTTGCTGGTTAGCTGGAGCTAAGAAATTAGCAGTGATTAAGAAGAAACCAGCATCACTGAGGTGAAATCTTCTGGGAACTGTTTTCTGAGAGCACAGAGGGTGTGTTCCAGATAGCCAAGGTTGTGCCTCGTGCTGTAGCAGGACTTGGTACTGTGTAAGAGTCACCGAGGTGGTACTGCTTTTGAAGGCATGAAGGCATCATGAAGAAGAGCTGAGACTTGGTACTGTGAGAGGCCATGGAAGGCCATTGGTGAAAGTGTACCCTCAGTTGTAATTGATGGCCCAGGACTGAAGGGGTCATGCAAAAGAGTTGAGGCTTGGAGATGCCAGTACTATGTGATGACCACCAAGGACAGCAGCAGCAGTGGAGTACAGGCAGCTGGAGCCTAGAAGACAAGGTGTGTGCTACAATGGGAAGAGCTGGGGAAGTGACCCAAGCCCTTGGAGGAGCCCAGAAGATCGTGAGTTGGATCCCAGACATTGAACCATTGGAGTTTGAGTTTTGCTTTTTTGTTTGTGACTGTGCCCTGATATTTTTCCCTCTTTAAAGAAGGTATTTTAGTGGAGCCCACAGTTAAGAGACTTTGAGTTTTTAAAAGACTTTGAATTTTAAGATATTGGAAATTTTAAAGGGATTGAACTTTTAATATGTAAAGACTGTGGGACTTTTTACATTATTGAGATCTCGGGGATGAATAAGAAAGTAAGGGTTGAGGCTTAATAGTGATATGTTGGTGTGTTAAGTTGACAAGGGGTCAATTTTACTGGCTAGTTTTGTGTGTCAACTTGACACAGGCTGGAGTTATCATAGGAAAAGGAGCTTCAGTTGGGGAAGTGCCTCTATGAGATCCAGCTGTGGGGCATTTTCTCAATTAGTGATCAAGTGAGGGAGGGCCCCTTGTGGGTGGTGCCATCTCTGGGCTGGTATTCTTGGGTTCTATAAGAGAGCAGGCTGAGCAAGCCAGGGGAAGCAAGCCAGTAAGGAACATCCCCCCCCCCATGGCCTCTGCATCAGCTCCTGCTTCTGACCTGCTTGAGTTCCAGTCCTGACTTCCTTTGGTGATCAACAGCTGTGTGGAAGTGTGAGCTCAATAAACCCTTTCCTCCCTAACTTGCTTCTTGGTCATGATGTTTGTGCAGGAATAGAAACCCTGACTAAGACAGCCTATGTCCTTTTATAGGGAAATTGAGACCATTGATATTAAGAGATATTAAGGAAAAGTGATTGTTGCTTACTATTATCTTCTTAGTTAAAGGTGAAATTCTGGTTATGTAGCTATCTTCTATTGGGTTTGTTGAGAGATTGCCTTATTGATTTTTCTTTTCTTTTTTAATTTTTATTTTCTTTATTCTATGTTTACATTCCAAAGGCTTTCCCCTTTCCCAGTTCCCCCCCCCACCATACATGCCATAGTACTTCTCCCGCCCAAGTATTCCCCAATCATTCCCCCTCCCACCAAGGTTTCTTTACAAAACTGGATCCAATCTTTACAGGCCAAGGGTCCTCTCCTTTCTTCTTCTTGGGAATCATTTGACTTGCTAATTGTGCCTTGAGGATTTAGGGCTTCTGGGCTCATTAATATCCAGTTATCAGTGATTGCATTTCATGTGTATTATTTTGTGATTGGGTTAACTCACTCAGGATGATTATTTTCCAGGTCTAACCATTTACCTACAAATTGCATGAATTCATTATTTTTAATTGCTGAGTAGTATTCCACATTTTCTGCATCCATTCCTCCTTTGAGGGATATTTAGACTCCTTCCAATTTCTGGCTATTATAAACAAGGCTGCTATAAACATAGTGGAGCATGTGTCTTTATTGTATGCTGGGGAATCCTCTGGGTATATGCCCAGGAGTGGTATGCCAGGGTCCTCTGGAAGTGACATGCCCAATTTTCTGAGGAACCGCCAAACTGATTTCCAGAGCAGTTTTACCATTTTGCAATCCCACCAACAGTGGAGGAGTGTTCCTCTTTCTCCACATCTTTGCCAGCACTTGTTGTCTCTTGAGTTTTTAATCTTAGCCATTCTGACTGGTGTGAGGTGGAATCTCAGGGTTGTTTTGATTTGCATTTCTCTGATGACTAATGATCTTGAACATCTCTTAAGGTGTTTCTAGCCATACGAATTTCTTCTGGTGAAAATTCTTTGTTTAGCTCTGTACCCCATTTTTTGATAGGGTTATTTGGTTCTTTGGGGTCTAACTTCTTGAGTTCTTTGTATATATTGGATATTAGCCCTCTGTTGGATATGGGGTTGGTGAAGATCTTTTCCCACTTTGTTGGTTGCCGTTTTGTCCTTCTGACAGTGTCCTTTGCCTTGCAGAAACTTTGTAATTTTATGAGGTCCCATTTTTCAATTCTTGATCTTAGAGCATAAGCTATTGGTGTTCTGTTCAGGAACATTTCCCCTGTGTCCATGTCCTCCAGGGTCTTCCCAAGTTTCTTTTCTACTAGTTTCAGTGTGTCTGGTTTTATGTGGAGGTCCTTGATCCACTTGGAGTTGATCTTAGTGCAAAGAGATAAGAGTGGGTCAATTCACATTCTTCTGCATGTTGACCTCCAGTTGAACCAGCACCATTTGTTGAAAAGGATATCTTTATTCCACTGGATGGTTGTGGCTCCTTTATCAAAGATCAAGTGACCATAAGTCTGTGGGTTCATTTCTGGGTCTTCAATCCTATTCCATCGATATACTTGTCTGTTGCTGTACCAATACCATGCAGTTTTTAACACAATTCCCCAGAAGTCCTTTTATTGTTGAGAATAGTTTTAGTTATCCTGGGTTTTTTGTTGCTCCAGATGAATTTGAGAATTGCTCTTTCTAGATCTATGAAGAATTGAGTTGGGATTTTGATGGGGATCACATTGAATCTGTATATTGCTTTTGGCAAGATGGCCATTTTTACTATATTGATCCTGCCAATCCAGGAGCAAGAAATATTTTTCCATCTTCTGAGGTCTTCTTTGATTTCTTTCTTCAAGGACTTGAAGTTCCTGTCATACAGATCTTTCACTTGTTTGGTTAGAGCTACGCCAAGGTACTTTATGTTGTTTGTGGCTATTATGACGGGTGTTATTTCCCTAACTTCTTTCTCAGCCTGCTTGTCCTTTGAATACAAGAAGGGTACTGATTTGCTTGAGTTAATTTTATAACCTGCCACTTTGCTGAAGTTGTTTATCAGCTGTAGAAGTTCTCTGGTGGAGTTTTTTGGGTCGCTTAAGTAAACTATCATATCGTCTGCAAAATATGATACTTTGACTTCTTCCTTTCCAATTTGTATCCCTGTGACTTCCTTATGTTGTCTAATTGTTCTGGCTAGAACTTCAAGTACTATATTGAAAAGAAAAGAAGAGAGAGGGCAGCCTTGTCTAGTCCCTGATTTTAGTGGGAATGCTTCAAGTTTCTCTCCATGTAATTTGATGTTGGCTACTGGTTTGCTGTAGATTGCTTTTACTATGTTTAGGTATAGGCCTTGAATTCCTGCTCTTTCCAAGACTTTTAGCATGAAAGGATGCTGAATTTTGTCGAATGCTTTTTCAGCATCTAATGAGATGACCATGTGGTTTTTTTCTTTTTTTTATGTAGTGGATTACATTGATGGATTTCCGTATACTGAACCATCCCTGCATCCCTGGGATGAAGCCTACTTGATCATGGTGAATGATCGTTTTGATGTGCTCTTGGATTCAGTTGGCAAGAATTTTATTTAGTATTTTTGCATCGATATTCATAAGAGAAATTGGCTTGTAGTTCTCTTTCTTTGTTGTATCTTTTTGTGGTTTAGGTATTAGCATAATTGTGGCTTCAAAGAATGATTTGGGCAGTGTCCATTCTGTCTCTATTTTGTGGAATAGTTTGAAAAGTATTGGTGTTAAGTCTTCTTTGAAGGTCTGGTAGAATTCTGCACTAAAACCATCTGGTCCTGTACTTTTTTTGGTTGTGAGGCTTTCTATAAACCCTTCTATTTCTTTAGGGGTTATGGGACTATTTAGCTGATCTACTTAATGCTGATTTAATTTTGGTATTTGGTATCTGTCAAGGAAATTGTCCATTTCCTCCAGATTCTCCAGTTGATTTGAGTATAGACCTTTGTAGTAGGATCTGATTCTCAGTTTTTGTTGTTATGTCTCCCTTTTCATTTCTAATTTTGTTAATTTGTATACTGTCTCTGTGTCCTTTGGTTAGTCTGGCTAAGGGTTTATCTATCTTGTTGATTTTCTCAAAGAACCAGCTCCTGGTTTTGTTGATTCTTTGTATGGTTCTCTTTCTTTCTACTTGATTGATTTCAGCCCTGAGTTTGGTGATTTCTTGTCTTCTACTCCTCCTGGGTGAATTAACTTCTTTTTCTTCCAGGGCTTTAAGGTGTGCCGTTAAGTTGCTAGTGTATGCTCTCTCCAGTTTCTTTTTGGATGCACTTAGAGCTATGAGTTTTCCTCTTAGCACTGCTTTTATTGTGTCCCATAGATTTGGGTAGGTTGTACCTTCATTTTAATTGAATTCTAAAAAGTCTTTGATTTCTTTTTTTATTTCTTCCTTGACCAAGGTGTCATTGAGTAGAGTATTGCTCAGTTTCCATGTGTATGTGGGCTTTCTGTTGTTTTTGTTGCTATTGAAGACCACTCTTACTCCATGGTGATCTGATAGGAGGTATGGGATTAGCTCGATCTTCTTGTATTTGTTGACATCTGTCTTGTGACCAATTATATGATCAATTTTTGAGAAGGTTCCTGCGGTGCTGAGAAAAAGGTATATTCTTTAGCTTTAGGATGAAATGTTCTATATATATGTGTTAAATCCAATTGGTCCAAAATTTCAATTAGTTTCACTTTGTCCCTGTTTAGTTTCTGCTTTCCTGATCGGTCCATTGAGGAGAGTGGAGTTTTGAAGTCACCCACAATTATTATGTTAGGTGGAATGTGTGCTTTTAGCTTTAGTAAGGTTTCTTTTACAAAGGAGGGTGCCCTTGCATTTGGAGCATGAATGTTCAGTATTGAGAGCTCTTCTTGGTGGATTTTCCCTTTGGCCAGCAAGAAGTGACATTCTGAGTCTCTTTTGATGACTTTAGGTTGGAAGTCTATTTTATCTGATATTAGCATGGCTACTGCAGCTTGTTTCCTGAGACCATTTGCTTGTAAAATTGTCTTCCACCCTTTTACTCTAAGGCAGTGTTTGTCTTTAACACTGGGATGTGTTTCCTGTATGCAGCAAAATGTAGGGTCCTGTTTCCATATCCAGTCTGTTAATCTATGTCTTTTTATTGGGGAATTGAGTCCATTTATGTTAAGAGATATTAAGGAATAGTAATTATTACCTCCAGACATTTTTTAAATTATTTTTATTTATTTATTTATTTTTATTTTATTTTTTATTTTATTTTTTATTTTATTTTATTTTATTTTATTTTATTTTTTTTTTGTATTTGAGAGGTTATCTTCTTTTGGGTTTGATGAGAGGAGGTTTCTATCCTGCTTCTTCCCGGGTATAATTTCCATCCTTGTCTTGGTGCTTTCCCCCTATTATCCTTTGTAGGGCTGGATTTGTGGAAAGATATTGTGCAAATTTGGTTTTGTCATGGAATACCTTGATGTCTCTGTCTATGGCGATTCAGAGTTTTGCTGGTAAAGTAGTTTTGGCTGAAGTTTGTGTTCTTTTAGAGTTTGTATGATATCTGCCCAGGATCTTCTAGCTTTCATGGTCTCAGGTGAGAAGTATGGTGTTATTCTGATAGGTCTTCCTTTTATGTTACTCGGCCTTTTTCTCTTGCTGCCTTTATATTTCTTCTTTGTTTAGTACATTTGGAGTTTTGATTATTATGTGACGGGTTGTATTTCTGTTCTGGTCCAGTCTGTTTGGGTTTTTATATGCTTCTTTTATATTCATGGGCATCTCTCTCCTTAGGTTGTGGAAGTTTTCTTCCATAATTTTATAAAAGATATTTGCTGGCCCTTTCACTTGTAAATCTTCACTCTGATCTATACCTATAATCCTTAGGTTTGGTCTTCTCATTGTGTCCTGGATTTCCTGGATGTTTTGGGTTGCAACCTTTTTGCATTTAGTATTTTCTTTGACTGTTGAATCAATGGTTCCTATGGTATCTTCGGCTTCTGAGATTCTGTGTTCTATTTCTTGTATTCTATTGTTGATACTTGCATCTATGGCCCCTGATTTCTTCCCAAGGTTTTCTATCTCCAATGTTGTCTCCCTCTGCGATTTCTTAGTTGTTTCTACTTCTGTTTTTAGTATCTGAATGGATGTGCTCAGATCTTTCGCTTGCTTGATAGTGTTTTCATATATTTCTTTAATAGATTTTTGTGTTTCCTCTTTCATAGCTTCTACTTGTTGGCCCACGTTCTTCTGTATTTCTTTAAGTGATTTTTGTCTTTCTTCTTTATTGTCTTCTTCTTTTTAATCCATCTTCTCCTGAATTTCTTGAAGTGATTTTTGTATTTGCCTTGTAAAGGCTTCTAACTTTTGATCCATTTTCTCCTCTATTTCTTTACAAGATTTTTCTATGTGTTCAGCTACCAGCATCCTGACCAGTGATTTTATATCCAAGTCTTTTTTCCTGGTGTTTTGGGGTATCCAGGGCTTCCTATTGTTGGAGAACTGGGTTCAGATGCTGTCATGTTGCCTTGATTTCTGTTAGTAACGTTCCTTCACTTTCCTTTTGCCATCTGGTTATTTCTGGTGTTAGTTGGCCTTGTTGTCACTGGCTGGTGTTTGAATCTCCCATGAGGCTGGACTCCCCTGTTGTTTCTCTACTGGTGAATATGCGTGACTGCTGCTCTAAGGGATCATGAGCTGGCTGCCACCCATGTGATGGTAGCCCCTGATGGAGTCTGTCTACCTGGGCCTCTCCAGCTGTGTCCTGGTTGCAATATGGAGGCCCGCTGCTACTGCTGGTCCAGGGGTCCACGAGCTGGTTGCTGCTCACTGCTTCGGTGCATGGCCTGAGGGTGCAGGGGAAGTCCCACAGAGACTAGGTGGAGCTCGGCCTGCCTGGCGGCGAGAGCCTAGCAGATCCCCCCTCGAGGGTAGTCCCGGAAGGAATCTGTCTACCTGGGCCTCTCCAGCTGTGTCCTGGTTGCAAAAAAATGCCTTATTGATTTTTCTATGGTGTGATTTCCTGCCTTGTGTTGGCAATTTCTACCCATTATCCTTTGCAGAGCTGGGTTTGTGGAAAGATATTGTGTAAATTTTCTTTTGTCATGAAATATCTTGTTTTCTCTGTCTATGGTAATTGAAAGTTTTGCTGGATATAGTACTCTGGGCTGTCATTTGTGTTCTCTTAGGGTCTGTATGACATCTGCCCAGGATCTTCTGGCTTTAATAGCCTTTGGTGAGAAGTCTGGTGTAATTCTGATAGGTTTGCATTTATATGTTACTTGACTTTTTTCTCTTACTGCTTTTAATATTCTTTCTTTGTTTAGTGCATTTGATGTTTTGATTGTTATCTGTCAGAAGGTATTTCTGCTTTGGTCCAATCTTATTGGATTTCTGTAGGCCTCTTGTATGCTCATGGGCATCTCTTTTTTTAGGTTAGGGATGTATTCATCTATAATTTTGTTGAAGATATTTACTGGGTGTTTACCTTAGGTTTCATCTTCTCATTGTGTCCTTAATTTCCTGGCTGTTTGGGGTTACGAGCTTTTTGCATTTTGCATTTATTTTGACTATTGAGTCAATATTTTCTATGGAATCTTCAGCATCTAAGATTCTTTCTTCTATCTCCTGTATTTTGCTGTTGATGCTTGCATCTATGACTCCTGAATTCTTTCCAAGGTTTTCTATCTTCAGAGGTATCTCACTTTGCAATTTCTTTATTGTTTTTATTTCCATTTTTAGATCCTGGATAGTTTTGTTCATTTCCTTCACTTGTTTGTTTCTTCCTGAAATTCTTAAGAAATTTTTGTGTTTCCTCTTTAAGGGCTTCTACCTGCTGTCCCATGCTCTCCCATATTTCTTTAAGGGACTTTTGTGTTTCCTCTTTAAGTGCTTCTACTTTTTGATCCACATTCTCTCGTATTTCTTTAGGGGATTTTTGTCCTTCCTCTATAATGGCTTCTACCTATTGACCCATGTTCTCCAGTATTTCTTCTTTTTTTCTTTTTTTCCTTTTTTAAAATTATTTTCTCTATTCTTTGTTTATATTCCAAAGGCTTTCTGCTTTCCAGTCCCCCCCTCACCATATGTCCCATAAGTCCTCTCCCCCCCCCATTACCCAATCACCCCTCCTCCCCACCATTTCTCTGTTCTGGTACTCTCCTACCAGATTTACTCTTTTTCGGACCAGGGTACTCTCCATCCCTTTTCTTGGGAATCTTTTGCTTAGCTAATTGTGTCTTGAGTATTCAGAGCTTCTGGGCTCGTTAATATCCACTTATCAGTGATTGCAATTCATGTGTATTCTTTTGTGATTGGGTTGACTCACTTAGGATGATATTTTCCAGATCCAACCATTTGCCGACAAATTGCATGAATTCATTATTTTTAATTGCTGAGTAGTATTCCATTGTATAAATATACCACATTTTCTGTATCCATTCCTCTGTTGAAGGACATCTGGGTTCTTTCCAGCTTCTGGCTATTATAAATAAGGCTGCTATGAACATAGTGGAACATGTGTCTTTATTGTATGCAGGGGAATCCTCTGGGTATATGTCCAGGAGTGGTATGACAGGGTACTCTGGAAGTGTCATGCCCAAATCTGAGGAACTGCCAGACTGATTTCCAGATCAGTTGTACCATCTTGCAATCCCACCAACAATGGAGGAGTGATCCTCTTTCTCCACATCCTCACCAGCACCTGTTGTCTCTTGAGTTTTTAATCTTAGCCATTATGACTGGTGTGAGGTGAAATCTCAGGGTTGTTTTGATTTGCATTTCCCTAATGACTAATGATGTTGAACATCTCTTAAGGTGCTTCTGAGCCATTAGAATTTGTTCTGGTGAAAATTCCTTGTTTTGCTTTGTACCCCATTTTTAATAAACCAAATATTTGGTTCTTTGGGGTCTAACTTCTTGAGTTCTTCGTATATATTGGATATTAGCCCTTTGTCGGATATGGGGTTGGTGATGTTTTCGCAATTTGTTGATTGTTGTTTTGTCTTCCTGACAGTGTCTTTTGCCTTGCAGAAACTTTTTAAGTTTAAGAGGTCCCATTTATCAATTCTTGATCTTAGAGCATAAGCTATTGGTGTTCTGTTCAGGAACTTTCCCCCTGGGCCCATGTCCTCCAGGGTCTTCCCCAGTTTCTTTTCTATTAGTTTCAGTTTGTCTGGTTTTATGTGGAGGTCCTTGATCCACTTGGAGTTGATCTTAGTACAAGGAGATAAGAGTGGGTCAATTCGCATTCTTCTGCATGTTGACCTCCAGTTGAAACAGCACCATTTGTTGAAAAGGCTATCTTTTTTCGACTGGATGGTTGTGGCTCCTTTATCAAAGATCAAGTGACCATAACTCTGTGGGTTCATTTCTGGGTCTGCAATTCTATTCCACTGATCTACTTGCCTGTCACTGTACCAATAATATGCAGATTTTAACACAGTTGTTCTGTAGTACTGCTTGAGGTCAGGGATATTGATTCCCCCAGAAGTCCTTTTATTGTTGAAAATAGTTTTAGCTATCCTAGGTTTTTTGTTACTCCAAATGAGTGTGAGAATTGCTCATTCTAGATCTATGAAGAATTGATTTGGGATTTTGATGGGGATTGCATTGAATCTGTAGATTGCTTTTGGCAAGATGGCCATTTTTACTATTTTGATCCTGCCATCCAAGAGCATAAAATATTTTTCCATTTCCTGAGGTCTTCTTCAATTTCTTTCTTCAAAGACTTGAAGTTCCTATCATACAGATCTTTCACTTGTTTGGTGAGAGTCACACCAAGATACATTTAACCACCAATTTATGAATAAGTTTATAGTATGTGAAAAGGTGAAAAATATAGCAGTAAAACTTCATCATACTAAAAAACCAAATACCTGTGTACAGATAAGAGCTAGATGTCAAAAACTGAAATTCTTATGAACAGTTGGACACAAATATTAGACAAGATTAAAGAATGTTCTACTAATACTATCCTAATTGTATATAGAGATCTACACATATGAAATGTAGGTCATAGTTCAAATGAGTTCATAGTTCAAATATGTATATGATCTACATCAGCTAAATGCAATCAATATATTGGTTAATGTGAAAGCTTTATTCAAAGATAAGATATTTACTTTTTATGTTAGAGAAGAAAACATAACAAAAAGTGAACCATGTTGTTATCTAGTTTGAATTGGAATTAATAGATTTGGAGCAGAAAGAATTGAGAGGAACTCCTTGACATAGAAGTCCATCTGTATCACAACTGTCTGGTGAAACAATATGGTTTGAGAAGAAAGTTTTCAACTGATGACAGCCAAGGCATTGAGCCAAAAAGACAAATTTAACTTTTTCTCTCTGCTACATTCCATCACTCAGTATCACACAAACTTTATTACAAAGCCACCTAAAGCATCAGAAAAAAGTACTTGAAGCAGCACATGCAAGGAACCTCTAAATTAGCCAGCCCTGGAAAAAATGGCAAAAGTTCATGGATGAATTTAAGAATGCTAAGACAAACTCTGGACTCAGGTAGACTTCTGCCAATGTGTCCAAGGAGAACAGCACAGTATTTAATCTGAAAGGCCTGTGCCAGCAAGAGTCAGCACACTGATGCTGAAATTCATTTAGATACATGCAGTGATGAGTTTTCATCCTGCCACAAGAGCAAATCTGATTTTTAACAGATTGTTAGGCATTTGCCCAAGGGGACCCAGCAACATAATTTAAATTCTAGGATCATAGCACATCTGGATTTGGATATTAAATATTGAGATCCTGGAATCTTGACCTGAGCTATGCTGCTAAAATTATGACCATCAGAGGGAATGGGTGTTGAATTTATCTGTAAGTGGCAGAAGCACTGAGAAGTAGTTAAGACTAAAGAAATGACTCTTGAGTTTCATGAGAATTCACAAACGATGCAACTAATGAATACTGAAATACTTATAATGATTCACATTTAGGTTGCAGATTTTCATGAGTAATTGTCTTGAAGAAAATGTAGGAACACACTGGACAGTCCTATAATGTCTCATTGCTCATAGGTAAGCAGCAGATGGTGATTATATGACTAGTACTCAGTGGATAAAGTCTAAGCATGTCTCTATGTTTTCTATTGGATAGAATTGTACAACATAGAGTGGTCTGGCACATACTACAGACATCACTGAAGTTGCCTCCTTCTAGTACAGTGCTTCTCAATCTTTAGTTTGTGAGCTATTTGGGAGGAAAATGACTGGTGTATATCATATAAGATATATATAACATTTACATTGAGATTTATAATAGTAGCAACATTACATTTATAATGTATCAAGAAAAAATAGTCACCATAAAATAAGGACCTGTTCCAAAGGGTCACAGCATAATAAGTTTGAGAATGAATGCTCTAGTGTAACATGCCAACTCACCACTGGGACAGTTACAATAGTTAAATAATTATACTGCTTCAGAGTGCCAGGAATCTGTCCTCTGTTTGCCCATGGCCATCATTTGCAGCTGAATTGGGATACATCCAGTTCTCTGATCTCATACCCATGTCTACTCTCTGGCCACTTATGTCATCACTTCTTTCAGTTTAGTTTGACTACAAAGCCTCCTCTGAGAGAGTGATTAGTGTGTCAAATATCCATTGGAGATATTCTTGATATCAAATCCTGTGAAAAAGGAATGGACTAAGAATGAGTAAATCATAGTTTGATAATGTCTTGCTTAGGGTTGGCACAATCCCCTGCTTATTTGTCCTTGCTTATCAATTGGTGAAGACAGATTGCTTGGGTAAATTCACATGTCCTTGTGCTATGCTATCTGTTTCAGTTTACACAAGTGCTTTGACAAGCAAAATGTTATTATAATAGCATTTCTAAATAAGAGTGATAAATTCATTTTTCTCCATGCTATGTCTTAGATATCTTAGTAGATAATGACATATCCTTATGAGCTTGTTTAGGTTCCAAGATGAAAAAAAAATATGATATCAGAGATAGCAATGCTCTGAGCACCTATTGTAATTTTCTCTATGAATTCCCTTAGAGGTGAATGACATGCAATAGTTAGTACCTTCATGGCATCTATCCTACTATTCTCTTTCGTCAAAGGAGGGACACTCATTTGAAAATACTCATCTCAAATGTTTAACTCTATTCCTTAATATTTCCCCACACCTTCTTCTTCCGAACCTTTATGTTTTGTTCCTTCTTCATTTCCATTCCCTCTTCCTGGGTCTCTCTCTGCCTTTATTTACTTTTAAAATACTTGTTGGAAATAAAACACCCTCAGCATTTAGAAAATGACCTGGATCTCAACAATCCATAGCATATCATACCACTCTATAAAAGAAATCTCAACAATTTAACAAAGAACATTACACTGAGACTATGATAAAATAAATGAAGTTTAGGATGCTTCATCATTTTTTGAAATAGAAATTTTCACAAAGAAAAATATCACTGATGTGACTAGTAAACAAAAACAAACAAAGCAAAAACAACCACAAAAAACAAGTGTTTTCATTTCTGTTATAGTTATTAATTAATCTCTATTCAAACTGACCCAGTGTTGGCTGTAGGAGATCCTCATAACCTATCCCAATGTTTTGGGTTCTCAAATGAAAGACACACTCATGAGCACACACACACACACACACACACACACACACACACAGCCTTATATTTTAATATTCTTTATACAGCTCAATGGCTGGTCCACTCACTGACCTCCTCCATGTGGCTAATACCTCCCCTCTGATATTCCTAAGCAATTACTTACTAAAATCAATAGTACATCTTTGCTGCCCTAGACCAAATGGGGGGAGGGGGGCTGTTCTTACCCAGCTCTTTCAGTATTGGTATGCTCTTTTTTGTACCTCTCAGGCCTGGACCTTACTCCTTTCCCACATGGCTGCCTCAGTCTCTTGCCTGAGTATCCAAAAGTCCCACTGCTGTCTCCCTGTCCAGCTGTTGGCTATCAGCAACTTTATTAATCAAAACCAACTGGGAGCTGGATCCCTCACCATCTTATATGCAGACATGTGAACTTCCATGTAATTTTGGGGGACCTAAGTAACCTAAGTAGCATTAGACCAAATCCACAACACGTATCTGCCCTATAGGATGGGCTGGGTTTTTTTCAAGTGTTTTGTCATTTTGTAGTCTACTCTGTGAATGTATAAGCCTTATGAAAATGCATTATATTATATCTATCTTCTTTCTGAAACACCCACTTCTTTCAGCCTTCCCTTTCAACATTCCTCTGAATAGAAATTTAAATCCAGCAACAAATACTTCCTGCTACTCTCTTATGTAAATAAAGCACGGTTCCCCATGGTCTATCCCTCATGGTCTATAAGTTTCTTCATTGTGCTGACTTACAAACCAACTTTGCTTAGTATTGTCATCTTCCTGAAAGTTTGGGCCAAAATGAATTCTCAATGGATATATTGCTAATATTCACTAATTCTAAAGTTTAAGTGATAACATGATCCTACGAGAAGAAGCATTTTCACACAATGGAAATATCACTGAAGTTATAACCAGAAAATCCTATTGAATAATGTTTTCTCATCTGCATTCACTCAGATAAATTTATAAGAAATATCGTATTTCTCTAGTAGTTAATTCTACTATCCACTACAAGGTACAGTGTGATTTGTTGAATTAATATTGGTATATCATCATTCAGTTACCAAATAGTCATTGTCACTGCCCAATACTATTCTAAACACTTGATATGAAACAGACAGATAAACAAACAGTTCTACTTTTGAGAACAAAGTCTAAAATGTGATGCAGAACACAGGCATTATTGAAACAATCACAAATGACACTTCTAGCAAGTAAAGAAATAAGGCACACATAAAATGGGAGAGCTCTTCTTTATTACAGAAACTTACTTTGGAAAAGTCTGATCAGGTATCCTATGGACAGTACCAAACAAGTTATGAAGGAAAGCAACACAGCAATAATGTGTGAAAATTCTATGCAAAAATGTGAGAAAGATAAATGATCATGGTTGCTAAAGTCATGAAAGTAAGAAGATGGGAACTGTAGAGATGGCTAGGAAGTTAAGAGCACTGACTGTTCTTACCAGGGTCCAGGTTCAGTTTCCAGCACCCATGCTTAAGCTAAGATAATTGTGTGACTCACAATCATCTCTACCTCTAATTCCAGGTCATCTGATATTCTTTTGTGGACTATTCTTCCACAGAACACATGTAGTGCATATACACACATGCAAGGGAACATGCATAGCAATCCCTTTTATAAAAGAAGATGTGATTCCAGATGACACCTAAAACATCTGAACCAGATGACATCTCAATAGCAAGACTTGAGGAGGCAGGTTTAATAATTTGCATCTAGAGGTTCCTAGGAGCCTCTAAATTCCTTGCTATGTATCATTTTATTATTGTTTGACTCTCCTCTCTATATGCTAAGATGCACAATCATGGAATTGTTCCCATATCCAGAAAGTAGGTCTTTAGTTTCTGTTGGGATATCATCTGTGGTCCACAGATCTATTTATGTAGCTATACAACTCATTCTTCTGAATGCCTAGAAGGTATGAATTAGATTAGATATTGAAGCAACAGTCATTTCCAGAAAAGGCTGCATTCTGGTGCTTACATAGACATTCTATAACTCTGTCTCAGAATGAAGGTTTTTCTAATATCTTTAGATATTTGTACTATGCTAATTTTGCTTCCAGATCATCAGAGGGCAGCTTAGAAATCTGTCCACATTCACTGGTTGTATCTTCACTGCTATAGACATAGTTTGCATTTGAGAAAGAATACATTACTGGGGAAGACCCTTGAGGATATTGGCTCAGGGGGAAATTTCCTGAACAGAACACCAATAGCTTATGCTCTAAGATCAAGAATAGACAAATGGAACCTCATAAAATTACAAAGTTTCTGTAAGGCAAAAGATACTGTCAAAAGGGCAAATTGTCAACCAACAAATTGGGGAAAGATCTTCACCAACCCTACATTTGACAGAGGGCTAATATCCAATGTATACAAAAAACTCAAGAAGTTAGATCCCAGAAAACCAAATAACCCTATCAAAAAATGGGGTACAGAGCTAAACAAAGACTTTTCACCTGAAGAACTTCGGATGGCTGAGAAGCACCTTAAGAAATGTTCAACATGGAGCATTTTTTCAGTTCCTTTTCCACAGCTTTTGTTTTGGAAAAGTCACATTCAGATCATTTTTCGTGAATTTTGAAATGTTTAACAAAAAATTATCCCAAATTTACTAGTCTTTGTACCATTTTGATGCTATTAGCATTCATTTTGTCCCAGTTTTATCAAGGTATAGTCACAGAGTTACAGAAGAGCCATGAACATAAAGAGGTAAAATCATTAAAATAATACTCAGAAGTTGGAGTAGTTACTTTGTTTCTGAATATGCACAGGATTCTTAATCTGGCTACTATGAAGCAGTTGTTACCTAAATGTAATGTGTCTTCTGATGTCAATGACTGTCTCTACTTTAAATCTGGAAAATGATATATTTGGAAACATGTTCAAAGTAAAATTCCAATACTGTCTGGAAAGCATCTTAGGAACCCTAGGGACGTGATTTCTCACTTGAGTCCTGGCGTGCCTTCTCAGAGTATCTCTTTGCAATTCTTTCCATACTATCTTGCCTTCCTGGTCCTGCCTGCATAATTTGCAATTCCTTCTACAGACTCTTTTCATTATGTGAGAATTGTTCTCTTTTACCCTTTTATTTAGGGTATTTCTGTCTCTGAATACCCATGAATAATTTCCTACCAGTATTAAAGAAGCTGGTTTAATACTTCAATTAAAATTCTTCTTTGAAACAATACAAATTTAAGACTAATAATGTCATCCTTCAAAAAATATATGAATAGAAGATATTAAAGATCAAAGAGTTCATGTTGGAGCCCAGGAAACCACAGTAAACCCTAAGTCACAGGATGGGATAACTGTCAAGCAACTAATCACCTTTCATGCAAAAACAGATTGTTTCCAATAAATCATTTCTGAGTCTAAATGATTTATTTGGCTCAATGTACAGGGACCTTCCAGGGATTGAATCACATAGAGGAATATCTTGAGGAAATCAATATTTGAAGAGAGGTGTTTGAGAGGAGAGGAGAAAGTTTCTACATTTGTTATTTTTCCCTCCTATATTTAGGAAAGATGAGATGATTCTGGCTAAGAAAAACAAAGCCTATTCCATAATTGCTCAAATTAAATACACTTCTCCCAACATCTTTAAAAAAAGTCTTCCCACACATAATAAGGGATGTAAATACTTCACACAGTACACAGCACTCATATATTTTTTCTTTTTCGTTTTTATTAGATATATTCTTTTATATATATTTTAAATTAAGTACATTATTTACTTTTCAAATGTTGTCCACTTTCATGGTTCCACCTCCCCTGAAAATCCCAAGCAAACTCCCCTTACTCAATCAACCCACTCCCTAGTGGTCATCTAGTCCCTGATGTTTAGCAGGATTGCTTCAAGTTTCTCTCCATTTGGTTTGATGATGGCTACTGGTTTGCTATATATTGCTTTTACTATATTTAGGTATGGGCATTGAATTCCTGTTCTTTCCAAGACTTAGCATGAAAGGATGCTGAATTTTGTCAAAAGCTTTTTCAGCATCTAATGAAATGATCATGTGTTTTTTTTCTTTGAATTTGCTTATGTAGTGGATTGCACTGATGGATTTCCATATATTGAACCATCCCTGCATCCCTAGTATGAAGCATGCTTAATCATGGTGAATGATCATTTTGATGTGTTCTTCGATTCAATTGGCAAGGATTTTACTGAGTATTTTTGCATCAATATTCATTATCTGGTCTGAAGTTATTCATGGTATGAAGTTCTCTTTCTTTATTGGATCTTTGTGTGGTTTGGGTATCAGCATAATTGTGGCTTTGTAGAACAAGTTGGGTAGTGTTCCTTCTGTTTATATTTTGTGCAATAGTTTAAAGAGTATTGGTGTTGGGTCTTTGAATATCTGATAGAATTCCCCGCTAAACCTGTCTGGTCCTGTGCTTTTTTTTTATTTGGAAGACTTTCAATGACTTATATTTCTTTAGAGGTTATGGGACTGTTTAGGTGATCTATTTGATCCTGATTTAATATTGGTATTTGGTATCTGTCTAGGAAATTGTCCATTTACTCCAGATTCTCCAGTTGTGGTGAGTATAGGTTTTTGTAGTAGGATCTATTGATTTTTTTGAATTTCCTCAGTTTCTGTTGTTATATCTCCCTTTTCATTTCTAATTTTGTTAATTTGGATATTGTCTCTGTGTCCTCTCATTAGTCTGGCTAAAGGTTTATCTACTTGTTGATTTTCTCAAAGAACCAGCTCCTGGTTTTGTTGATTCTTTGTATGGTTCTCTTTGTTTCTACTTGATTGATTTCAGCCCTGAGTTTGATGATTTCCTGTCTTCTACTCTTCTGGAGTGAATTAGGTTCTTTTTGTTCCAGGGCTTTAAGATGTGCCATTAGGCTGCTAGTGTATGCTCTCTCCAGTTTTTTTTTTTTTGGGGGGGGGATGCACTCAGAGCTATGAGTTTTCTTCTTAGCACTGCTTTCATTTTGTCCCATAAATTTGCATATGTTGTACCTTCATTCTCATTAAATTCTAGAAAGTCTTTGATTTCTTTATTTTTTCCTTGACCAAAGTATCATTGAGTAGAGTATTGTTCAGCTTCCATGTGTATGTTGGCCTTCTGTTGGTTTTGTTCTATTGAAGACCACTCTTACTCCATAGTGATCTGATAGGAGATATGGGATTAGTTTGATCTTCTTATATTTGTTGAGGTCTGTCTTGTGACCAATTCATGGTCGATTTTGGAGAAGGTACCATGAGGTGGTGAGAAAAAGGTATATTCTTTTGCTTTAGGATGAAATGTTTATACACACACACACACACACACACACACACACACACACACACACATATATAATCCAATTGGTCCAAAGCTTCAATTAGTTTCATTGTGTCCCTCTTCAGTTTCTGTTTTCCTGATCGGTCCATTGAGGAGAGTGGAGTGCTGAAGTCACCCACAATTATTGTGTTAGGTGTAATGTGTGCTTTGAGCTTTAGTAAAGTTTCTTTTATGAATGAAGTTGTCCTTGTGTTTGGAGCATAGATGTTCAGAATTGAGAGTTGTTCTTTGTGGATTTTTCCTTTGATCAGCAAGAAGTGACCTTCTGTGTCTCTTTTGGTGACTTTAGGTTGAAAGTCAATTTTATCTGATATTAGAATGGCTACTCTGGCTCATTTCTTGAGACCATTTGCTTGTAAAATTGTTTTTCAGACTCTGAGGTAGTGACACTGAGGTGGGTTTCCTGTAGGCAGCAAAATGTAGGGTCCTTTTTACATATCCAGTTTGTTAGTCTATGTCTTTTTATTGGGGAATTGAGTCCATTGATGTTAAGAGATATTAAGGAATAGTGATTATTACTTCCTGTTATTTTTGATGTTATTTTTATGTTTGAGTGGTTATCTTCATTTGGGGTTGATGAAAGAATGTTATTATCTTGGTTTTTCTATGGTGTAGTTTCCCACCTTGTATTGGAGTTTTCCACCTATTATCCTTTGTAGGGCTGGGTTTTTTGGAAAGATATTGTGCAAATTTGGTTTTGTCCTGTAATATCTTGGTTTCTCCATCTATGGTGATTGAGAGTTTTGCTGGGTATAGTAGTTTTGGCTGGCATTTGTGTTCTCTTAGAGTTTTGCTGGGAGCCAATCCCAGCAAAGATTTTTCTTTCTTGGTTCTTCTTGAGGTCGTGGGGGGCGGTGGAGAATCAGAGTGGGTAAGACTTTGTGTTAAGACTTCTGTGGTAAGAATTTGTCTTATGGAAAATTTAGGGTTGCTATATAATAAAAAGTTTACTTAGCTAAATCTAAGTAGTTGACCTGCCTTCTGTGATTCTCTGAATCCAGAGACTGCATTCTCAGGCATTTAACACCTCATCCCCCAAACAGCAGGAGATTAAGTAAAGGATTATTTGCTAGAGCCTTTTCCCTATTGTCCAGATACCTCTTGATTGTCAGTCTAGGGGGAAGTTAGGAGCAATAAACTTCTATTGAACCAGAGAAGAGAATAATACTTGCAGAAAGAAAAACTTCATAAGTGAATATGCATAATCTTACATAAATTCATACATAAAACTTCATACATATTTTCATGCAGTCTGTTGGGCCCAACTTGCATGCATTCTCACAATTTCATACCTACACACACACATTCATACATTCTCACAATTACATACTTACACACACATCCATACTTACATATGAATATGGAGCAAAAGACCAAGCACCAGTGCAGAAAGAACTCACTCATTCTGGATGAAGGATGGATTCCAATATTTATTGTATTGAAAAAGAAAAAGCGTCCACCCTTTTAATGCTAAATGAATTAACTCCATGTTTGTAAGAAAAAGCTTTGTATCTCTTAATAAGATTAAGCCTGCCTTGTCCTTACCATGGGACCTATCCTGTCCCATGGTAAGGAAAAGCCTGCCTGCTCCTTCTGCTCTCTGCAACATCTTCTTTTTTCTCTTTGCTCTGACTCCTGCACATTGTTCTCTTAGTTATTTTACATTACCTATAGTTTCTAAGTTATTCCACTCTGCATTCTCCTTCTAATCTTGCTCTCTTCTGACTAAAAACTTCTCCTCAGTTCAGTTCTTCTCTCAACTCCATTCCTCTCACTCAATTCTTCTGGTCTGATTTCATTTGTTCTCAGCCCTTAAACATCTTTAAGAATACATGATCACATGTTACAAAGTTCAACATAAGTTCACACCAAATCCCAAGTCATAAATTGAAATAGAATTTTACAATAGAGGATGTTTACATGCATAACCATTAGGAGTAATTATCTAGCTATCATTTGTCTTCTCTACAGGTATATAGAAAGTTTAAAACCATAACTAAGCTATAAGTGAATTTTTGTATAGATAAACCCAGTCAATATTTTATCTTCTGTCCTAACACCTATAATAAATCCTAGTTCCCTTTTTTCTTTTCATTTTTTTAAATTTTATTTTCTATATTCTTTGTTTACATTCCAAAGGCTTTCACCTTTCCCAGTTCCCCCCTCACCTTGTGTCCCATAAGTCTTCTCCCTGCCCACTGCGCATTCTCCAATCACCCCCTAACCCTTTCTCTGCTCTGGTACTCTCCTGCAAGACTGGAACCAGTCTTTTCTGGACCAGTGTCCTCTCATTCTTTCTTATTGGGAATCAATTGATTTGCTAATTGGGCTTTGAGTATTCAGAGCTTCTGGGCTAATTAATATCCACTTATTTGTGATTGCATTTCATGTGTATTCTTTTGTGATTGGGTTAACTCACTTAGGATGATATTTTCCAGATCCAACCATATGCCTACAAATTGCCTGAATTCATTATTTTTAATTGCTGAGTAGTATTCCATTGTATAAATATACCATATTTTCTGTATCCATTCCTCCTTTGAGGGACATCTGGGCTCCTTCCAAATTCTGGCTATTATAAATAAGGCTGCTATGAACATAGTGGAGCATTTGTCTTGATCACATGCAGGGGAATCCTCTGAATATATGCCCAGGAGTGGTATGACAGGATCCTTTGGAAGCATCATGCCCAATTTTCTGAGGAGCTGTCAGACTGATTTCCAGAGCATGTGTAACATCTTACAATCACGCCAACAGTGGAGGAGTGTTCCTCTTTCACTACATCCCCTCCAGCACCTGTTGTCTCTGGAGTTTTTAATCTTAGCCATTCTGACTGGTGTGAGGTAGAATCTCAGGATTGGTTTGATTTGCATTTCCCTGATGACTAATGATGTTGAACAGCTCTTAAGCTGCTTCTCAGCCATCTAAATTTCTTCTGGTGAAATTTCCTTGTTTAGCTTTGTACCACATTTTTAATAGGGTTATTTGGTTCTTTGGGGTCTATTTTCCTGAGTTCTTTGTATATATTGGATATTAGCCCTCTGTTGGATGTGGGGTTGGTGAAGATCTTTTCCCAATTTGTTAGTTGTCATTTTGTCCTTCTGACAGTGTCCTTTGCCTTACAGAAACTTTGTAACTTTTTGAGGTCCCATTGGTCAATTCTTGATCTTAGAGCATAAGCTATTGGTGTCCTGTTCAGGAACTTTCCCCTTGTGCCTATATCCTCCAGGGTCTTCCCCAGTTTCTTTTTTATTAGTTTTACTGTGTCTGGCTTTATGTGGAGGTCCTTGATCCACTTGAAGTTGATCTTAGTACAAGGTGATAAGAGTGGGTCAATTTGCATTATTCTGCATATTGACCTCCAGTTAAACAAACACCATTTGTTGAAAAGGCTATCTTTTTTCCACTGGATGGTTGTAGCTCCTTTATGAAAGGTCAAGTGACCATAATTCTGTGGGTTCATTTCTGGGTCTTCAATTCTATTCCATTGATCTACTTGCCTGTCATTGTACCAATACCATGCAGTTTTTAACACAGTTCCTCTGTAGTACTGCTTGAGGTCAGGGATATTGATTCCCCCAGAAGTCCTTTTATTGTTAAGAATAGTTTTAGCTATCCTGGGTTTTTTGTTACTCCAGATGAATTTAAGAATTGCTCTTTCTAGATCTATAAAGAATTGATTTGGGATTTTGATGGGGATTGCATTGAATCTGTAGATTGCTTTTGGCAAGATGGCCATTTTTACTATATTGATCCTGCCAATCCAAGAGCAAGATATATTTTTCTATCTTCTGAGGTCTTCTTCGATTTCTTTCTTCAAGGACTTGAAGTTCCTGTCATACAGATCTTTCACTTGTTTGGTAAGAGTCACGCCAAGATACTTTATATTGTTTGTGGCTATTGTGAAGGGTGTTATTTCCCTAACTTCTTTCTCAGCCTGCTTGTCCTTTGAGTACAGGAAGGCTACTGATATGCTTGAGTTGATTTTATAACCAGCCACTTTGCTGAAGTTGTTTATCAGCTGTAAGAGTTCTCTGGTGGAGTTTTTTGGTTCGCTCAAGTATACTATAATATCATCTGCAAATAATGATAGTTTGACTTCTTTCTTTCCAATTTCTATCCCTTTGACTTCCTTATGTTGTCTAATTGCTCTCGCTAGAACTTCAAGTACTATATTGAAAAGATATGGAGAGAGAGGGCAGCCTTGTCTAGTCCCTGATTTTAGTGGGATTGCTTCAAGTTTCTCTCCATTCAGTTTGATGTTGGCTACAGGTTTGCTGTATATCGCTTTTATTATGTTTATGTATGGGCCTTGAATTCCTATTCTTTCCGGGACTTTTAGCACTAAAGGATGCTGAATTTTGTCAAATGCTTTTTCAGCATCTAATGAGATAACCATGTGTTTTTTTTCCTTTTAATTTGTTTATGTAGTGGATTACATTAGTGGATTTCTGTATATTGAACTATCCCTGCATTCCTGGGATGAAGCCTACTTGATCATGTTGAATGATCGTTTTGATTCGGTTGGCAAGGATTTTATTTAGCATTTTTGCATTGATATTCATGAGGGAAATTGGCCTATAGTTCTTTTTCTTTGTTGGATCTTTGTGTGGTTTTGGTATCAGTGTAATTGTGGCTTTGCAGAATGAGTTGGGCAGTGTTCCTTCTGTTTCTATTTTGTGGAATTGTTTGAAGAGTATTGGTGTTAGGTCTTCTTTGAAAATCTGATAAAATTCTGCACTAAAACTATCTGGTCCCAGATGGTTGGGAAGCTTTCTATAACCCCTTATATTTCTCTAGGGGCTATGGGACTGTTTAGCTGATCTAATTGATCCTGATTTAATTTTGTTATTTGGTATCTGTCTAGGAAATTGTACATTTCCTCCAGATTCTCGAGTTGCGTTGAGTATAGGATTTTGTAATAGAATCTAATGATTTTTTAATTTCCTCAGTTTATGTTGTTATTTCCCCTTTTCACTTCTAATTCTGTTAATTTGGATACTGTCTCTGTGCCCATTGGTTAGTGTGGCTAAGGGTTTATCTTTCTTATTGATTTTCTCAAAGAACCAGCTCCTGGTTTTGTTGATTCTTTGTATAGTTCACTTTATTTCTACTTGGTTGATTTCAGCCCTTAGTTTGATGATTTCCTGTCTTCTACTCCTCCTGGGTGAATTAGATTCATTTTGTTCCAGGGCTTTCAGGTGTGCTGTTAAGCTGCTAGTGTATGCTCTCTCCAATTTCTATTGGGAGGCACTCAGTACAATGAGTTTTCCTTAGCTCTGCTTTCACTGTGTCCCTTAGATTTGGATAGGTTGTACCTTCATTTTCATTGAATTCTAAAAAGTCTTTGATTTCGTTCTTTATTTCTTCCTTGACCAAGGTGTCATTGAGTAGAGTATTGTTCAGTTTCCATGTGTTTGTGGGCTTTTTGTTGTTTTTCTTGCTATTGAAGACCACTTTTACTCCATAGTGATCTGATAGGAGGCATGGGATTAGTTCGATCATCTTGTATTTGTTGACATGTGTCTTGTGACCAATTATGTGATCGATTTTGGAGAAGGTACTATTTGGTGCTGAGAAAAAGGTGTATTCTTTTGCTTTGGGATGAACTGTTATACATACATATATATATATATATATATATATATATATATATATATATATATATGTTAAATCCAATTGTTCTAAAACTTCAATTAGTTTCACTATGTCCCTATTTAGTTTCTGGTTTCCTGATCAGTCCCTTGAGCATAGTAGAGTGTTGAAGTCACCCACAATTATTGTGATAGGTGCAATGTGTGCTTTAAGTTCTAGTAGAGTTTCTTTTATGAATGAGGATGCTCTTGCATTTGGAGCATAGGTGTTCATTATTGAGAGTTCTTCTTGGTGAATTTTTCCTTTGACCAGCAAGAAGTGACCTTCTGTGTCTCTTTTGATGACTTTACGTTGGAAGTCAATTTTATGTGATATTAGAATGGCTACTCCAGCTTGTTTCCTTAGACCATTTACTTGTAAAATTGTCTTCCAGCCTTTTACTCTAAGGTAGTATTTGTCTTTGACACTGACATGTGCTTCCTGTATGCAGCAAAATGTAGGGTCCTGTTTCCATATCCAGTATGTTAGTCTATGTCTTTTTATTGGGGAACTGAGTCCATTGATGTTAAGAGATATTAAAGAATAGTAAGTATTACTTCCTGACATTTTTGAGGTTTTTTTCTTTTTTGTATATTAGTGTGGTTATATTCTTTTGTGTTTGATGAGAGGAGGTTTCTATCTTGGTTCTTCTGGGGTGTGGTTTCTCTCCTTGTGTTGGTGTTTTTCCCCTATTATCCTGTGTAGTGCTGGGTTTGTGGAATGATAATGTATAAATTTGGTTTTTTCATGGAATACTTTGGTTTCTCCATCTATGACGATTGAGAGTTTTTCTGGGTTTAATAGTTTTGGCTGAAGTTTGTGTTCTCTTAGAGTCTGCATAATATCTGCCCAGTATCTTCTAGCTTTCATGGTCTCAGGTGAGAAGTCTGATGTAATCCTGATAGGTTTTCCTTTATGTTACTTGGCCATTTCTCTTACTGCCCTTAATATTCTTTCTTTGTTTAGTACATTTGGGGTTTTGATTATTATGTGACAGGAGGTATTTCTGTTCTGGTCCAGTCTGTTTGGAGTTCTGTAGGCTTCTTGTATATTCATGGGCATTTTTCTGTTTAGGTTGGGGAAGTTTTTTTCCATAATTTTGTAGAAGATATTTGCTGGCCCTTTAAGTTGTATATCTTCACTCTCATCTATACTTATAATCCTTAGGTTTGGTCTTCTCATTGTGTCCTGGATTTCCTGGGTGTTTTGGGTCACAAGCTTTTTGCATTTTGTATTTTCTTGGACTGTTGAATCAATGGTTTCTATGGTATCTTCGGCATTCTATTGTTGATATTTGCATCGATGGCCCCTGATTTTTTCCCAAGGTTTTCTATCTCCAATGTTGTCTCCCTTTGCGATTCCTTAGTTGTTTCTACTTCTGTTTTTGGATCCTGGATGGTTTTGCTCAGATCTTCCACTTGCTTGTTTGTATTTTCATGTATTTCTTTAAGAGTTTTTTGTGTTTCCTCTTTCATGAGTTCTACTTGTTGACCCATGTTCTCCTTTATTTCTTTAAGTCATTTTTGTACTTCTTCCTTATTGGCTCCCAATTTTTTATCCATATTCTCCAGAATTTCTTTAAGTGATTTTTGTGTTTGCCTTGTAAGGGCTTCATATTTTCTCCTGTATTTCTTTAAGAGATTTATCTATGTGTTCCGCTATCAGCATCCTGACCAGTGATTTTAGATCCAAATCTTGTATGTTTGGTGTGTTGGGGTATCTGGGACTTACTGCTGTCGGGGTACTGGGTTCGGATGCTGACATATTGCCTTGGTTTTTGTTAGTAACGTTCCTATGTTTGCCTTTTTCCATCTGTTTATCTCTGGCCTTAGATGGTCTTGTAGTCACTAGCTGGTGCTTGAACCTCCTGTGGGCTTGAAAGGCTATTTCCCCACCACTGGATGACTGGGTTTCCCCTGGCATAGATTGCTGATGTGTTGTTCTCCTCTTGGGTGCTGTTGGACCCCTGGTGTATCTTGCTCTAAGCAATGTTATATTTGGTCATCTCTGTTGACCTGATGCTGCTTGTCTTCTCTGGTTCTGTTTGCTTAGTTCAGTCAGCATCAAGGATGATGTCTGCAGCCTCAGTGAGTGGGGATTGCAGAGTGCAGGGACTCCCAGAGGGCTGGGAACCCACGCCCTGCTGGAACACAGGAACTGGTGCTCTGCCAAGCTCCAGTTCTTAGATGACTGGCTGGTGGCCCAGGTCCCCTGAGATCTTAAGCTTGGGATATCTTGGTTATCTGGTTCTGTCCACTCAGTCTAAACACCCACCACCAAGATGGCCACAGTTGAGCAGAGTGCAGGGTTCCTCTCAGAGCACAGAGCCCATGCCTGGTTGGGACCCAGGAACCCTGCTCTGCCCGGTTCGCTGCCAGGTGGTCTTGAGCCCCCAAAGATCCCAAGTTCTGGATATCATGGGTACCTGGCTCAGCTCTCCTTAGTCTTGACCACTGCAAGGATGCTGGTGGTGGCCGCTGAATGTGGGGAGTGAGGCTTGCTGAGTCCCCTGCAGGGCAGGGAGCCCATGCCCTGCTGGCACATAGGACTGCTGCTCTGCCAAGCTCCCATTCTTAGACGACTGGCTGGCGGCCCCAGTCCCCTGAGATCTTAAGCTTGGGATATCTCAGGTATCTGTTTCTGCCCGCTTGGTCTAAGCACCCGCCACTAAGATGGCTGCGGTTGAGCAGAGTGCAGGGTTCCCCTCAGAGCTCAGAGCCCACACCTGGTTGGGGCCCAGGAACCCTGCTCTGCCCAGTTCGCTGCCAGGTGGTCTTGAGCCCCCAAAGATCCCAAGTTCTGGATATCATGGATACCTGGCTCAGCTCTCCTTAGTCTGGACCACTGCAAGGATGCCGGAGGTGGCCGCTGGATGTGAGGAATGTGGCTTGCTAAGTCTCCTGTAGGGCCCCCTTCTTATGACTTTCAGTTAATTGTTTTACAACCTCTTGGAATGTGCTCTGAGTAGGAGAAAGTCTGGTTGCCATCTAAAAGCAATTAACTTGTGACACTTGGGAGACTGGCAGAGTTCTCATTGCAGTCTTGACTATCAAAAAAAGATCCTAGTAGCAGTCCAATTATAAAATAACTTAATAACCACAGGCATAAATTTAAGAATTCATATAGGATCCTCATTAAAACTTAAGTCATCTATTTGTCTACATAGCATCACTATAAGACAATACATCTTCGTGAGTCTGCATAGATCTGCTCCAAATGGGTGTGTTATTACTTATTTATTATTATATATGTTTAATAACAATAGGAAAAGCATATTAATAGCATGAGTCTTTCCTAAAATTTGTCCGACACACCCTTGCTGAATGCGGGCTCACCTGTCGCAGATTATATAATAATCCGAAGCAGACATTTCAGGATGATCACTTGCTAGTATATTAGATTGTCCCATTAGGGTTCCCTACAGAGTCTGCATGAGATCTGCCCAGAATCTTCTAGCTTTCATGGTCTCTGGTGAGAAGTCTGGTGTAATTCTGATAGGTCTTCCTTTATATATTACTTGGCCTTTTTTTTTTTTACTGCCTTTAATATTCTTTCTTTTTTAGTATATTTGGGGTTTTGATTATTATGTGATGGGAGGTATTTCTGTTCTGGTCCAGTCTGTTTGGAGTTCTGTAGGCTTCTTGTATGTTCTTGGGCATCTCTCTCTTTAGGTTAGGGAAGTTTTCTTCCATAATTTTGCTGAAGATATTTGCTGACCCTTTAAGTTGTAAATCTTCACTCTCATCTCTACCTATAATCCTTAGGTTTGGTCTTCTCATTGTGTCCTGGATTTCCTGGATGTTTTGGGTTACAGCCTTTATGCATTTTGCATTTTCTTTGACTGTTGAGTCAATGCTTTCTATGTTAACTTCAGCACCTGGGATTCTTTCTTCTATCTCTTGTATTCTGTTGTTGATGTTTGCATCTATGACCCCTGATTTCTTCCCAAGGTTTTCTATCTCCAAAGTTTTCTCCCTTTGTGATTTCTTAGTTGTTTCTACTTCTGTTTTTACATCCTGGAGAGCTTTGGTCAGTTTCTTCACTTGTTTGTGTTTTCCTGTAATGGTTTAAGAGATTTTTATATTTCCTATTTGATGACTTCTGCCTGTAAACCCAAGTTGTCCTGTATTTCTTTAAGTGACTTCTGCATTTCCGTCTTTATTGGCTTCTATCTGATGACCCATATTCTCCTGAATTTCTTTAAATGATTTTTGTATTTCCCTTGTAAGGACTTCTACTTTGTGGTTCATTTTCTCCTGTATTTCTTTAAGATGTTTATTTATGTCCTTGTTGTGTTCCTCTAACAGCCCAATTGCCAGTGATTTTAAATCCAAATGTTGTTTTTCTGGTGGGTTGGGGTATCCAGGACTTGCTGTTGTGAGGAGAATTGGGTTCAGATGCTGCCATATTGCCTTGATTTCTATTAGTAATGTTTCTGAATTTGCCTTTTGACATCTGGTTATCTCTGGCATTAATTGGTCCTGTTGTCACTGTCTGGTGTTTGAACCTCCTGTAAGCCTGTAAGGCTATTTCTGTTCCCCTGGATTACTGGATTTCCCCTGGTACAGATTGCTGATGGGCTGCCCTTCTCTTGGGTGCAGTTGGAGCCCTGCCCCACACCAGTGCCTTGCCCCAAGCAATGTTATACTCGGGATTGTCTCTATGTACCTGGTGTTGCCTGTCCTGTCTGTCTGGGAGTGTAGATGGCATCAGGGAGCCCCTCCAAGTGCTGATTACTCTGCAGCACAAATGACCCACAACAGGGCTGGCACACAGACCACCCACAGAGCTTTCCAGGTCTTGGGCACAGGCAGGAGCCCAGTGGTCTGTGTCCCAAGTGATGTTAAACTTGGAATATGTCTGTGTATCTGGTGCTGCCTGTCCTGTCCATCTGGGAGCGAAGATGGTAGCAAGGAGCCCCTACAACTGGTGATTACTCTTCAGCACAAATGACCCATAACAGGGCTGGCACACAAATGACCTGCAGACCTTCCCAGGACTTCGGCTCAGGCAGAAGCCCAGCACACCGTGTCCAAAGCGATGTTAAACTCAGGATATTTTTTTGTACCTGGTGTTGCCTGTCATGTCTGTCTGGGAGCAAAGAACTCTCCTTTAATTTTTTAAGGGATTTATTTATGTCCTCATTTAAGTCCTCTATCAATATTAATGAGATGTGATTTTAAATCAGTCTTGCTTTTTGGGTGTGTTAGGTTCCAGTGCTTGCTGTAGTGGGAGAACTAGTTTCTGATGATGCCAAAAAATTTTGCTTCCTCTTCTTATGTTCTTGTCCTTGCTGCTAGCCATCTGGCTATTTCTGGTGTTAGCTGGTCTTATTGTCTTTGATTGTGGTTTGTTCCTCCTGCATGCCTATGTGTCAGAACTCCTGGGAGACCAGTTCTCTCCAAGAGGAATTTGGGTATGGACAGCTTTGGCACAGGATCAGCTCTGGGGTGCAAATGGAACCTGGAAGGATCCTTGGTTACTGTGTCCTGATGGCTCTTTGTGTTTTTTCTTGGGTTTGGAGTTTGAGCAGAAGTTGTTATCTCAGGCTTGTCAGTACCCCTGGGAAACCTGTTCTCTCCTGTTGGTGTTTGGTTATGGAGCACTGAGGCACAGGAACAGTGCTAGCTGCTGTTGCACAGAATCAGCTTTGGGTGTAGAGGGAAAACAGAAGCTTAATTTACATTTTCATGATTGTTATGAATATTGAAAAGTTCTAAGTACTTGTTTTAGTTACTCTTCTACTACTGTTAAGCACCATGTGCAAGGGAACTTAAAGAAGAAAACACTGACTGGGGACTTATATTTTCAGGGGGTGAGTTCATGAATACCATGTTGAAGAACCCTAAAGCAAACAGGCAGACTAGTACTGGAGCAGTAGCTTAGAGTTTACATCTGATTTAAAAGTATGAGGGTGGGGGGGAGGACTGAGAGTGTGGTAGACTTCTGAAATTCCAAAACTACCTCTAGTGACTCACCTCCACCTTCTCCAACAAGTCCACACTTTCTAATCCTTCCCAAACTGTTCTACCAACTGCAGACCAAGCATTAAGATATGTGAAAGGATGGGGCAATTTTACTCAAAATACCATAGCATTTCTCAGTCATTTTGTTTTTTTTACAGCTAGAAATATGCAATTATGGGAAATTGGAGGACAGCTCATGGATTGAGAGTTCTTGTTATTATTTCGGGGAATCTGAGCTATAAATCCAGCTAAAGGTAATTTAATGTCTCTGGTGTCTTTGCATACCTATAATATTCTTGTCTGTCCACCTGTAGACACACATTCATACCACACCACACACAACACATACACAACACACACACACACACACACACACACACACACACACATCACAGACATTTTATACTATATGTTATTAAAAATCAGAAAAGGAATATTCTTTTAAAAAACTAGAGCAAAATATTTCAAATCCATCTTGTAAAGCAGAAATAAGGCCCTCAACACATGTGCTTACTATGTTCTTGAAATTCACAGCTTTAAAAATGAATTCATAGCAAGTAGAAACATGGGCTCAATACAATCTCAACTTGTTATACATTTCTCAGTGTACCATATTGAGTTATTGTAACTGAGAGCAGTCTGCCACAGGAGTAGCTGAATTGAAAGCTTATGGATGCTAATGCTTCTTTAAAAATGATAAAGCACATGCTGGAAAAGTCAAACTTAAGAATAAAATGAAGTCTTTGTTATCTCCAATTTTCTTTATTTGTTTACTTAGTTGTTTACTTATTTAGTTGCTTTTTAATTAAATTTATTCAGTCCCTTTACAACCCAATATCAGCTGTTCATTTCTTCCTGCTACCCCCTCATGCAAGTCATTTCCCCATATCCCCTTCATCTTCTCTTCAAGTCTAGTTTCTGTGGGTCTAGGCAAATCCTTTCCAACTGAGGACAGACAAGGCTATATATTTAGTGGTTTGAGATCATAGGCAGGCAGGCAAAAGGCTCAGCACAGCTCCTGCTCCAGGTGTTTGGGGACCCACATGAAGACCAAGATGCTCATCTGGTACACATGTGTAGGGAGCCTAGGTCCAGCTCATGCTTTCTCTTTGGTTGGTCGTTCAGTCTCTGGTAGCCTCCCAAGTATCCAGGTTGGTTGATTCTGTTCATTTTCCTGTGGCGTTCCTCTCCTCTTCGGGTTCTTCAATCAGTCTTTCTTTCACCTCTCCTACTAAACTCCCTGAGCTCCATCTAATGTTTCTGGAGTTTTTATTGCTGATGAAATCCAGCTTTAATCTGTGATGGTCAGATGGGATGCAGGATAGTAATATAGGTTGTTTTGTTTGTTTTGTTTTGTGTTAACAGTTGAGACTTTATTTGTGTCTAAGTATGTGGTCAGTTTTGAAGAAATTTCCATGAATATGTGGTGTTCTTCTGTATTTTCATCTCTCTTCTGATTAGTTTTGGTTTGAAGTGTATTGTGTCTGATGTTAAACATAGCTACACTAGCCTGCTTCTTAAGTTTATTTGCTTGCATGTCTTTTTTTTTTTATTCTGAGGTAATGATGTCTATCCTTGTTGTTAAGTTTCTCTAATGCAGGAAAGGGTGGGACTTATTTTATCATCCATTCTGTTAGTCTGTGATTTTTTTTATTGAGGAATTGAGAGGCTAATTGGATCAAATAGATTATCTAAACAGTCCCATAAGCACTAAAGAAACAGAATTGGTCATTGAAAGTCTTCAAAGGTTTCAGAACAGAATTCTATCAGATCTTTAAAGAAGACCTAATACCAATACTCTTAAAACTATTCCATTTGTTGAAAAGGCTATCTTTTTTCCACTGGATGTTTTCAGTCCCTTTGTCAAAGACCAATTGGCCAAACACACTAAAACTAATAGAAAAGAAACTGGGGAAGACCCTTGAGGACATTGGCTCAGGAGGAAAATTCCTGAACAAAATACCAATTGCTTATGCTTTAAGATCAAGAATAGACAAATGGGACCTCATAAAATTAAATGGTACCTCAAAGTTTCTGTAAGGCAAAAGACACTGTCAAAAAGACAAATGGGCAACCAACAAATTGGGAAAAGATCTTCACTAACCCCACATCCGACAGAGGGCTAATATCCAATGTATACAAAGAACTCAAGAAGTTAGACCCCAGAAAACCAAATAACCCTATCCAAAATGGGGTACAGAGCTAAACAAAGACTTTTCACCTGAAGAAATTTGGATGGCTGAGAAACACCTTAAAAAATGTTCAACATCATTAGTCATTAGAGAAATGCAAATCAAAACAACCCTGAGATTTCAACTCACACCAGTCAGAATGGCTAAGATTAAAAACTCAGGAGACATCAGGAGTTGGCGAGGATGTGGAGAAAGAGGAACACTACTCCACTGCTGGTTGGACTGCAAGCTGGTACAACCACTCTGTAAATCAGTCTGGCGGTTCCTCAGAAAACTGAACATGATACTCCCAGAAGATCCAGCCATACCACTCCTGGGCATATACCCAGAAGATTCCCCAGCATGCAATAAGGATACATGCTCCAGTATGTTCATAGCAGCCTTATTTAAAATATCCAGAAGCTGGAAAGAACCCAGATGTCCCTCAACAGAGGAATGGATACAAAAATGTGGTATATATACACATGGTATATATACACAATGGAGTACTACTCAGCCATTAGAAACAATGAATTCATGAAATTCTTAGAGAAGTTGATGGAGCTGGATACCATCATACTAAGTGAGGTAACCCAGTCTCAAAAGAATACCCATGGTATGCACTCACTGATGAGTGGATATTAGCCTAGAATCTTGGAACACCAAAGACACAATTCATATACCAAATGACGTCCGACAAGAAGAAAGGAGTGGACACTGGTGCTGGAAAGGATCAAGGCATCAGTGTAGGGGAATACCAGAACAGGGAAGTGGAAAGGGGTGGATGAGGGAGCAGGGGGAGGGAAAAGGGCATGTGGGACCTTTGGGGGGCAGGGAACCAGAAAAAATGAAATGAAATGTAAATATAGAATATATCCAATAAAAAAAAAAAAGAAATACAAAGCCCACCGAAATGTTTCTTAGGGTGGATGATTTGGAGTAACTGATGTACCGTCAAAAGTCCTAATTGTTAAACAAATTTACAGTTTCAGGTCAGGGATCAATAATCTTTTCAAAGATAGTGGTGTTTTCAATAAAAATAAAGAATATTATCCAAAAAAAAAACTATTCCACAAAATAGAAACAGAAGGAGTACTACCCAACTTGTTCTATGAAGCCACAATTACACTGATACCAAAGCCACACAAAGATCCAACAAAGATAGAGAACTTCAAAACAATTTCCCTTATAAATGTTGATGCAAAAATACTCAAAAAAAGTCCTTATCAACTGAATCCAAGAACACATCAAAATGATCATTCACTACGCTCAAGTAGGCTTCATACCAGGGATGCAGTGATGGTTCAATATATGGAAATCCATCAATATAATCCACCACATAAACAAACTCAAAGAAATAAAAAAACACATGATCATTTCATTAGATGCTGAAAAAGTATTTGACAAAATTCAGCATCCTTTCATGCTAAAAGTATTGAAAAGATTGGGAATGCAAGGCCCATATCTAAACATAGTAAAAGCAATCTACAGCAAACCAGTAACCAACATCAAACTAAATGGAGAGAAACTTGAAGCATTCCTACTAAAATCACGGAAGAGATAAGGCTGCCCTCTATCTCCATATCTATTCAATATTGTACTTGAAGTTCTAGCTGGAGCAATTAGACAACAAAAGGAGGTAAAAGGGATACAAATAGGAAAGGAGGAAGTCAAATTATAACTATTTGCAAATGATATGATAATACACTTAAGTGAACTAAAAAACTCCACTAGAGAATTCCTATAGCTGATAAACAACTTCTGCAAAGTTGTTTGCAGAAAATATCTGGGGGTGACTCTAAGCAAACAAGTGAAAGATCTGTATTATAACAACTTCAAGTCTCTGAAGAAAGAAATCGAAGAAGACATCAGAAAATGGAAAGATCTTCCATGCTCATGGATTTGCATGATTAATATAGTAAAAATATCCATCTTGCCAAAAGCAATATACATATTTAATGCAATCCCCATCAAAATCCCAACTCAGTTCTTCATAGAGTTAGAAAGAGCAATTCTCAAATTCATCTGGAATAACAAAAAACCCAGAAGAGCTAAAAGTATTCTCAACAGTAAAAGAACTTCTGGGGGAATCAGTATCCTGAACATCAAGCACTAGTACAGAGCAATAGTGTCAAAAAACTGCATGGTATTGGTACAGTTACAGGCGGGAAGATCAGCAGAATAGAACTGAAGACCCAAAAATGTACCCACACACCTATGGTCACTTGATCTTTGATAAAGGAGCTAATTTCATCCAGTGGAAAAGAGATAGCCTCTTCAACAAATGGTGCTGGCTCAATTGGAGGTCAGTTTGCAGAACAATGCAAATTGATCCATTTTATCTCCTTGTACTAAGCTCAAGTCCAAGTGGATCAATGACCTCTGCATAAAACCAAACACACTGCAACTATTAGAAAAAAAATAGGGAAGAACCTTGAACACATAGGCACAGAGGAAAATTTCCTCATCAGAACCCCAATAGCCTATGACCTAAGGTCAAGAATTGACAAATGGGGCCTCATAAAATTACAAAGTTTCTCTAAAGCAAAAGATATTGTCAATAGGAAAATAGGGCAACCAACAAATTGGGAAAAGATCTATACCAATTCTACATTGGTATATACAAAAAAACTCAAGAAGTTAGACTCCAGAGAACCAAATAACCATATTAAAATGGGCTACAGAGCTAAACAAAGAATTTTCACCTGAGGAATATTGAATACCTGAGAAGCATCTAAAGAAATTTTCAACATCCTCAGTCATCGGGGAAATGCAAATCAAAACAACCCTGAGATTTGACCTCACACTAGTCAGAATGGCTAAGATAAAGAACTCAGGAGATAGCAGGTGCTGGAGAGGTTGTGAAGAAAGAGGAACACTCCTCCACTGCTTGTAGGATTTCATGCTGGTACAACCACTCTGGAAATCAGTCTGGCGGTTCTTCAGAAAACTTGGCATAATATTACTGGAGGACCCTGCTATACCACTCCTGGGCATATACCTATGGGATTCTCCTGCATGTAGTAAGGACACATGCTTCACTATGTTCATAGCAGCCTTATTTATAATGCCAGAAGCTGGAAAGAACCCAGATATCCTTCAATGGAGGAATGCATACAGAAAATGTGGTATATATACATAATGGTACTATTCAGCCATTAAAAACAACGAATTCATGAAATTCTTAGACAAATGAATGGAACTGGAGAATATCATCCTGAGTGAGGTAACCCAATCAAAAAAAAAAACACCACAGTATGCACTCACTGATGAGTGAATATTAGGCTAGAAGCTTGGAATACCCAAGACACAACTCACATATCAAATGATGCCCAAGAAGGAGGAAGAACAAAGTGTGGATATTCTAGTCCTCCTTAGAAGGAGGAACACAATATGTACAGAAGAAGATACAGAGACAAAGTGTAAAGCAGAGTCTCAAGGAAAGACCATCCAGATTCTACCCCACCTAGGAATACATCCCACATACAATTACAAAACCCAGACATGATTGTGGATGTCCACAAGTGCTTGCTTACAGAAGCCCAGCTGTCACCTGGGAGGCTCTGCTAGTGCATGACAAATAGAGGAGGAATTTCTCAGCCAGCCATTGAACTGAGCACAGGGTCCCCAATGGATGAGATAGAGAAAGGACCAAAGGAGCTGAAGGGGTTTGCAGTGCCATAAGAACAACAATATGAGTCACCCAGTACTCCCAGAAATCCCAGGGATAAAACCATCAACCAAAGAGTACACTTGGAGTTACCTGTGGCCCCAGACACAGCAGCAGCAGGTGATGATCTTGTTTGTCACTAAATGGGGAAGAGGCCATTGGTCCTGGAGAGACTTGATACTATAGTGCAGAGGAATACCTGGACACGGAAGCAGAGTTGGGTTGATTGGGGAAGGGGAGATGGCTTATGGAATTTTCTAGGGAGGGGAGAACCAGGAAAGGGGACAACATTTGAAGTTTAAATAAAAAATATTCCCAATTTAAAAAAATAAGTGGTAAGAGATATCAGTGAGCATTGGGTTTTGTTGTTATTATTTTGTTGTTGTTGTGATGGTGGTGGTGGTGGTGGTGGTGGTGGTGGTGGTGGTGGTGGTGGTGGTGGTGGTGGTGTGTGTGTGTGTGTGTGTGTGTGTGTGTGTGTGTGTTTCCCTCTCTTGATTGATGGTCTGGTCTGGCATTATTTATTCCTGTGTTTTCTTGGAAAGGGTTTCTCTGTGGATCCTTTGCAGTCCTGGAACTTGCACTGTAAACCAGGCTGTCCTGAGCTCATATATCTCCCCTTGCCTGCCTCCCAAGTGCTGGGATTAAAGTCATGCGCCACCACCATCCAATGTGTCACTTATTTAAAACAATTATTTTATTTTTAATGATGTTCCAGCGAAGAGTGAAGTAGTGGGCATTTGATTGCCGTACCCATATAATCCACAAGAGGGCATCAGATCACAAAGAATTGGAGGTGCTATAATGAACCAATTCTCCTGGGTTAAAGGAATTAGAGCCCTCTGCAAAAGCATTATTATGTTTTTACTGATTGAATCTTCTGTTCAGATCACATAGGTCATACAGTCACTTAGTAAAGTGATTCCTGCCTTCTGACTGTTAAAGATGTAAATCTAAGGCAATGATGAATCTTTCCTTCCAAGACTACAATATTGACATACTACAAACTTTTCTGATCATCAGGTCCAAAATTTGTTATGGTTTGAAGGGATCTTAGAAGTGATCTAATCCAACAGAGATATGTGTTATTGTTTTCCTGTATAAGACATGTAGGGACTCTGGATGATACACAGGAAGGCTGCATCCCACTCTTCTCTGTCTTACTGACCTGTACTCAGGATGTATTAGTATAAACTTTTTTTTCCTTGAGAAAATTACCATAGGGTTTGAATATGTTTGCAGAGCCAGAGATCACTTACTTATGAAAATCTATTAAAAATTGGAATCTGTAGAGTGAATCTAAGTATTCTTATATATCAATGACACAACTAAAACTTAATTATCATTTTATATCATTTCTATTAAAAACAATTGAAATTTTAACTTACTTCTCTTATTTATTTTTATTTATCGCACTTACTACCAAATCTAGGGCCTCACAGATGTCATAGAAGTACTCTAATGACAAGCTCCTTACACTGCTACATTTTCAGATTTTTAAGATAGGGTCTCATCAAATAATACATACAGGCCTTGGCCTTCCATTTACTCTGATGTTCCAAAGAATTGGTTAGCCTTAGAAAATTTGAATGATGATTGAAGATTAGCAGAGTGAAGAACTGTATGTTTTGGTTGTAGAATACCCAGTACAGAAAATATAGGTTGGCAATACTGAACACAAGTATTTGTTTGTCAATCAATAGCATCGACTGTGCTGGTGCCTTATATTGTTGCTGTTGGTTTTCTATGGACAATATGCATATTTCAACCACATGATGGAGCCATTTGACAGTTGTTCAAGAAAATGAACTAAAGAGAACACCAACTAACACAATATTTTTCCTTGTAAAGTGATTAAGTCCAGGACTGTTAAACCAATGTTCAGATAACTCACCTGACAAATGTCACTTTCAATTCCATGTCAAACGTAAAATCGCCACTACTGTGGAATTCCTGATGAAGGGCTAGTGTGAGCATTTCTTATGCTGGTGTAATATGGAAAAAGAATGTAGAATGTGTTAATCCAAATCAGATGATCTTGGTGATAGGCAGAGTACATTGAAACAGTCTTTTAGTCACTCAACACACTGATTCAATATGTGGAGAATCTGCTGAATAGATGCTGAACTGTGTGTGGCTACAAATGCCTCTGAGGGAGAAGCAGTCAGACAGTAGTTATCCACACTTTCACATTTTCTCACATCATGGTTAAACCAATGAGCAGGCACCAAAAATACCATAGGCTGAATGAGGTTAAGTGTTATCATGTTGGGGAAAGAAGTTATGAATGCCACTTTTTCTCTTCTCAGAGCAGATAATTTCCATTTACGGTCTTTCCCCTTCCTATGCCTGTCTATTACCCTTCCAGAGTTGATTTTCTATCTCAAGAACAGATAGCCTGCTTCCCCACCCACAAACACTCGCTGATATCTCAAATGTCCAACTACACCATCCTCCCTCATCTTTACATAGTTGCTCATGTGTTTAAAAAAAGAAGATGTACACTCCTCCATTTCTGGTGAGAGTACAAACTTGCACAACCACTTTGGAAATTAATTTGATGATTTCTTTTTTTTTTATTTTCTATATTCTTTGTTTACATTCCAAAGGCTTTCCCCTTTCTCAGTTACCCCCCACCATATGTCCCATAATTCCTCTTCTCCCCATGCTATTCCCCACTCTTCCCCCCCCCCACGATTTCTCTGTTCTGGGTCTACAATACTGGATCCAATCTTTACAGGCCCAGGGTCCTCTCCTTTTTTTCTTCTTGAGAGTCATTTGACTTGCTAATTGTGCCTTGAGTATTTAGGGCTTCTGGGCTCATTAATATCCACTTATCAGTGATTGCATTTCGTGTGTATTCTTTTGTGATTGGGTTAGCTCACTTAGGATGATAGTTTCCAGATCTAACCATTTACCTACAAATTGCATGAATTCATTATTTTTAATTGCTGAGTAGTACTCCATTGTATAAATATACCACATTTTCTGTATCCATTCCTCTTTTGAGGGATATCTGGGCTCCTTCCAATTTCTGGCTATTATAAACAAGGCTGCTATAAACATAGTGGAGCATGTGTCTTTGTTGTATGCAGAGGAATCCTCTGGGTATATGCCCAGGAGTAGTATGCCAGGGTCCTCTGGGAGTGGCATGCCCAATTTTCTGAGGAACCGCCACACTGATTTCCAGAGTGGTTTTACCATTTTGCAATCCCACCAACAGTGGAGGAGTGTTCCTCTTTCTCCACATCCTTGCCAGCACTTGTTATCTCTTGAGTTTTTAATCTTAGCCATTCTGACTGGTGTGAGGTGGAATCTCAGGGTTGTTTTGATTTGCATTTCCCTGATGACTAATGATGTTGAACATCTCTTAAGGTGTTTCTCGGCCATCTGAATTTCTTCTGGTGAAAATTCTTTGTTTAGTTCTGTACCCCATTTTTTGATAGGGTTATTTGGTTCTTTGGGGTCTAACTTCTTGAGTTCTTTGTATATATTGGATATTAGCCCTCTGTCGGTGTGGGGTTGGTGAAGATCATTTCCCACGTTGTTGGTTGCCGTTTTGTCCTTCTGACAGTGTCCTTTGCCTTACAGAAACTTTGTAATTTTATGAGGTCCCATTTGTCAATTCTTGATCTTAGAGCATAAGCTATTGGTGTTCTGTTCAGGAACTTTCCCCCTGTGCCCATGTCCTCCAGGGTCTTCCCAAGTTTCTTTTCTAATAGTTTCAGTGTGTCTGCTTTTATGTGGAGGTCCTTGATCCACTTGGAGTTGATCTTAGTACAAGGAGATAAGAGTGGGTCAATTCGCATTCTTCTGCATGTTGACCTCCAGTTGAACCAGCACCATTTGTTGAAAAGGCTATCTTTTTTCCACTGGATGGTTATGTCTCCTTTATCAAAGATCAAGTGACCATAAGTCTGTGGGTTCATTTCTGGGTCTTCAATCCTATTCCATTGATCTACCTGCCTGTTGCTGTACCAATACCATGCAGTTTTTAACACAATTGCTCTGTAGTACTGCTTGAGGTCAGGGATATTGATTCCCCCAAAAGTCCTTTTATTGTTGAGAATAGTTTTAGCTATTATGGTTCTTTGTTGCTCCAGATGAATTTGAGAATTGCTCTTTCTAGATCTATGAAGAATTGAGTTGGGATTTTGAGGGGGATTGCATTCAATCTGTAGATTGCTTTTGGCAAGATGGCCATTTTTACTATATTGATCCTGCCAATCCAGGAGCAGGAAATATTTTTCCATCTTCTGAGGTCTTCTTCGATTTCTTTCTTCAAGGACTTGAAGTTCCTGTCATACAGATCTTTCACTTGTTTGGTTAGAGTTAGGCCAAGGTACTTTATGTTGTTTGTGGCTATTGTGAAATGTGTTATTTCCCTAACTTCTTTCTCAGCCTGCTTGTCCTTTGAGTACAAGAAGGCTACTGATTTGCTTGAGTTAATTTTATAACCACCCACTTTGCTGAAGTTGTTTATCAGCTGTAGAAGTTCTCTGTTGCAGTTTTTTTGGGTCGCTTACTTAAACTATCATATTGTCTGCAAATAATGATACTTTGACTCCTTCCTTTCCAATTTGTATCCCTGTGACTTCCTTATGTTGTCTAATTGCTCTTGCTAGAACTTCAAGTACCATATTGAAAAGCTATGGAGAGAGAGGGCAGCCTTGTCTAGTCCCTGATTTTAGTGGGATTGCTTCAAGTTTCTCTCCATGTAATTTGATGTTGGCTACTGGTTCGCTGTAGATTGCTTTTACTATGTTTAGGTATGGGCCTTGAATTTCTGCTCTTTCTAATAATTTTAGCATGAAAGGATGCTGCATTTTGTCGAATGCTTTTTCAGCATCTTATGAGATGACCATGTGGTTTTTTTCTTTAATTTGTTTATGTAGTGGATTACATTGATGGATTTCCGTATATTGAACCATCCCTGCATCCCTGGAATGAAGCCTACTTGATCACGGTGAATGATCTTTTTGATATGGTCTTGGATTCGGTTGGCAAGAATTTTATTTAGTATTTTTTCATCAATATTCATAAGAGAAATTGGCCTATAGTTCTCTTTCTTTGTTGGATCTTTTTGTGGTTTAGGTATCAGCGTAATTGTGGTTTCGAAGAATGAGTTGGGCAGTGTCCCTTCTGTCTCTATTTTGTGGAATACTTTGAAGAGTATTGGTGTTAAGTCTTCTTTGAAGGTCTGGTAGAATTCTGCACTAAAACCATCTGGTCCCGTACTTTTTTTGGTTGGGAGGCTTTCTATAACCCCTTCTATTTCTTTAGGGGTTATGGGACTGTTTAGCTGATCTACTTGATGCTGGTTTAATTTTGGTATTTGGTATCTGTCTAGGAAATTGTCCATTTCCTCCAGAATCTCCAGTTGTTTTGAGTATAGGCCTTTGTAGTAGGATCTGATGATCTTTTGAATTTCCTCCATTTCTTTTGTTATATCCCCCTTTTCATTTCTAATTTTGTTAATTTGGATACTGTCTCTCTGCCCTTTGGTTAGTCTAGCTAAGGGTTTATCTATCTTGTTGATTTTCTCGAAGAACCAGCTCTTGGTTTTGTTGATTCTTTGTATGGTTCTCTTTGTTTCTACTTGATTGATTTCAGCCCTTAGTTTGATGATTTCCTCTCTTCTACTCCTCCTGGGTGAGTTAGCTTCTTTTTGTTCCAGGGCCTTCAGGTGTGCTGTTAAGTTGCTAGTGTATGCTCTCTCCAGTTTCTTTTTGGAGGCACTCAGGGCTATGAGTTTTCCTCTTAGCACTGCTTTCATTGTGTCCCAGAGATTTGGGTAGGTCGTACCTTCATTTTCATTGAAGTCTAAAAAGTCTTTGATTTCTTTCTTTATTTCTTCCTTGACCAGGGTGTCATTGAGTAGAGTATCGTTCAGTTTCCATGTGTATGTGCGCTTTCTGTTGTTCTTCTTGCTATTGAAAACCACTTTTACTCCATAGTGATCTGATAGGAGACATGGGATTAGTTCGGTCTTCTTGTATTTGTTGAGGTCTGTCTTGTGACCAATTATATGATCAATTTTTGAGAAGGTACCATGCGGTGCTGAGAAAAAGGTATACTCTTTTGTTTTAGGATGGAATGTTATATATATATATCCATTAAATCCAATTGGTCCAAAGCTTCAATTAGTTTCACTGTGTCCCTGTTTAGTTTCTGCTTTCCTTTTCAGTCCATGGAGGAGAGTGGAGTGTTGAAGTCACCTACAATTATTGTGTTAGGTGTGATGTGTGCTTTAAGCTTTAGTAAAGTTTCTTTTATGAATGAGGGTGCCCTTACATTTGGCGCATAGATGTTCAGTATTGAGAATTCCTCTTGGTGGATTTTCCCTTTGACAAGCAGGAAGTGACCGTCTGAGTCTCTTTTGATGACTTTAGGTAGAGAGTCAATTTTATCTGATATTATAATGGCTACTCCAGCTTGTTTCCTGGGACCATTTGCTTGTAAAACTGTCTTCCAGCCTTTTACTCTAAGGTTGTGTTTGTCTTTGACACTGAGATGTGTTTCCTGTATGCAGCAAAATGTAGGGTCCTGTTTCCGTATCCAGTCTGTTAGTCTGTGTCTTTTTATTGAGGAATTGAGTCCATTGATATTAAGAGCTATTAAGGAATAGTAATTATTACTTCCTGACATTTTGGGTGTTATTATTATTATTATTATTATTATTATTATTATTTGGATTTGAGTGGTTCTCTTCTTTTGGGTTGGATGAGATGGGGTTTCTATCTTGTTTCTTCTTGGGTGTAGTTTCCCCCCTTGTGTTGGTATTTTTTCCATATTATCCTTTGTAGGGCTGGGCTTGTAGATAAGTATTGTGCAAATTTGGTTTTGTCATGGAATACCTTGGTTTCCCCATCTATGGCAATTGAGAGTTTTGCTGGGTATAGTAGTTTTGGCTGAAGTTTGTGTTCTCTTAGGGTCTGCATGAGGTCTGCCCAGGATCTTCTAGGTTTCATGGTCTCAGGTGAGAATTCTGGTGTAATTCTGATAGGTCTTCCTTTATATATTACTTGGCCTTTTTCTCTTACTGCCTTTAATATTCTTTCTTTGTTTAGTACATTTGTGGTTTTGATTATTATGTGACGGGAAGTATTTCTGTTCTGGTCCAGTCTATTTGTGGTTCTATAGGCTTCTTGTATATTCATGGGTATCTCTCTCTTTAGATTGGGGAAGTTTTCTTCCATAATTTTGTAGAAGATATTTGCTGGCCCTTTAAGTTGTAGATCTTCATTCTCATCTATCCCTATAATCCTTAGGTTTGGTCTTCTCATTGTGTCCTGGATTTCCTGAATGTTTTGGGTTACCAGCTTTTTGAATTTTGCATTTTCTTTAATTGTTGAATCCATGGTTCCTATGGTATCTTCAGCATCTTAGATTCTGTCTTCTATCTCTTGTATTCTATTGTTGATATTTGCATCTATGACTCCTGATTTCTTCTCAAGGTTTTCTATCTCCAACGTTGTCTCCCTTTGCGATTTCTTAGTTGTTTCTACTTCTGTTTTTAGATTCTGTATGGTTTTGCTCAGATCTTTCAATTGCTTGTGTTTTCCTGTAATTCTTTAAGGGATTTTTGTGTTTCCTCTTTTATGACTTCTACTTGTTAACCCATGTTCTCTTGTATTTCTTTAAGTGATTTTTGTTTTTCCCCCTTATTGGGATTCATTTTTTGCTCTATATTCTCCTGGATTTCTTTAAGTGATTTTTGTGTTTGCCTTGTATGGGCTTCTAGCTTTTGATCTATTTTCTCCTCTATTACTTTAAGAAATTTATCTAAGTGATCCTCTATCAGCATCTTTACCAGTGATTTTAGATCTGAGTCTTGTTTTTCTGGTGTGTTGAGATATCCGAGATTTAATTGTGTTTGCCTTGTAAGGGCTTCTAGCTTTTGATCTATTTTCTCATGTATTACTTTAAGAGATTTATCTAAGTGTTCCTCTATCAGCATCCTGACTGGTGATTTTAGATCTGAGTCTTGTTTTTCTGGTGTTTTGGGGTATCCAGGATTTATTGCTGTCAGGGAACTGGGTTCAGATGCTGCCATCCTGCCTTGATTTCTGTTAGTAACGATCTTACGTTTGCCTTTTTCCATCTGGGTAACTCTGGTGTTAGTTGGTCCTGTAGTTACTAGCTGGTGCTTGACCCTCCTGTGGGCTCGTAAGGCTATTTCCCCGTGACTGGGACACCTGAACCACTGCCCCGCAGGGCTCCTGCTCACAGATTGCTGACAAGTGGCCTGAGTCCCCCGAGGTCTTAAACTCAGAATATCCCAGGTACTTGGTTCTGCCTGTTGGGCAGCTGCTCTGCACTGCTCCTGCTCAGGGTTTGCTTTCTGGTGTCCTGATTCCCCAGAGGTCTTAAAGTCGGGATATCTCAGTTATCTGGTTCCGCCTGCTGGTCCAAAGCTGCTGGGAAGCTGGCTGAGGCTGGCTCCCCTGCAGCCGGCTGGATGGGAAGCAGCTGGCAAGATGGTGCTGACTGCAGGGAGTTCGGGGTCCGCCCTGCGAGCGCAGAGCACAGGCTCGTCTGCTGTCCCCCAAACTGCTACTCTGTGCGCAGCTCCAACTCCAGGCCTGAGTCCCCGAAGGTCTTAAACTCGGGATATCTCGGGTACCTGGTTCCACAGGCTGGGTCTGAGCACCTGGGAAGCTGGCTGAGGCTGGCTCTCCTGCCCCTGGCTGGATGGGAAGCAGCTGGCAAGATGGCGCTGACTGCAGGGAGTTCGGGGTCCACCCTGCGAGCGCAGAGCACAGGCTCAGCTGGTGTCCACCAAACCGCTACTCTGTGCGCAGCTCCAGCTCCAGGCCTGAGTCCCCCAAGGTCTTAAACTCAGGATATCTCAGGTACCTGGTTCTGCAGGCTGGGTCTGAGCACCTGGGAAGCTGACTGAGGCTGGCTCCCCCGCCAACAGCTGGATGGGAAGCAGCTGGCCTGTAGTTCATTTCTAATTGAGTTATTTGATTTAATGATCCTTTGTGATGGTGGTTTGCATGACGCCCCCTATAGGATCAGATATTTATACACTTGGTCCCCAGTTGGTGACACTGTTTGGGACAGTCTAGCAGGTATGACATTGCTGAAGGCAGCAAGTCACTGGAGTTGGGCTTTCAAAGTAGAAATCCTCACACTGCTTCTGGTTTTCGGTCTTTGCTTCATGGTGGTGTTTGAAGAAGTAGGATCTTGGCTGCCTCTTTCTGCCACCATGAGTGCTACTTGGAGCTATACTCCATAACCAATGTATAAACAGTAAACCCAAACAAAGCTTTCCTTCTGTGGATCATCTTGGACATTGAATTTTGTCACAGTAACAGAAAAGTAACTAATACATGTAGGGGGTGGTTCTGAATATGCTTGTGAACCCCAAAGGACTTGTTCCACAATTGTTCTTGATTGATCAATAAAGATGCTAGTGGCTAATGAGCTGGGCATAATAGGCAGTTTTCCTGCCAGCAGGCTAAGAGATGCAGAGGAGAAGAAGATTTTTCCAAGTTTAAGAGGGAGAAAGATCTATTACTCATGCGAGATCTTGGGCAGAGTGGCCATCCACCCCCTCCCCAACTGGGCCTGAGATAGCAGACAGGATATAGGAAACATAATTAAGCAGAGGGCAGATTTAGGATGCAAAAGTGGGAGTGAAAATATGGACACTACAGCTGAGGAAAGCTGAGAAGAGCCAGGCCATTGAGCAAATGCATATCAAAAATAAGCTAATCTGTATTTGTCTTTCATTCAGTTTCAAGAGAACCTGGACAGGGCTGGTAGCATCATCCACCATGAGCTTAAAGCAGGGTAGCAAAACTATATGCTACAGATACAAAAGTTGGTATTGGGATGAGACTGTTGTGAGGAGCCTGATTATGGCCTTTTTATTTTTTTCTAAATGTGGAACGCCTTTGTACTTTTGGAATGGTGAAATAGTAACACAAAGTTCATGGTAATAATCGGTTGTTTTAGTAATTGAATTTCAGGCCCACTATGTAAGACATAACAGACATAACCCACATCTGAAAATGTCAATTAGGATCAGATCCTGTTTCTAGATAGGCTAGATGCTCTTGGGAGAAACTTGATATTAATATTCTGCTAATGAACATAGCAATAGCATAATTGCTAATGACATATTGCCATATAGATAGATGTGTGCCTAGATTAGCAATATCTGTTAAATGACTAGCACATAGAAACACATAGATTTCAGTAGTGATTTAGATGCTTGTTTTCAGAAGTCTTACCTATAAGAATTAATAATGGGGAGTAGGGGCGGAGATAAATAAGATAGACAGCATTCAGGTGTAATTTGCAAGAATCTATACATATAAACCTGAGGAAACAATAACAACTATCAGAAAAAGTAGGTATCATGAGACAATTGCTAGTATTGATGGAAAATTTAAAAGAAAACTCCACAGACAGTTGACACAATGATGTTTTAGTTTCTTAAGAATTGTGTAACAAAGCCCACTTATATGGTGACCGGAAGAGCAACATGAATAATGCTTCTCCCAGAACCCAGAGATAATAAATGAAATCACATTGTGAGGAGTGGGATATCTCCATATACGCTGTTCATTAGTGTGGCCCTAGAGACCTTCAAAACAAAGTGGGTTATTGCCATTCCTTTAGCTTGTCCACAAGAATTGTATGGGAAATCACTATAATGAAGATGTCACTTATCTTGGTTTCAGTATAGAATGAAATTTGGGACTGAGTTGGAAGCTTTCTTCTTGATATTTAGCTTTTATAGTGCCAAGAGATGTTATGCAAGATCCTTGAAGAGAAAAGGTATCAATGACTTCACCTAGTTTTGAATATGGAATACCATGTGGTATAACACTGCTAAGCAAGTGCTTATGACTAAGGAAGAAATAGATCCTAGGAGATGTCTAATACTGTTAATTTTCTAAATAGAAGTAGTGTCATACAGAATTTATAACTTTTAAAAAGTTGTTATTTTTTCACTTAGCGTGTTTGCATGTGTGTGTCATAGTGTGTGTATTTGTATGTGTGTGTATGTATGTATGCCTGTCTATGGGTATGTGTGTGGTGCATGTGTGAACTCATGCATATGAGAAGCTCAAAAGAAAACTTGTGGGAGTCAGCTATCTTATTCTACCATGTGACTCCAGTATCTCAACCTCTAGTTTTCAAGTTTTGTGACAAATACCTTTACATGCAGAATTATCACATTTGACTGAAATATATGCATTTATAGATATAAATTAATTCTGATTTAGCCCTTTTGGGAAAACTTCTTTATGCACTATAGGGAAGTTAGCGCAAAGACTTGTAACTGGTCAATGTACTAAGAATAAATGATCATTGAATGCTTGAACCTAAATGGAACACACATCCAGGCTCAAGAACCATCTCAAAAGAGAGGACAGAAAGAATTTAAGAGCTGGAGCTTAGGTTGTTGTGCTGGAAATGATCTTCTAGATATGCCATGGCTTTTGTAATCATAAACTCATAGGAGACATTATTATATAGATGCACTGTGGAGATGTCGTCTATTAACATTCTATCATGGATTTGGGAGGTGGTTACTAGCTCCAATGCCTCTCTAAGAAGCAAGTGACAGTGGCTGCTTGGAAAGGGGAATCTCTTTGGTAATATAACCACTTATATAATGTTCATATAGAAATTAATAACATCCTCTCATGTTCATAAAAGTAACACTAATTAATGTCAGTGGGTTTTTGAAAATATATAAGATGAGGAGTCTCTTGGAAGAAAAGATGATTTGGTGGGAGAAGGAAGGTATCAAAGAGAGTAACAGGAGTAAAAATGACCAAAATAAACTGTATGAACATATGAAATCATGAAATAATTTTAAAAGAGAACATTATTTCTTCCCAAGTCCTGGAAGCTAGAGTCAAAAATTATCACTAAAGCAAAACTTAGATATAGATGATAAAGCATCCTTGCACAGGATTTTGAACAGTAGGCACTGAGTTGCTGGTGAGTTTAATGTTAATTGAAATAAACCCATGCTGCAACTCCTGGGTCTGTGTTTACAGTGCCCTACTCTAACATGTGCATGGTCTCCCTTGCCTTACTTATGAGAATATAAGGACATTTATGTAGACATTTAGTTTGATTATAAATCCAAGACAATATTTTCATATCGAGATTCTTAATCAAATCTGAAAACTCTAACATTTTAGCTAATATTTACAGGTCCAAATATTATGATATGATACATTCACAAGACTATAACTTGCCAACTACACTTTTACATTTCACTGATAATATCAACATTAAATAGGTTCTCCGAACTCTCAAAGGTAGCTGCATATCCTTTTTCTTCTTCCCATCTCTACACATTATCTGTCCCAAAATTCTTACTTAGCAAGAGACATTTGCTGAGTCTGTGTGCAGAAATGATAAGGGCTTATCCTGAGATTGTTTTACCAGATGCTGCTAATTCTCCTTAAGTTATATCTCTATACTTATCACTTTATTCTAGAGCTATAATTAGTCCCCATTGGTCTCATGATAAATTTTACCAACACAGTGACATAGAAATATTTTTTTAAATATTTGAATATGGTATAGAGTAATGAAAGCAAGAACATAACTTTGACTACTGCTAAATTTGTTCTATGGGGTAAAATAAGTAAATATTCTGGGTTTAATATCACACTTTGGAGATTAAGAAACTTTCTAGCCATTTGTGTGGTTATTTGCTGAGACGTGAACAAAAGTTTACCTGCATTAAATAAAGTCAAAATAACAGATCTGCCTTCAGGAATGGTAAAATAACCCAAAATCTTGGAAGGGTTAAAGTTACAGAATCTACCAAGCAGAATCTGCTCACCCATGTCTGAAGTCTTCAGGGTTCATATGTTTCTCAGAAGTAAATTCATGAGCAGAAAGCCAGCATATCCTGGGATCTTTATGATTTCTGTTTTCTATAAACATTATAGAAGAAACTGCTGCCTCTGAGTGGGAACACCTAAATGCAGGGGCAGCACTTGATTTCCTACAGTGCAGTTGTTATAATGGAATAATTGATACAGGGCCAAATAAGATAGGAATAAAATAAACAATTCACACAAACAGACTACTGCTGCATTGCAAGATGTGAATACTAAATTGTATTGCTTGATACGTACATAATAAAAGCACTTTTCTTCAACTAAACTAAAGGTTCATTCAACTGAATCATAAATACAAGGATTCATTGCCAGTCAAATTTCAGACTTTGAGCCTAATTCTAGAAAGACTACTTTTAAAAAACATACATGTCTTTAATCTTGCTTCCAGGTTATTTCTCAAGTTATGCATGCCTTTAAAAGTGTAAGGTCACTTCATCCTACTACAGGGACACTTTGTCAAACATGTTCATTGCTGATTTATTCATGAGGAACAAAAATTATAAGCAACTAAGATGTCCACAAACTGAATGGTTAAATAAAATATAGTACATTTACACAATGGAATATTACTCCATCATTTAAAAATAAAATATGCAGGTAAATGGATGGAATGAGAAAAAATATCATCCTGAGTGAGATTAGCTAGACTCAGAAAGACAAACAAGATGCATTCACTTATATAAGGATACAGATGTTAGTGAATGGTAACCAAGTTACAATCTATATAACCACAGAGGTTATGCAGAGAGTAAGGAACTGGAATTGAAGGATGGGTCTCCCAAAGGAAGGAAAATGGAATATATAGTTATGAATCAACAGGGAAATGACAAATGTGGAAAAGAAGGATATGTAGATAAGGGGTGGAAAGAGGGGGAAAGAGAGAATCACCAAATAACAGGGAAGGCAGAACCCCCACCTGGACATCTCTTATACCCAGATGAGGCTTCTAGTATTAGGGGATGTGTTAATCTAATTTAATTGTTGACCAAAGTGGTCCCTTTGGTACTTTCAAATATCCAAGACTCTTGCCAGAACTATTGGTGGCTCTTCACAAACTGGCAGGCAGTAAGACCCTATTGCTAAAGGCACCTACATGAAAATATACTAACCATGGAGAAGTACAGCCAGTGCATAAGTGGAACCTTTTCCCCTATGTTCTATTTCATGGTACAGGTAAACACTCTGGAAGATAAATACCAACCCAGCTGCAGACACTGTGATCTGGAATGGTGACCTGCATACAAGATACACTGGTGTAATCATGGTACAAATTTGTGGGGGTATCCAACCGATATCCAATTTAAGTCAAGGTCCCTTTCATGAGATAGAACTCAAACACAACACTACTTGTGATCCTATATACATAGGTGAACCATGGGATGTTTGTGTCTTGTATTTGGAAAACATTCTTTGGACTTGTCCAGAATCTCTGGCTCTTATGATCTTTGTGATTTATCTCCTCTGTGATGGTCTGCAAGCCTTGTGGGTGGTGGTGGTATTATATAGATGTCTCATTTAGGACTGAGCATTTCAGTCTCTTTATGCATGCTGCTGACTTGTATATTTCTATGCTATTTAACATCTACTTAATGAAGAAGCTTTATTAATGATGTTTCAGTGATGTACCTACCTATGGATATAGTAATAAATCATTAGAAGTCTTTTTAATACAATGTTAATTTATCAGAATAATAGTAAAGGATTGCACCCTAGGGCCTTGGATTTGTCTAGATGCAGGGTTTTTACCTGATAATGACACAAGTTATGGGTCTCATCTCAATGAGCAGGCCTTAAAACTGGTCAGAAAGTGATTAGATATTTCCATGATCTCCTTGATATTTTTGCATCAGTGCGCATGTCTTGACTGGACAGACATTATTCTACCTCCCAGAGGTGTCAGCTGAGTAATACTGATGATGGCTTTCCTATCTTAATGTATACAGAATTTTTTCAGCATTAAGGAAGCTAACAATTAAATATGAAGCTTCTAGGTAGGTACCTACATGCTTTTGCCATGTTTATAACTCAATAATATGGGAAATTCCAGGATCTTTCATTGTCTGGGGAAATCTCCAAACCTAGGTCCTACAACTGAACCTTGCCTTTGTACTGGAATTTTGTTGTTCCAGTACAATATGCTGCTGTTAGCATATAGTGTCTAGTTTGGGTATTATTGTGCTGCTATTCTATAACTCTTTAATATATGTATATATATATATATATATATACACATATGAATATATATGTGTGTATATATGTATATATATGTGTGTATATATGTGTGTGTGTGTATATATATATATATACATACATATATATATATATATATATATATATATATATATGGAAGATTCTACAGTAGTAGGTTTCTACTTGGCTTTGCAAAAAACCTTTAGTGTTAGTTATCACTCCCCTTATTGGTTCCTCTCTTGTGCACCCCCTTCCCTACTCCATTTAATTCTTCTTATTCTTTTGCTTCCCTTTCCTTATTTATATCACTACATTTTGTCTTCCCTTCTTTCTCTCATGGCTCCTTACTAATTCCATAACCTTTATAGGTGGTCAGATGCAACATACCTAATGAAAGAATCAAGGCTAGCATCAACATTTAGAGAGAAAACATGTTTTTTTTTCTTTCTCTGTCTTATGTCTATCCATATATTTGCCAGAGAATATTATTTTTCCTAACAGATGAGTAATATTCTGTTATGTAAATATGTTGGTTTTATTATTCACTCATTAGTTGATGAACATCTAGGTTGTTTCCATTTCCTAGCTATTGTTGATTGATCTCTAATGAACATGGATGAGCAAGGATCTTTGTGGTAAGCTGTATAGTTCTTTGAGTATATGTGCTTAAGAGCAGTATAGTTATCCCCATATGGTAGATCTATTTCTAAATTTTTAAGAAATCACTACAGTAATGTTGATAATGTCTTCACAAGTATGTACTTCCACAACAAATGAATATATAATTTCCTCAAATTCATGAAAGCTTGTCCTCAGTTTTAAAATCTTAATTCTTCTCACTTAAATATGATAAAATCTCAATTAGTTTAACTAGTATTTCATTTATGGCTAAGGGTATTGGACATTATCCATTCAAGTACTGATCCTTTCTATAGGGAAAGGGATGAGGAATAGAGCCAGAAAAAGAGGAGTTGGGAAATGGAAATAGAATGAGTGGATGGAGAGGAAACTGCAGTTGGGGTGTATTATATAGGAAAATAAATAAAAGATATTCTCGACTCTTTGTATTTCATCTTTTGAAAACCTTCTGGCTAGTTCCATGTCTCATTTTTTAATTTTGTTTTAGATTTTCTTATTTTCTAGATATTAACTCTCTTTTAATATATAACTGGTGAAGTTATTTTACCATTCTGTGGATGGTGGTGTCCTTTGCAGTAAGAATCATTTTAGTTTCATGTGTACCTTTTAATAATTGTTGATCTTACACATGGGTCCTGAAGTCAGTTCTGGTGCCTTTATGCTAAATACATTCCATACTTTCTTATATATCAAATTCAGAGTATCAGGTCTTATATAGAGAACTAACATATGAAGTTGATTTCTGCGCATGATAGGAGAGCTAAGTATCTAGTTTCATTCTTTACATATACCAATCCAGTTTAACCATCAATGTTTGTTGAAGTTGATCTCATTTCTTCACTGTGCATTTATTATGCTTTTATAAAAAAATCAGGTGACCTTATGTTTATGCCTAGTATCAGAATCCTTAATCCTTTATGATCAATGTGCCTTTTTATGCCAGCATCATGCTGTTTTTATTACTATATCTCCATAGAAGGACTTAAAATTAATAAAGATGACACCTCCCAGATTCTTTTGATTGTTCAGTATCATTTTCAATATTCAGAGTTGCTTATATTTCCATATGAAACTTTAGATAATTTTTTTAATCTCCATGAAAATTATATTGCAATTTTTATAAGGTTTGGATTAGATTTCTAAATTGATTTTAGTAATATAGCTATTCTCTCAATCTTAATCCTACTGCCCCATGAGGATAAGAAGTCTGTTCATTTTGGGGTATCTTCTTCAATATTTTTATACAATTCTCCCATCATTAGTTATACTCCAATTTTTTTGAGGTTAATGTGAATGGAATTTCCTCCCATAATTTCTCTTCAAGTATACATTTCATCTGTATATAAGAAAGCTAATGATGTTGTGGATTAGTTTTGTATCCTGCTTCATTAGTGGTTGTGTTTATCTGTGGTGACTAGTGATAAATTCTGTAGGATATTTTGTCAACAGAATCTTATCATCTGCAAATTTTTACTCCTATTCATATCTTTATCCCTCTTATCCCTTTTCTTGTGTCATATTTTTCTATCTATGATTTCAAGTACAATACTGAACAGGAATAGAGAAAAATGGACATCTTTGTCTTTTTCCAAAATTAGTGGAAGTGATTCTAGTTTTTGTCACTTTGAATTTATGTTGGCTGTGAACTTAATATGTGCTGCCATAATTATGTGGAGATATAGAACCCATATTTCTAGGTGATCCATGAGTCTTATCATAAAAGACATTGGATTTTGTCTGAGGACAGTTCTGCATCTTATGAGGTTATTGTTATTACTGTCCCAAAGACTGCTTTTAGAATGGAATTGAGTTATCGATTGAAATGTATTGTAAGCCATTCCTACACCTATGGAATTATCATGTGTTTTTTCTTTTCTTTGAATTTGTTTATATATTGGATTACGTTGATAAATTTACACATATTAAACTATCCCTGCCTCCCTAGAATGAAACCTACTTGGTTATGGTGAATGATCATTTTGATGTGTTCTTGGATTCAGTTTGCAAGAATTTTACTTAGTACTTTTACATAAATATTCATAAGGAAAATTGGTCTGAAGTTTTCTTTCTCGGGTCTTTGTGTGGTTTAGGTGTCAGCATAACTGTGACTTCATAGAACAAATTAGGTAGTGTTTCTTCTCTTTCTATTTTGTGGAATAGTTTGAAAAACATTGATATTAGGTCTTCTCTGAAGGACTGATAGAATTCTGCATTAAAACCATCTGGTCCTGCACTTTTTTTGGTTGGGATACTTTTAATAATTGCTTCTATTTCCTTATGGGTTATGGGACTGTTCAGATGATTTGCCTGATCCTGATTTAACTTAGATATCTTGTATCTGTCTAGAAAATTGTCCATTTCATCCAGATTTTCCAGTTTTGTTGAGTATAGGCTTTTGTAGTAAGATCTGATTTTTTAAAATTTCTTCATTTTCTATCATTATGTCTCCATTTCCATTTATTATTTTGTTAATTTGGATACTGTCTCCCTGTCCTCTGGTTAATCTGGCTAAGTGTTTATCTATTTTGTTTATTTTCTCAAAGAATAAGCTCCAGGTTTTGTTGATTCTTGGTATAGTTGTCTTTGTTTCTACTGAGATGATTTAAGCCCTGAGTTTGATTATTTCCTGCTGTATACATCTTTGTGTGTATTTCTTTTTATTTGTTCTAGAGTTTTCAGATGTGTTGTTAAACTGCTAGTGTCTGCTCTATCCAGTTTCTTTATTTATGTACTCAGAGCTATGAATTTTCCTCTTAGCAGTGCTTTCATTGTGTTCCATAAATTTGGGAATGTCGTGCCTTTATTTTCATTAAATTCTAAAATGTCTTCAAGTTCTTTGCTTGATCAAGTTATCATTGAGTGGAAAGTTGTTCAGCTTCCATGTGTATTTGGACTTTCTGTTTTTATTGTAAAACAGCCTTCATCTGTGGTGATCTGATAGGATACATGAGATTATTTCAATCTTCTTGAATATGTTGAGGCCTCTTTTGTGACTAATTATATAGTCAATTTTGAAGAAGGTACAGTGAAATGCTGAGAAGGTACATTCTTTTGTTTAAGATTGAGATGTTCTAAAGATAACTATTAAATCCAGTTGATTCATGACTTCTGTAAGTTTCACTGGATCCCTGTTTAGTTTCTGTTTCCATGATCTGTCCATTTGTAATAGTGGGATGTTGAAGTCTCCCACCATTATTGTGTGAGATTCAATGTGTTTGTTGAGCTTTAGAAAAGTTTCTTTTATGAATGTGTGTGCCCTTGCATTTGGGGCATAGGTGTTCAGAATTTAGAGTTCATCTTGGTAGATATTTCCTTTGATGAGTATTAAGTGACCTTCCTCATCTTTTTTGATAATTTTGGTTGGAAGTTGATTTTATTTGATATTAGAATGGCTCATCAAGCTTGTTTCTTGGGACCATTTGCTTGAAAAAATTTTTCCATCCTTTTACACTGAGGTATTTTCTGTCTTTGTTACTGAGGGTGTTTCAGGGATGCAACAAAATGCTGCGTCCCATTACATATTCAATCTGGTAGTCTATGTCTTTTTGTTGGGGGGATTGAGTCCATTGATGTTAAGAAATATTAAGTACCAGTGATTGTTGCTTCTTCTTATTTTTGTTGTTAGAGGTGGAATTATGTTTGTGTAGCTATCTTCTTTTGTATTTGTTGTAAGAAGATAAATTTCTTGCTTTTTCTGGTGTGTAGTTGCCCTCATTGTGTTGGAGTTTTCCATCTATTTCATAGGGCTGGATTTGCAGAATGATATTGATTAAACTTGGTTTTGTCATGGAATATCTTGATTTCTCTCTCTTTGGTAATTGAGAGTTTTTCTGGGCATAGTAACCTGAGCTGGCATTTTTGTTCTCTGAGTCTGTGTGACATTTACCCAGATCTTCTGGCTTTTGGAGTCTGTTGAGAAGTCTTGTATAATATGATAGATCTGCATTTATATGTTACTTGACATTTTCCCTTAAGTCTTTTAATATTTTTTCTTTGTTGTGTCCATTTTTTGTCTTGATTATTATGTGACAGGAGGAATTTCTTTTCTAGTCCAATGTATTTGGGGTTCTGTAGGCTTCTCATATGTTTATGGGCATCTCTTTCTTTAGGTGAGTAACGTTTTCTTCTATAATTTTGTTGAAGATTTTTACAGGCCCTTTGAGTTGGGAATCTTTACTTCCTTCTCTATCCATTATTCTTAACTTAAGTTTGGCCTTTTCATTGTGTCCTGGATTTACTGAGTGTTTTGGGTTAGGAGCTTTTTCTGTTGTGTCATTGTTTCCTATGGTATCTTCTACACCTCAGATTCTCTCTTCTCTCTTGTATTCTGTTGGTGATGCTTGCATCTATGTCTCCTGATCTCTTTTTCTAGGTTTTCTATCTCCAGGGTTGTATCTCTTTGTGAATGTTTTTAATTCCATTTTTAGATCCTAGATAATTTTGTCCAATTCCTTCACAGGTATGGTTGTGTTTTTCTGTATTTCTTTAAGTGATTTCTGTGTTTCCTCTTTAAGGGTTTCTACCTGTTTACCCGTGTTTTCCTGTATTTCTTTTCTTTTTTTCATTTTATACATTGAGAGTTCTAATAAATGTTAGGGTAAATTTCATGCTCTATAATTAATATTAATAATTAGAATATGTTTAAAGATTTTGTGTGATTTTTTTCATTTTTTAATTTTATTTATTCTTTATTTATATTTCATTTCCAGTTTTTTGGTTCCCCGCCCCCCTAAAGGTCCCACAAGCCCTTTTCCCTCCACCTGTTCCACCATCCAACCCTTCCCACTTCCCTGTTCTGGTATTCCCCAACACTGGTGCATTGAGGATTTCAAGAACCAGGGATCACTCCTTCCTTCTTCTCAGACATCATTTGGTATGTGGATTGTGTCTTTGGTGTTCCAAGATTCTAGGCTAATATCCACTCAGTGACTGCATACCATGGATATTCTTTTGAGACTGGGTTACCAGACTTAGTATGATGTTCTCCACCTCCATCCATTTGTCTAAGAATTTCATTAATTCATTGTTTCTAATGGCTGAATAGTACTCCATTGTGTGTGTGTGTGTGTGTGTGTGTGTGTGTGTGTGTGTATCACATTCTTTGTATCCATTCCTCCATTGAGGGACATCTGGGTTCTTTCCAGCTTCTGGCTATTATAAATAAGGCTGCTATGAACATAGTGGAGCAGGTATCCTTATTGCATGCTGGGTAATCTTCTGGATATATGCCCAGGTGTGGTATAGCAGGGTCCTCTGGAGGTATCATGTCCAGTTTTCTGAGGAACCGCCAGACTGATTTCCAGAGTGGTTGTACCATATTGCAATCCCACCAGTAGTGGAGGAATGTTCCTCTTTCTCCACATCCTCGCCAACACCTGCTGTTTCCTGAGTGTTTAATCTTAGCCATTCTGACTGGTGTGAGGTGAAATCTCAGGGTTGATTTGATTTGCATTTCCCTAATGACTAATGATGTTGAACATTTATTAAGGTGTTTCTCAGCCATCCAAAGTTCTTCAGGTGAAAAATCTTTATTTAGCTCTGTACCCCATTTTGGATAGGGTTATTTGGTTTTCTGGGGTCTAACTTCTTGAATTCTTTGTATACATTGGATATTAGGCCTCTGTCAGATGTAGGGTTGTTGAAGATCTTTTCCTAATTTGTTGCATGCTGATTTATCCTTTTGACTGTGTCTTTTGCCTTACAGAAAATTTATAATTTTATGAGGTCCCATTTGTCTATTCTTTTTTTTACAGTCATCTTTATATTTATTATATTAAAAATAGAATAATAAGTAGGTAAAAATGGAATACAGGTATGTCGTAAGTAGATTCGTGATAGTACATTCACACAATGCCAAGCCACTTGTGTTTTTTATACTTTTATATTACTCAATACCCCCCCAACTTGTACAAACAATTGTAGATCTGAAAAATTGAGATGCAGTAGAGCTCTCTTGCATCTTACGTTCAGTCACTCAAGTGGATTTTCACTTTTGTTTGACACATTTATGACAATTAACAGCCTACTAGTAGTGATACATATTAGCTGAACACTGCACACAATTCAGATTTTCTTGTTTTGCCAGATGTACTTTTACTGATATAAGATGACAACAAGGATCCACATGGAGTTGAGCTTAGTACAAGGAGATAAGAGTGGATCAATTCTCATTCTGCATTTTTACCTCCAGTCGAGCCAGCACCATATTATTCAGTTGTTTTATATCCATACGTCTCTTTTTGGCTGTTGAGATTTGTCAGAATTACCTTGGTTTGGGTGACCTTGAATACTGTCCAGGGACACTGGCCATGTGCTTTGTGGAATGAACTTTCATGGCATTTGGTGGTTCGTTCATGGTTAGAACAGGATTATGAGATTTTTGGAAGGAACATTCTGAGTAAATAATTTTTATCATCTTTCATCCAGTGGCCTTGAGGTGAATATTCTTGATCTTAGCACATAAGCTATTGGTGTTCTGTTCAGAAACTTTCCCCGAGCCAATGTCCTCAAGGGTCTTCCCCAGTTTCTTTTCCATTAGTTTTAGTGTGTCTGGTTTTATGTGGAGGTCCTTGATCCACTTGGAGTTGAGCTTAGTACAAGGAGATAAGAGTGGATCAATTCTCATTCTTCTGCATGTTGACCTCCAGTTGAGCCAGCACCATTTGTTGAAAAGGCTATCTTTTTTCCACTGGATGTTTTCAGCTCCTTTGTCGAAGACCAATTGGCCATAGATGTGTGGGTTCAATTCTGGGTCTTCAATCCTGTTCCATGGATCCACCTCCCTATCACCGTACCAATACCATGTAGTTTTTTAACACTACTGCTCTGTAGTATTGCCTGAGGTCTGGGATACTGATTTCCCCAGAAGTTCTTTTACTGTTGATAGTAGTTTTAGCTATTCCTGGGTTTTTGTTTTTCCATATGAATTTGAGAATTGCTCTTTCTAACTCTATGAAGAACTGAGTTGGGATTTCGGTGGGGATTGTGTTGAATCTGTATATTGCTTGTAGCAAGATTGCCATTTTAACTACATTAATCCTGCCAACCCATGAGCATGGAAGATTTTTACATTTTCTGAGGTCTTCTTCTATTTCCTTCTTCAGAGACCTGAAGTACTTGTCATACAATTCTTTCACTTCCTTGGTTAGAGTCACACCAATATACTTTATATTTTTGTGGCTTTTGTGAAGGGAGTCATTTCCCTAATTTCTTTCTCAGCCTGCTTATCTTTTGAGTATAGGAAGGCTACTATTTTGTTTGAGTTGATTTTATAAACAGCCACTTTCCTGAAGTTGTTTATCAGTTGTAGGAGTTCTCTGGTAGAGATTTTTGGGTCACTTAAGTATACTAGCATATCATCAGTGAATAGTGATGTTTGATTTCTTCCTTTCCAATTTGTATCCCTTTGACATCCTTACATTGTGAAATTGCTCTAGCTAGTACCCCAAGTACTATATTGAAAAGATATGGTGAGAGGGGGCAGTCTTGTCTATACCCTGATTTTAGTGGGATTGCTTCAAGTTTCTCTCCATTTACTTTGATGTTGGCTACTGATCTGCTGTAAATTGCTTTTACTATGTTTAGGTATGGGCCTTGAATTCCTGTTCTTTCCAAGACTTTTAGCATGAAAGGATGCTGAATTTTGTCAAATTCTTTTTCAACATTCAATGAGATGACCATGTGGTTTTTTTCTTTGAGTTTGTTTATGTAGTGGATTACATTGATGGATTTCCATATATTGAACCATCCCTGCATCCCTGGGATGAAGCCAATGTGATCATGTTGAATGATTGTTTTGATGTGCTCTTGGATTCGGTTGGCAAGTATTTTATTTAGTATTTTTGCATCAATATTCATAAGGGAGATTGGCCTGTAGTTCTCTTTTTTAGTTGGATCTTTTTGTGGTTTTGGTATCAGGGTAATTGTGGCTTCGTAGAATGAGTTGGGTAGTGTTCCTTCTGTTTCTATTTTGTGGAATAGTTTGAAGGGTATTGGTATTAGGACTTCTTTGAAGGTCTGATAGAATTCTGCACTAAAACCATCTGGTCCTGTGCTTTTTTTGTTTGGAAGACTTTCTATGACCCCTTCTATTTCTTTGGGGGTTATGGGTCTGTTTAGCCGATCTAATTGATCCTGATTTAATTTTGATATTTGGTTTCTGTCTAGGAAATTGTACATTTCCTCCAGATTTTCCAGTTGTGTTGAGTATAGGATTTGTAGTAGGATCTGATGATTGAATTTCCTCAGTTTCTGTTGTTATATCTCCCTTTTCATTTTTAATTTTGTTAATTTGAATACTGTCTCTGTGCCCTTTGCTATGTCTGGCTAGGGGTTTATCTATCTTGTTGATTTTCTCAAAGAACCAGCTCCTGGTTTGGTTGATTCTTTGTATGGTTCACTTTGTTTCAACTTGATTGATTTCAGCACTGAGTTTGAGGATTTCCTGTCTTCTACTCCTCCTGGTGAAAGAGCTTCTTTTTGTTCTAGGGCTTTCAGGTGCGTCATTAAGTTTCTAGTGTATGCTCTCTCCTGTTTCTTTTTGGAGACACTCAGGGCTATGAGTTTTCCTCTTAGCACTGCTTTCATTGTGTCCCATAGATTTGGGTATATTGTACCTTCATTTTCATTAAATTCTAAAACGTCTTTGATTTCTTTCTTTATATCTTCCTTGACTAAGGTATCATTGAGAAGAATATTATTCAGCCTCCACGTGTATGAGGATTTTCTGTGGTTTTTGTTGCTATTGAAGAACACTCTTACTCCATGGTGATCCGATAGGAGGCATGGGATTAGTTTGATCTTTTTATATTTGTTGAGGTCTGTCTTGTGACCAATTATATGGTCGATTTTGGAGAAGGTACCATGAGGTGCTGAGGAAAAGGTGTATTATTTTGCTTTAGGATGAAATGTTCTCTATATATCTGTTAAATCCAATTGGTCCACAGCTTCAATAAGTTTTCCTATGTCCCTGTTTAGTTTCTGTTTTTCTGATCGGTCCATTGATGATATTGGATTGTTGAGGTCTCCCACAATTATTGTGTTAGGGGTAATGTGTGCTTTGAGTTTTAGTAAAGTTTCTTTTACAGATGAGGGTGCCCTTGCATTTGGAACAGAGGTGTTCAGAATTGTGAGGTCTTCTTGGTGGATTTTTCCTTTGACCAGCAAGAAGTGACCTTCTGTGTCTCTTTTGATGACTTTAGGTTTAAAATCAATTTTATCTGATATTAGAATGGCTATTCCAGTGTGTTTCCTGAGACCATTTGCTTATAAAATTGTCTTCCAGCGTTTTACTCTAAGGTAGTGTTTGTCTTTGACCGTGAGGTGTGTTTCCTGTATGCAGCAAAATGTAGAGTCCCATTTCCATATCCAGTCTGTTAGTCTGTCTTTTTTTATTGGGGAATTGAGTCCATTGATGTTAAGAGATATTAAGGAATAGTGATTATTTCTTCCTATCATTTTTGATGTTTTTTTGAGTGGTTATCTTCTTTTGAGTTTGATGGAAGAAGGTTACTATCTTGCTTTTTCCAGGGTATAGTTTTTCTCCTTGTATTGGAGTTTTCCTCCTATTATCCTTTGTAGGGCTGGGTTTGTGGAAAGATATTGTGTAAATTTGATCTTGTCATGGAATATTTTGTTTTCTCCATCTATGTTGATTGAGAGTTTTTCTGGGTATAGTAGTCTTGGCTGACATGCATGTTCTCTTAGAGTCTGCATGAGATCCACCCAGAATCTTCTAGCTTCCATGGTTTCTGGTGAGAAGTCTGGTGTGATTCTGATAGGTCTTCCTTTATATATTACTTGGCCTTTTTCTCTCACTGCCTTTAATATTCGTTCTTTGTTTAGTACATTTGGGTTTTTGATTATTATGTGACAGGAGGTATTTCTGTTCTGGTGAAGTCTGTTTGGAGTTCTGTAGGCTTCTTGTATATTCATGGGCATCTCTCTGTTTAGGTTACAGAAGTTTTCTTCCATAATTTTGTTGAAGATATTTTCTGGCCCTTTAAATTGTAGATCTTCACTCTCATCTATACCAATCATCCTTAGGTTTGGTCTTCTCATTTTGTCCTGGATTTCCTGGATGTTTTTGCTTACAAGCCTTTTGCATTTTGCATTTTCTTTGACTGCGGAGTCAATGGTTTTTGTGGTATCTTCAGCATCTGAGATTCTTACTTCCATCTCTTTTATTCTGTTGTTGATATTTGCATCTATGACCCTTGATTTCTTTCCAAGGTTTTCTATCTCCAAAGTTTTCTCCCTTTGTCATTTCTTAGTTGTTTCTATCTCTGTGTTTAGATCCTGGAAGGCTTTGATCAGTTCCTTCACTTGTTTGTTTGTGTTTTCCTGCATTTCTTTAAGATTTTTGTGTTTCCTCTTTCATGACTTCTCTCTGTTGACTCAATTTCTCCTGCATTTCTTTAAGTGATTTTTTTGTTTCCTCTTTTTTGGCTTCTGTCTGTTGGCCCATATTCTCCTGGAATTCATTAATTGATTTTTGTGTTTCCATTGTAAGGGCTTCTAACCTATTCATGTTCTGCATTTCCTTAAGAGATTTGTTTATGTCTTTTTTGTGTTCCTAGCAGCATCATGACCAGTGCTTTTAAATCCAACTCTTGTTTTTCTGGTGTGTTGGGGTATCCAGGACTTGTTGTGGTTGGAGAATTGGGTTCAGATGCTGCCATATTTCCTTGATTTCTGTTAGTAACGTTCCTACATTTGCCTTTTGCCATCTTTTTATCTCTGGAGTTAGTTGATCTTGTTCTTACTGGTTGGTTTTTTGGAACTCCTTTTTAGCCTGGCGTTTGGAGCTGCTATTGCTGAGGGTGTCCATGCTCCTGAGGTGGAAACCAGAAGGTTTCTGCTACTGGGCTCCGAATTACCTCCTCAGCTCTGCTGGGCCAGACCCAAGTTTCCTCCTGGCTTGCTGCTGGGTGCGGAAACTGGCCTCCTGCTGTCTCCTCCTGGCCTTCCTAGATGTCAGCTCTTAAGAATGGCTAAGATTAAAAACTCAAGAGACAACAAGTGCTGGCGAGGATGTGGAGAAAGAGGAACACTCCTCCATTGTTGGTGGGATTGCAAAATGGTAAAACCACTCTGGAAATCAGTTTGGCGGATCCTCAGAAAATTGGGCATGTCACTCCCAGAGGACCCTGGCATACCACTCCTGGGCATATACCCAGAGGATTCCCCTGCATGCAATAAAGACACATGCTCCACTATGTTTATAGCAGCCTTGTTTATAATAGCCAGAAATTGGAAGGAGCCCAAATATCCCTCAAAGGAGGAATGGATACAGAAAATGTGGTATATTTATACAATGGAATACTACTCAGCAATTAAAAATAATGAATTCATGCAATTTGTAGGTAAATGGTTAGACCTGGAAAATATCATCCTGAGTGAACTAACCCAATCACAAAAGAATGCACATGAAATGCAATCACTGATAAGTGGATATTAATGAGCCCAGAAGCACTAAATACTCAAGACACAAATAGCAAGTCAAATGATTCCCAAGAAGAAAGGAGAGGACCCTGGGCATGTAAAGATTGCATCCAGTTTAGTAAAGAAACTGAGGGGGGAGGGGGAATGATTGGGGAATAGTTGGGGGGAGAGGAATTATGGGAACTATGGTGGGTGGGAACTGGGAAAGGGGAAAGCCCTTGGAATGTAAACATAGAATATAGAAAATAAAAATTTAAAAAAAAAAGAATAAGATCTTTATTTTCACTGATCTGGGCTCGTCTGTTGGTTCTCTATGGTGACCTGGGCTCCTCTGTTGGTTCTCTATGGTGACCTGATCAGGCCACCAGCTCCAAGATGATGGCGGATCTTGGGGCTCTATCTAACCATGGGATTGCCTACAGGATCAGAGCTTCCCTGGCTGGACTTCTGGAGCCTAGATGGTGGCACTATCCGTCCATAGGGCTCCGTCTGTTTAGCTGTCTGTGGTGCCTAGAGGTAAGATGGTGGCCTCCACTACATGCCTGGCACAGACCCCTGAGCATGCTGGTGCCTGAACCCATGTATTTCTTTTTGATTTGTTTGTTTTTTTTATTTACTCTCATTTCTCTTTAATTTACAATGATTTTTTTTATTTTTATTAGATATTTTCTTTATTTACATTGCAAATGTTATTCCTTTACTGGTTTTCCCTCTGAAAACTCTCTACCCCATCCTTCCTGCCTTTGCTCATATGAGGGTGTTCCCCCACCCACCCACCCACCCACCCACCCACTTGTGCTTCCCCATTCTGGTATTCCTTTACACTGGGGCATCGAGCTCTCACAGGACCAATGGCCTCTCTTCCCCCTGATGTCTGACATGTCCATCTTTTGCTACATATGCAGCTGGGGCCAGGGGGCCCTCCATGTGTACTCTTTGGTTGATGGTTTAGTTCCCGGGAGCTCTGAGGTGTCTGGTTGTGTCCCTGGTCAGGTCCCACTTTGATATTGTTGTCCTCCTTTAAGGTTGCAAACCCATTCAGCTCCTTCAGTCCTTTATCTAACTCCTCCTCTGGGAAACTCTTGCTCATTCCAATGGTTGGCTGTGAGCATCTACCTCTCCATTTCTCAGGTTCTGAAAGTGCCTATCAGGAGACAGCTATATCATGCTCCTTTTAGTAAGTACTTCTTGGCATCCACAGTAGTGTCTAGGTTTGATCACTGTACATGCCATGGACATGCACTCCTCTTGTAGGCAGTGTCTCAATGGCCTTCCCTTTAATCTCTGCTCCACTCTTTGTCTCTGTATGTTTTCCTGTGGGTATTTTGTTCCTCCTTCTAAGAAGAACCAATGTATTCACTCTTTGTCTTCCTGTATCTCTTTAAGTGAGTTATTTATGTCCTTCTTAAAGTCCTCTGTCATCATCATGAGATGTAATTTTTATTCAGAATATTGATTTTTAGGAGTGTTGGGCTATCCATGGATTGGTGTGTTGGGAGAACTGGGTTCCGATGATGCAAAATAGCCTTGTTTTCTGTTGCTTATGTTCTTATGCTTTGCCAATCATCAACTGGTTGTTTTGATTTTATGTCTTGCTGTCTCTGACTAGACCTTCTTCCCTACTGTGAACCTGTGAGTTTAGGTATGTTAACACCCCTGTGAAGCAAGCTAAAGCTACCTCTGGGCAGGATTGGGGTACAGAGAGTTCTGGCACAGGGTCAGTTCTGTGGTGCAGATTGAAACTGAAAGGATTGTGTCCCAGACTGCACCTAGTTTCCTGGGTCTTGTGATCCCTGGGCAGATCCAACTTGGGCCAGGTTTTGGGGCAGTAGTGTTGGTCTCACCTGTGTGGTTTGGTGTGTCATCACTCCTATGGGACAAACTATCTCTGGGCAGGGAGGTATTGGGGTGGTTATAAGTGTGGTACAAATTCTGTTTCAGAGCCAAGATCATATTTTCTAATCAAACTTGTTAGCCTGATTCTTTTAAATAGGTAATTGAGGTCATTATGATTGAGAATTGTTTTTCAATAGTGTTTATTAATTGTGATGATGGTATTTTCTTAGAATCTTTTGATAAACTTTCCTGGAATTGTTTATTTATTCCTTCTTCCTTCTTGGGTGTGTTTAACCTCTTCAGAACAACAAAAAAAATCTTTTGGTGTCATTTGTAGAATGGGCTGAGCAGAAATAAAGATCTTAAATCTTGGTTTTTTTTTTTTTTCATGGAAAAATTTCTATCTCCTTTAATTATTATTCCTAGTCTTCTGGGTATAACTTACCATTTGTGGGCTTTAAAAACCTATAGAACATTCATCTCACCCCTTCTAGTTTTCAAATTATTTATTCTAAAACAACTGTTATTCCACAGGGTCTACATTTATATGTGACTTTTTTCCTTATCTCTTTTAATATCCTTTGTTTGTTCTATACATTTAATGGTTTATTATGATGATTATATGATGTAAGAAATTTCCTTTTTGGTCCTGTGTATTTGTGCCCTGCATCCCATTTTATTGGCTACGCTAGTAACCAAGAGATTATATGGAAGGTATGGATATATAATATGGAAGTCTCACAATATTCCATATAAGGGATGTAATATTTGGGTTTTGGTATTTACCGCAACATCTTTTCCCTTTGAAATTCTCTCTGTTCTTTTTCTCTTTAATTTTAGATTTGTTTTATTTTATCTCATCTACGTTTTCAGAATAATGATTTTAACATTATGACAATAATTTGAACTTCAAGTTTATAATTTTATTTCTAGATAATGTTTTTCAAATGTACTTTTATGATTCTAAATATTCAATCTGCCAAATAACTAAATAATATATAATATGTAATGTGTAATGTGTAGTATGTGATATGTAATATGATATGTAATATATTATATATAGATTCTATATGATGATATATATCAACTAATAGCAATATAGGCAATAGGTTTAAAAGAGAGAAAGGAGGAATATATGGGAGGACTTGGAGGCAGGAAAAGAAAGAAGGAGGAAAGATATATTATAACATCCAAAAAATAATTAAATAAATAATGTGATGATTAATTTTCCACATCATCTCTTGGGCCCAGAGAGGACTCATACATTTATTTAAGCTTCAATCATTTTGAAGAGGGTACAGTTGAGGGGACTCCGTAAAACAGATTGTTCTTTCTCAGCTGGGTATGCCTTATCCACTCACACAAATACACTAAAGAAAAGGACAATAGCAACAAACAATATAAAGTATCTTGGTGTGACTCTAATCAAACAAGTGAAAGATTTGTATGGCAAAACCTTCAGGTCTCTGAAGAAGGAAATGAAAGAAGACCTCAGAAAATGGAAAAATCTTCCATGCTCATGGGTTGGCAGGATTAATATAGTTAAAATGGCAATCTTGCCAAAAGCAATATACAGATTCAACACAATCCCCATCAAAATCCCAACTCAGTTCTTCATAGTTAGAAAGATCAATTCTTAAATTCATCTGGAAAAACAAAAAACCCAGGATAGCTAAAACTATCATCAACAGTAAATGAACTTCTGGAGGAATCAATATCCCGGACCTCAGGTAATACTACAGAGCAGTAGTGTTAAAAACTGCATGGTATTGGTACAGTGACAGAGAGGTGGATCAAGGGAATAGGACTGAAGACCCAGAATTGAACCCACACATCTATGGCCAATTGATCTTCGACAAAGGAGCTAAAAACATCCAGTGGAAAAATGATAGCCTTTTCAACAAATGGTGCTGGCTCAACTGGAGGTCAACATGCAGAAGAATGAGAATTGATCCACTCTTATCTCCTTGTACTAAGCTCAACTCCAAGTGGATGAAGGACCTCCACATTAAACCAGAACACTGAAATTAAAAGAAAAGAAACTGGGGAAGACCCATGAGGACATTGGCTCATGGGGAAATTTTCTGAGCAGAACACCAATAGCTTATGCTCTAAGATTAAGAATAAACAAATGGGACCTTATAAAATTGCAAAGTTTCTGCAAGGCAAAAGACACTGTCAAAAGGACAAATCAGCAACCAACAAATTTGGAAAAGATCTTCACCAACCCTACATCTGACAGAGGGCTAATATCCAATGTATAAAATAACTCAAGAAGTTAACCCCGGAAAACCAAATCACCCTATCAAAAATGGGGTACATAGCTAAACAAAGACTTTTCCCCTGAAGAACTTTGGATGGCTGAGAAACACCTTAAAATTGTTCAGCATCATTAGTCATTAGGGAAATGCAAATCAAAACAACCCTGAGATTTCACCTCATACCAGTCTGAATGGCTAAAATTAAAAACTCAGGAAACAACAGGTGTTGGTGAGGATGTGGAGAAAGAGGAACACTCCTCCACTGCTGCTGGGACTGCAGGTTGGTACAACCACTCTGGAAATCAGTCTGGTGATTCCTCAGAAAACTTGACACAATACTTCTGGAGGACCCAGCCATACCACTCCTGAGCATATACCCAGAAGATTCCTCAGCATGCAATAAGGATACATGTTCCACTATGTTCATATCATCCCTATTTATAATAGCCAGAAGCTGGAAAGAAACCAGATGTCCCTCAATGGAAGAATGGATACAAAAAATGTGGTATATATACACAATGGAGTACTACTCAGCCATTAGAAACAATGAATTCATGAAATTCTTAGAGAAATGGATCGAGTTGGAGAACATCATACTAAGTGAGGTAACACAGTCTCAAAAGAACACCCATGGTATTCACTCACTGATAAGTGGATATTAGCCTAGAATCCTGGGACACCAAAGACACAATCCACACACCAAATGATGTCCAACTAGAAGGAAGGAGTGAACCCTGGTTCTGGAAAGGCTCAAAGTATCAGTGTAAGGGAATATCAGAACAGGGAAGTGGGAAAAGGTGGATGGGGAAACACAGGGAAGGAAAAGGGTATGGGGGATGTTTCGGGGGCAGGGAACCAGAAAAAAGGAAATGAAATGTAAACAGAGAATATATCCAATAAAAAAATATATATTCTCAAAAAAAAAAGAAAGAAAATGACTGACTGTTCTCTACTGAGGAACAAATCAGTCATCTTGCCTACATCGCTTTTCCTACTGGTGCCCTTGCACCTCTATATCTTCCTTTATTGATATCAGCTTGAGAAACTTCAGACTGCAACTAAACATACTCTCTTGGTTCTCAGTATTCTGACTTGTCCACCCTCTGCCCTCAGTTTTTAGTGGTATCAATTCCTTATGATAAAACCCCAGTAAATGCATAGTATTGCTTTTTGTAATATGCGAAGTCCTAATCCATCTGATTTATCAAGGATATTGAAATTAATTTCAGCTGATTATTTTTGGTAATACCTCCCCTGATCTAAATGGTTCTCCCTTTGGTCAAATGATACATTTCATCATTAAACCTACTGTAGTATTTTTCTCACAGTGTTTCTGTTATAATGGAATAAATAGAAACATCTTCATTTATGGAAATAAAATTTGCCTTCTCACTTAAACATCTTTAGAAACCCTTCCTTTTATGGACTGTTTTGACATATCCATTTTTTTAATAATCACTGGACTTGTTATATATTATCATCTGCTGTTGGTATAACTTCTTTGAACAAGTTAGAAACAAGCTTATTTGAAATAGTGACAAGTGTACTAGTGACTACACAGAGTTCTGTATGTTTGATGTAACATTACATGTAAGAAAGAGACTATAATTAGCTCTTGACACATGAAGAATCCAAGATTCACATATATTAAGGATGTTTCCTTAGAGCAAACAGAGAATAGCAAAACCAATACTCAGACACAATTCTCTTAATACAGTCTTTCTAAATGCCACCATTATTTGTTGTATGCTTTTATAAATGTTGGTTTCTTGAGCTTCAGAAGAAGAGATTAATTTTCAGTCCTTAAATAAGGCCATTATACATTGGAAGAATGCTGTTATATTATGATTGATTATTTAAACTACAAGAACCATGGAATTGATGGAAATTGTTACTTGTTTCTTGAGAAAGTACTAATAGTCTATGGCTAAAGGCCAAGTGATTCAGAAAAAATTTATTTTATTTAAAAATATTTATGTATTTAGATTTATTTGTCTATTTATTTGTCTACTTATTTGTCTATTTATTTGCTGTTTGTTAATTTAGAGCCAGGTTCTTTAGAATTGTGCAAATACTCTACTGACCAAATCATATACATTTAAATTTCCATTCCAATATGATATCAGTCTTGGTTAATACCCACAGTAGAGCCACGTTTCTGTTCGAAGCTGAGGAGGAAATGGAGGTATAAACTCCCAACTGGAGAGTACTTACATGTAAGGCACTGCCCTAAGAACTGATTCTCATCTGCTTATACTGCTTTAAAAAATACCTGATACTTATATTTATTCTCATATTTTTAAAATGTTAATATTTACTTCTCACCGTTCTCAAGGTTGAATGTACAAGATTAAGTCACCAAGGGATTCAGTGTCTAGTGTTCATCTTTTTGCTACCCCTTTTCATGGTAGAAGAGAGGAATTCCACATCTTCCAATGTCAAGGCAAAAGGTATAACATTCCCTTTAAACTTCTTAAAAAGTCAGTAATACTGTTCACTACGACAAGCCCCAGGCCTTAATCACATCCTAAACCCTTAGTTGAAGCACTTAACTAAGGAAACACAGCATCTTTAATGTTGAGCATTATTGTTATCTTCATTTCAGAGATGTGGTACACAAGTCTCAGAAACACAGAGTGACCTTCTTAAGCAAAAGAAATAAGTAAGACCCTACTGTTCCCCCTACAGGTATTGCGGGTATGGCTGCTGGGCCACCCGTGTAGGGTTTGTGATGTCCTGTGTCTGTTCTGCCACAGGGCTTGGTCCGCTCAGGGAGACAATACGTGGGAGTTTTGACTGCATTTACCCCACTCCAGTGCTTGGATTGTGTTGGCCTGTGCGAAGCTACAGACACGCTCTTGGGGTGTGGGAAAGCAGTGTAAAGTCCTATGGACAACAAGAGCTAACTTGGAGGTCTCCGAGCCTGCATGAAGGTGGAGCTGCCTCAGGTTCTTGGGCACCCAGGCATGCTGGATGCCTTGGAAGAGCTGGGAACTGAGTGGGGGCCCAGAGACTGGATCTGGCCTGGGGCTGATGGAGAAAAGAGGGAAGAGCTTCGGCTGGGTCCCTTGGCTTAGTGGTAGGTGTGGCTGGGAACACAGAGAGTCCTTCTGCACATTAGATGGCCAACTCTTTAGGCAAAGGACTGCTACATTGTTCCCCAATGCAGATCCCAATGAAAAGAGAGTCCATGTTTATAAGACAGATACTGTTATGGTGGAAATTAGATGAGTAAAACTGTAACTGAGTTCTCAGAGAGGGCCAGAGGTTAAATACCTTTTGCAAGGAAAGTTTATTGGCTAAGCCTATAGGCCTTTAGGTACCTCATTAAAATGGAAATCTGTCTTGAGGCTACATGACCACAGGTCAGGTCCTGCCCTTAAGTGCCTGATGGTGACAAATCTATGGAGGGCTGCATTCTCCTGTCAGGAGGCTAGTGTCTAGGAACCAGGCAAAATGCCTGCTCTCCCTCAGTGTCAACATAGTTTCCAACCTTAGCTCAATCAGGAACCAGATTGCCTTTCTTGGTCCTACACACCTGTGTGACTGTAGATGCGGAGAGGAGAAAGGCTATGTCTATGCTCAGTGTTCTGACCTGTGATCATCTGATTAGTAGTCTAACACTCCTTAAAAACAGCTAGTCTGAGATGACCACTAGTCTGGTACCATCTAGTCCTGGGCAAGCTCCCAGAGCAGGGAGCAAGGCACTGACTAGGTAAACTGGTGCCTGGAACTGTAGGCCCTGGATGAATGTGAGCACAAAACAGATAATACTCACAGGTGGTTGCTCAGATAGTCTACATTGCTTCTGAGAGTGTGTCCTCAATTCCCTAGAGGTAAGTTGGTGAATGTAAGCAACATGTCCATTCTTTCTTCTATGGCACTCATTGAGTCTCTCTCTCTCTTTTTTTTTTTTCAAAGCTGTCTCTTGGGAATTGTCTTCTCTTGACTGGGGTTGAGTAATTACATATTTAAATTCAAGAAATGTAACTATAAAATCAAGTATAATACAAAGTATTTGTCTAGCTGTAGGTTATGAGTTCAAGAAATTTTATCTCAAGGTTAGTGATTTACTAAGAATAATTGTCCAGGGAACATTTGTTGATATTTTAATGATTTTTATTTTGGATTCTATGAAGAGCCAAAAGAAAACAATGATTCACAATGGTTTGATTTTTTTTTTCAGTATGCCTAGCTAAAAATACAAATATACTTTTAAATACAAAATAAAAACCAAATTAAGTATTTGGATGTTTTCTTTCCAAAGTTTCTTAGGAAACCATGGAAGTATTTGCAGAAGATCTATTGCCAGGTTTCGGAAGACAGACAGTGTATAACTGTGGTTTAAATGCTTTTATGAGTACAATGCATTTTTGGCTTGCTTGTAGAGGTGGGGTACACAGAAATGCTTTTTTTGCTAAATGCTAGAGGAGTAAATTAATCCCCTCTCCTATTTATTGCAGAGGACACCATCTAACACTTGTATTCGTCTTGCCTTCCATGTGGCTTCAGCCATTCTTCTGGGTCTTTGGAGATCTTTCTTTTTCCTTATTTTAAGCTTTTTTCTTCATTTTGTTTTAACATGAAATTCCTTGGCATAATGAATGCTAAGAATAAAAACCATGGATTTTTGCACCCAAAGCTAAACTTTCCCTGAACTACCCCCTCCCACATTTTTTAAACATCACCAGTTGCATTCACCCTTATTTGAATAGAAATTTCTTACCCCCTACACAGCCCCTGGCAGTGAATACCTCTGCCTACCTCAGCTTTTGAGACTCACATTCATTTCAAATCAGTCTTTTGGAAAAAATAAACATAGACTCTAACTACTGAGACAGCCGAGGGGCACCGAAATACTTATTCAAGTGCTATCTATTCTTCCTCTGGCTCCCATTATAGTCTAAGTACGCCGGGTGAGTGAGCAAAGGTAGACACTAGCAAAAGTGAAAGGAATGGTGAGGTTCCCAGGATGAAGGAAGGATTCTCATGCTTTCCTTGTCTTTCAGAACTCAAGCTGCCTGCACAGGCATCAATATGCTGCCGGCAAACCCCTCCACATTGCCTTACTCTTGCCCGGTCTTTATAATTCTACTTTCTTGAGTATTAATTAGCAAAGGAGCCAATCCAAAACCACTTAAATGTTGGCTATTTACAAACTCTTTCCTGTTTTGGAAAGAAAGGGGGTCGATTAAATTACTTAAAAATATGTAGCGTTGCCAAAGAACTAGGCTCATAATTTCTACTCAGTAAGGAAGAGAAGCAAACTGTTTCTATATCCCCTTCTCCATACGCACCACTTGCTTTGTGATTTCTCTCTGCTTTGTCTGGAATTATTAAAAAGGAAAGAATTTTCATGGAAAAGTTATTATTGTAGAGTGCTGACTATTGCATTAATTCTCCCCTACCCCTTCAGTTCTTTTGCTTGGCAGGAATGTTGGACTTTACTCAGGAACTGCTTAGTGAGCCTGTGGATGGATGGGATTAGTTTAATCTCTTCTTACAAGCCTCTTAGCAAGCTGGGAGAAGTGGGGTGGGTGAGGAGCAGTGGTGAAGTGGAGGAGGGCAGGGACTAGGGAAGAAAGGTTACCCATGTACAATGCCAAGTTTATTTTGTCTTAGAACTAAATTTGAATGGTGTGAAGGGAGAAAGGGGAAGGAGATGCCAGGCACAGTGGTGAATAAGGGTATTGAATTGGGATGGGTAGTGATGATCTCTTCATGATTTCATTGTGCTTGGAGTGCCTCCAAGCTGTGGGAGTGGTACTTGAATGAGCGAAAGCAGAGAGAGATGATTAGCATGCACAGTGAAAGACAGCAAGTGAAATAAACATTAATAAAAGCAATATCTGAACATGGAAGACACAGGGAGGAATGGGCAGCTTGTTTGGTATCTTCTGGTAGACATCGTTTTTGGTGAACGTGGATCTTCTAGTTGGTGATGATTGTCAGATTTTAGTAAGAGAATTTCCAACTGTTCTTTCCCCTCCACCAATATATTTTATGACTTGTAATGCAATGGATTAGATGATTTTTATGACACAGTGTTTATTAAATTGTCTTTTTCATAATTCTATGGAATAATAGACTACATGGAGTTTTCTTTGATTTATCTGGACATACATGAGTCATATTTGATTGATATATAAAAGCAACAAATTCACTATATTATATTTACAGTATAGTGTGTGTTACTTCCTATGTCAAATAATGAATTATCAAAAGTTGCTGATAAGTGGATTATTTTTCTTCTCATATACTTATGGAATTTAAGTATAAGTAAAATTATTTATCCCCTGTGTTTTTCAATTTGAATCTGAGTAGCACAATGTACAGCCATGTGCCACTTAATGATAGGGATATATTCTATTAGATGTATTGCTGGGCATTTATTTGTGTGGACCTTCGTAGCATGTGTTTGCTACCTAATTGGAAATCTATAGACAAAGGTATAAAAATACAATCAAAAATTTAGTGGTTACTATACTGAGATTAAATAAACAAGAAAGGCAAATTAATTTAGTTTACCTTTTATATAATCAAGGGGCATGATAAGCACAGGATGCATTAGGCTGTAGTCAATGCACAATGTGGTGTTTCATTCATATATAAATAAAAATATTGGAAATGGCTAAAACTGTCTGCACCTAGGCTCAGAAAGACAAATATCACATGATCACTCTTATATGAAGATCCTAGCATCTAATTTTTACAGATGTTTACTTATGTGGGAGTGAGTATGGGGACAAGGAAGGTACCAAATGACTTATAATGGTAACAACCTGTTATGCTACTGATACACACACACACACACACACACACACACACACAGACATACACACACCACACACACACACATTCATTGTACCATACTATTTGCCTTTGTTTAAAAGTTCAAAATAGCTAACAAAATTATGGATGTCTTCTAACACTCATACACTTAGTTCAGCTCATCCTGTCTTAGTTTCTGACTTTCCCCATTATCCTGGTCCTCATTCTCATTCAATTCCCTCAGGCTATAATATTTTTCTCTTCTATATCTGTACCACAAATTTTTATCACTTTCTATACCCTCTCTCTTACAGAGGCTGTGGTATCTCACCAGAGTCCCTATTTGCTCCAGGTGTCAACAACATTCATTTCACTCACATGGCACTCTCATGATCCCTAATTTCTGGAAGGAGAGGCACACTCAAAGGTGTTCTTCCGATGCCTCCTAAACTTCACTCAATCCAATCAACTTGATGGTAAAAATAGTCATTCTACATAGTTCTTGGCACTTTATCAATAATAACTTCAGTAGAAGACTATTTCATGGGGCTGGAGAGATGGCTTAGCTGTTAACAGCACTGACTGCTTTTCCAGAGGACCTGAATTCAATTCCCAGCCACCATATAGTGGCTCACAACTATCTGTAATGGGATCCAACACCCTCTTCTGGTGCATCTAAAGAGAGTGACAGTGTACTCACACACATAGAAAATTAAATAAATCTTTAAAAAAGATTGTTTCATGTTTAAGGGAAATCTTCAGTGCCTACATAATGGATGAATAATCAGGAAGTCAGGTATTGGCACAGGGCACAGGAACAAGGGAGTGGCTGAGGACAGGATCTTTCCACACCCCATCTGCACATGGGAGTTAAGGCTGTTCCACAAACCTCTGCACCCAAACCCCACCCAGGAGAGAGTTGGTCTCCCTAGGAGTACTGTTGACATGCCTAAGATCATAGGCTTAGAGGCCCACAGGACAGACAAGTTCCAGTCATGGACAGCAAGACTAACTAACACCAGTGATAACCAGAGGGCAAGAGGCGAGAACAAGAAATTTATCAATAGAAACAAGACTACATGTCATCTTCAGAACACTGTTCTCCCACCACAGCAAATCCTGGATGCTCCAACACACCAGAAAAGCAAGATTCAGATTTAAAATCCCATCTCATGATGATGATAGAAGACTTTAAGAAGGTCATAAATAACTCCCTTAAAGACATTTGGAGAAAACAGGTAAACAGGTAGAAGCTCTTAAAGAGGAAACACAGAAATCCCTTAAAGAATTACAGGAAAAGACAACTAAACAGGTGTGAAGGAATTGAACGAAACCATTGAGGATCTAAAAATAGAAAATAACAAAATCACAATGTGAGACAACCCTAAAGATAAAAAACCTAGGAAAGAGATAAGGAATCATAGCTGCAAGCATCACCAACAAAATACAAGAGATAGAATAGAAAATCTCAGGTACAGAAGATAACAGAAAACATTGAAACAACAGTAAAAGAAAACGCAAAATAAAAAATGTTCCTAAGTCAGGAAACAATGAGAAGACCAAACCTAAGAATAATACATATATAAGAGAGCAAAGATTCCCAACTTAAAGGGCCAGCAAATGTCTTCATCAAAATTATAGAAGAAAACTTCCCTAACCTAAAGAAAGAAATGCACCTAAACATAGAAGAAGCCTTCAGAACTACAAATAGATTAGACTAGAAAAGAAATTGCTCCCGGCATGTAATAGTCAAAACTTCAAATGTACAAAACAAGGAAAATTGTTAAAAGCAGTAAGGGGGAAAGGTCAAGTAATACATAAAGGCAAACCTATCAGAATTACACCAGAATTCTCACCATAGCCTATAAAAGCTAGAAGATACTGGACAGATGTCATACAGACACTTAGAGAACACAAGCACCAGCCCAGGCTACTGTACCCAGCAAAAGTAGCAGCTTAACAGCACACCTAAAATCTCTAGAACAAAAAGAAGTGAATACACACAAGAGGAAGAGAAAGCAGGAAATAATCAAAATAGGGTCTGAAATCAACCAAGTAGAAGCAAAGAGAACTATACAAAGAATCAATAAAACCAGGAGCTGGCTCATTGAGAAAACCAACAAGATAGATTAAACCCTTAGCCAGAGTAACCAGAGGTCACAGAGACAGTATCCAAATTAACAAAATCAGAAATGAAAAGAAAGACATAACAACAGAAACTGAGAAAATTAAAAATATCATCAGATCCTACTACAAAAGCCTATATTCAACAAAACTGGAAAATCTGGATGAAATGTGTAATTTTCTAGACAGAAACAAAATACCAAAGTTAAAACAGGATTAGATAAACAGTCTAAACAGTCCCATAACCCCTAATGAAATAGAAACAATCATTAAAAGTCTCCCAACCAAAAAAAGCCCAGGACCAGATGGGTTTACTACAGAATTCTGATAGACCATCAAAGAAGACCTAATACCAATACTCTTCAAAGTATTCCATGAAATAGAAACAGAAGGAACACTACCCAATTTGTTCTAAGAAGCTTCAGTTATGCTGATACCAAAACCTCACAAAGACCCAACAGAGATAGAGATCTTCATTTTCTCTCTGGTGACCTTCCTAGTTCAGCGAGCAGAAGTGTGGCAGAGCAGCTGGGATAGGGTCCTTCTCCACAGCCGCCGGGGCACAGGTTCTGACAGGGGAGAAAAGGTCTCCAGGGAGTGCTTTGATTAGAGGGTTTGGAAGTGAGATCATCATTTTCTCTCTAGTGACTGTCCAAGGTGGGTACAGCCAGGAGCACAGGAAACACCAGAGTGGCAGAGCAGCTGAGACAGTGTCCTTCCAAACTCCATCTGTGCCCAGAAGCTGGGATGCTCCACAGCCCTCTTTGGCAGGGGAGAGCTGGTCTCCCAGGGGTGCTAAGACAGATAGCAGGCTCACAGGAGGGACAAGCTCCAGCCAGGGAGAGCAGGACCAACTAACACTAGAAATAAGATGGCAAAAGGGAAATTCAGGAATGTTACCAAGAGAAACCAAGGCTACATGGAATCATCCGAAACAAGTTCTCCCACAACAGCAAGTTTTATCGTAAAACAAAAGAATATCGTAAACAAAACAATCAGCTCTTCATAGTACCTTCTTCAAAATTGACCACATAATTGGTCAAAAAACAGACTCCAGTCAGGCAGTGGTGGTGCATGCCTTTTATCTCAGCACTTGGGAGGCAGAGGCAGGCGGATTTCTGAGTTCACGGCCAGCCTGGTCTACAGAGTGAGTTCCAGGACAGCCAGGGCTACATGGAGAAAAACCAAAACCAAACCAAACCAAAACAAACCAAACCAAACCAAAACAAAACAAAACAAAACAAAACAAAACAAAACAAAACAAAACAAAACAAAACAAAGACACACACACAAAATAAAAAAAGCAGACTTCAACTGATATAAGAAGATTGAAATAATCCCAAACACTCTATCAGATCACCACAGACTAAGGCTGGCCTTCAATAACAACAAAAACAACAGAACACTCACATACACATGGAAACTGAACAACATTCTACTTAACGATAACTTGGTCAAGGAAGAAATAAAGAGATCTTGCCTCGGGTCACTGCAGACAGCTGGCAGCTGGGGCCAGGTACATGGACAGATTCCCAGTCTAACATCGACTACCCTATCAGGTTCTTGCCTGCACCCAGAGCCAGATCAACTTGGAGGGAGGTCTGTGCGCCAACAGCTCTGCTGGCTGTCTCTCATCTCTGGGGGCCAGCTTGCTCGGCTTGCAGTGGAGGCTGCCATCTTGCCTTGGGTCACTGCAAACAGCTGGCAGCTGGGGCCAGGTGCATGGATAGATGCTACTCTAACATCGACTACCCTGTCAGACTCTTGCCTGCACCCAGAGCCAGATCAGCTTGGTGCGGTGGTCTCTGTGCCGACACACATGGGCACCAACTTGCTCGGGGATCTGTGTCTGGAGTACAGCAGAGGCCACCATCTTGCCTTGGGTCACTACAGACAGCTGGCAGCTGGGGCCAAATTCTACCTAGGAGAAGGAGGATCAGAATCCATAGCGGAATCGTGGTGAAGAATACCCAACTGAGGAAAAAGGGGAAATAAGAAGATTGGTTTGTCAAAGGAGAGCAAGCTGGCATCATCTGCCTTCCAGTAACAATGTGCTGAGAAAGTTCGTTGCTTAGCTGACATCTTGACTAGGACAGCCTGAAAGAATAGATAGGCAAGCTAACTGGAAAAGTTGTAGGAGCAAGTTTTTAAAAAAAGTAGCTTTGGGGACTGAATCCACACCATCTTGGATCCCACAGTTCAACCAGGGAAGCTCCTGAACTTCAGAGAGCCCCACAGTTAGACAGAGCCCCGCAGTCCGACACTATCTTGGGGAGAGCAGCTCAACCAGACTGATAGAGCCACTGTCCAGACTCCAGCAATCCAGCCAGGGAACCTCTAGTCCTAAAGGGAATCCTGCACTTAGACAGAGCCCTGAGACCCACCACCATCTTGGAGCTGGTAGAATAACCAGGCACACCAGGTAGAGACCAAGGGAGGCCAGTTAAGCACCCATCAGCAAGCCAGGAGGAGACTTGAGTCCAGCCCAGCAGAGCTGAGGAGGTAATTCAGAGCCCAGTGATGGAAACCTTCCATTGTGTGCCTCGGGAGCATGGACGCACTCTGCAACAGCAGTGCCAAATGCCAGGCTCAAAGGAGCTTCAAACACCAGACAGTAACAACAAGACTAACTAACTCCAGAAACAAACAGATGGCAAAAGGCAAACATAGGAAGGTTACTAACAGAAATCAAGGCAATATGGCAGTATCTGTACCCAGTTCCCCGACAGCAATAAGTCCTAGATACCCCAACACACCAGAAAAGCAAGATTCAGATCTAAAAATCACTGGTCAGGATGCTGGTAGAGGAACACATAGATAAATGTCTTAAAGAAATACAGGAGAAAATGGATCAAAAGTTAGAAACCCTTACAAGGCAAACACAAAAATCACTTAAAGAAATTCCGAAGAATATGGATCAAAAAATAGAAGCCAATAAGGAGAAAATACAAAAATAACTTAAAGCAATACAGGAGAATATGGGTCAACAAGTAGAAGTCATGAAAGAGGAAACACAAAAATCTCTTAAAGAATTACATGAAAAAAGAAACAAGCAAGTGAAAGATCTGAGAAAAACCATCCAGTATCTAAAAACAAAAGTAGAAACAACTGAGAAATCTAAAAGGGAGACAATTTTGGAGATAGAAAACCTTGGGAAGAAAACAGGGGCCATAGATGCAAATATTAACAATAGAATATAAGAGATAGAAGAAAGAATCTCAGATGCTGAGGACACCATAGAAACCATTGATTCAACAGTCAAAGAAAATGCAAAATGCAAAAAGCTTGTAACCCAAAACATTCAGGAAATCCAGGCCACAATGAGAAGACCAAACCTAAGGATTATAGATATAGATGAGAGGAAAGATTTACAACTTAAAGGGCCAGCAAATATCTTCTACAAAATTATGAAAGAAAACTTCCCCAACCTAAAGAGAGCAATGCCCATGAATATATAAGAAGCCTACAGAACTCCAAACAGAGTGGACCAGAAAAGAAATACCTCCTGTCACATAATAACCAAACCCCCAAAATACTAAGCAAAGAAAGAATATTAAGGGCAGTAAGAGAAAAAGGCCAAGTAACATATAAAGGAAGACATATCAGAATTACACCAGACTTCTCACCTGAGACCATGAAAGCTAGAAGATCCTGGGCAGATATCATGCAGACTCTAAGAGAACACAAATTTCAGCCAAAACTACTATATCCAGCAAAACTCTGAATCGCCATAGATGGAGAAACCCAGGTATTCCATGACAAAACCAAATTTGCATGATATCTTTCTACAAACATAGCCCTACAAAGAATAATAGGGGAAAACACCAAAACAAGGAGGGAAATGAAATACCAGAAGAAGAAAGATAGAAATCTCCTCTCATCAAACCCAAAAAGAAGATAACCACTCAAATATAAAAAAAATAATTTAAAAAATGTCAGGAAGTAATAATTACTATTCCTTAATATCTCTTATCATCAATGTACTCAATTCCTCAATAAAAAGACATAGACTAACAGACTGGATACAGAAACAGGACCCTACAATTTGCTGCATACAGGAAACACATCTCAGAGACAAAGACAAACACTACCCTAGTGTAAAAGGCTGGAAGATAATATTACAAGCAAATGGTCTCAGGAAACAAGCTGGAGTAGCCATTCTAATATCAGATAAAATTAACTTTCAACCTAAAGTCATCAAAAGAGACACGGAAGATCACTTCTTGCTGGTCAAAGGGAAAATCCACCAAGAAGAACTCGCAATACTGAACATCTATGCTTCAAATGTAAGGGCACCCTCATTCACAAAAGAAACTTTACTAAAGGTTAAAGCACACATTGCACCTAACACAATAATTGTGGGTGACTTCAACACTTCACTCTCCTCAATGGACTGGTCAGAAAACCAGAAACTAAACAGGAACACAGTGAAACTTATTGAAGCTTTGGACCAATTGGATTTAACAGATATATATATATATAGAGAGAGAGAGAATATTTCATCCTAAAGCAAAAGAATATACCTTTTTCTCAGCACCACATGGTACCTTCTCCAAAATCAATTATATAATTGGTTACAAGACAGACGTCAGCAAATATAAGAAGATCGAAGTAATCCCATGCCTCCTATCAGATCACTATGGAGTAAAAGTGGTCTTCAATCACAAGAAAAACAACAGAAAGTCCACATACACAGGAAACTGAACAATACTCTACTCAATGACACCTTGGTCAACGAAGAAATAAAGAAAGAAATCAAAGACTTTTTAGAATTCAATGAAAATGAAAGTACAACCAACCCAAATCTGTGGGACACAATGAAAGCAGTGCCAAGAGGAAAACTCATGGCCCTGATACCTCCAAAAAGAAACTGGAGAGAGCATACACTAGCAGTTTAACGGTACACCTGAAATTCCTGGAACAAAAAGAAGCTAATTCACCCAGGAGGAGTAGAAGACAGGAAATCATCAAACTAAGGGCTGAAATCAAACAAGTAGAAACAAAGAGAACCACACAAATAATCAACAAAGCCAGGAGCTGATTCTTTGAGAAAATCAACAAGATAGATAAACCCTTAGCCAGGCTAACCAAAGGGCACAGAGACAGTATCCAAATTAAAAAAATTAGAAAGGAAAACAACAGAAATCAGGAAATCCAAAAAATTGTCACATCCTACTACAAAAGTTTATCCTCAACACAACTGGAAAATCTGGAGGAAATAGCCAATTACCTAGACAGATACCAAATAACAAAATTAAATCAGGATCAATTAGATTAGCTAAACAGTCCCATAACACTTAGAGAAATAGAAGGGTTATAGAAAGTCTTCCATCCAAAAAAAAAAGCATGGGACCAGATGGTTTTAGTGCAGAATTCTATCACACCTTCAAAGACCTAACACCAATACTCTTCAAATTAATCCACAAAATAGAAACAGAAGTAACACTGCCCATCTTGTACTATGAAGCCACAATTACACTGATACCAAAACCACAGTAAGATCCAACAAAGAATGAGAACTACATGCCAATTTCCCTTACGAATATCAGTGCAAAATACTAAATAAAATTCTTTCCAACTGAAATCAAGAGCACATCAAAATGATCATTCACCATGTCCAAGTAGGCTTCATCCTAGGGATGCAGGGATGTTTCAATATACAGAAGTCCATCAATGTAATTCACTACATAAACGAACTAAAAGAAAAAACCACAAGGTCATCTCAATAGATACTGAAAAAGCATTTGACAAAATTCAGCATCCTTTATGCTAAAAGTCTTGGAAAGAACAAGAATTCAAGGCCCATACCTAAACATAGTAAAAGCAGTATACAGCAAACCAGTAGCCAACATCAAACTAAATGTACAGAAACTTGAAACAATCCCACTAAAATTAGGGACTAGACAAGGCTGCCCTCTCTCTCCATATCTTTTCAGTATAGTACTCGAAGTTCTAGTGAGAGCAATTAGACAACATAAGGAAGTCAAAGGGATACAAATTGGAAAGAAGAAGTCAAACTATCATTATTTGCAGATGATAAAATAATATACTTAAGCAACCCAAAAAACTCCACCAGAGAACTCCTACAGCTGATAAACAACTTCAGCAAAGTGGCTGGTTATAAAATCAACTCAAGCAAATCAGTAGCCTTCCTGTACTCAAAGGACAAGCAGGTTGAGAAAGAAGTTAGGGAAATAAACCCTTCACAATAGCCACAAACATTATAAAGTATCTTGGCATGACTCTAACCAAACAAGTGAAAGATCTGTATGATAGGAACTTAACGTCCTTGACGAAAGAAATCGAAGAAGACCCAAGAAGATGCAAAAATATTTCATGCTCTTGCATTGGCAGGTTCAATATAGTAAAAATGGCCATCTTGCCAAACGATTCTACAGATTCAATGCATTCCCCATCAAAATCCCAAATCAATTCTTCATAGATCTAGAAAGAGCAATTCTCAAATTCATCTGGAATAACAAAAAACCCAGGACAGTTAAAACTATTCTCAACAATAAAAGGACTTCTGGGGGAATCAATATCCCTGACATCAAGTAGTATTACAGAGCAATTGTTTTAAAAACTGCATAGTATTGGTACAGTGACAGGCAAGTAGGTCAATGGAATAGAATTGAAGACCCAGAAATGAAGCCAAAGAGTTATGGTCACATGATCTTTGATAAAGGAGCTACAACCATCCAGTGGAAAAAAGATAGCCTTTCCTTTTTATTTCAATTTTATTATTATTATTATTTATTCTATATTCTTTGTTTACGATCCAAAGGCTTTCCCCTTTCCCAGTTCCCCTCTCATCATATGTCCCATAAGTCCTCTTCTCCCTCCACGTATTCCCCAAATCCACCTGATTACCATTTTTCTGTTCTGGTACTCTCCTACAAAACTGGATCCAATCTTTTCAGGCCCAGAAAGGAGAGGACCCTGGGCCTGTAAAGATTGCATCCAGTTTAGTAAAGAAACCGAGGGGGGAGGGGGAATGATTGGGGAATATTTGGGGGGGAGAGGAACTATGGGAACTATGGTGGGTGGGAACTGGGAAAGGGGAAAGCCTTTGGAATGTAAACATAGAATATAGAAAATAAAAATTAAAAAAAAAAAGAAAAAAAAAACCGGATAGTCCACAATGAAGAATGGCAGTAGTGGCACACGCCTTTAATCCCAGCACTTGGGAGGCAGAGGCAGGCTGATTTCTGAGTTCGAGGCCAGCCTGGTCTACAGGACAGCCAGGGCTATACAGAGAAACCTTGTCTCAAAAAACCAAAGTGGGGGAAAAAAAGAATAAGGAGGAAGTACGAAAGTCATGTACAACTAAATGTCACATTTGCTATTTCACCTAAGCCATATTTTTGTATTTAGAAGCAAATTATTTAACCAATCTTCACTCAACTGAAAGGAATTATTTAATGAAAGAGAAATCGTCTCTGCTTTTCTGAAGAAAAACCTGGAAAAAAATCTCTGCATCTGTTTTTAAGCAACAGTCCTTAAATGGTTTATCCTAAATTGAGATTAACCACCGGACACAAAAGGCTTCTTCCCAGGACCATACCATTGAGTTATAGGACATAGTTTGTACTTGGGTTGTGTGTGTGTTGTTCTGCTGCCAAACTTAGAAAAGAGAACAAGGTATGGCAGAGCATTATTCTTAAATCCAAAAATAAAATAGAAATTTTGTATTATTAATGTAAAAAAAAAAAAAACCAACCCTGAGATTCCACCTCACACCAGTCAGAATGGCTGATTTAAAACTCAAGAGACAACAGGTGCTGGTGAGGTTGTGGAGAAAGAGGAACACTCCTCCACTGTTGGTGGAATTGCAAGATGGTACAACCACTCTGGAAATCAGTCTGGCGGTTCCTCAGAAAATTGGGCATGACACTTCCAGAGGACCCTGTCATACCAATCCTGGCCATTTAGCCAGAGAACTCCCTGCATGCAATAAAGACACATGCTCCACTATGTTCATAGCAGCCTTATTTATAATAGACAGAAGCTGGAAGCAGCCCAGATGTTCCTCAAAGGAGGAATGGATACAGAAATTGTGGTATATTTATACAATGGAATACTACTCAGCAATTAAAAATAATGAATTCATACAATTTGTAGGCAAATGGTTGAATCTGGAAAATATCATCCCACGTGAGGTAACCCAATTACAAAAGAATACACATGAAATGCAACCACTGATAAGTGGATATTAATGAGCCCAGAAGCTCTGAATACTCAAGGCACAATTAGCAAATCAAATGATTCTCAAGAGGAAGGAAGGAGAGGACCCTGGCCCCGAAAAGACTGGATCCAGTTTTGTAGGACAGTACCAGAACAGAGAAATCGGGGGGGGGGGATGATTGGTTAATGGGTGGGGGAAGGGGACTTATGGGACATATGGTGAGGGGGGACTGGGAAAGGGGAAAGCCTTTTTATGTAAACAAATGATATAGAATCTTGAAAAAATTTAAAAAAAAGTAGAGAGGAAAAAAAAGAAATAAAGACATTAAATACTTTTTGGAATTTAATGAAAATGAAGGCACAACATACCCAAACTTATAGGATACAATGAAAGCAGTGCTAAGAGGAAAACTCATAGCTCTGAGTACCTCCAAAAGGATACTGGAAAGGGCATACGCTAGAAGCTTGACAGCACATCTGAAGTGTCTGGAGCAAAAAGAAGCAAACACACCCAAGAGGAGTATACAACAGGAAATAATCAAACTCAGGGCTGAAGTTAACCAAGTAGAAACCAAGTAGATCTATACAAAGCATCAACCAAACCAGGAACAAGGTCTTTGAAAAAAACCAAGATAGATAAACCGTTAGCCAAACTAACCAGAGGACACAGAGACCGTATCTAAACCAACAAAATCAGAAATGAAAAGGAGACATAACAAATACTGAGGTAATCCAAAATATCATCAGATCCTACTACAAAAGCCTATACTCAACAAAACTTGGAAATCTAGATGAAATGGACAATTTTCTAGAGAGATACCAGGTACTAAAGTTAAATCAGGATCAGATAAATGATCTAAACAATCCCAAATCCCCTAAAGTCATTCATAGTCTCCCAAGGAATAATAATAATAATAATAATAATAATAATAATAATAATAATAATAAAAAGCCCAGGACCAGATGGGTTTAATGCAGAGTTCTATCAGACCTCCCAAGAAGACCTTAAACCAATAGTCTTCAATTATTTCCCAAAATAAAAATGGAAGGAATATTACCCAATTTGTCCTATGAAACCACAATTCCTCTGATACCTAAACCACACAATGACCCAACAAAGAAAAAGAACTTCAGACCAATTTCCCTTATGGGTATCAATGCAAAAATACACAATGAAATTCTTGCCAACCGAATCCAAGAACACATCAAAACGATCATCCATCAAGTTCAACTGGAGGTCAACATGCAGAAGAATGCGAATTGAGCGACTCTTATCTCCTTGCACTAAGATCAACTCCAAGTGGATCAAGGACCTCCACATTCCCAAGAAGAAGAAAGGAGAGGACCCTGGGCCTGTAAAGATTGGATCCAGTTTTGTAGACCCAGAACAGAGAAACCATGGGGGGAGGGGGAATGATTGGGAAATAGTTGGGGGGAGAGGAATTATGGGACATATGGTGGGGGGGGGGAACTGGGAAAGGGGAAAGCCTTTGGAATTTAAACATAGAATATAGAAAATAAAAATTAAAAGAAACCTGATACACTGAAACTAATACAAAAGAAACTGGGGAAGACCCTGGAGGACATTGGCACAAGGGGAAAGTTTCTGAACAGAACACCAATAGCTTATGCTCTAAGATCAAGAATTGGCAAATGGGACCTCATAAAATTACAAAGCTTCTGTAAGGCAAAGGATACAGTCAGAAGGACAAAAAAGCCATCAACAAATTGGGAAAAGATCTTCACCAACCCTACATCCGTCAGGGGCCTAATATCCAATATATACAAAGAACTCAAGAAGTTAGACCCCAAAGAACCAAATAACCCTATCAAAAAATGGGGTACAGAGCAAAACAAAGAATTCTCACCAGAAGAAATTCGGATGGCCGAGAAACACCTTAAGAGATGTTCAACATCATTAGTCATCAGGGAAATGCAAATCAAAACAACCCTGAGATTCCACCTCACAGCAGTCAGAATGGCTAAGATTAAAAACTCAAGAGACAACAGGTGCTGGCGAGGATGTGGAGAAAAAGAAACACTCTTACACTGTTGGTGGGACTGCAAGATGGTACAACCACTCTGGAAATCAGTCTGGCAGTTCCTCAGAAAATTGGGCATGACACTTCCAGAGGACCCTGTCATACCACTCCTGGGCATATACCAGAGAATTCCCCTGCATATGCTCCACTATGTTCATAGCAGCCTTATTTATAATAGCCAGAAGATGGAAGGAGCCCAGATGTCCCTCAAAGGAAGAATGGATACAGAAAATGTGGTATATCTATACAATGGAATACTACTCAGCAATTAAAAATAATGAATTCATGCAATTTGTAGGCAAATGGTTGGATCTGGAAAACATCATCCTAAGCGAGTTAACCCAATCACAAAAGAATACACATGAAATGCAACCACTGATAAGTGGATATTAATGAGCCCAGAAGCTCTGAATATTCAAGGCACAATTAGCAACTCAAAAGATTCCCAAGAAGAAGGAAGGAGAGGACCCTGGCCCTGAAAGGACTGGATCCAGTTTTGTAGGAGAGTACCAGAATAGAGCAGAGAAATGGTGGGGTGATGATTGGGGAATAGGCGGGGTGGGGGTGGGGGTGGGGGTGGGGGGAGGGGAGAGTAGGGTGGGGTGGAAGAGGACATATGGGACATATGGTGAGGGGGGAATGGGGAAAGGGGCAAGCCTTCAGAATGTAAACAAAGAATATAGAAAATAAAAAAATTGTTAAAAAAAAAAAGATCAAGTAGGTTTCATCCCATTAATGAAGTGAGGTTCAATATATGGAAATCAATCAATGAAATCCACTGCAGAAACAAACCTAAAGGAAAAAAAACACATCATTTCATTAAATGCTGAAAACCTATTTTACAAAATCCAACACCCTTTCATGAAAAAAAGTCTTAGAAATATCAGGAATTCAAGGCCCATACCTAAACATAACAAAAGCAATACACAGTAAACCAGGTACTCATCAATCCAAACTTGAAGCAATCCCACTGAAATTAGGGACTATGCAAGACTGTCCACTCTCTCCCTATGTGTTCAATACAGTACTCAAAGTCCTAGTCAGAAGAATTAGACAACAATAGGAGTTCAAATAGATAAAAATTGGAAAGGAAGGAATCAAAATATCACTATCTTCCTGTACAAAGCTCAAGTCCAAGTGCATCAAGGACCTCCACATAAAACCAGATACACTGAATCAAACAGAAGAGAAAGTGGGGAAGGGCCTGGAGCACATGAGCACAGGGGAAATTTTCCTGAAGAGAATACCAAGAGCTTATGCTCTAAGATCAAGAATCGAAGAATGGACCTGATAGAATTGCAAAGCTTCTGTAAGGCAAAGAACACTGTCAACAGGACAAAACAGCAATCAACAGACTTGGAAAACATCTTTATCAATCCTGCATATCAGAGAGGGCTAATGTCCAATATATTCAAAGAACTCAAGAAGTTAGACTCCAGAGAAATAACTATTAAAAATGGGTACAGAGCTAAACAAAGAATTTTCAACTGCTGGATACCAAATGCAATCAAAACAATCCTTAGAGTCCACATCATACCAGTCAGAATTGCTAAGATCAAAAACTCAGGGGACAACAAATGCTGGAGAGGATGTGGAGAAAGAGGACCTCTCCTTCACTGCTGGCAGGGTTGCAAGCTGGTAAAACTACTCTGAAAATCAATTTGGCAGTTCCTCAGCTATACTACTCCTGGACATATACCCAGAAGATGTTCCAACATGTAATTAGGACACATGCTCAATTATGTTCATCGCAGCCTTATTTATAATAGCCAGAAGCTGGAAAATACCCAGATACCCCTCAGCAGAGGAATGGATACAGAAAATGTGGTACATCACATAATTCAGCTATTAAAAACATGAATTCATGAAATTCTTAGGCAACTAGATGGAACTAGAAAATATTATCCTGGGTGAGGTAAGCTAATCACAAAAAAAACCACACATATTATGCATTCTCTCATAAGTGGATATTAGCCCAAAACCTTGGAATACCCAAGATACAATTCACAAACTACATGAAACTCTAGAAGAAGTAAGGTCAAAGTGTGTATACTTTGATCCTTCTTTGAAGGGGGATCAAAATACCCATGGCTCATAGCCAACCAATGGACTGAGCATAGGGTCCCCAATGAAGGAGCTAGAGAGAGGACCCAAGGAGCTGAAGAGGTTTGCAGCCTCATAGGAGGAACAATAATATATACCAACCAGTAACCCCAGAGCTCCCAGGTACTAAACCACCAACTAAAAATACACATGGAGGGACCCATGACTCCACCTACATATGTAGCAGAGGATGGGCTTTTCACATATCAATAAGAGGAGAGGCTATTTGTCCTGTGAATGTTTTATGCCCCACTGTAGGGGAATGCTAGACCTCAAAAGTGAAAGTGGGTGGATGGGTTAGGGAATACCCTCATAGAAGCAGGGAGGAGTATGGGATAAGGTATTTTTTTCAGAGTGAAAACCAGGAAAGGGGATAACATGTGAAATGTAAATATAAAAAAATCTAACTAAAAAAAGAAAGAATGTCAGATGAATTTTGCATATACATTATGCTTAAAGCTATAAGTATTTTGATGCTTTTTTAAATATTATATTTGGTTAGATGTAGTTCAATATTTTATTGACAAGTATTTTACTTGTCAAAACTACTAATTGTGTGTTTTCAGGGATGTTTTTAAATTACCCTAGTTTTCCTCCTTTTAAATTACCTTAGTTAATCTTTACACATTTAGCTTCGTAGCTGTAGATTGTCTGACACTTGACTTAATCTTAACTATCTCCATCATTTGAAGATTTATTATTTTGTTCTTTCTCATGATATGAATCTTCAATGCACAACTCTTTAATATTTACTTTTTCATTCCAAATATAACTGTTCAAAGACTTTTTACCTCACATATAAACTTATGTATTTACAGTGTTCAATATAATTCATCATTCAGTCCTAATAACTATTAAATTTTTAAAATGACCTTTGTGAAATGAATTTTTTGAAATTTGCATATATGTATATAGTATGTTCTGATTATTCTCAGTACTAAGCAGTATTTGATTTTAGTTACTGGCTGACATTTGTTAAATAAAACACCCTTTTAAATAATTTTTCTTTTTGATTGATAAATGTTCTTTTAAAATTGTTTCAGTGATTTTGTTTTTAAATATGTATATATGTGCATGCCTGTGTGGGCTTATTTGGGCAGGAGAGTGCTTGTGCCAAAAGTAGTTATCTGCTGCCCTGGATCTGAGTTATTGGCAACTGTATAACATAGATGCAAAGTACCCAAATTTGGGTTCTCTGCAAGAGCAATACTTTTTACCTTTGAGACATCTCTCCATCCTCTTTAGCTTCTAAATTTGTTGTATTACTTTTTAAAGGACATTATTTCCAGAATGTTTGTCCTGTAATCTATTACAGCTTTAAACTTAAGTTGTCCAGGTCATCAGTTTTTGTGTGCCTTAAATTTATTTATGTTTGACAACTATTCAATAGAAGAGAAAGCTGAAAATAGTAAAGCATATTAACTTTATCTTTCTACTTTCAGTGCTCAGTGTTTATTTTAATCTAAATAATCTCTTCATTGCTTTAACATCTATATTAGAACCTTCTCTATCATCCTCACTTCTGTTCACTTGGCAAGACTCATGTTTTTTTTTTTTTTTTTATTAGTCATGGTTCTGTTACTACGAAGAGACATCATGACCAAGGCAACTCTTATAAAGGCAAATATCTAATTGGGGTTGACCTACTGTTCATAAGTTCAGTCCATTATCATCATAACAGGATCCATGGCAGCATGCAGGCAGCCATGGTGCTGGAGGAGCCCATAGTTTTACATACTTATCCTCAGGTACCAGCAGGAGACTGTTTTATACTGGGCAGAGCTTGAGCATACAAGACCTCAAAGCCCAACCTATCAGTGACACACTTCCTCCAACAAGGTTATACCTCCTAATAATTCCACTACCCATGGGCTAAGCCCTCAAGCACATAAGCCTATGGGCATCACACCTATTTAAACAACCAACATCAAGTATATATAAAATAAAGGCTTTTACTATTTTGGAATGTCTCTGTTTCCAGGTTGTTCCTTATTAACTCCCTCTGTCTATGACCTGTACACAGGAAGCGTAGTTGTCTGTTTGGTCATATAAAAGGAAATGAAACTCATTTCTCCCCATCTTTGCCCAAGAGCCAAAATTGTAAAAGAGAAAAATTTAAGTATTCTAAAAATTTCTGAAGAGATAAGTATCTGTGTTTCTGTACTGGAATCTTCATTGTGTTCTCATTCAACTTATTTATGTTTGATTCTTCCAAATATCATATCCATTATGGAAAATCATTATAAATATCCATTATTTAAAAGACCTAACAACCTTCAAGTTGCTGCTCTAGTAAATGTGGCATCTTCGCTGAAATGGATCAACAACATACCTAGTGATTTGTATGTTACTGTTGGTCTTAGAAAAACATTATTCTCAATTCTCATCAGATAGTTCATGTTTATGTTAGACGATTATATACTTACCATATTACCAACAGCTGTATTAATTTGCACTTTCCCCTACATGATAAACTCCAAAAAATTTGGTCATCTTACTACAGAATACCCTGCCATTCCACTATATTAAGGATGCCTTGATTGTGCTTGGTGTCAAAAAATATTTGATGTCTACATAAATATATACATACAGGTTCAATCAGTCTGTATATCTATCACCTATATACCTATATATCTGTATGTCTACATATTTATATATCATATAAATGTATATTATACACACACACATATACACAGGGGGAGGCTTAAGGGCTGCTGAATCAAGAATTACTTAGGGAGACTAGAGCTAGCTGAAACAATTCCTTGGGATGAATTTATTTGAACTCTAGAGGCAATATGCTAGACTATAAATGTTTTTAAAACTCTGAAAATTTGTACATTGAAATATTTATTCTTGTGATGATGAGACTAGAGCATATAATATTTGAGAGGTAATACATTGTAGACATAGAACCCTGTGAATGCAATTGTTGCCCTTATTAATCAAACCAGAAAGATATCTTTCCTTTTTTCATGTGAGCTTAGAATTCAGACACCTGTGCCAAAAATAAACCCTTACCATATATCAAATCTGTCAGCATTTTAGACATGGACTCTCCAACTTCTAGAACTCTATGAAATAAATTTTTATGTCTATAATAGAAGCCTAAATAAAAACAGCACAGAACATTTGTGTCTTGAAAGTCTACAGCAAATTACTGAATTACTTGGAAGGCTCACTATTCTGAGTAGAAGTAGCACAAATAGAAATTCCTAAGAGGGAACTGAAGTTGCCCTTTCCATTTATTATAAGATACCAATAAAAAAAACCGCCAAAGATTCTGTGTGCCTCATAATAACAAACAGGGACCTGTGCAATTTGAAATGCCCTAATAGAAAACTAGTATATGCAATCTAGGGGAATGGAGCCCATAAATGAGGTGGACTAAAGTCTCGTGCAATATACAGCTTTATTCAAAACATCAGACAGTTTGAACTGTGGAGAGTTAGGAAGAGTTCCATGAGTCATTACTCAATCATACCACAAGCCACATGTGGGAGACAAGTTGTGCATGGTGGCCAAGCCACATAACCCAAGAACAAATCTGTCTTTGAAGAAACTGAGGCCACCAGATTCTTGCCTTGGTTTTCTTGGAATTTTAACACAAGCAATCAGAAACTTCCTCACATGATTCCGTTCATGAACAGTGTTCTGACAAGCTAGTAGTTTTTTGAAAAAATGTTTCTGTATAACAATTATTGTACTCAAGACTTTCCATCCTTCCTTCTCTGCTCCCATAACCATTTTTGTTTGTTTGTTTCACATATGAGTAAGACTATGAAAGATTGAGCATTCAGTGTATGATATCTTTAACTCATACATTTTACAGTTTTTTCTATAAATGATAGAAATTCATTTCTTTTAAGGGTTAACTAGCTTTCTGCTGTGTATCTATCACTATTTGCATCTGCTCATTTGATGGTGGATACAAGTTGATTCTGTTTCTTTGCTGTTATCAAAAGGGCTACAACAAACATGGAATAATTTTTAAAAATGGTTTGGCATTTTAATATATATACTACTAGATTAAATAAAAACATATTAAAATTTAAAATACAGCCATACAAACTAATGAGAAGCAGAAATTTAATGTCTCTAAGCTAAAATATCCTGGGAACAGATATACACTGATCCATAGAACAAGCAGCATTTGCTCTCCTCCAACTAGTCTGTAAAATAGAAAAGAATGTGACAAATCAAAATAAACCCAGTATAATGGTAATATGAAAACCAGACAAATGTCTAAGAAAAGGGGAAAGTACAGATCAATCTTTCTAATAAACATACAAGTAAAATTCTAAATAAAATTACATGCAAAATCAATACACAAACACATTATAAAGACCCATCATGGTAAAGCTAGCCATCATCCCAGAGAATCAGGAATGGCTCCATATACCTTACACAAAGACTCATTCCAAATGGAAAAATACCACAGTAAGAAACTTGAAATGGTTAGGAAAAGTATTGGAAGTATCCTACAAAGTATAGGTACAGGAAAATACTTTCTGAATAGGACCACATTTTCCCAGGAATTATGACCAACAAGTAACAATGGGGCCCTCATAAAGCCAAGCATTTACATGACAAAGAAGATAGTAAGTGACTCCAATCATGAGAATCAAAAATCTTCTTTCTGGCTGTTGGTCAGAATGGTCTAAGAAATTCCCCCAACCAATATAAGGCTATTGCTGTTGCCCTTGGTTGTCTCCAAATGATCTGTATTGGGTGAGGAAAAAGAACCGAAACCCCAAGGTTCAGTAAAAAAGAAGGGAAATAGGCAACCTTGGAAGATAGGAAGTTGGGGGGACCCTCCAGAATGAACTGGAGACCTGGGAGGAAAGAGACTCTCAGAACTCAAAGGAAAGAACCTTAGATGAAATGCCCTATAATAGGGAGAAGATGCCAGCCTCCAACAGGAAGACAGGGCATCAAATGAGGGAGAGGGGGACCATCACACAGTCACAATGCTGACCCACAATTGTTATTGTCTGAAAGAATTACAGAGATGGAAATGGAGAGGAGCCTGAGGAAAAGAAGGTCCAGTGACAGGCTCAAAGTGGGATCCAAATCAAGAGGAGGTTCCAAGGCCTGACACTATTACTGAGGCTATGAAGCGCTCACACAAAGGAACCTAGCATGACTGCACTATGGAAGACCCAACAAGCAGCTGAAAGAGTCAGATGCAGATATTTGTACCCCAGCAATGGACAGTAGCAGCTGATCCCTGTTGTTGAACTAGGGAAGGCTGAAAGAAGCTGAGGAGAAGAGCAAACCTGTAGGAGGACCAGTAATCTCAATCTGGACTCATAAGATCCCTCAAACACTAGGTCACCAAACAGGCAGCATACACCAACTGACATGAGGCCCCTAACACACATACAGTAGAGGACTGTCAGATCTGTATTCATTCAGAGATGGTGTACCTCAAGAGACTGGAGGTCCCAGGGAGTTTAGAGATCAGATAGGGTGGTAGGTGGGGACATCCACCTGGAGATGGGGTGGGAAGGGGGTATGGGATGTGGGTATGGGATGTGGAACAGAGGTTGGATGGGGGGGATAAAATATGGAGTGTAAAAAATAAATAAAATAAACTAACATCACCTCATGATACAATCCCTGAATCTAGCAATACAGTGAGCACATATGAACATAATCATGACAATATGCCATAAGCTCATAAACCAACATTATGTACAATAAATAGAAAAATTAAAAGCATTTCCATTAAAATGAGGAACAAGACCAGTATGATCATTTTTTCCATATTTTTTAACACAGCGCTTGAGGTATCACCTAAAGCAATAAGACAAATGGAGGAAATAAAGGCCATGCAAAAAGGAAAAGAACTCAAAGTACATTTATTTGCAGATCATATGATTCTGTGCATAAAAGACACAAATACTGCTCAGGAAAATTTTTACTGCAGATAAACACAATCACCAGATCAGTGGGGTACAAAATTAACACATAAAATCAGGAGCATTTCTCCATTCCAATGACGAATATACTAAGGAAGAAATCAGGAAACAATCTCACGTGCAATGGCCTAAAAACAACCTTACAATGAATAAAACTAGGAAAATTAATGGCTCAACTAATAAGCTTGCTAAGGTTTTTAAGAAAGAAATTGAAAATGCTATCGCAAGAAACTCATTCTATATTTTCATGAATAAGTAGGACTTATATATTAGAAATAATCATCCTACAAAAGTAATTTAGAGATACAATGCAATCCCCATGAAAATTTTAGCGTAAAATTTTACAAAAATTCAGTAAAATAATATTAAACTGTATATGGAGGAAACTAAAACTTAGGATAACCAAAATAATTCTGATCAATTAAAAAACTAGAAGTATCATCATTCTTGATTTTAAGTTATGATATAGAGCTATGGCAATAAAAACATTGGTAGTACTGTAAAATCAGACAAGTTATCAATGGGACAGAAATCAATAGGTCAGAATTTAGGTACCAAATATAAATTGACAAACCCACAGTCAATTGATATTTTAACAAGGATGCTAAAATTACACACTGAAGAAAATACAGAATATTTAATAAGTGGTAGCAACCACACACTGTAACAATATGTAGAAGAGTAAAACTCAATCCTTCTTTTTTGTCCTGCAAACAGTCAAGGCAAAATAGGTCAGCATAAGATTTGATAACCTGAATCTGACAAAGGAGAAAGAAGTGAACAAACTCACTGGTATACAAAAGAACCTTGCAAACAGGACCCTGCTAGCAGAAGCATTATGACCAAACATTGATAAATGGTACCAAATGAAACTAAAAACTTCTGTGCAGCAATGGTCACAACAATTCAAGTAAAAGCTATCCTAGGAAATGGATGGAAAATCTTCAACTATATATATGATAGTATATTTGTTAGTAGAATAAATAAGTAAGAGCAACAACAAATACTCCAAGCAATCAAACAAATAAAAAAATCAACCTAACCATTGTACAATGTTTATATTGTATTTCATTTTTATTGTTTAAAATAATTTTAAATTTTAAGTATATTTTGATCATATTTTCCACCTTCCCCACATCTTTCCAGATACTTTCTGTTTCCCAACCCAACTAAGTAACCAAATAAAATTTGAAAGTGAAGTATAGACTTACTGAGAATTCTCAAAAAATGAAAAAATAAGTGACTGAGAAATATTTTTTTATATTATTGACATCATTAGCCATCAAGGAAAAGGAAAATTAAAGATGAAGGAAGAGAGAGAAAGAGAAAAACAAATGTGGGTGTAATATCGAAATGGCTTGGACACTTACTCAGTGAGATATAATTCAATGCAACCATGTATAACTACTGTGGAAATCAATGTAGAAGGTACTCCAAAGGTTGAAAATATAACCCATTACTGAATTCAATTATATGTCTCTTGGAGGTACCCAAAAGTCTACATCTTACTTCAGAAAAAAAGTATTCTTTCTGTTCATTGTTGATTTATTCACCATAGCCAACAAATAGAAATGCCGTATATGTTCATTTCAACTGATGAATGGATAAAATACAGTACACTTAAATGATGAAATATTATTCAGTCATTAAGGAAACCAAAAATTTGAAATGTATAGGAAAATGGGTGGAACTGGTGATAATTGTCCACATAAGTTAAGCTAGATCCAAAAGGACAAACACTTCATGTTTTCTTTCATTTGTGGATGTTAGCTTTAATCCTTTTGGTATTTGAAATACAAATAGAGATTAGGAAACTAGGAAGGGTCATAGAAAGATACGTCAAGGGAGGGGACACAGTATGTAATGTTATAAAGGGAAAGAGTGAATAATGAAAAAGAAAGTGCTAAATGGAGTGATTGTGTGAGGATCGATTAGGGAGGATGGAGGTTGGTAGGAATGACAATTACCAGAGGGCTTTTGTAAAAGCTATATGGAAACTTAATACTGAGAAGCTTCTAGAAATGCATCCATGTAGACATAAAACATATTTAGTGGAGTTCACCTGCAATGGCAGTGGTTAGTAAAATACCTCACCTAGACACATACTAGTAAATAGAAGCCCCGACAGTAGGAATAGATTTTCTCATTTTGAGTTTTGGGGAGTGCCATCCTATTTACTCCCCCAGTATTACAGACTATTACCAGTTTTCTTGGTTACTTACTAGAATGGGAGAGTAGGTCCTACTAATAAAGATTCTACATCATGAAACATGGATAATCAAGAGAGTACCTACCTGGCAGCTTCATTCCTACTGTCTAATTTTCATAGCACTGGCAGGTGTTATTCACTTTAGTGGAGCAGATAAATAATCACCAATCTCACCCTAAGCTACAATAATGACTACACAAGAAAGAGATATGTCTGGTGGTATAACAATTACATAAACATTGTGGGAGTGAACAATTGTTTCTAATTTCACTAAGGCTTTCTCCATGACTTAGAACACATACCTGCCACTATTGATGGAGCCAAATGCATGCACCTAGATAGGCCATAGGACCTAGGGGAGAAAATGTAGACCATTTTTGAGCTAAATATATATATATATATATATATATATATATATAATATATATATAATTATTATTAAGATTACAACTAATGACATTGCAAACCCAAAAAGCAGTGCCTTCTTCACAATCATCCAAGTACTTTCTCCTTGCAGTACATGTCAAGTCAGAGACCCAAAACTTGTCAACATGCAAAGAATAGGAGACTGCAGAGCACTCAGGCCTAACTGATACTTACTTATCACACCATTTACCTCTTGCTTAGGAATCTACATGGAAGTGGCGATGGGAGGATTGTAAGACTAAGCAAGCAGTAGGATAAATTTATGGAATCACTGTCTTCCAAACACAAGAGGAAATTGTGTACATAAACTCATAGACATGATAACAGTATTCATGAAACCTGGAAAAGTTTGATCCAGAGGAAATTCCAACATGGAAGTAGGGAGGCGAGCATACTCCACAAGCATTTAAAGAGCTATGGGCACCTGATAGCTCATGTGACATCTGATGATGTGATTACATTCCAGAGCAGGCCTCACTTAGAGAAGGAATGGGGCAACCCAAAGTAAAATGGGGAGTAAAATGGAGAAGAAATAAACAACACTGTGGATGATTGAAAAAGACCCAAAGCATCATTATTTTACATTTACCTAAAAGTGTGTTTGTGTGTGTGTATGTGTGTATTTCTGTATGAGTTTGTGTGTGTATGTGTGTGTGTATGCATTTCTGTGTGTCTGTGCATGTGTGTATGTGTGTGATATTTCAGGTACTAATGCACTCCCATGAGCCATAGTCTATCTAATCAAAACCCTAGGACAAGGTAAGAGAAATCTCTTGTTGATCAGGGCAAAACAATATAGGGAGTATTTTTATTTACATTTCAAATGATTTCCACTTTCCTGGTTCCCTCTACCCAAAAGTCCCATAAGCCCTCTCCCCTCCCCCTGTTCCCCATTCAACACCTTCCCTCTTCCCTGTCCTGGTATTCCCCTACACTGCTGCATGGAGCCTTTCCAGGACCAGAGGCCTCTGTTTCCTTATTCTTGGGCATCATTTGATATGTGAATTGTGTCTTGGGTATTCCAAGCTTCTGGGCTAATATTCATTTATCAGTGAGTGCATACCATGTGTGTTCTTTTGTGATTGGGTTACCTCACTTAGGATGATAATTTCCAGTTCCACCCAAAAACCAAGGATAGCTAAAACTATTCTCAACAGTAAAAGAACTTCTTGGGGAATCAATATCCTGGACCTCAAGCAATACTACAGATCAATAGTGTTAAAAACTGCATGGTATTGGTACAATGACAGGCAGGTAGATAAACGGAATAGAATTGAAGACCCAAAAATGAACCCACACATCTATGTTGACTTGATCTTTAATAAAGGAGCTAAAACCATCCAGTGGGAAAAAAGATAGCCTTTTCAACAAATGGTGCTGTTTCAACCGGAGGCTAGCATGCACAAGAATGCAAATCAATCCTTTCTTATCCCCTTGCACTAAGCTCAAGTCCAAGTGGATCAAGGATCTCCACATAAAACCAAACACACTGAAACTACTAGAAGAGAAACTGTGGAAGAGCCTTGAACACATGGGCACAGGGGAAAATTTCCTGAACAGAACACCAATAGCTTATGCTCTAAGATTAAGAATTGGCAAATGGGACCTTATAAAATTACAAGGTTTCTGTAAGGCAAAGGACACTGTCAATAGGACAAAACAGCAACCAACAAATTGGGAAAAGATCTTTACCAATCCTACATCCAACAGAGGGCTAATATCCAATATATACAAAGAACTCAAGAAGGTAGACTCCAGAGAGCCAAATAACCCTATTAAAAATGGGTTTATTTCACCTGAGGAACAAAGAATTTTCACCTGAAGAACACAGAATTTTCACTTAGAGAAATGTTCAACATCCTTAGTCATCAGGGAAATGCAAATCAAAACAACCTTGAGATTTCACCTCCTACCAGTCAGGATGGTTAAGATAAAAAACTCAGGAGATAGGTGCTGGTGAGGATGTGGAGAAAGAGGAACATTCCTCCACTACTGGTGGGATTGTAAGCTGATACAACCACTCTGGAAATCAGAATGGTGTTTCCTCAGAAAACTTTGCATGGTACTACTGGAGGACCCCGCTATACCACTCCTGGGAGGAATCCCAGAGGATCTCCCAGCATGTAATAAGGACACATGCCTCACTATGTTCATAGCAGCCCTATTTATAATAGCCAGAAGCTGGAAAGAACCTCAATGGAGGAATGGATACAGAAAATGTGGTATATTAGGCTATGGAATACTACTCAGCTATTAAAATTGAATTCAATATAGGGAGTATTACTGCACTTAGGTAATTTCCATAAGCTGAAGATAAGTCCACATAGCAGAAGATAACACCACACACTTTGGCCATAGGACTTGGAGAATTTTAATTGGAATAGACCCTAAATCTTCCTTCCTACAGACTGTGAAGTACCAGATGGTGCTATTCAAGCTATTAAGGGAGGAAAGCAGTCAATAATCCCACTCTGTCATAATGCCTCTGAGGAACAACATTGCACAGCATGTCAAGATATTACTGATATTACTAAAGGTACAATCTTAGAGGATATAGGGCGTACACACTTTTAACAATAGGGAAATCATGCCTGGCATTATAAACCTACCCAATTACACATGGCTAGTGAGGTTAGGGATCCTAGAGAAGAACCTATTGCTAATGTTTTCATATTCCAGTTTGATTTCTCACTACATTCTAAGTGTTTCTATTTATGCCCACAGAAAAGTGTAATTTTCATCCCTCATTTAAGAAGCTCATTTTTTCCCAATAGAAATAGATCATTACAGGAAACCATGGGTAGTCAAATGGAGGGAAAAAACTGACCATAGGGTGCCTAGCCCCAATCAATGCATCAATTACACAGCTCCTGCTCAGAGAAGCATTGTGGAAAGATGACTGAAAAGATGGTGATATTCAGAGAGCCAGGATGTTGCTGTGATTTTGCATCTTCTAGCTATGACCATAAAATCCTATCAACAGGACTCTCTAAATAATACCTAAATAATAACAACACCTATCAGGGAAAACTTGAAGAGCATCAGTGTAGATAAATAGTTGAAATCAATTAATAACTACAAAAAGATGAATAAATAGTTTTTAAATAAAAGATAACCCCACTGATTGGTTATACAATGTGAACTAATTCTAGAAACATGTGCTTGTAGGTAACCGAGAATGGAGTCTTCAGGCTGCATATTTATATGTTTTTAATTTATATGTACACCCAAAAACAATAATAAAGAGAGAAGGCAATAGATTTGGGAGGTAAATAAGGAGGCAGGAAGACAAGGGAGGGCTAGAAGGGAGAAAAGAAGACTAAATGATGTAATAAATCTTTCACAAAATACAAAGTGTTGGATCAGCTGAATATGACCAAAATCCATTGTATGGCATTGTCAAATTACTGACAAAGATACTATTATAAGAACATTTCTGTTAGCAAACACATTGGAATATGGATAACATTTCACTCAAAATATTCAAATGTGGAGACCAAATTAACAGAAATAGAATAGTATATGTAATTCTAAAATATTGATGAACTCATTAAGTGTCAAAATATCACTAAATAAATTAGAAATATGAGTTAATATTGTCTGTATAATTCCACATGCCTAATGTACTAGGCTATCTAATCTATGACAGTACAAATAACACTAGTGTTTGCATCTTTCATGCTACCAAAAGTAGTTGGAAAAACATTCATATGGTTTTATCCATTGATTTTGTGTTTAAAGAATTTGCTTAAGTATTGCTCCAAGAATGCAATTTTAAAGTGTTGCATTTTAGACTTTTTGTTGTTTTATTGTTTGCCTTTACATACAAAATTTATCTGTGAAGTGTCACTACCCTAGAGGTGGTAAGACCTGGGAGAATGGAGCTGATAATGAGTCAAACTAAAGTCTCATACAATAGTCAACTTCATTTAGAGCCTCAAACAATTTAGAGCCTGGGGGTTAAGAATGGTAACATGCAGACTTGATGTGAGGATATGTGTCTGGTCTCATTGCAGTTTGTCATGCTGTATTTGATTGGTGTCCCTGGAAGGCCTGCTCCCCTCAGAAGGATCTGGGGGGAAGGGAAGTGGAAGCTGAAGTTGGGATGTAATGCGTGTGAGAATAATAAATAAGGAGAAAGAAAGGTCACATGATTAAGCTCTCAGCAGTTCAAGCTACCCACAATCACAAGGATGAACCATACATGGCAAAATCCTGTTTCCCCTCAGAGGCAGATATATAGGCTACTTGAAACCCTTAATTGACTAACAATAGCAAACAATAATAAATCATAGGAAGGAAACTCACTCCTATCCTTTACACCTGGAAAACACATTCCAAGAACAATACCATGCTTTGAAGAAACTAGGGTCACAAGCGTTTTGGTTTATTTGGAGTGTTCTCACAAGCACTCAGAATTCTCCTCACATGACTTCATTCCTGGACCATGTTTTAACAAGGTGAAATTCTGACATATTGTGAGATGAGTTCACAGATTTTAAAAGAGCTATGTAAAAACATAAGATAAAGGCTCTTCAGATATTTAAATGGATCATATACTAGTATGACTCATAAATCTCATTGCTTGATTACATTTGCAAAGAATCATATATGTAAAGCACCACTTACAGGAAAGATGATAGCTCCATTTTTAGAGTATGTGCTGCTTTAGATTAGAGTGCAATTATTAAAAATTTACATATGCATACATGTATTTCAGTATGTCAACAACTGTAGTATTTTTTGGTGAAGTTCTTTTAACCTTTTGCATTTGTGTGTATATGTTAGTCAAACTTTTAAATTTTCAGTAGAAATGCCAGAAAAACTTTCTAGAATTACTATTATATCATATCTATAGATGGATAATGTCATAAATACTTTCTGCAATATTAAAGTTCATAATCAATGGGCATGTAATAATTTTACCACCATTTACTATTGTCTTTAATTTCTCTAAAAATGAATCAGAATATAGAACTTCTGCTCACAGTCATATTTTAGTTCTACCTTCTAGAGGTTCCATTTAAATTAGTACTAAAATATCTGTACAAGGAAGTCATCATATATTGTTGTATATGATAATCAAATAACTTCCTTCAGAATGACATGATAATTCTGTATCTACCCTTCAATATGTTGATTGTTTGTCAAATCTAGGTGAATGTCCATGAAGCTCTTACTCTTCCAAAGTGTGAGAAAAAGCAGTGGATGTGTGCTAATTACTATAAAGATTATAAATATAAAATTTGTTGCAAAATCTTTTAAGCAGTTTCCACAATGCAGCAGAGGTAACATGTAAGAGCAGTACTAGGCCTTCTGCAAAACTCCCTCAGCTGACCTGGTGCATACCACACTTTACTTTGCTCCTGTTTACTTTAATCCCTCTTTTTCTATATGTCTCTGATATCACATTTGCTCCTTTCATTTTGTATAAATTTACTATTTGGTTGTAACTTATTTCATTTTTATATGTCTGACTATTAAGCCTGGCCCAAGCATTTGCTTTCAAGCATTGTATCAGCTTAATCAATGGCTAAAATTTGACCTACATACATAGGTAATCTTTACTTCTATACAATTTTTTCCTAAGACTTGTCTTCTGATGTTTTTAAATTGAGGTGATCCAATGAAAAAACAGAGCAAAGATAGCAACTAGTTATCATGGAGATATAATAAATTTGGAGTCATACAGTACAGTTAAAGACCATTGAGAGTTGTTCAGACTTGACCCCACAGCTGACCAAAGAGATGCAGAGACCCATAGTCAAACAATAGATGGAAGTCTTGTACAAGAGTTGGGGGAAAGATTCAGGAACCCAGAGCATATATGGAATACACAAGAAGACCAACAGAATCAACTAACTTGTATTCTTGGGGCTCCCAGAGACTAAACAACCAACAAAAAGAACATACAAGGGCTGGACCTAGGCCCCTTACACATATGCAGCAGACATGAAGCTTGATCTTCATGCATGTGCCCCAACAACTGGAACAAGTGTCTGTTGCCTGCCTGTGGATCTGTCACCCTAACTAAGCCATCTTTTCTAGCCTCAGTGCGAGAAGATGTACCTAGACCTGCAGTGACTGAGTGGGTTGGTACCTAGGGAAAACCTCAGCTTTCTCAGAGATGAAAGAGATAGAGGAATGGGCTACATGAAGGTGGGTGGGGGGCTTGGAGGACAGAGGCTGAGATCAGGATGTAATGTGAATAACCTAAGTTACTAAATGAATGAATAAATGAGAACAAAAGAGATACTCACATTTGATAAAATATGGGGCAGTCTGGACACTCAGGTTCATAAATTCTTAGATGTTTTGATGCTGTGGCCTTGAGCTAAACCATTAGGTAAATATACTTTTGTCATTTCAGTGTGTTAGCCAACTCAATGTGATTTATAATATAATTATAAAGTGTTCCTTGGGAAAATGAAAGTGTTCGAAACAGGTCTCAGGAAAATCCTAATAGCACCTTGTAACTCACAATGAAAGTTGTTTCGTCTGCTGTGACAAGCCCTTGGCTTACCTGTTCTATTGAAACATAGATTGTTGCCTTTAGTTTCCACAGAGTTTTTAAGTTAATCCACAGAGCAATCATTCTAGTTCTCTTCCTGTCTCTGTGATAAAATAGCATCCTATCAAAAATTAACTTAATGGAGCAAAGTATTTATTTCACCTTACGCTTCCAGGTCATGGTATTAACGAGGAAAGTCAAACAGAGGTGAGAAGACAAGAAACATGGATGGTACTTGCAAGATTGTTCCATGGCTGGCTCACCAGGCTATATTAGCTAGCATCGAATATAGCCCACAACTAGGGATGTTATTCTGCACAATAGATTTGACTTCCTCTTATCAATCAATGATCCAGACTGTTCTTCACAAGACACTTTTACCTGGGCAACCCCCAAATTGAGGTTCCTTAGAATGACTCTGGTCTGTATCAAATTGTGTATGTGTATGTGCATGTGTGTGTGTGTGTGTGTGTGTGTGTGTACATGCATGTATGTGCACTCAGTCATATAGTTCCATAGCTTGTGTTTTGCTAAGTTTCTCTCTGTGTCTTTTTCTCCAATACAGAACTTACCACTTTGGCTAGACTGATTGGCTTGTAAACCCCTAGGAGCTATCTCTCTGCCCACACTCCACTCTGGAAGATGGGGTTACAGTTGTGTGCAATTAGGCTTCTTTTTTAAAAACCTGAGTACCAGAATGGGAGTGCAAACTTGGATTCTCAGACTTATGAAACATTATCCTTTACTCTTGAAGCTAACTCCCTAGCCTCCAAAATGATAGTTTTATTTTTAATCATGTCATTACCATCATTATACTTAGTACTGCCCTAACACCCCCTCATTTCTCTGTCCCCTGTGCCAGTTGCCTTCCTCGTCTCAAATTGTCCCCTCATTTGCATACCACGGACATTCTGTCTTTTCTTTTTCATTCTTCCTTTCCACTTGTTAAAGACCTCTTTCTCTCTGCTCATGTTCTCCTTTCTATGTTCATGACAGAAAGACAAACAAACATATACCCATATGTATACATGCACATGTTATAGAACATATGTGGTGTTTGTCTTTCTGCATCTGGCTTATCTCTCTTTTCCCCATCTTTTATTGAATATCGTCTTCATTTACATTGCCAATGATAAGACCTTCCCAATCTCCCCCCTCTCCTAAGACCCCCAATCCTTCCTCCCTCCCCTGCCTCCATGTATATGCCCCTCCACCCGGCACTCTCCCACCTTCCCCCCTCGGTTTCCCTTTGTTGGGGCCTCTGTTGAGCCTTTATCTGACCAAGGACCATTCCTCCCACTGATGCCCAGTTGTAGCCATTAACCTTCAAATAATTTAAGTTTTTCTTACAGCCAAATAAATCTCCCTTCAACTATACATTTTTAACTTCATGTTTGCCATTAACAGGTTAAATCTTTTCTATTTTTTTCTAGAACATTCTAGATGTCCCTTAGCAACTTGAGCTATTCCTCCACAAAAGTACTGTTTTTTAGCCATGCCTTTTCATATCAGCCTGTTCCATGCAATACCTGTAGAACTTGAACTATCCAAAGCCTAAAGATTCATGTCAGTTAAAGGCAAATAATAGTTTTGTAGGTTGAGAGCTCACCCATTCTGTTTTATAGCACAGAGACTGAGGCACAGTGTTAAATAGGTTATTTAACTATGCATATATACTATATATATACACATATATATGTATATATATTATGTGTGTGTGTTTTTGTATGTGTGTGTGTGTGTGTGTGTGTGTATCATACAACTCTGTACACACTGTCTTAGTTGATCACTACCTTGAGTTTTGTATTTCTCATCTCACCTGGTTAGCAATATTCTATGACTAAGTGTAGTGGTTTAACTTGATAAAACTTCTTTGAAATATATAGACACTTCAACTGTGGCTGAATACTATCCAACAATCTACCTTTATACCTTATAATTAATTGAAGTATGCTAAAGTAATTGATTTTTATTTGTCCTTTGCCAATTTTATCAATAAATGTGGTGTATTTTAACCATATTAACTCATTCTTGTTATTTTATTCTTTCTTTCATGTTTTCTCACAGACACATATACACACCACATGCATGCGTGTGCACACACACACACACACGGTCAGAAAATAAAATGTTAGTAGAAACACTGTAGAAGAATAATACTGAAACTCCTCTGAAGTGTGCAGAATAATGGAGGGATGCAGGAATGAAAAAGATACTTCCCGGTGCCAAGCACAGCAAATATCTAGATAGGTTGTGCAGGAGCAGTTAAATCCTTCTCTGAATTGAAACATTGCTCATTCTTCTCACTGGGCTTTCCCAAAGCCTGGTGTGAGTTAGGTTGGCCCTGGCTGCCAGGCTGTGCTGACATTCCTCATCTCTCCCCACTGAGGGTCTCTGAATGTCTGTCACACATTCAGAGCACTTGCTCAGTAGGTCAGCATTACCTCATGCTGTTAAGAAAGGTGGCAAAACAAGCTGGTTGTCTGTCTCCTCTGCTTATTATTTATTTTGGGCAAATATGAGCCTTGGGTGAGAGACTCGGAGCTGGTGGTAGCTAGAGATTAAACAATGGCTTGATGGAGGGGAAAGGCTTTGCAGGGGAGGGGTTGGCAGGCAGTTCTTACTCAGGAATGCTAGAGGTGGTGTGTATGGGTGCTTGGGGGGAGAAACGTGAGTTAAAAGGAAAGTCTGTTATGCTAGAGACCCTTTAACAGAGGCAGAACACTGACTGGCTGACTGGTTGGGCAAATGAAATCTTTTCAGGAGTGTCCACATAAATGATTGATTTGCATCCAAGCAGAAAACACCAGTACTTTTTGGCTCTGTATAGTGCAACTAGGGGAAAATAAGGAAATAAAATTCCTTTTCTGTAACCTGAAAATATGAAGAGACAAGAAACAAGCACGAGGGGAGACTGTGCATGTCTTTTCCTTTAAAGAAAGTGAACTTGTTGAACATTGTCTTAAGAAATCAAAACTCTGGAAATTGGAAAATTATCTCTTGACTGACTGTGTAAAGCATCTGTCCCTGATTGTAGTGAAAATGAATCAGGCAAGAAGAAGGACAGTAACTGTGATGAAACCCTCCCAGGTACAAGCCACAGCTTCAGGAGTCTCAGCTGATGAACATTGCTGGCATTTAAGCCAGAACTTCTAAACGGACTGATTCAGAATGCTAGAAATCTTTGAACTTAAATGAAACGATTGAAAGATGCCATTTTTGTGTTTTCATGAACCTGGACAGATTGGAAACCTATCCATCCTGGAGACTTATGGAAAAGCAACTTTTAACATTAATACATACAGATAGTATAAAACACAGTATTTGAGTTGTGGCTATTAGAGTCTATATGACAATGAAAAATGAGTCTCAACAAGTACAATGGTTACTCAATTAAGAGCTTGTAGTAGTCATCCTTTTCCTTGTATCACTACAGTTTACTAGGTAAAGCAGTCTCTGGAGGTTAGAGACAAATATGTGAAAACTGACTCCCTTGAATGCAATAAAAATAAATTGAAACAAGAAATTTGAAAGGAATTTCTAGAGAAATGTAAATATAAACAGGCACACATAGTCATTTTAAAGACTTAAGATACAGAATAGAGATAAGTATTATATGCAGATTTAAAGATTTATTTTCATTTATATGTGGATCATACATGTGTAAGTATCAATGGATGCCTGAAGAGGGTATCAGATCTCCTGGAAATGAAGTCACAAGTGTGTTCTCACATGCGTTGGCTGTGTTATCTTCAAAAATGATCCTCCTGGCAGGTCTTTCTAAATAATAGCTCTTGTAAGGTTTTCTCTCTCTTCCAAAATATTCCCTGAGTAGAAAGTGTGAAATAGGTATTTTAGCCTGCGTTGGTGGTATAGTGGTGAGCATAGCTGCCTTCCAGTTTAGGACTGAATAGTCCACATATACTTTTATTTTCTCCTCTTTGACCAGTTATTTCTATATTAACTGCTGTCCACTGACAAGAGCTGAGAGCTACACAAATCTAGAGGCCTAAAACTAATTATTTATAAGACTATTGGTGGTAGGCACTCCCCTACTGGCTATGACCTTCCCAGACCTGGCCAGATTTACAGTATCAGGCATTAGTTCCATCTTGTGGATGAGTAGTGCAGTTACTAAACCCTACCATCCCATTCAACTAAAGAAGCCAGATAGATTGACAGATTACCTAATGTTGGTTAGCGTTACCTCCTCAGAGACCAAAATGATGAGGTAGGAGACAGAAATGGGCTAGGGAGCTTAGGAGGAGGACTTTCATAAGTGAATAGTTCCATTCTTGTCCTTGGCTACAAGAAAGAATGGTCTTGTCTTTGGCTAGGAAGGACAAATGGAGCACTGGTTTCTTATCTTCCTCCCTTATAGCTATACTTGAGGTATGACTGAAACTCTGGTCTAGAGAGAAATCCAGCAGAAATTCCAGTAATGATAACATTGTTTTGTATGTTATAGATGCCACCTTGGTTGCAAAGCATATTCCAAAGGTATATGCTGTCATTATACAGCTGATTATGTTCAGGATCATTGCCACCCATTATGTTTATTATGCCTTCTGCTGAGGCACTGTAATAGCTGTCTTTCTATATCACCCCTTTTACCAGCTAGGAAGTAGTAAGAATGATTTGCTCCCCAAAATTACTAATGTCAACTGGGGTGATCTTTGAGGATCATCAGTTTTTCCTAATTGTTAAATAGATAGGAAGCTGGTCATGGTTACATGGTAAAAATTATAAAATTTAAAATGGCTGTCTCCTTTTTTTAACCTTCCAGAATAGTCTTGTGGCTTAAAACTATGGTCTGAAAGAGTTTTTTTTTTTTATCCCACCAGTAGGACCTCACAGTTGGATGGGTCCAACCACTTCAAAGCCAGACCAGGACTTGTATATCCCAAATGTATGGAGGTGTAAGTCCCTGTCCTTATTCTAATGAATAAACCTTAAATTGGGAATGAAGAACTCCTCAAGGACCCTTAAAATCACCATTCCTCAAAGAGAGAATTATTTCAGACACCTGAGCATGGCCTTGGCAGAGGAAATATCTTTTAGGGTAATTGCTATGTATGTTTCCTCATCATTGATAAAGACTTTTTTCACCAGCAATAAATAAATAAGTAAATAAATAAAAAATGTTTTTAAGCATTTTGTACATGCAAACAATGTACCAATCACAATCCCCCCTCAGTGACAACCTTTCACTCCACCAGGATTTCTCTTCCAAATTCATGCCTTTTTCCTTTTAATAATACGCTAAGTCTAATAAATGCTGCCCTAAGTCTAATTTGGACACTGGTGTGCCACCACTCATTGGAGGATGGTCAATATATCAGAAACCAAACTGCCAAAGAAAAGTGGCTCTTCAGCTTATAGCAGCCATAAACTCTCACTAAGTCCTCTGCTAGAGATGGAGCCTTTTAAACCAGCTCCCCTAGCTTGTCATGTTCAGGAGATAATAGATCACTTCCATCCTCCCTCCTCTTCGAATTTTATAGTCTGTCATCCTCCTCCTCTTCAATGTATCCTAAGCCTTTGTGTCATGAGTATTTGCCCCAAGCAAGCACTCTACAGAAACTTATTTTATGCTCTTGATCAGTTCTGAGTCTCTGAACAAACCACTACCCTCTGTGCCTGCACATACATATGTATGCACACACACACACACACACACACACACACACACACACACCAATTTATTAGAACTGAGGCCTGTCCTAATTCATTTGTATAGAGATGCATATTCATAAGGCAGCTTTATACTACATCCACTCAACATTTTTTATAGTAGCTTCTTCCTTAGGGACTATGATATCCAAGGCCATGAATTCTTGTCCATGTCTATACACTAGACATGAATTATCTTTAGTAGAGTCAGACTTAAATCAAACCATAAAGCAATGTGTTATCTTTATGCCATTCATTCCACTATTACACTCATGGACAAATCTTTCCAGGCTCATCTATATTATAGATCACAGAGTTCATAGCTTGGTAAGAATGCTATGACTTTTCTCCACAAGCAGCCAAAGTAATGCCTTCACATTACTTTGCAAGCTATGGAGCATAGAGGAAGACTTCAGATCATATCCAGTTTAATTTTCTTATCTTCTGTAACTGAAGCGTGTGATCTCTTCTGTAACAGGATCTTATGCACAAATGGAAACAATGGCGATAGTTTATATTGCTTGGGGGAATTCACTAACAATGCACAAATTGAGAGAAAGTATCCCATGCCTGATGCTGGGACTGTTATTTAGCATGTTATAGCTTCTGGGAGGAACATTATCCCATATATTTAAAATAATTGTTTAAGAAAAATGTGTAATACATTATGCGTTAGATGATATGTATGATGTGATATGTAAACAGAAGGTATCTATAGAGTTTGTTTCAAATACCATTAATGTTAGTTATCCTTCCTCACATTACTTCTACCTTACCCTACACTAGCCTTTACACTTAAACCATACTGATCATTATTCCCTTTGCTTTTCCAAACCAGCTTTGTTCTAGTACCCCCACTCCGCTTAAGTACCACTTTGGCTACTTGAGGTTGTTTCTGCTTCCTCATAAACTTTGTGATTGTCTTTCAATTTCTGTGAGGAAAAATGTGTTAAAACTTTGATGGAAACAACATTGGATTAGAGGATGCCTCTTAATAGACTGGAATTTTTTGTGATTTTGACACTTTCATGAGCTTGGGAGATCTCTTCATCTTCAGAGATCATCTTCAGAGGTCATCTTCAGTTTCTTTCTTTACTTTCAGGGCTTTGAAGTGTCCTTCGTGCAGGTCTTTCACTTGTTATATTTATTGCAACTTTTTAAAGAGATAGCTAGGAATGGGACTATTTCTCTGATTTTTTTCCTTTTATGTTTATTTTGGATATATAAAAGCTACTGACTTTGGTATGTTAATTTTATAACAGACACTTTGCAGAAAGTGTTTTTCAGCTCTACAAACATCCTGAGAGAAACTTTATGATTTCCCTTACATAAAATCATGCCACCAGAAAACAGGAGTAGTCTGACTTCTTTCTTTTCTATTTTATACTTTTTGCTTACTTCTGTCTTGATGCTCTATCCATGATGCCAAGCACTATATTGAATAGGACTGGCAAGGAGTGGTCATGATTGTGCTGTTTTTTTATCTTGCATGAATGCTTTGCTTTGTGCTTTTAGATATTTATCTTCATGGTGATATATGTGTCATTTATAGCCTTTAGAATGTGGAGATGTGTTCTTGTTACTCATATTCTTTTTGCAGTTCTTGTCATGAAAGAAGGTTGAATTTTGTTAAGGTTGTTTCTGCGCCTAATTGAGATCATCATGTGATTCTTCTCCTTGAATGTGTTTATGTGATAGAGTATACTCACTTGGCTTACCATGCCTGTATGTCTGAGATGATGTCAATTTAATCATTGCAGATAATTTTTGATGTGTTCCTGAATTCAGTTTGCAAATATTTGTTTGAGATTTTTTTAAACAAAATTTCTTCTTATAATTGATTACTTATATGTACATGTATATTTGTATATGCTCATGCACATAATCAAATATGTATGCCTGCTTGTCTACATATACAGCCTATTTCTTCTGTGCTCACTGAGACCAGAAGCCATCAGACCCCTTTGATCTGGAGTTAGGGTCACCTGTGAGCTGCCAGATGTCAGTATTAAGAACCTCTATAAGAAGAATAAACTGCCAACCAGGGAGCCTGCATGGGCCTGAACCTGTTGCCTGCTTTTGAGACTCTTTTCTCTTACTAGGTTGCCTTATCCAGCCTTAATAGGAGAGGAGGTGCATGGTCTTACTGTAACTTGATATTCTGTGGCTGGTTAATATCCATGGGATATCAACCCATGCTCTTTTCTGAATACAAACAGGAGTCGAGTGGATGGGGGCATGTACTTGGAAGATAGGGTGGAGTAGACACTTCAGCCAGGATGGAAAAGTAAATAAAGAAAGAAAGAATCTCTGTAAGATCAGCAAGTGCTCTTCAACATGGAACCATATCACTAGACCACAGTATGTATCTTTTGACAGAAGAATTGAGATCACTGAAACCCAGACTTATTGAAAAGTAGGCATTGATTACAGTCACTGAATTAATTTTTAGTCTTTGTGAATTTCTTAGTCCTCCTTCAGTTTGATGATCATCTTAGTATTGTTAACATTTTTACCCTTTGCTTCCTGTGCTGTCACCTTTCTCTTCAGCCAAAAGTAAGCTTTGCAGGTTTCTCCTGATGGACAGCTTGCTGGCCATGAGTTTCTTTGTGTATTTCTATCACAGAAAGTTTTTCTTTTACTTTCAAATATGATGTATAGTTTAGCTTGGTATGTTAGGCTGAGTTGGCTATTCTGATCATTCAAAACTTGGAATATGTCACTCCAAAGGCTTCTTTTTGGCCCATTAATTAATTTATTCACTTATATGAAAGCTCTCTCAAAACTAGCTGTACATCACCCAAGCACTATTGATATCATGGCTTAGTTCTCAACATCTAAGTTTTTCAGTAGGATACTGACAGTGGTCCCAATAATGTTGGCTGCGGACCCCTTCTCTAGAACTCCTGTAAGTGAAGTTTTAGTGCATTTCTGTGAAGAGGAGTTTTTGGCCAGTTTTTAATGGGGTGACTCCTGAAGTCTGTTAGATTCTGCTGCTCTAGATCCAGTAGGAAGGTTCCAGTCTCAGAAACAAACCCAAGTCTGATGGTAAAGGAGAGTCATTGGAATTTTGATTAAATGGATACCAGGCACTGGAAAGATAGCTGATGGCATGGCAAACTATTTCTGCACCTCTGTTTCTGTTACAGAAATCATCTACTTGCTCTGGGGCAGCTCCTAGGCTGTCATCTTATCTGGAAGTCTGTCTGGATTTCTTAACTTCCTGTAAGGATTCACATTTTTATTGTTTGCCATTTAGATGCACTAATAAATAAAACTAAATCAGTGGCCCAAACAACTTTCTTTAAACAGCATTAATGTTTTTAACCACCAGCAACTCCCTTATTTTTTCTGTAACAATTTGTTCATAGTAATTCCAAGACTCTTATTGCAGAAGATTTCAGACCTACCCTAAAAATAAAATGATAAGAGTAGGAAAGGAGGCTGAGATATAGCTTACCTGATAGAATGCTTGCCCCAAATTAATAAAATACTTAGTTCAATCCCCAGCACTGCAGTGTGGTAATGTCTAAAATATCATCGCAGCAGAAATGCTAGGAGTTCAAGCTGATCGACAACTACATATAGAATTTGAGGACAGTCTGTGCTAAATGAAAGTCTGTCTTAGATAATCATAAGAACTCTATGCACATAAGGAATCTTTGAAAAGGGAGTTGAAGAAAGCCCAGTAAAGAGAAATGAGGTGGCATTCAATCATTGAATCTGGCAAGGTAGACAAACAATAACACAATAACTTCAAAGTCCTTTGTGGTAGAATAAAAATGACTTTATTTGTGGTTAAGAAATAACATAATCTTTCATAAAGATTAAAATAGCCCTTGTTTTTTCCCATATTCTTCTTTGTATCACTTGTATCCTGCTATTTTTTTTGTCAAGGTCTCTTGTCTGTCAGCTTTTTGCTTTTCCAGTTTCTGTCATTCCTCAAAGTTGTAAACTTTGAAAATTCAGAGATAGAAAAACACAGATAAGAAAGAACATCTGGCCTGTCTTTCTGAGTTACTTCACTCAAAATAATTTCAATTTCTATCCTTTTATTTGCAAATATCATGATTTCTTATTTTTTACCACAGACTGGTGCTCTGTAGTATAAAATATACTGCAGTTTCATTATTTATTCATCAGTTGAAGGATATTTCTATTGCTTCTATTTTGTAGGTAATGTCAAGAAAGAGAGAATGAAGATGGCCAAGCAAGTATCTATGGGGTAGGGAGTAAGATCCTTTGGGCATATGCCAAGGAGCGCTTTACCTGGGCTATAGGTACATTTACTTTTAGTCTTTGAGCATTCTCTACACTGATTACCAGAGTGGCTGCAAGAGTTTGCAGTCCTACAAAAACTGAATGAATGTTCTCAGTCCCCACAGCCTCTTAATTGAGAAGGGGGAAGGGAACAATGTTATTGTTTACTTACCTAAAGTCACATAAACTACATATGAATCTGTGTGTATATATATTTTAATTTGGTACTCCTACCTGAGATAATAATCCTTTCTTTAAGAGCCATGGACTATTTAAGAAAAATCTATGTGCCAAGCAGGCTAGAAATCTCCTCTCTAGTAATTACTCATAGGGGTCCAAGAGATTTCCAAACAATTGAAGTTATTGCTGATGCCCTTCTTTCCCTCCCAGAAATTGAAGGTATGTTCCTGTCATGGAAAATACCATATATTTTGAAGAGTAGACTTAGAAGAACCAGTCTGTATCAGACTTAAAAGTTCTTCCCTGAGGACTAGCTTGTACCATACTAGAGGTCTCATATTTGCTGACAAGAAATGGAAGCAAACAATAATCCTACCTAGCTTTAAAGGCTTGGAACCACAACAATGATCAGCAAGATATCCCTAAGGGTGTAATAGTGGCACTCATATCTTAGTAGTAACCAACAGCTCTCTAATTGAGTTAAGGTCCACACACAGAGGAACCTAACCAACTACCCAACTAGCAAAGTCATGAGAACATTTTACTGGACCAGCATAATTCCTAACTGCATTCTAAATACATAACCTCATACATAAATATGTATACCTCTCATCTTCATGAAAGAAACTTCTATTTGCAATAGAAACCATTATTTAGAAAATTATGAATGGTTAAAATGCATGACAAACTTATTGTGGGGTGCCCAGCTCCAATTAACACATCGCCAGGCAGTGGTGGCACACGCCTTTAATCCCAGCACTTGGGAGGCAGAGGCAGATGGATTTCTGAGTTCAAGGCCTGCCTGGTCTACAGAGTGAGTTCCAGGACAGCCAGGGCTACACAGAGAAACCCTGTCTCGAAAAACAAAACAAAACAAACAAACAAAACAACAACAACAACAAAAAAACATCTACGGTCCAACTCTTGCACTTTAATTTAAGAAACACCATGGGGGGCAGAAATGTAAGAACTAGGGTGGGTATAATCTCTGCTGTATGATTGTGTCTCCTAATAATGACAATGGGGTATTACATCAGATATTTAAATGTATGACTGCCTCAATAAGATCTGAGGAAGAACAACACTCACAGACATGCTATTGTAGGGAGAAGAAATCTCAAGAAGCCCCACACAGACAAAGAACCACAGACATCTAAGAAATGGTGAAGCATCAGAAATGAGTTCCTTAATTGATTATCTAATGTAAAATGATCATCTCTGAAATCATAAATATACAAGTAATACTGTCCCAGACTGCAGGACAGTCAACAAGGTCCCGGGATAACCTAGGAGAGGATGAGAGACAAGATACGCAAGAGATGGACAGCAAGACAGTATTCTGATCAAGCTGTCAAATTTTATTTTTTACACACAGCAATTTAAAGGGAAGCAAGAAAGGTGTAGGGAGGAGTAAAGGGGGCAAGACATTGTATTTGGGGAACAATCTTAGGGGGCTAGTATTGTTTCTCGGGAACAGTTTCTCAGAATTGTCTCTCAAGGAAAAGCTGGCTATTGCTGCAGGAAATTGGCACAATAAATTGATCACGAGGAGATGAAGTGGAAAGGAGTTGCTATGGTAACCTAACCACTGGTGAGCTCTGTTTGTTCTAGCCCACTCAGGTGAGCTCTGCATGTACTGACTATCTAGCTACTTGACTATCTTGTAAGATAGTATTTTTCTTTCTAAAAGCAGGCTAGAAATGGCTGAAAGAAAGGGGTTTTGAGATCTATGTGAGAATGACTCCTGGCATAATACTAAATGAACGAGGAAGGTCATAATTATGTATTAATGTATTTACATGTGTAATATGTATATCTTTAACGATAAAGATAGGTCATGAGTTTGAGAGGAAGCCAAGAGGATGCATGGAATGAGTTTGAGGGAGGAAAGGAAAATGGAAAATGATCCAATTATGTTTTAATAAAAACTGAAAAAAGGTTAAAATGTCCAACCATTAGAATAAGTAAATGTTATGGAAGTTTTTAGATTATTTGAATTTAGCTCCAAGTCATAGTGTTTCATTTATCTAATAGGCTTCTAAAATAAATGGATTCTAGGAAGCATGTATACTCCAGGCATTTTCAGCAATATTGTGAGTTGATATTTATTTATTATACTTTTCTTTCTAGATATGTGATGAATAGCTCTCAGCAGATTTTAACATAGCTTTTTACCAATGAAATTATTGTGATGGTCCTTATTGTTATTTAGTCTTTGTGTTTAAAGGCCTAAGTAGATATTGAAGTCATATTGAAAAGTGATTTTAAGATGTTCTTGCAGAACAGCCATGAATAACTAGCCCTGGGAGTTTATCCTAGTAAGCTCTCTACTATAAGAATAAGCAAATAGTATATACATATATATGTATGTATATACATATATATGTGTATATATATATATATATATATATATATATACATACATACATAAAATCAATTAAACTTCTTCAGAGATCAAAATTATAAAGTGGCTTAAGGAAAACAAGAAGCATACAGCTAAGTACTATTCATTCAGTGATTGTGTCCTTAGATAACCTCCCTCTGGCTTGCTGGCTGTGCTCCCTGCTCCAAGACTATCTTGTCTCTTTAGACCTTGTCTCACAGGAATCACATAGACTCCAGTAATCCCAGAAGTTTCATGCAGAGAGGAATGCTGGGAAACAGGCACTGACAATTATCTTTATTTATCTGTACTTTTTTTCTTTATTTATTTTTATTTTCTATATTCTTTGTTTACATTCCAAAGGCTTTCTCCTTTCCCAGTTCCAACCTCAACATATGTCCCATAAGTCCTCTTCCCTCCACCCATTCCTTCAAGTCCTTGAAGAAAGATATCTGTGCTTTAAAACCAGAAACCATTCCCCTAGATGCTCTTTACTCTGAGTGAACAGTATTGCCTTACACTCTTTGTATAACACAATCATTGCCAAGAAGATGATCCATCATTCCCTGAAGCTGGAGACAGGTGCAGCACAGCCTGAAGGGCGGGCTTGTTCAAGGGAGGTGGGAAGAAACTGAGATTCTAAGGAAGCCACTTGGAAGTTTCTTAAATGCAATGCTAAATCTCTCAGGCCTTTGTTTTATAGAAAACCATTTTTTACCCCTAAGTATGTCCCATACATTGGCTAGGACATATCAGTATTGTGTGCAAATATATGTTAAGTTTCTTGGCTTTAGATATTAGCATTGACTATTATCTGAGATCACCTCTTAAATGGGATGAATGACATTGTTTTTCCTTGTCTTAAAATAAAAACTGAAAAAATCTGCTTTGGATTTCACTTTCAATTTAAAAATTGGAATATACCAATAAAATACCATAATCTTAAAAATTGCTGACTATAAAAATATTTAAGTTCTTAGTTGTGTTTGCCTAGCTGATTTAATTGCAGAATTAGTAAAAATTAGAATGTAATAGTACAGGAAATCATCTTTCAAGTAAATAAACCAGTGGCAAATAATCTCCTACCAATAAAAACATTTTTGAATGAACAAATGCTTGTTCACTAGAAAAGCAACAAGGGAAGACATTTAAGAAACCTCCCAGCCATGGCTCTATCCTGCAGCACACAGAGCATGTGGAAACAATTCAGCTGCATCAACAGCCTGAGAGCATAAGGCAGTGATGTTGAAGGCTCCGCCCCACACAGCAGCTGGAGCCTCATGGGTTTTAAGTGGCTGTGGCTCTCTGAAGTTTAAGTGAGGGTTTCCTTGCAATGAGCTGTATTTCCCTTCTTTCTCTGTCATGGGCTTAAACATCTCATAGCTTTTGTAGTGATTATTAAGGCTAGACATTTAGCTTAGAGTCTAAGCTAATTGAGTCTACTTCTTAGACCAGTTCAAGTCCTTCATGCCCTACACTGAAAAGAGCCATGCTAAAAAACAAATGAGGAAATGCACAGCCCTTCAACTCATAGGACAGCAAGGATACTGCATGGGAGATGGTTATAGAAACAGTGTTGATAATCCAGGAAAACATTTCTTGTTTTATTTTGTGACATTACTTTTGAATAAATAAAGCAGACTTGCTGAATACACTTCATGAGTGTATTCACTCATGTGTATTTCAGAGACTGGGAAATAACTGGAGCACTGAATGATGCCTATTTGATTTTAATGCCTTTCATTTTCTTTCTTTCCTTTTAGTTTTTGAGGTAGTATCTTACTTATTTTTTTAGGCTGGTCTCAAATTCAAAACCCTTCTACCTTTGACTCCTGAGAGCAGTATTTTCTTTAATTTTTTTTATTTTCTATATTCTTTGTTTACATTCCAAAGACTTTCCCCTTTCCCAGTTTTCCCCTCGCCATATGTCCCATAAGTCCTCTTCCCCCAGCCCATTCCCCAATCACCCCCTCCCCTCCATACACACACCATTTCTCTGTTCTGGTACTCTCCTACAAAACTGGATCCAGTCTTTCCAGGACCAGGGTCCTCTCCTTCCTTCTTCTTGGGAATCTTGATTTGCTAATTGTGCCTTGAGTATTCAGAGCTTCTGGGCTCATTAATATTCACTTAACAGTGACAGCATTTCATGTGTATTCTTTTGTTATTGGGTTAACTCACTTAGGATGATATTTTCTAGACCAAACATTAGCCTACAAATTGCATGAATTCATTATTTTTAATTGCTGAGTAGTATTTCATTGTATAAATATACCACATTTTCTGTATCCATTCCTCCTTTGAGATACATCTGGGCTCCTTCCAGCTTCTGGCTATTATAAATAAGGCTGCTATGAACGTAGTGAAGCATGTGTCTTAATTTCATGCAGGGGAATCCTCTGGGCATATGCCTAGGAGTGGTCTGACAGGGTCCTGTGGAAGTGTCATGCCCAATTTTCTGAGGAACCACCAGACTGATGTCCAGAGCGGTTGTACCATCTTGCAATCCCACCAACAATGGAGGAGTGTTCATCTTTCTCCACATCCTTGACAGCACCTGTTGTCTCTTGAGTTTTTAATCTTAGCCATTCTGACTGTTGTGAGGTGAAATCTCAGGGTTGTTTTGATTTGCATTTCCCTGATGACTAATGATGTTGAACATCCCTCTTTTCTCTCATCTGTTTTAGCTCTGTGTCTCTCAATCATGCACATATTTAGGTATCTTTGAATTATCTCTCCTTTTCTACTTCTATTTTTCCCAAAAAGAAAAAAAGTATAACACTAAGCTTACATAAACTAAAATTATCAGTATTATTTAAAAAAAAATGAAATTTGTTCTGACTAATAAGAGTATTGTGAGACACTAGGATTTGAGGGAGTATTCTTTTAAGTAGTAATTTGTCATGCAACAGTTGCTGAGCTGTGCAGAGTATGATGGGTAGGGTAGATAGAAAGGTGGACTGCCATCATGCCCATTTTAGACTTTTCACCCTGTCATTGAAACATTCCTGGCTATACTGCAGTTTCATTATCAGTCCTATGTAGAGGATCTTGCACATGAATGTGCTCATATAGAAATCATGCTATGCATATTTTTCTCCTAGAATATATACTGTGCAGTAAGGCCACCTGCTTAGAGCCTCAGCTTATGCATACTATGCGTTTGAAAGTATTTCTTCCCTCTTTCATTAACCTGTGCAGTAGACCAGACCTTCCTTTCACTTTCATCTTACACTGTATGAGCATCCAGGAACTCAGAAATAAACGTTGGCCCAGTGTCCAATGGTGAAGATTAGCTATGGTTGTCAACAGGAGCAAATGACATTAGCACTCCCAAAATACCTTGCACTCAGTTTGGGAGGCATGGTTAGCCAAATGGAGATTCTGTGGGGGCTAAATTTAAAGTGAATAAGAAACTTGTAGGCTGCAAAATCCCATTTGGCTCCTTCACCAAACACAACTTTGTGGCTGTATGGGACTTTTTTTTCCTCTTCTTTTCTTCTCCTGCTTTATTCCCATGGCAGTCTTAGGGGAAGGAACAAGAATTCTTTTCAAGTAAGAATGTTTATTGCCTGCATGATGCAGGCTTCCATTTAGCTAGAAAAATACATGCTTTTCAATTAACTTTCCCTTGATAAACAATGATTTAATTTAAAGGAATGACTGTTTTGCAAATTGTAACAAAACACATTTTATGTAGAAAACCATACTTTTTTGTAAAGAAGGGTGGTTTTCTTGCCAGTTTCTCAATCTTGTGCTCTTACTTCTCTTCCCAATAGTTTCCTTGGTTTACCTGAGGTACAAAAGAGGAGTAAGGTCCTTTGAAGTCTCTAAGCAAAGAAGACATGGCATCCATCCAGTCGAAAGCATTTGATTTCCATCCGTTTGCCTTTTGGTGAACAGATTCTCTTTTCTGATCACAATTTTCTTAAAAGAGAAAAAACTCCTCTCCCCCTCCTCTTTCTCCCACTCCCTCTTCCTCTCCCCCCATTTATTTCTCTCCCTCTCTCTCTTTTGCAACTCTCCCCAATTCTCTTGCCTCTTTTACCTCTTTCTGCCTTTATCTCCAACTTTTTCATTTTGCTTCCTAGATACATAAGGATTATAAGATATTGTGGCCTTTTTCAAATTACCTAATTATAATGTAAATACTTGAAGCTAATTGGGCCCCTTTATGAAGATTTCTAGGAATACTTACAAAGTGTATAGATGAAATATCTAAAATGAAGTCAAAAACTGAGGATATGTATTCTTCTATATAAAAATTATTGCATAAGTATTTATGGTAAGTCTTCCATGCATAAAGAAGGATCAAAGATATTGATTTTTGTAAATAACTATTTTGTAAAAATAATGATAATTAACTGGAAATTTTACTTCTCAAGATATTTCTCTTTTCCAATGAGCATGAGATTTCTTCCCTTCAATCACCATAACTAAAGAAATAAAATTTCTAAATTTTTGAAAAGCTTTTGTAAATAGTACTTACAAATATTTATGGTGGTGTTTTCATAGTACTAGTTCCAGTGTATGATTCAATGCATAAAATGGCTTCTTTCTTAATTCTAGTGTAAGTTTGTAGTTTGGAATGAGCATGGTGATGAGTGAAGTATTAAATATTAGTTACATTACAGTTTATTGTGCTTCAGATGAATATACATACTTGAGAAGCCAAAAAGAAAGTATTTTCTACAAAACAGGACTAGATGGTATTCTAATATATGGGTTTGATAAACAAAGGTGCAACTATAAGACATATATACTGAGAGCGAGCATACTTATACTAGAAATGAGCAATGCCAAAATTGTGCAGTTCACACTTTCCAACATGGCATGTTTGTGATGGCTCTGTAGTGTTGCTTAAGTCTTAGGATATCTAAGCAAACTCACAATGCCGGGCTCCCTCTGGATCTAGAAATGCCAAAAGCCACAATGAGCTGCCCTGACAACATATGAAGAGCATATTATTTAATAAATAATGTTTTCAAGAAAATAGAACCAATTGTTTAAGAAACTCAAGTATAATGAATGTGTAATAGACTCCCTTAAAGATATTTTTACAGTGGATGTTGGAACTTGGATGTGACATTCTTCCCACCAAGTAATGTCTGAGGACAAGAGGTTAGGACAGGAACACAGAAACCTAGAGAAAGTCCCCAGTTAAAAGTTTAATCCTCCTGATAGGTCTCATTCTGATGAAGAAAATTCAAGTAGAATGAGGTTGTAATGCTTATCACCACTAAGGCTAGTTAGATATCCCAAAGACTCAGTCAAGAATGATGTACCTACCAGTTTTTGTAACATTTCCATGGGAAGAGGTACCTGTTAAAAGATACTCTCAGTCTAAAACAATCATTATAATAACCTGCTGTAAGTAGTTAATAAAAGAGAGCTTATGGTGAAAGCCAAGAGAATTACTTATACTAACTAAGTCATTAAGATGGGAGAGAAACACACAGTCAGAATGGCTAAGATTAAAAACCCAAGGGACAACAGGTGCTGGCGAGGTTGTGGAGAAAAAGAAACACTCCTACACTGTTGGTGGGATTGCAAGATGGTACAACCGCTCTGGAAATCAGTTTGGCAGTTCCTCAGAAAATTGGGCATGACACTTCCAGAGTACCCTGTCATACCACTCCTGGGCATATACCCAGAGGATTCCCCTGCATACAATAAAGACACATGCTCCACTATGTTCATAGCAGTCTTATTTATAATAGCAAGAAGTTGAAAGGAGCCCAGATGTCCCTCAAGGGAGGAATGGATACAGAAAATGTGGTATATTTATAAAATGGAATAGTACTCAGCACTTAAAAATAATGAATTCATGCAATTTGTAGGCAAATGGTTGGATCTGTAAAATATCATCCGAAGTGAGTTAACCGAATCACAAAAGAATACACATGAAATGTAATCACTGATAAGTGAATATTAATGAGCCCAGAAGCTCTGAATACTCAAGGCAAATTTAGCAAATCAAAAGATTCCCAAGAAGAAGGAAGGAGAGGACCCTGGCCCTGAAAAGACTGGATCCAGTTTTGTAGGAGAGTACCACAACACAGAAATGAGGGAGGGTGATTGGAATATGGGCAGAGGGAAGAGGACTTATGGGACATATGGTGAGGAGGCAACTGGGAATGGGGAAAGCCTTAGGAATGTAAACAAAGAATATAGAAAACAAAAAAAGAGGGGAGAAAAAACTTATATTAACTTAGATCAGTAATAGAAATCATATTCATCCTATTGTGCATGTAATACTCATATAGGTTATTTTATAATAGCAAAACACTATGAAAAGAGCATATAACATAAAATATGAAATAATGTCTAGTTTAAAAAGCTAAATGTTGACAGATTTATAATTTCTATATAGCATTTTTATCAAATTCATAGGGTGACTAGAAATATATTATGGTTTTTTAGTTAATGTTTGAAAATTGCACATGATGCCTGCTTTAAAAAAGCCTAGAAACTTGAAGTTTAAATCCATAAAACAGAACTAAAAATTACTACAATGAAGCAATGAAAAAATTAATTTATTCTTTGAGAAAATTAATAAGATTGAAAAAGCTCTTTCTGAGTTAACTAAAAGACAGAGAAGATCCAAATTAATGAAATTAGAGATGATAATGGAGACATAAAAACAGAACCTCAGAATATCCAGAATATCATAAGGACATACTTTTTAAAAACTTGTACTTTAGGTTGAAAGTCAATTTTATCTGATATTAGAATGGCTGCTTCTGCTTATTTCCTGAGGGCATTTGCTTGTAAAATTGTCTTCCAGCCTTTTACTCTAAGGTAATGTTCGTCTTTGACTATGAGACATGTTTCCTGTATGCAACAAAATGTAGGGTCCTGTTTCTGTATCCAGTATGTTAGTCTATATCTTTTTATTGGGGAATTGAGTCCATTGATGTTGAGATATTAAGGAATTATAATTATTATATCCTGACATTTTTGAAATTACTTTTTATATTTGAGAGGTTATCTTCTTTTGGGTTTGATGAGAGGAGGTTTCTATCTTGTTTCTTCCTGGGTGTAGTTTCCCTCCTTGTGTTGGTGTTTTCCCCCTATTATCCTTTGTAGGGTTGGGTTTGTGGAAAGATGTCGTGCAAATTTGGTTTTGACATGGAATACCTTGGTTTCTCCATCTATGGTGATTGAGAGGTTTGCTGGGTATAGTAGTTTTGGCTGAAATTTGTGTTCTCTTAGAGTCTGCATGATATCTGCCCAGGATCTTCTAGCTTTCATGGTCTCAGGTGAGAAGTCTGGTGTTATTCTGATAGGTCTTCCTTTTTATGTTATTGGTATTTTTCTCTTACTGCCTTTAATATTCTTTCTTTGTTTAGTACATTTGGGGTTTTGATTATTATGTGATGGGAGGTATTTCTGTTCTGGTCTAGTCTGTTTGGAGTTCTGTAGGCTTCATATATACCCATGGGCATCTCTTTCTTTAGATTGGGGAAGTTTTCTTCCATAATTTTCTAGAAGATATTCGCTGGGCCTATAAATTGTAAATCTTCACTCTCATCTATACCTATAATCCTTAGGTTTGGTCTTCTTATTGTGTCCTGGATTTCCTGGATGTTTTGGGTTACAAGCTTTTTGCATTTAGCATTTTCTTTGACTGTTGGATCAATGTTTCCTATGGGATCTTCGGCATCTGAGATTCTTCTATCTCTTGTATTCTATTGTTGATATTTGCATCTATGGCCCCTGATTTCTTCCCAAGGTTTTCTTTCTCCAAAGTTGTCTCTCTTTATGATTTCTTAGTTGTTTCTACTTCTGATTTTAGATCCTGAATGGATTTGCTCAGATCTTTCGCTTGCTTATTTGTGTTTTCATATAATTCTTTAAGAGATTTTTGTGTTTCCACTTTCATAACTTTTACTTGTTGACCCACATTCTCCTGTATTTCTTTAAGAGAGTTTTGTATTTCCTCCTCATTGTCTTCTATTTTTTGATCCATATTCTCCTGAACTTCTTTAAGTGATTTTTGTGTTTACCTTGTAAGGGCTTCTAACTTTTGATCCATATTCTCCTGTATTTCTTTAAGAGATTTATCTATGTGTTCCACTATCAGCATCCTGCCCAGTGATTTTAGATCCAATCCTTGATTTTCTGGTGTGTTTGGGGTATCCAGGATGTCCCGTTGTTGGCAAACTGGGTTTGGGGTTTGGATGCTGCCATGCTGCCTTGATTTCTGTTAGTAACTTTCCTACGTTTGCCTTTTGCCATCTGGCTATCTCTGGTGTTAGTTGGCCTTGTTGTCCCTGGCTGGTATTTGAACCTCCAGTGAAGCTGGGCCTGCCTGTTGGTTCTCTACTGATGATCAGGCAGCAAGATGGAGGCTGACTGTGCAAGTGCTGAGAGGACCTCAAGGAAGGCGGTTCCCAACAAAGTTGGTGAATAGCTGTTGGCCATGGAGATGTCCTGCCAAGCCACCGGCCTGGCACTGGCTAGTGGTGAGAGCCTGGCCAGTTGACATTTAACCTGAAGTCATCAATAGAGACACAGAAAGTCACTTCTTGCTGGTCAAAGGGAAAATTCACCAAGAAGAACTCTCAATACAGAACATCTATGCTCCAAATGCAAGGGCACCCTCATTTGTAGAAGAAACTTTACTAAAGCTTAAAGCACACATTGCATCTAACACAATAATTTTGGGTGACTTCAACACTTCACACTCCTCAATGGACCAATCAGGAAAGCAGAAACTAAATAGGGACACAGTGAAACTAACTGAAACTTTGGAACAATTGGATTTAACATATATATATATATATATATATATATATATATATATATATATAAAACATTTCATCATAAAGCAAAAGAATATACCGTTTTCTCACCACCACATGGTACCTTGTCCAAAATTGACCATGTACTTGGTCACAAGACAGATGTCAACAAATATAAGAAGATCAAACTAATCCCATGCTTCCTATCAGATCACTATGGAGTAAAAGTGGTCTTCAATAGCATCAAAAACAACAGAAAGCCCACATACACATGGAAACTGAGCAATACTCTAATCAATGACACCTTGGTCAAGGAAGAAATAAAGAAAGAAATCTAAGACTTTTTAGAATTCAATGAAAATGAAGGTACAACCTACCCAAATCTATGGGACAAAATGAAAGCAGTAAAACTCATGGCCCTGAGTGCCTCCATAAGGATACTGGAAAGGCATACGCTAGCAGCGTAATGGCACACCTGAAAGCCCTGGAACAAAAAGAAGCTAATTCACCCAGAAGGAGCAGAAGAAAGGAAATCAACAAACTCAGGGCTGAAATCAATCAAGTTGAAACAAAGAGAACCATACAAAGAATCAACAAAACCAGGAGTTGGTTCTTTGAGAAAAACAACAAGATAGATAAACCCTTAGCCAGACTATCCAAAGGGCACAGAGACAGTATCCAAATTAACAAAATTAAAAATGAAAAGGGGGATATAACAACATGTAAACTGAGGAAATTCAAAAGATCATCAGATCCTACTACAAAAGTCTATACTCAACACAACTGGAGAATCTGGAGGAAATGGACAATTTCCTAGACAGATACCAAATACCAAAATTAAATCAGGATCAATTAGATCAGCTAAACAGTCCCATAACCCCCAAAGAAATAGACGGGGTTATAGAAAGCCTCCCAATCAAAAAAAGTACGGGACCAGATGGTTTTAGTGCAGAATTCTATCAGACCTTCAAAGAAGACCTAACACAAATACTCTTCAAACTATTCCACAAAATAGAAACACAAGGGACACTGCCCAACTCGTTCTATGAAGCCACAATTACGCTGATACCAAAAGCACAGAAAGATCCAACAAAGAAAGAGAACTACAGGCCAATTTCCCTTATGAATATCAATGCAAAAATACTAAATAAATTCTTGCCAACCGAATCCAAAAGCACATTAAAATAATCATTCACCACGATCAAGTAGGCTTCATCCTAGGGATGCAGGGATGGTTCAAAATACGGAAATCCATCAACTTAATCCACTACATAAAAAACTAAAAGAAAAAAAACCACATGGTCATCTCATTAGATTCTGAAAAAGCATTCGACAAAATTCAGCATCCTTTCATGCTAAAAGTCTTGGAAAGAACAGGAATTCAAGGCCCATACCTAAACATAGTAAAAGCAATCTACAGCAAACCAGTAACCAACATCAAACTAAATGGAGAGAAACTTGAAGCAATCCCTCTAAAATCAGGAACTAGACAAAGCTAACCTCTCTCTCCATATCTTTTTAATATAGTACTTGAAGTTGTAGCAAGAGCAATTCGACAACATAAGGAAGTCCAAGGGATTCAAATTGGAAAGGAAGAAGTCAAACTGTCAGTATTTGGAGATTATATGATAGTATACTTAAGCGACCCAAAAATCTCCACCAGAGAACTCCTACAGCTGATAAACAACTTCAGCAAAGTGGCTGGTTATAAAATCAACTCAAGCAAATCAGTAGCCTTCTTGTACTCAAAGGAAAAGCAGGCTGAGAAAGATTTAGGGAAATGACACCCTTCACAATAGCCACAAACAACAAAAAGTATCTTAGCATGACTCTAACCAAACAAGTGAAAGATCTATATGACAGGAAGTTCAAGTCCTTGAAGAATGAAATTGAAGAAGACCTCAGAAGATGGAAAATATTTCATGCTTTGGATTGGCAGGATCAGTATAGTAAAAATGGCCTTCTTGCCAAAAGCAACCTATAGATTCAATACTATCCCCATCAAAATCCCAATCAATTCTTCATAGATCTAGAAAGAGAAATTCTCAAATTCATCTGGAGCAACAAAAAACCCAGAATAGCTAAAACTATCCTCAGCAATAAAAGGACTTCTGGGGGAATAAATATCCCTGAGCTCAGGCAGTACTACAGAGCAATTGTGTTAAAAACTGCGTGATATTGGTACAGCGACAGGCAAGTAGATCAATGGAAGAGGATTGAAGACCTAGAAATGAACCCACAGAGTTGTGGTCACCTGATCTTTAATAAAGGAGCTACAACCATCCAGTGGAAAAAAGATAGTCTTTTTAACAAATGGTACTAGTTCAACTGGAGGTCAACATGCAGAAGAATGCAAATTGATCCACTCTATTCAACTCGTACTAAAATCAACTCCAAGTGGATCAAGGACCTACACATAACACCAGACACACTGAAACTAATAGAAAAGAAACTGGGGAAGACCCTGCAGGACATGGACACAGGGGGAAAGTTTCTGAACAGAACACCAATAGCTTATGTGCTAAGATCAAGAATTGACAAATGGGACCTCATAAAATTACAAAGTTTCTGTAAGGCAAAGGACACTGTCAGAAGGACAAAAAGGAAACCAACAAATTGGGAAAAGATCTTCACCACCTGCACATCTGACAGAGGACTAATATCCAATATATACAAAGAACTCAAGAAGTTAGACCCCAAAGAACCAAAGAACCCTATTAAAAATGGGGTTCAGAGTTAAACAAAGAATTTTCACCTGAAGAAATTCAGATGGCTGAGAAGCACCTTAAAAGATGTTCCACATCATTAGTGGTCAGGGAAATGCAAATCAAAACAATCCTGAGATTCCACCTCACACCAGTCAGAATGGCTAAGATTAAAAACTCAGGAGACAACAGGTGTTGGCAAGAATGTGGAGAAAGAGGAACACTCCTCCACTGTTGGGATTGCAAGATGGTACAACCGTTCTGGAAACCAGTCTGGCACTTCCTCAGATAATTGGGCATGACACTTCCAGAGGACCCTGTCCTACCACTCCTGGGCATACACACAGAGGATTCCCCTGCATACAATAAAGACACAAGCTCCACTATGTTCATAGCAGCCTTATTTATAATAGTAAATGTGGGGGTGATTGGGGAATAGGCGAGGAGTGGGGAAGAGGACTTATGGGTCATATGGTGAGGGGGGAACTGGGAAAGGGGAAAGCCTTTGGAATGTAAACAAAGAATATAGAAAAATAATAAAAAAGTAAAAACTTGTACTATACATAATTGGAAAATCTACAACAAGTTGATAATTTTCTTTTTATTAGATATTTTCTTTATTTGCATTTCAAATGTTGTCCCCTTTCCTCATTTCCCCTCAGAAAACTGCTCTCCCATATCCTCTCCCCCTGCTCATCAATCCACTAACTTCCCTGTCCTGGCATTCCCCTACACTGGGTCATTGAACCTTCACAGGACCAAGAGCTTCTCTTCTCATTAATGTCTGAAAATGCCATCCTCTGCTACATATGTGGCTGGAGACATGGTTCCCTCCATGTGTACTCTTTGGTTGGTGATATAGTCCTGGGAGCTCTGGGGGTACTGGTTGGCTCATATTGTTGTTCCTCTTATGGGGCTGCAAACCAGTTAAATCAAGATCAGATAAGAAATTTAAACAAAACTATAACCACTAGTGAACTAAAAGCAGTCATTAAAATTCTCTCTACCAAGGGGGTGGGGGGTGGTGGTGGAAGCCCTTGTTAGAGGAAGTGTATGACTGTGGAGGCAGAGCTTTGAGGTCTCCTATGTATGTTGAAGTCTGGTCAATATGATCCAGAGCCTCCTCCTGGATGCCTGTGGAAGATAGACCCCTTCTGGCTGTCTTTGTGTCAAGATGCGGAACTCTCAGCTCCTCTAGCATCAAGTCTGCCCACACACAGCCATGCTTCCCACCATGATGAACTCTGAGCTGAACCTCTGAAACTCTAAGTCATCCCCAATTAAATGTTTACCTTTATAAGAATTGCTTTGGTCATGGTGCCTATTCATAGTAATAAAACCCTAAGACAATTAGGGAGTGTCACTACTTGACAAGGGTTAAACAGTATAGACTTTTTGAATCAAGTGTGTCACTAGAAGTCAGCTTTGGGCTTTCAAGTGCTCACACCAGGCCCAATGCCTCTCTTTTTCTGCTTCTTGCCAATTCAGATGTAGAACTCTCAGCTATTTGCCCATCACCTTCTATACCTGTGTGATACCATGCTTCCTGACATGATGAAAGTGGACGAAAGCTTTAAAATATAGGAAAGGCTCAATTAAGTATATTCCTTATAAGAGTTGTCATTGCCATGTTTCTCATAACAATAGATCATTGACTAAGACAGTCTAGATATACAACAGCTCAACTTCTTCGAATTCAATGAGTTGTGTAGTACGGTCTTGCCACCAGTCCAGATTGCTTGGGGATTCCTATGACTTCTTAACTACTAGGTCATCTCTCTAGCTAGAGATAGGGTTTTGAGAGATTATGTCAAGAAATGACTTAAAATGTGCCTACAAACTTTTTGGCACATCTTTTAAAAGATAAAATATCTAGTACACACTGAAGTAGAGAGAAATTGGGATCCATCTTTTGAAAAATAAAATTTTAAAATACTATAAAAATGTGTGAAGAAAATAGCTACACATCTAAATTAATCAGATCCAAGGGCTATCTATACACATCCATGAACTTCTATACAGTTAGTGTAGCATTTTGAGCAAAAGTTGTATAGCTTCACATTATATGTATACTTTTACTATTAAATATGTTTCTATGTTCTTATCCATGAACCAAACAAAAAATTTATGGCAAAGTTGGAACTAGAATACAATTAACTTTGAATCTTCTTACATAACTCAAAAGTTTTCTCTTTTAATCACTGACTGTCTCTAGGATGATATTCAGGTTTCAGGAGATGTTTGAAGAAGCACTGATGAATATGTAAAAATAAATGCATCTGTTATTAATATGCTAATGATTCTGTGCTCATATAATGAGAAATAGTATAATTTATGGAGGAATACTTTTTAAAGTATTTGTTAACTAAAAGAGAAAACTGTGACTCTCTGTTGGCTTAGTATTTGTATCCTTCGCTACCAGGAGTAGGAAACAATATCAGGTTCTATTTAATGATTATTCATAGGCAACTTAGGAAGATGCCACTATGACTCAAACAGGTATACTGATACCAACATCAAGCAAGAAAGGTCTTCATCCTACAATGTGCAAAGTAGTATAATTAATGTTCAATTTCCTTAATGTCTTTTTCGAAACCCAACGAGGGACACTAAGCCAGAAATATTTGATAGTGACTCATACTAAGTCACTTGTGTATTCCAGAGTGACATTGTGTATTCCAGAGTGACATAATGACCTTTCAGCAATTAAGCCTTAGAATACTCATAACAGTAGAGGGTAGAGCCTTCTGTGACCCAGATACTCTGGAAGTCTCAGAATCCCAGATTTACACCCCTATCTTTCAACTGAGGATCTGCTAAATGAATATGACATAAAAGGGATCATAACAATGACTTTGGGATTGTGAGAAGACAGTGTCATCCTCTTGATTGAAACATCCTTATGTCTTTCCAATAAATTTCACATTTTGAATTCACATTATATTTTCCAAACCTACTCCCTACTACTTGCTATTCATCAAAGTCTTCTCTTTCTATAAAAAAAACTTAAGCAAGGCAATTGAATAAGCAGTAGAGACTTTTATTATTATCTGAATTGAGAACAAATGGTTTTGTCCAAGATAATTGTCTAATAATATGGCTATGGGTGAAAATTTAATTAAAGAATATTAAATTTATATCCTCAAATTCTATTTAAAAAGGAAATCAGTAAATTGCAATCCTGTGTGAGAATGAAATTGAATTTTATATTGCAAATTTAGTGCTTATTGATGTCAGCATTATCTTTAAAAATATTATGAGTTGTGGTGTGGCTCAAAGACAAAATCATTAATAAATTTGGTCCCATTTCCATTATTCATAAGTGATACCATGCTAATTCAAATCAGTGCCAAGTGCTATAAAAATCCAGGCTTAGTACCTCACACCGTGGCAGTATCTAGTAAGTACTTCCTTTCATTTTAAAGCAGGAAGGAGGCCTCTGTTATTAAATATAATTCATTCAAATTATTTCAAGTGCTGTTTTGCTATTCCATATGAGTTCATATAGGTTTTAACAGCATTTCTTAAAATGCTGATGTTGCTGCATGCTTATATGAGAACTAAATTTGCAGTGTCAGAAATTACTTAAAACACAATGTGATCACAGGAAATGGATAATAAAAGTGGGCAAAACTTGTACAGAGACAAGAAATTTGTTTCTACAATCAAATAGTTTAAAGGTAGACTCAGACTGACATGACCTTTTAATAGTTTGCTGTGAATATTTTTTCTCCTGCTTTTTAAATTTTTATTTTTGCTTTGTGGGAAAATTTGACATTATTTAATAATTTGATGGCTACTGTTCCTCTGATTATTTTCCAAGGTATTGTCATTACCCATATTTCTTTTGAAAGGGCTTTTCATAGTTCTTTTTTGTTGATGTGATAATATACCCTGACAAAAGTAACTAATGGAAAAAGGGTTTGCCCTGAATACTACTGAACCACGAAGAGGTCTTATGCATTCTATCTGCAATAAATCTCACAGGTAGAATCTGTGAAGGTTTCCAGCCTCACATTGTGTGCTCTCTCCCATGGCATTGACACTTGCTCAAGTTCCAGTTACTGCTGTATTAATAGCCCATCATCTTAGTGCAGCATCTTTCAGTTACCATGTATTCTTCTAGGTAGGATATGCTCTGGGTCATTTATTAAGTATAGAAAGCTACAGCTTAAAAAACTTAAGTGATATATGTAATTTGCCTTACTTGACCTTCTATATTGGAATAAAATTTATTTATAATTAAAAGATTATAAAGTCATAAGAAATAATACTGTTATCTATTTACTTAAAATTATATATACTATATACCATATACTCTATACTATATACTTTATATAATCTACTATATATTATATGATATAAGACATTTGAAATATGAATTATAACATACTATTAATATATATTATTTATAGTATTATTAAATACACAATTAATAATTGTTATATTAATGATTTGTATATTAATTAATATTTTATATTATTCTTATTTTTAAATTATATATTATATTATGCTATAATTAATATTATATAAATAAATAGTATATTCATATATGTGTATATATAAATATCTGTCTATATATATAAATTTTTTTAACTACACTTTTTTTACTTGGGCTCGAAATGCTACCTCAAGTATCACAGATGTCTAACAAATTCCCAACAATAGTCATATGACGCTCCCTTATAATTTGTTGATCAGAGGCATCCAAGAAATTTCCAAAGCATTATTGTCTATTGCTTTTGTCCTTGGTTGACTAAGAAGTTGAAGGTAAGTCCTTATTGCTGAAAACACAATGCACTTTGGACATAGGACCCTGTAATATCTGTGCAGGATGTGAGCAGAAAGTCCCTTTCCTGAGAACTAACTTTCATGCTTCCTGAAGGTGCTATGAAAACTTGTAGAGGAAAGGAGTACCAATAGTCCAATGCAGATATGATATTATAATGCAATAACCTCAAGGGTTCAATAGTGGTACTCATATTTTAACAGTAACCAACAGCTTTTTAATTAGCCATAATGACTGCTCAACAATGGAGAAAACAGACTTGGTACTGAAAACAGAATCAACCACTTGGGCCTAGTGTGGACATGGGTTTTAGGTAAGTGCAATTCTCACTCCTCAACAAAGATATTTGTCTTCAAAACAACAAAAAAAAAAATCAACAAAAGTGCCGCACTGATCAAAATGCAGGAAACAGGTAGTTGTGTATTACCCAGCCCTAAAGAATCAATCTACAACCCAACTAGAGCACCTAAGGCTTTAGAAAGATCATAGAAGATGGGGCAGAGCTATTGTAAAAGCTAGAAAACAGAATGTATGCTGTGAAATTGTGTCTCCTAGAGATGTCCAAGAAGCTACACCCACAGAGTTTCAACAACATGGCGGCCTAAGTAAGATTTAGACAAAGATGACACCAAAGGCATGATAACATGGAAGGGGGAAATCTCACTGGTTCTCAATCCTAAACAAAGATTTAGGTAACTAAAGATTACGGGTAACTAAAGAAACAGGAGAAAGAAGACTTCCCCAGAGAAGAGTCCCCTAAATTGACTATCCAATAGAAAGTGGTCAGCCTTGAAACCCTTTATATACAAGTAATACTAAAAGTAATGAAACAATTGTGTACTATTCCTTCCATCTTAAATAGTTTCTTGGCTAGGAGTGTGACCTCTGCCAAGTTCCCCCTCTTCCATGCTGAAATTTTGTGTGGCTGAGACTTGGTTCAGGTGTTATGCATACTACCAGTTTCTATAAGTTCATCTGCCCTAATGTTCACCTTCTTTGCTATTCCTTAGAAATAATATTTCCTTGAAGTTATATCCTACCTTACATTCTTAAAACTTTTCTGCCCCCTCTTCTGAATAAATCCCTGAATCTTGAGAAGAAAAATGTGATAAAATAACCCATATAGGACTGAGGGCTATAAGATCTCTCTCTTTGTACCATGTCTGGTTTTGTGTCTATGTTAATTGCCATCTGCCTCAAGAAATTCCTTTTATTAGGATTGAGGGATACACTGATGGGCATGGTAATGTGTTATTAGGAGTCATTTTATTGCTGTATTCATTCTGGACATTATTAGTTGGTGTTTCCCTATTACCATGACCTTTCTGGTTTCAGGTTCTTGGTCTTGTTAACAATATCAGGTATGAGTTACATCTCTAGAATGGGCCTTAAATTCAATCAAAAAGTGGTTGGGTGTTCCTCTAACATTTCTCCTGCTTATTGCATCAGATCTTATATTTTGAAGGCAGGCCAGTACCATAGCTAGTAGTATTCATATCTGGGCATAGTTGATTATTACTTTTCTCCTCTGTAGAATGTAGAGCACCTTCCCACACTATAAATGTTGGGCACCTCGCCATCCATAACAACAGTACTACCTTCCCTTGAGGTTTCAATTTCTATATTACTCCTACATAACAGATCTAAATGAAATGATGTTGAACAATAATTATTCAATTATTAATAATGCTTTCTGGCTCCTCTGGTTATTCTAATACAAGTTGAGAATTGCAGCTACCTAAAGACTCAATTAGGTAACAGTATCTCCTGTGGGTTTTATACTCTGCAGGTATCTTGACTGTGAACATGTTTCCCCAAACTTGTGGTCAAGGTATCTTAGTTCTCTTTTGTACACTGTGCTCAAATCACTTTGGCATCTCTGAGTTTGGCATTACATGAAACAGAAAGTAAAACCACCCCATTGACTTCAGGCCTGAAATAAAACCAAAATCATTACTTTGATACATTTGCGAGTAAGGTCAATCTCAAGGTTGGTTCACATTCAAGAGGATGAACAATTTATCTTTCCGATTTGCATGATACACAGCAATGCAAACAAATTAAAAGGCAAATAATTGAAATGAATCAAATTGCTATTCAAAGAATGAAAGCTCTGTGGTGAAAATTATTTGCTTTACTTCCAGGACATTTTATCTCTTATTTTAGAGTCTTTGGAAAACCAACTCAAGGGAAAGATTCACAAGGCAAAGTTTTAATAGGAGTAAAATTGGGTTAAAGAAACAAAGCCAAGCAATCAAGCAAAAGCAAACAAGATTCTTGGGGAAGTAAGAGAAAGAGCATGTGAGCACAGAGATATTTGAAACAAGCCTCCAGAAATCCAGCCAGAAACCCAGAGCTTAGCTGCCTTCAACCCTCAGCATGTTTCCAAAAACTGAAGCCAAGGAGTCTTTGTGTCCAATTCAACTAGCAAAGGGAATGAGTTATGTGTGAGTAAGAATTGAAAGATTGGATAAACCAACTACTTGGCTACAATAAATTTTTAGAGGGTGACTCTAGAGTGAGCATTCATGAGGAAACATTCCTGAAATCTGTGGTATTCAATTTCTCAGACCTGAAGGGGAAACTGTGGTTTATTACATATCCACTACCATGGTTCCCTTGCTGATCCTCAGCCTTAGAATCCACTGGACATGGACGAGGTGAGACTGATAGTAGAAACAATACCGTAACATAAAGTACAACATTTTGTGTTACTATTTAAGTACTGTTCACTGAACAGTAATGATAATTCTAGTTAAGTATAATATCAAAGATATAAAATGAAAAGGAAGAGATCTCTGAAGAAATGTCAGTCATACATCTGAGTGTAAATTACTCTCTGAATACCAACAGTGGTATCAACTTCATTACCATCAAAGGTCATAAATATCGTATAAGAGAATTAATGGAGTTCTATGCTACTGGGTTTATTATATATTTTTCTAAGAAAACATGAACAAATATCACCTCACCTCAAATAGAGTAGTAACAACAAAGAAATTATCACAACTGTAGCTGTGTCAAACAACTGTAGTTATTTACAGAAGCACAGGTGAAGACACACTTATAGGCATATGGACATCGACTCCACTTAAATAAAACATCTGTGTTTCTCCAGCAGCTGTTAACTGTCTAAATCCTGGAAGAGGTCTCACAAATCAAGAGCCCCTCTCTGTTTTATGATGGAAAGGTAATGGGCCCAATTTTGGGCAGGTGTTCTATGGAAAATCAAGCTGATGGCTGGTAAAAAAAAAATCTGCTAGTTTATTCTTCTGTCTGATAAAGATCCCTCATGGTAGTGACAAAGGCCTTTGGAAATTTTAACATTAGCCACTATTTTTCAGGAATGAAAGTTTGTCATAGACAATATCAAACCCTTTGTACTGCTCAGCACCTCCCCTTGTTCATTTGTTTGTTCTTTTTCTTCCTTCCTTCCTTCCTTCCTTCCTTCCTTCCTCACTCCCTTCTTCCCTCCTTTCTTTCTTTTCTTCTTTCTTTCTTCCTTTTTTTCTTCATATTCTTGTCTGCAGAAAAGAAAACAGGCAGGTAATAAACACAAAAGAGTGGTGCAAATTTTAACTGATAGGCATGTTTGTTATCTTGGTTGAGCACATTAATTATAGTTTTTTTCTCTCTGTGTGTTATGCACCATAGGAGTATAAAAGCTTTTTTCTGTTTATAGAAAGAAAAACAACATTTATTTTTCTAAAACATGGAAAAAATAAAGGCAGTTATACTATATATTGCTGTTTTGATTGCAGCTCTCTACTTTTTATCACAATAAAGTTCAAAGAACACAGACTATATGACCACTTTGAAGGCATTGTATTGCTTTACTTCCTCAAGACCTCACTCTTAACAGTCTGAAGAACATGTGTATTGGAAGAATTGCAAAGCTGCGTTTGTTTTAGGAATTAGTAGATAAATACTCTAAACCCAGGATTCTGATACATTGTAAAATCATGGGTTTCTGATGGTCACAAACATACATTAAGACATTTGTTTCAAAGTCAAGGATCATTATTTATCTATCAAAATTCCTATAACATACACTTGTGATGATTCTCCCTGGGTTCTAAGAAGAAGGATAGCACCAAATAAGGCTGAGAACATTTTCTTCTTCTTCGGTACAGTTATAATAACAAATGTTAAGTTCTGCTTACCAGCTGTCTTAGCTTGTTTTCTACTGCTGTGATAACAACCATGATCAAATGTAACTTGGGAAGGAAAGTGTTTATTTGACTTGCACTTCTACATCACAGTCCGTCATTGAGATAAGACAGGGCAGAAACTTAAGCAGGAATCTGGAGGTAGAAACTAAAGCAGAGGCCATGGAAGAATGCTACTCACTGGCTTGCTCTCTGTAGTGTGCTCAAACTGCTTTCTTATGCACCTCAGCCTTACCTGACCAGGGTGCATCCACAGTAGGCTAGGTTCCCCTTTATTGGTCCTTAATACAGCACAGATTGCCTACAGGTCAGTCTTATGGAGGTATTATCTCAAATGAGGTCTTTCTTACTAGATAATTTTTGTTTGTGTCATCTTGACAAAAATCTAACTAGCTATCAATACATTTATGAATAAATGGGTACAGCAGATGTTATGAGAAGCTGCATGCGGATGGGGATAAAATTCCAGGATGCATATGATTCTAAGTAAGGGCTTACTGTGAAGTGATATTCTGTGTGTATAGCACACTTCAATTTCAGAAGTGATTTATTCACTCTCTTGCCTACCATAAGTCTAGAACTCCTTGCTCGATGGCCCACAGCTGCCACTCTTTCTGGCACTTACTCCAGCCTGAGAGGACATGCTCCTCATAAAATATATACTTTCTGCAGTAGCATTTTTTTTAATCTGAACAGTCCAATGGGGCTACAATGGCCCTACAACCTTATGTCCCTTTGAAGCTTCAGGGGGAGATTTTTGCTTCAGAGCTCCCCAAAGGTTTGGCTACCATCTCTGTGATAAATGAGTCTTTCCACATAGGCATTGTTCCTAATTGAAATGGCCAATAAACCTCTTCCATTCAGATCTTTATCAGCGTCTAATGAATTTTGACTGACATCATTTGACTTTCTTTGTAAGTTATTTGAATGAAGCTGTATCACAGAAGTGGGAAAATACAGACCTGAATACAAGAAGACATCTTCATAAGGACTTCTTTGCTCCTTTTTCAAATGTTTTCTTAATTTTTTCTTAAATCACTCTTTTAAAAACATTAATTTTATTTATATGTGTACACTGTCGCTGACTCTCCAGAAAAGGTCATTGGATCCCATTACAGATGGTTATAAACCACCATGTGGTTGCTGGGAATTGAACTCAGAACCTCTGGAAGAGCAGGAAGTGCTCCTAACCACTGAGCCATCTCTCTTTAAATGTTTTCTTTAAGGCATATGCTCAGAATGTACCTGTGAATGTGTGTGTGTGCATGTCTATGTATTTCTTTATATTATACTATGTACGCATATGTACATTAATAAAACACATATTTATTAGTATGGGAACAGTTTTCCTTATTTCTATTTTTCTACATTCTAGGGAGAAGCATAAGATTTTCTCTTAAAAAGTATAAGTTTTCTGAATATGTAAAGTACAGAGCAGAGATCATATAGACCAACAGGTCAGCGATGCAAATGTGTATGCTTATCTAAGACTAAAAAAATCACTTATGTGCATGTGTACATGTGTCTCTGTGTGTGTTTATGAATGTGAGTGCAGTGCTGTTGAGGCCAGAAGAAGGTGGTAGGTTCCTGGAGCTGGAGTTTACTGGTGGTTGTTAGCATATGATGAGTGTGCTACAAACCAAACTCAGGTCTTATAGAATAGCAGAAAGAGCTTATAACTACTTAACAATCTTTCAGCTCGCAACCAGGACACAGCTGGAAAGGTGCAGGTACACAGACTCCATCTGGGGCTAGAGCAGGGAGATCGGCTAAGCTCTCGCCCCCAGGCGGGCCCGTGCACCAAGGCAGCCAGAACCACCCAGCTCCCCAGGACCCCGGACCAGCGATAGCTGCAGGCCTCCATATTGCAACCAGGACACAGCTGGAAAGGTGCAGGTACACAGACTCCATCTGGGGCTAGAGCAGGGAGATCTGCTAAGCTCTCGCCCCCAGGTGGGCCCAGTGGTGGGCGCCTAGGCTCTTGCACACATCCCTGCGAGCTTAGGCCATGCACCGAGGCAGAATTCAATGAAAATGAAGGTACAACCTACCCAAATCTATGGGACACAAGGACAGCAGTGCTAAGAGGAAAACTCATAGCTCTAAGTGCATCCAAAAAGAAACTGGAGAGAGCATACACTAGCAGCTTAACGGCATACCTTAAAGTCCTGGAAGAAAAACAAGTTAATTCACCCAGGAGGAATAGAAGACAAGAAATCATCAAACTCAGGGCTGAAATCAATCAAATAGAAACAAAGCAAACCATACAAAGAATCAACAAGACCAGGAGCTGGTTCTTTGAGAAAATCAACAAGATAGATAAACCCCTAGCCAGAATAACCAAAGGACACAGAGACAGTATCCAAATTAACAAAATTAGAAATGAAAAGGGAGACATAACAACAGAAACTGAGGAAATTCAAAAGATCATCAGATCCTACTACAAAGGTCTATACTCAAAACAACTGGAGAATCTAGAGGAAATGAACAATTTCCTAGACAGATACCAAATACCAAAATTAAATCAGCATCAAATAGATCAGCTAAATAGTCCCATAACCCCTAAAGAAATAGAAGGGGTTATAGAAAGCCTCCCAACCAAGAAAAGTACAGGACCAGATGGTTTTAGTTCAGAATTCTACCAGACCTTCAAAGAAGACTTAACACCAATACTTTTCAAACTATTCCACAAATAGAGACAGAAGGGATACTGCCCAACTCATTCTTTGAAGCCACAATCACGCTAATACCTAAACCACAAAAAGATCCAACAAAGAAAGAGAACTACAGGCCAATTTCTCTTATGAATATCGATGCAAAAATACTAAATAAAATTCTTGCCAACCGAATCCAAGAGCACATCAAAACGATCGTTCACCATGATCAAGTAGGCTTCATCCCAGGGATGCAGGGATGGTTCAATATACGGAAATCCATCAATGTAATCCACTACATAAACAAACTAAAAGAAAAAAACCACATGGTCATCTCATTAGATGCTGAAAAAGCATTCGACAAAATTCAGCATCCTTTCATGCTAAAAGTCTTGGAAAGAGCAGGAATTCAAGGCCCATACCTAAACATAGTAAAAGCAATCTACAGCAAACCAGTAGCCAACATCAAAATGAATGGAGAGAAACTTGAAGCAATCCCACTAAAATCAGGGAGTAGACAAGGCTGCCCTCTCTCTCCATATCTTTTCAGTATAGTACTTGAAGTTCTAGCGAGAGCAATTAGACAACATAAAGAAGTCAAAGGGATACAAATTGGAAAGGAAGAAGTCAAACTATCATTATTTGCAGATGATATGATAGTTTACTTAAGTGACCCAAAAAACTCCACCAGAGAAATTCTACAGCTGATAAACAACTTCAGCAAAGTGGCTGGTTATAAAATTAACAAGCAAATCAGTAGCCTTCTTGTACTCAAAGGACAAGCAGGCTGAGAAAGAAGTTAGGGAAATAACACCCTTCACAATAGCCACAAACAACATAAAGTACCTAGGCGTAACTCTAACCAAACAAGCGAAAGATCTGTATGACAGGAACTTCAAGTCCTTGAAGAAAGAAATCAAAGAAGACCTCAGAAGATGGAAAAATATTTCTTGCTCCTGGATTGGCAGGATCAATTTAGTAAAAATGGCCATCTTGCCAAAAACAATATATAGATTCAATGTGATCCCCATCAAAATCCCAGCTCAATTCTTTATAGATCTAGAAAGAGCAATTCTCAAATTCATCTGGAGCAACAAAAAACCCAGGATAGCTAAAACTATTCTCAACAATAAAAGGACTTCTGGGGGAATCAATATCCCTGACCTTAAGCAGTACTAAAGAGCAATTGTGTTAAAAACTGCATGGTATTGGTACAGCAACAGGCAAGTGAATCAATGGAATTGGATTGAAGACCTAGAAATTAACCCACAGACTTATGGTCACTTGATCTTTGATAAAGGAGCCACAACCATCCAGTGGAAAAAAGATAGTCTTTTCATGCCGGGTGTGGTGGCGCACGCCTGTAATCCCTGCACTTGGGAGGCAGAGGCAGGCGAATCTCTGAGTTCGAGGCCAGCCTGGTCTACAGAGTGAGTTCCAGGATAGCCAGGGCTACACAGAGAAACCCTGTCTCGAAAAACAAAAAAACAAAACAAAACAAAACAAAAAAAGATAGTCTTTTCAACAAATGGTGCAGGTTCAACTGGAGGTCAACATGCAGAAGAATGCGAATTGACCCACTCTTATCTCCTTGCACTAAGATCAACTCCAAGTGGATCAAGGACCTCCACATAAAACCAGATACACTGAAACTATTAGGAAAGAAACTTGGGAAGACCCTTGAGGACATAGGCACAGGGGGAAAGTTCCTGAACAGAACACAAATAGCTTATGCACTAAGATCAAGAATTGACAAATGGGACCTCATAAAATTACAAAGTTTCTGAAAGGCAAAGGACACTGTCAGAAGGACAAAACGGCAACCAACAAAGTGGGAAAAGATCTTCACCAACCCCACATCCGACAGAGGGCTAATATCCAATATATACAAAGAACTCAAGAAATTAGACCCCCAAAGAACCAAATAACCCTATCAAAAAATGGGGTACAGAGCTAAACAAAGAATTTTCACCAGAAGAAATTCGGATGGCCGAGAAACACCTTAAGAGATGTTCAACATCATTAGTCATCAGAGAAATGCAAATCAAAACAACCCTGAGATTCCACCTCACACCAGTCAGAATGGCTAAGATTAAAAACTCAAGAGACAACAAATGCTGGCGAGGATGTGGAGAAAGAGGAACACTCCTCCACTGTTGGTGGGATTGCAAAATGGTAAAAGCACTCTGGAAATCAGTGTGGTGGTTCCCCAGAAAATTGGGCATGTCCCTTCCAGAGGACCCTGGCATACCACTCCTGGGCATATACCCAGAGGATTCGCCTGCATACAATAAAGACACATGCTCCACTATGTTTATAGCAGCCTTGTTTATAATAGCCAGAAATTGGAAGGAGCCCAAATATCCCTCAAAGGAGGAATGGATACAGAAAATGTGGTATATTTATACAATGGAATACTACTCAGCAATTAAAAATAATGAATTCATGCAATTTGTAGGTAAATGGTTAGACCTGGAAAATATCATCCTGAGTGAGCTAACCCAATCACAAAAGAATACACATGAAATGCAATCACTGATAAGTGGCTATTAATGAGCCCAGAATCCCTAAATACTCAAGGCACAATTAGCAAGTCAAATGATTCCCAAGAAGAAAGGAGAGGACCCTGGGCCTGGAAAGATTGGATCCAGTTTTGTAGAGAAACTGTGGGGGAAGGGGAATGATTGGGGAATAGTTGGGGGGAGAGGACCTATGGGACATAGGGAGGGGGAACTGGGAAAGGGGAAAGCATTTGGAATGTAAACATTGAATATAGAAAATAAAAATTAAAAAAAAAACAATCGGAGCACCGAGGCTGCTTCTGCAACCAGCTCGCGGGCCTCCATATTGCAACCAGGACACAGCTGGAAAGGCCCAGGCTCTGTGGGACATCCCCGCCCTCTGGTGAGCACCTAGGCTGCGTTCTGCAACCAGCTCACCGTCCCCTAGACCAGCGGTGTAGCCGGCCCCTAGACCAGCGGTGTAGCGGCGGGCCTCCATATTGCAACCAGGACACAGCTGGAAAGGCCCAGGCTCTGTGGGACATCCCCGCCCTCTGGTGAGCACCTAAGCTGCGTTCTGCAACCAGCTCGCCGGCCCCTAGACCAGCGGTGTAGCGGCGGGCCTCCATATTGCAACCAGGACACAGCTGGAAAGGCCCAGGTAAACACCCCTTCCAGGGCTACACTCACGGGGGTATCTGCTAGGGTCTCGGAGCCAAGCAGGCGGAGTCCCGCCTAGGCTCTGTGGGACATCCCCGAGCCCTCTGGTGAGCACCAAGGCTGCTTCTACAACCAGCTCCCCGGCCCCTGGACCAGCGGTGTAGTGGCGGGCCTCCATATTGCAACCAGGACACAGCTGGAAAGGCCCAGGCTCTGTGGGACATCCCCGCCCTCTGGTGAGCACCTAGGCTGCGTTCTGCAACCAGCGCACCGGCCCCTAGACCAGCGGTGTAGCGGCGGGCCTCCATATCACAACCAGGACACAGCTGGAAAGGCCCAGGCTCTGTGGGACATCCCCGCCCTCTGGTGAGCACCTAAGCTGCGTTCTGCAACCAGCTTGCCGGCCCCTAGACCAGCAGTGTAGCGGCGGGCCTCCATATTGCAACCAGGACACAGCTGGAAAGGCCCAGGTAAACACCCCTTCCAGGGCTACCCTCACGGGGGATCTGCTAGGCTCTCTGAGTTCCTTGCAACCAGGACACAGCTGGAGAAGCCCAGGTAGACAGACTCCAACAGGGGCTACAATCGCATGGGTGGCAGCCAGCTTATGATCCCTTAAAGCAGCAGTCACACATATTCACCAATAGAGAAACAACAGGTGAGCCCAGCCTCACAGGAGATTCAAACACCAGCCACTGACAACAAGGCCAACTAAAACCAGAAATAACCAGATGGCAAAAGGAAAACGAAGGAACGTTACTAACAAAAATCAAGGCAACATGACAGCATCTGAACCCAGTTCTCCAAGAACAGGAATCCCTGGATACCCTAAAACACCAGAAAAACAAGACTTGGATATAAAATCACTGGTCAGGATGCTGGTAGCTGAACACATAGAAAAATCTCGTAAAGAAATAGAGGAGAAAATGGATCAAAAGTTAGAAGCCTTTACGAGGCAAATACAAAAATCACTTCAAGAAATGCAGGAGAAGATGGATCAAAGAGAAGAAGACAATAAGGAAGAAAGACAAAAGTCACTTAAAGAAATACAGAAGAACGTGGGCCAACAAGTAGAAGCTATGAAAGAGGAAGCACAAAAATCTATTAAAGAAATACATGAAAACACAATCAAGCAAGCGAAAGATCTGAACACATCCATCCAGATACTAAAAACAGAAGTAGAAACAACTAAGAAATCACAGAGGGAGACAACATTGGAGATAGAAAACCTGGGGAAGAAATCAGGGGCCATAGACGCAAGTATCAACAATAGAATACAAGAGATAGAAGACAGAATCTCAGAAGCCGAAGATACCATAGGAACCATTGATTCAACAGTCAAAGAAAATACTAAATGCAAAAAGGTGGTAACCCAAAACATCCAGGAAATCCAAGACACTATGAGAAGACCAAACCTAAGGATTATAGGTATAGACGAGAGTGAAGATTTACAAGTTAAAGGGCCAGCTAATATCTTCTATAAAATTATGGAAGAAAACTTCCCCAACCTAAGGAGAGAGATGCCCATGAATATACAAGAAGCCTATAGAACCCCAAACAGACTGGACCAGAACAGAAACACATCCCGTCACATAATAATCAAAACTCCAAATGTAATAAACAAAGAAAGAATACTAAAGGCAGCAAGAGAAAAAGGCCAAGTAACATATAAAGGAAAACCTATCAGAATAACACCAGACTTCTCACCTGAGACCATGAAAGCTAGAAGATCCTGGGCAGATATCATGCAAACTCTAAGAGAACACAAACTTCAGCCAAAACTACTTTACCCAGCAAAACTCTCAATTGCCATTGATGGAGACATCAAGGTATTCCATGACAAAACCAAATTTGCAAGATATCTCTCCACAAATCCAGCCCTACAAAGGATAATAGGGGGAAAACACCAAGACAAGGACTGAAACTACACCCGGGAAGAAGCAAGATAGAAACCTCCTCTCATCAAACCCAAAAGAAGATAACCTCTCGAATATAAAAAATAAATAAGATAAATAAATATAATTTCAAAAATGTCTGGAGGTAATAATTACTATTCCTTAATATCTCTTAACGTCAATGGACTCAATTCCCCAATAAAAAGACATAGATTAACAGACTGGATATGGAAACAGGACCCTACATTTTGCTGCATACAGGAAACACATCTCAGTGTTAAAGACAAACACTACCTTAGAGTAAAAGCATGGAGGACAATTTTACAAGCAAATGGTCTCAGGAAACAAGCTGGAGTAGCCATTCTAATATCAGATAAAATTGACTTTCAACCTAAAATCATCCAAAGAGACTCAGAAGGTCACTTCTTGCTGGCCAAAGGGAAAATCCACCAGGAAGAGCTCTCAATACTGAACATCTATGCTCCAAATGCAAGGGCACCCTCCTTCGTAAAAGAAACCTTACTAAAGCTTAAAGCACACATTACACCTAACACAATAATTGTGGGTGACTTCAACACCCCACTCTCCTCAATGGACCGATCAGGAAAGCAGAAACTAAACAGGGACACAGTGAAACTAATTGAAACTCTGGACTAATTGGATTTAACAGATATATATAGAACATTTCATCCTAAAGCTAAAGAATATACCTTTTTCTCAGCACCGCATGGTACCTTCTCCAAAATAGACCATATAATCGGTCACAAGACAGATGTCAACAAATACAAGAAGATCGAGCTAATCCCATGCCTCTTATCAGATCACCATGGAGTAAGAGTGGTCTTCAATAGCAACAAAAACAACAGAAAGCCCACATACACATGGAAACTGAACAATACTCTACTCAATGACACCTCGGTCAAGGAAGAAATAAAAAAAGAAATCAAAGACTTTTTATAATTCAATGAAAATGAAGGTACAACCTACCCAAATCTATGGGACACAATGAAAGCAGTGCTAAGAGGAAAACTCATAGCTCTAAGTGCATCCAAAAAGAAACTGGAGAGAGCATACACTAGCAGCTTAATGGCACACCTTAAAGCCCTGGAAGAAAAACAAGTTAATTCACCCAGGAGGAGTAGAAGACAAGAAATCATCAAACTCAGGGCTGAAATCAATCAAATAGAAACAAAGAGAACCATACAAAGAATCAACAAGACCAGGAGCTGGTTCTTTGAGAAAATCAACAAGATAGATAAGCCCTTAGCCAGACTAACCAAAGGACACAGAGACAGTATACAAATTAACAAAATTAGAAATGAAAAGGGAGACATAACAACAGAAACTGAGGAAATTCAAAAGATCATCAGATCCTAATGAAAGACCCCCGAAGGGAGACCCTCACTCAAGTCTCGGGAGTAGCACGCACCCAGTAAGGCACTGAGACCAAATTCGTTGTGATCACACGAAGTTTATTGAAGATGGGATTAAACGAGATCTCAGGCCAGCATGCTGGGGTCGAAACTCATACACCACGCAGGGGTAGAGGAGTTCGACCCCCACCTGAACTTGTGACAAGCTTATAAAGGCAAAAACCATAAAAGAGGGGGGACGACTGGGGAGGAAATAGGGGAAGTCTAAAAGTCACACATTTACTATTTACTATGTGTTACATTAAGTGACATTCCTGGGGCTTTGGGACATTCCATAGGGGCTGTTGGGACCCCTGTGGTTATTCCGGGAGCTGTTTCCCTCAAGAGAGTTGTTTTTCTCTCAAGAGTCCCAGGAGGAGGTGGTGGGTGTTTTTCTCTAGAGTTCCGGAACCGCCGCCTGCAGGGGGCGGAGGCCCAAGATGACAAAAGGTGACAAGCCCGTGTCTTTACAGATAGCTATTACTTAATTAATTTTTTTTTAATTCTTCATTCCCTACTTCTCCTTGTAAATGGCTCTAATCTTAGAGCGACCCCTCAGCTTCCTGTAGTACCTGGTACTGCTGTCTTAAGACCATTACCTGGACAGCACTTATCCTTTCTTTTACAAATGTCACCAGCCTATTGAGAATACATGGCCCGAAGGTTAGGATTAGTAGCAAAATGATTAAAGGCCCGGCCAAGGTGGAGACCAGAGTAGAGAACCAAGGTGACCGATTAAACCAATTCTCATACCATCCTTGGTATGCTTCTCTTTCTTTTTTTCTGTTCTCTAGCCTTTCTCTAAGCTTTGCCATGGAATCTCTGATGACACCAGAATGATCTACATAAAAGCAACATTCTTCCCTTAAGGCTGCGCAGAGCCCTCCCTCCTTAAGAAAAAGCAGGTCTAATCCCCTTCTATTCTGCAGCACTACTTCTGACAATGAAGTTAATGACTCTTCTAGTTTAGTTATGGACTGTTCCAACGCTCCCAAGTCTGCATCCATAGCTGCTCTGAGCTCATTATAGTAGTGGGGTTGCTGGATAAGGGCAGTTGCTCCAGTTCCAATCCCTGCTGCTACCCCTAGTCCTAACAAGACAGCCAAGGTCAGGGTTACAGGTTCCCTCCTGTAACGAGTACGGTGATCAAATTCATCTATAAATGAGTTCTCATCATGATAGATGACCCTAGGTACCAGCTGAACCAAAATACAAAAGTCCCTAGTACTGTTAAAAAGCGAAGTATGCAGGCAGGGGGTCAGGCCGGTGCCACAGGCCCACCAAGTGTCTGGGGGGGGTACTAGATATTGATTTGGGCCCTCTGTCAGGGTGTCAATAGTTTCGTTACAGAGGGGCTGGTGTCTGGCAGGCACTTTGCCTATGCATAGTCCAGTGCCTGATACTGCTGAGAGGGTCAACTTTCGTTGGTTCCCCCAGGGGCAATGTGAATGGTCAGAAGTAACATTATAGCTCCTCAGCTGGGCTATTCCCTCATAATAAGGGGGATTAGAAGCAAAGCACAGCCAGCAAGATTGGGTAGCAGTGGGGTTTGTGCGGTTTAAAACGACGAACGCACTATCGAGCAGATTGAACAGGCGATCCTCGGTTCTCATAGGGAGGTGGGAGGATGTGGTCAAGAGAGGGAATGAATTAGGGCCAGAAGAGGAACCTTCCTTCGGTGATGGGGTGAGACTAGGAAGACTCCCCGGCCTGGGTAGGGGGTCATCAAGCACCGGGTTGGGGCCTACAGGTCGTGTAGGTGGACTCTCTATCTTTATTCTGATAGCGAAGACGAACCCAGGGTCTCCTGTTCCAGTATAGACTCTCCACCCCCAGCGGTTGCCTTTTACCCATTGGCGATCTTGTTTTCCCTGTGCTGTGAAACTAATATTCAGAGGGTTGCAATAGCTGCCTTTGCATGGCCCCTGAGGGCCACCCGAGGCCCCGGATGCACATCCAGTCCTATAAGACGGATATTTAGATGGATCTCTTTCTCCTTCTCCTGACTCTCCTGGCTTACGACCTTTTTTTACTAATATCAGATCCCAGGAGGAGGAAGGATTCCAGTAAGCTTCTCCTGTGGTCTCACATCCCCATTTACCACAGAAATAATCAGATGCCCCCCCACATCGTCTCTTCATCTCTCTGCTATGTCCCTGCCCAGGGCAGACGTAGAAATCTGCCGCCTGGAGGTTGGCTCGAAAAAACTGTCCAGAACATCCCAATGTGCTCCCTATACCATGAGGGACACATTGTTCCTCCGGGGGTGGTTTATCTAAATTGTCATAATTAGAAAGATCCCAAGCCGGGGAACCGGCAGCTAACTTACAGACATCAGGTGCAAGATCAGGCCACCAAGTCCACGGGGGGTGCACTGCAGTTTTTGACCACACGATGTTACCTTCTTCATTAAGCACTTCCCATGTCAGTTTTTGGGGGGCATGAGGGTTATTCTCCAAGATTGGGGCGACGGCGAAGGCGCAGCTTAAGAGGATTGTCAGTAGCGGCCACTGTCCATTTATCTTCATGGTTGTCTTCATTTTGATTGGGTGCCTTCTTTACGTGGGAGGCGTGGATCCAGGCGGCGATCCCGTCTACCTTGACTGCCGTGGGGGTAGTTAGCAGCACCAAATAGGGTCCTTTCCACCGAGGCTCAAGCGTGCCAGCACGATGTCGTCTGACCAAGACTGAGTCTCCGACCTGGAACCCGTGGGGCACTGCGGTAGTCCCTGGAGCGTAGGCTTCCTTGATCTGGTTCCAGATCTGCATCTTAACGACCTCTAAGGCCTTTAAGTGGGTGAACAGAGCAAAGGAAGAGTCAGTGCAAGGATCCAATATCCCGCCTGACTCAGTCAAGGGGGGCGGTCCCCCATGTAGGATTTCATAAGGGGTAAGGCCAAAACGTCCAGGTGTGTTTCGGACCCTAAGGAGCGCAAAGGGGAGGAGGGTCACCCAGTCTTTCCCGCCGGTCTCAATAGCTAATTTAGTAAGGGTCTCTTTTAGAGTTCTATTCACTCTTTCTACCTGTCCTGAGCTCTGGGGTCTGTAAGCACAATGTAATTTCCAATTAGTCCCCAGTTGGATGGCCAATTCCTGACTTACCTGGGCAACAAAAGCCGGTCCGTTGTCCGAACCGATTACCTTGGGGATCCCGAACCGGGGTAGAATTTCTTCCAGTATCTTCTTGGTTACCACTTGAGCAGTTTCAGACTTGGTGGGAAAGGCTTCCACCCATCCTGAGAAAGTATCTATAAAAACTAGAAGGTACTTATTACCATATTTTCCTGGCTTAATTTCAGTGAAGTCTACCTCCCAATAAACTCCCGGCCGGTCTCCCCTCATCCTCTTTCCAAGTTCTCTGAACGGTCGGGCAGCATTGGTCAAGGTGCAAGCTTGACACGACCCTACTACCTGTTTCACCACTGTATTTAATTTCAGAACATAATATTTAGAACCTTTGATTAATTGCTTAAGTTTCTCATCTCCAAGATGGGTAAGTTGATGTATTCGTTTTACATAGTCTCGTCCTTCTTTGGAGGGCAGAATGATTCGCCCATCTTTAGTTTTTGCCAATCCACCGAAGCTGAACATTTGGGCTTTTCCTGTACAAGCCATATCTTCGATCAAGCCGTAATCTTCATGAGGATAGTTAAAGCTGGGCTCCATGGCTCGTGGAGGCTCTGGCGGGGTTCCAGTTTCCTCCGCCAGCACTGTGGCTCCTTGGGCGGCTTGCTTGGCTGTTAGATCAGCCATCCGGTTTCCTTTTGTGACTGGGTCTGTCCCCTTCTGGTGTCCCAGGCAGTGGACTATGGCTAATTTCTTTGGAAGGTGTATGGCTTCTAGGAGAGCCAGGATTTCTTCTTTGTTCTTAATGTCTTTCCCTGCTGAGGTGAGCAGGCCCCTCTGTCTGTAGATGGCCCCATGAATGTGGGCTGTGGCGAAAGCATAACGGCTGTCGGTGTAAATGTTGATAGCCTTACCTTCTGCCAGGCGCAGAGCTTGAGTCAGTGCCAGGAGTTCAGCCCTTTGAGCGGAGGTTCCTTCGGGGAGGCTGCCAGCCCAAATTACCTGCTTTCCGTCCACCACCGCTGCTCCCGCTCTTCGTTTACCTTCTACCATAAAACTGCTGCCGTCCATATACCAGTTAGGCACACCTGGCCACGGTTGGTCGGTCAGGTCTTTCCTGGTCCCGGTTTCTTCGGCCAGGATGTCAGTGCACTGGTGCACCGGGGTAGAGTCATCTGCTTCTGGGAACAGGGTGGCCGGGTTGAGAATAGCAGGAGGAGCAAAGGTTATTCGATCATTTAACAACAAGCTCTGGTAATGTGTCATCCGGGCGTTTGTCATCCAGCGGTCGGGGGGCTGCCGCACAATACCTTCTAAAGCATGGGGAGCAATTACAGTCACATGTTGACCCAGAGTAAGCTTATCAGCGTCTTTGACAAGTTGTGCTACTGCAGCAATGGCTTTCAAGCAGGAGGGCCACCCGCTGGCGACGGGGTCCAGCTTTTTAGATAGGTAGGCTACCGGCCGTTTCCAAGGCCCCAGGGTCTGAGTCAGAACTCCACGGGCCACTCCAGCCCGCTCATCAACATATAAAGTAAAAGGCTTAGTTAGATCTGGCAGGGCCAAAGCAGGAGCTGTGAGCAGGGCAGTCTTTATATTATCAAAGGCTCTTTGGTGCTCCTCTGTCCAGGTAAATGGGACTTTTTCTTTTGTGAGCGGGTACAGAGGGGCTGCCAGCGTGGCGAACCCCGGTATCCAGAGTCTACAAAAGCCCGCAGTTCCCAAAAACTCACGTACTTGTCGCGGAGAGGTGGGGGTCGGGATCTGCATCACTGTCTTTTTTCGTGCTTCAGTGAGCCATCGTTTCCCATCTCGGAGAGTGTATCCTAGGTAGGTCACTTCTGAGCGGCATAATTGGGCCTTCTTGGCAGATACCCGATACCCCAACTTACCCAGTTCCTTCAGGAGCTTTTTAGTCCCATCGAGGCACAGTTCCTGGGTCGATGTTGCAATCAATAAATCATCAACGTACTGCAAGAGAGATATTTGGGGGTTCTGTGCTCTGAAGGGCGCAAGGTCACGGTGGAGCGCTTCATCAAAAAGAGTTGGTGAATTTTTGAATCCTTGTGGCAACCTAGTCCAGGTCAGTTGACCCGTATGTCCTCCTTCGGGATCTCGCCATTCAAAAGCGAACAGAGGCTGGCTACTTGGGTGCAACCTGAGACAGAAAAAGGCATCTTTCAAATCTAGAACAGTGTACCAGGATCGTTCAGGCGGTAAAGAACTCAGCAAGTTGTAAGGGTTAGGCACGGTTGGGTGAATGTCCTGCACCCGCTTATTAACTTCTCTTAAGTCCTGGACAGGCCGATAATCATTGGTTCCAGGCTTACGTACTGGCAGGAGGGGGGTATTCCAAGGGGACCGGCAGGGGATCAATATACCTTGCTGCAACAGTCTCTGGATATGCGGCCGGATGCCTTCTTTAGCCCCTTGAGTCAGGGGGTACTGTCTCACCGAGACGGGGGTGGCAGCCGCTTTCAGCTCGACCACGATGGGTGGTACTTGTTTAGCCAGTCCCATTCCAGTCTGCTCTGCCCAGACCTCTGGAAAAGCTGTCAGCCACTCTTTAGGGGGCAAAACCCCAGTCTTGGGCTCATGGAGGCGATATTCTTCTTCTAGACTTAGAACTAAGCATGTTATAGGGGCCTTTCCCCAGGTGACTTCTGGTCCCTCCGGGGTGAACTGGATCTGAGCCTTTAGTTTGGTCAACAAGTCCCTCCCCAGAAGGGGCGCAGGGCACTCAGGAATCACAAGAAAAGAGTGGGTTACTTGGTTTTTTCCTATATCTAAACTTCTTTCGGTTGTCCAAGGGTAGAGTTTACTTCCAGTGGCTCCCATAACCAGAGTTCTTTTTGATCCTAATCGTCCTAATGGTTTAGTCAAAACTGAGTGTTCAGCTCCTGTATCTACTAAGAAATTAACGGGATTCCCCTCCACGGAGAGAGTTACCCTAGGCTCGGGGAGGGGGGCCGAGCCCCGACTCCCCTAATCTTCCTCGAGGGCCAGTATCTTGGGGCCCTTTTGTTTCTTTCGAGGGCAATCTCTGGCCCAATGTCCTTTTTCTTTACAGTAAGCACATTGGTCTTTCTCCAGTTGTAGTCGCTGTCCTCCCGGGGGTCTTCTTGCCCTGTTGCCCAGGTATCCTGACTGTCCTTTCTCTGACCTTTCTCCACCTACTACTGCGGCCAAAATCTTAGTCAAATTCCTCTCTTGGCGGCGATCCCGCCGATTTTCCCTCTCTTCTGCCTCCTTTTTTTCTCTTTCTTGCTTCTCTTCCTCAGTCTCTCTCTTATGATACACCTTCTCAGCCTCTTTTACTAGATCCTGTAAAGTATAATCTTGGAGCCCCTCTAATCTTTGTAACTTTTTCTTGATATCAGAGGCCGACTGCCCTATAAAAGCCATGGCTACAGCTGCCTGTTGTCCCTCTGATGAGGGATCAAAGGGGGTATATCTCCTATAGGCCTCCATCAACCGTTCTAAAAAGACAGAGGGTGGCTCCATTGGTCCCTGTAAGACTTCCCTTACCTTTGCCAAATTCGTGGGTCGCCGCGAGGCACCCTTAAGACCCGCCACTAGAGCCCGGTGGTAGACCGTGAGACGCCCCCTACCTTCTACGGAGTTGTAGTCCCATTCAGGGCGGACCAAGGGGAAAGCTGCTTCTATAAGGTGAGGGAGATTAGTAGAGGTTCCGTCTGGTCCTGGAACATTTCTTCTGGCTTCAAGGAGAATTCTTTCCCTCTCCTCAGTTGTAAAGAGGACCTGCAAAAGTTGCTGACAATCGTCCCAAGTGGGCTGATGAGAAAACATCAGGGACTCGAGGAGCCCCGTTAGACCTGAGGGGTTCTCTGAAAAAGAAGGGAGGTTATTTTTCCAGTTGTACATATCGGCTGACGAAAATGGCCAATATTGCAATGGGACTAATTCCCCTGGGGCTGGGGCGGGTCCATAAGCCCGTAAAGGTAAGGCAATGGCTGAGTCAGGTCCTGCGCCAGATCCCTCTGGGCTGCGGCCCCGGCGGCTTCGAGTCCCGGCTGCTGGCCCCATCTCAGAGGTTGTCCGGGAGTCCGTTGGGGTCGGCACCTGGGAGGGGGCTGCATGAGGAGCGGGTTGAGGATATGGGGGAGGAGGGTCAAGGAGGGAGACATCATCAATTTCAGGATAGATCCGTGGCGGGGCTGATGGAGCGGGTGCTTGCAGATCTGCAGGAGGCACTGGCAGATCTGCAGGAGGCGCCGGCAGATCTGAAGGAGGCACTTTCGGTTTTGTGGCCACGGCCACCGTTGCCGTCTCCATTCCTGATGTCCAATGTTTCATCCAGGGTGGCGGGTTTTGGGCTAGATCTTGCCATACGATAATGTATGGAACCTGATCAGGGTATCCCCCGGTGGCCTGAAAAACAACTCGCTTGACAGCGAAAATGATAGGTAGGTTAAAAGTTCCTCCCGAAGGCCATCCTACATTGAAAGCGGGCCATTTGGAGGAACAAAAAGTTTGCCAAGGCCCTTTCTTGACCTCGACAGAAAGGTTATGAGCCCTGATCTTAACATCCTTCCAATGGTCCAGAGTCATTGTTAGTGGGGTCGTCGCGGCCTGTCCCATGTCTACCTCTGCTATACACACAACAAAAACAATCACAAAGACAGAAAGACAAGAAAACAAAACCAGTTGTCGGCTTCGAGTCGACCAGAAGTTCTGAAAGGAGTCAGATGGCCGAGGAATGGCCCTCTGACACAGATCGTCAAGGAGAAAATTTATCTCCCGACTTTCCCCGTGGAGGTCCACCAGGCGTCCCTGGTCCTCCTCCTGTCCTCCTGGGACGTCTCCCAGGGCGAAACAAACGGTGGACACCCGGACACGTCTATCCCCGTCCACTCCGCTTCTCCTCCTGGAGAGCGGCCTCTATAGAGCGTTTGTAAAACCGAAACTGCGATCGCACCAGATTTCTGGACAGGCCACAACACAGACACAGAGTCACACCAGAACAGAAATTCTTACCTCCAAGTGGGTCTAGTATCCCCTGGGTGGTCGCGCAAAATCCCGGACGAGCCCCCAAATGAAAGACCCCCGAAGGGAGACCCTCACTCAAGTCTCGGGAGTAGCACGCACCCAGTAAGGCACTGAGACCAAATTCGTTGTGATCACACGAAGTTTATTGAAGATGGGATTAAACGAGATCTCAGGCCAGCATGCTGGGGTCGAAACTCATACACCACGCAGGGGTAGAGGAGTTCGACCCCCACCTGAACTTGTGACAAGCTTATAAAGGCAAAAACCATAAAAGAGGGGGGACGACTGGGGAGGAAATAGGGGAAGTCTAAAAGTCACACATTTACTATTTACTATGTGTTACATTAAGTGACATTCCTGGGGCTTTGGGACATTCCATAGGGGCTGTTGGGACCCCTGTGGTTATTCCGGGAGCTGTTTCCCTCAAGAGAGTTGTTTTTCTCTCAAGAGTCCCAGGAGGAGGTGGTGGGTGTTTTTCTCTAGAGTTCCGGAACCACCGCCTGCAGGGGGCGGAGGCCCAAGATGACAAAAGGTGACAAGCCCGTGTCTTTACAGATAGCTATTACTTAATTAATTTTTTTTTTATTCTTCACTACTACAAAGGTCTATACTCAAAACAACTGGAGAATCTGGAGGAAATGGACGATTTCCTAGACAGATATCAAATACCAAAATTAAATCAGCATCAAGTAGACCAGCTAAATAGTCCCATAACCCCTAAAGAAATAGAAGGGGTTATAGAAAGCCTCCCAACCAAAAAAAGTACGGGACCAGATGGTTTTAGTGCAGAATTCTACCAGACCTTCAAAGAAGACTTAACACCAATACTCTCCAAACTATTCCACAAAATAGAGACAGAAGGGACACTGCCCAACTCATTCTTCGAAGCCACAATTACGCTAATACCTAAACCACAAAAAGATCCAAGAAAGAAAGAGAACTTCAGGCCAATTTCTCTGATGAATATAGATGCAAAAATACTAAATAAAATTCTTGCTAACCGAATCCAAGAGCACATCAAAACGATCATCCACCATGATCAAGTAGGCTTCATCCCAGGGATGCAGGGATGGTTCAATATACGGAAATCCATCAATGTAATCCACTACATAAACAAACTGAAAGAAAAAAACCACATGGTCATCTCATTAGATGCTGAAAAAGCATTCGACAAAATTCAGCATCCTTTCATGCTAAAAGTCTTGGAAAGAGCAGGAATTCAAGGCCCATACCTAAACATAGTAAAAGCAATCTACAGCAAACCAGTAGCCAACATCAAAATAAATGGAGAGAAACTTGAAGCATTCTCACTAAAATCAGGGACTAGACAAGGCTGCCCTCTCTCTCCATATCTTTTCAATATAGTACTTGAAGTTCTAGCAAGAGCAATTAGACAACATAAGGAAGTCAAAGGGATACAAATTGGAAAGGAAGAAGTGAAACTATCATTATTTGCAGACGATATGATAGTTTACCTAAGCGACCCAAAAAACTCCACCAGAGAACTTCTACAGCTGATAAACAACTTCAGCAAAGTGGCAGGTTATAAAATTAACTCAAGCAAGTCAGTGGCCTGCTTGTACTCAAAGGACAAGCAGGCTGAGAAAGAAATTAGGGAAATAACACCCTTCACAATAGCCACAAACAACATAAAGTATCTTGGCGTAACTCTAACCAAACAAGCGAAAGATCTGTACAACAGGAACTTCAAGTCCTTGAAGAAAGAAATCGAAGAAGACCTCAGAAGATGGAAAAATATTTCTTGCTCCTGGATTGGCAGGGTCAATATAGTAAAAATGGCCATCTTGCCAAAAGCAATATACAGATTCAATGCAATCCCCATCAAAATCCCAACTCAATTCTTCATAGATCTAGAAAGAGCAATTCTCAAATTCATCTGGAGCAACAAAAAACCCAGGATAGCTAAAACTATTCTCAACAATAAAAGGACTTCTGGGGGAATCAATATCCCTGACTTCAAGCAGTACTACAGAGCAATTGTGTTAAAAACTGCATGGTATTGGTATAGCAACAGGCAAACAGATCAATGGAACAGGATTGAAGACCCTGAAATTAACCCACAGACTTATGGTCACTTGATCTTTGATAAAGGAGCCACAACCATCCGATGGAATAAAGACAGCCTTTTCAACAAATGGTGCTGGTTCAACTGGAGGTCAACATGCAGAAGAATGCGAATTGACCCACTCTTATCTCTTTGCTCTAAGATCAACTCCAAGTGGATCAAGGACCTCCACATAAAACCAGACACACTGAAACTATTAGAAAAGAAACTTGGGAAGACCCTGGAGGACTTGGGCACAGGGGAAAAGTTCCTGAACAGAACACCAATAGCGTACGCACTAAGATCAAGAATCGACAAATGGGACCTCATAAAATTACAAAGTTTCTGCAAAGCAAAGGACACTGTCCGAAGGACAAAACGGCAACCAACAAAGTGGGAAAAGATCTTTACCAACCCCACATCCGACAGAGGGCTAATATCCAATATATACAAAGAACTCAAGAAGTTAGACCGCAAAGAACCAAATAACCCTATCAAAAAATGGGGCACAGAGCTAAACAAAGAATTTTCACCAGAAGAAATTCGGATGGCCGAGAAACACCTTAAGAGATGTTCAACATCATTAGTCATCAGGGAAATGCAAATCAAAACAACCCTGAGATTCCACCTCACACCAGTCAGAATGGCTAAGATTAAAAACTCAAGAGACAACAAGTGCTGGCGAGGATGTGGAGAAAGAGGAACACTCCTCCACTGTTGGTGGGATTGCAAAATGGTAAAACCACTCTGGAAATCAGTTTGGCGGTTCCTCAGAAAATTGGGCATGGCACTTCCAGAGGACCCTGGCATACCACTCCTGGGCATATACCCAGAGGATTCCCCTACATGCAATAAAGACACATGCTCCACTATGTTTATAGCAGCCTTGTTTATAATAGCCAGAAGTTGGAAGGAGCCCAAATATCCCTCAAAGGAGGAATGGATACAGAAAATGTGGTATATTTATACAATGGAATACTACTCAGCAATTAAAAATAATGAATTCATGCAATTTGTAGGTAAATGGTTAGACCTGGAAAATATCATCCTGAGTGAGCTAACCCAATCACAAAAGAATGCACATGAAATGCAATCACTGATAAGTGGATATTAATGAGCCCAGAAGCACTAAATACTCAAGACACAAATAGCAAGTCAAATGATTCCCAAGAAGAAGAAAGGAGAGGACCCTGGGCATGTAAAGATTGCATCCAGTTTAGTAAAGAAACCGAGGGGGGAGGGGGAATGATTGGGGAATAGTTGGGGGGGAGAAGAACTATGGGAACTATGGTGGGTGGGAACTGGGAAAGGGGAAAGCCTTTGAAATGTAAACATAGAATATAGAAAATAAAAATAACTAAAAAAAAATTGTAGCAATAATATAAAAAAAAAACAATCTTTCAGCTCCACCAATGAATGTTTTTAATTCATGTCATTTATTTTTTCTTTTGTGTCTATTTTATTAAATGCATCACTTGTTAATTTAAACACTGATTGATCAAATTTGATCAGATAAGTTTTGGCTTGGATTTAGGTTTCTCAAGCTGATCAAATGAGATGAGAATTAGGCTTTAAAGACAAATCATTACTGAGGTGCATGACTTTACTATCAAAAAACTCAAGCTAAAAATGTTGGCTACTCTGTGCACTGAAATGACTCCCACAGGTCCACCTGAATGAACAGTTGGACCTCGGCTAGAGGCTCTGTTTTGGGAGGCCATGAGACTTTGGGATATGATGCCTCGTTGGGGATGTTGGAGGGTCTTTGATTGTTATTCTTCCCTCCAGTTCTATCTAGCTGTTCTTGGATTGGGCAAGATACAATAGATAAACCTTGCCACAGCCCAGGCCTTTATAAACTGGAATTACTAGAACCAGGAACCAACATAAACAGTCCCTCCTTGAAGTCGTTACTTCCACATCTTTATTCAAAGCAATGGGAAAGGTGGTGGGCCTATTCCTCCATTGTATATTATCTTCAGATGATACTACCTATGTTGAAGGAGATCCCATTGGATTCTGGTGACTGGTTAGTGGCTTTATTTTTCTCAGTTTATATCACATCTATAACCTAATAATGAGAAGCAAAGGGTAAAATGAAATGTCACATTAAGCTTTTTGGTTACAACTGACAACTCTTCTTTAGTAGCAGCAACAATAGATAGGTCACTGTGCAACAAATACAATGACATAGTTTTCTCTCTAAGTGTATGTACAAGTTGTCCCAATAGAGAACTATGTCTGCAATTTGGATGTCAACCGAAAGCTGTAAAATACATCTTTATACCTTAATCATTCCATTTATCACCTTTCAACAGCATTAATATGCTGCCAATGGTTTTTAGCACTCTGCTGGTCTTTAATGCAAGTATCCTTTGCTCATTTAAAAGCAAAAGAAACTAAGCCCTAAAGACATTAAGAAAATGTGTTTAGGAAAGTATTTTGACTCCACATTGTGAATACTGTGAATACTGACAAAGTTAACGTTCAGAAATCAAACCCAATTTGCCAAACAAAAAGAAAAATCTTTCACACTTTAGAAATTTCTCAGTAGTTCCTACTTTTATGACATCCACAGATGAGAGTACTTCTCACTAGCTCTTTGTTGCTCATTTAAAAGTTCATATCATGAATAATTGCTATGGGCAAATCTGCTCAAAGCATCTGGTTTACTTCCAACCACTTCTAAAATGTCCACTTGAAAATCCCTTTCATTTTCTTCATTAAGCAAATCAAACATGAAACAAGTACACTATGGTCTAGTCACACAAAACATCAGTACTTGTTCAAGTGTTAGTTAAAGCTACAGCTTGCCTATAACTTACATAACCACTGAGTCCTGTCTTTCTGCTGTTGAGTCTGATCTTGACTAGATTACTTTTCTCAGTCAGTATTCTTACTACAGTCTTAACAATTTCCCAGACCAAACCCCATCTCTCTTCTTTCCTTTGTAAATGAATGAGCTGAAAAGGGGACATTAAAAAGATATACCAGCTTCCCTTCCCACTTGCCTTTTCCCTCTCTCTTTAGAGCTCCATTGTCTGTGTACTACCCTTTGCACACACAGTGTTCTAGGACTGATAAAGTTTGTTATTTATTGAATGAACTAATTCATTAATCTATCTACTTGCCCACCTTACTAGCCTATAAATCCATCATCATACTGAGAAGGATTATAAACAAAACAAAAAGCTCAGAATGAGGAAAACATTAAACCAGCACTACAGGAATGTCTGAACAGCAGAATAAAAGCTACAAGAAGTGTTTCCTGCAAATTTACATCTTTAAGAGGATTACCCCTGGAGAGCTGTTGGCCACTTTTTCCAGAGTAAGCAGTTGAGGGGCAGTTTGTTCTCACCTTTTAGCCTCTGGTTTTATTAAGAACTCAGCACCCTGGGTAGCAGACTGGCTTGGATGGTTGGCACCTGACTATGAAGGGCTTTATTACAGTGGGAAGGGAGGCAACATGGACAATCTTGATGATGCAGCCTTGGACACCAAGAACACAATTGTGTGTTTCCTTTGAGTAGCTACTATTCTGTCAGATGTATTAAAATAGATAGGAAATCTTTCACATATAAGAAATGTTAAAACATTGTAAGGATGAATTTTAATGAATATGAGCAATTATATGTGAAATATAAACCTTGCTGCAGTAAGATATACCATGACTCCATCATAGACAAATCTCTTCATAATGTTAACAGTCAGGCTATCCTTAGCCCATCCCAGTTAACCACTGATCTGATTTTCTTCATCATGGATTAGTTTTCCTTCCTAGAACTCTATGAATTGCATTATCTTAGATCCATCCTTTATGAATGGCTATTTGCTCTAGTGTGCTTTGAGAGTCATCTATGTAGTTCCACATATTAGTACTTCACAGTTTTTAAACATTTTTGCTGTGTATTCTCTGACACCTTCAAAGATTTAGATATGGATATAGATGTAGATGTAGAGATAGGTAGATAGATAGATAGATAGATAGATAGATAGATAGATAATTGCACTATAATTACTTCCACCCTTTGTGTTCTATTATAATCCTTTTATCCAATCTTTCCCTAGAAGTCCTGTTCCCACATTCATGTCTTTGTTTTATGACTGACTGATTTTAACCAGTACATCCCCATGGCCTAGGGTATTGCATTATCCACCAGAACCTGGTGATATTAGGAATGTGTACACAACCTAAAGCAATTACACTTGCCCCTTCATCACCAACATAGACAATAAGTTCCTAGAGAGAGAGGTGAGAGTTCTTAAGGTTCTCCTTTATCCGAGACTGACTACAGAAAGATAAAATCAAGTACTGTCCAAGTATAGAAAACATGTTATTGCTATAAGGTCATGTTTCCAATGGCTCTATGATGCCCAAAAGTTCTGTTTCTCATCCTTCTTTCTTTTTTCTTTTTATTAAACTTAAAAATATTTTAAAATATACAACACAGTATTGACATTTTTAAGTCATCAAAGTAATTGATAACAGTTAAATCCCTCTTAAATATACATGATATCTTCTGAAGCTAAAAGTAATATCCATTCAGCCAGTTTTTAAAATTATTTGAAACATTAAACATGATAGAAGTAAAAAGAAATCTCTTACTAAATCCTCCATGGAAGGAAATTGTGAAAAGATCCTGATTAGACAGAAACCATTCCATCTCCAAGGGATAACACTCAGTGTAACTGTGATTTCGTAGAATGAATTGGGTAGTGTTCCTTCTGTTTCTGTTTTGTGGAATAGTTTGAAGAGAATTGGTATTAAGTCTTCTTTGAAGGTCTGAAAGAATGCTGCACTAAAACCATTTCATCCCGATTTTCCGGTTTTCTTGTATAGCGGCTTTTGTAGTAGGATCTGATGATTTTTTGAATTTCCTAAGTTTCTGTTGTTAGGTCTCTCTTTTCATTTCTGATTTTTTTAATTTGTATTCTGTCTCTGTGCCCTTTGGTTAGTGCAACTAAGCGTTTATCTATCTTGCTCATTTTCTCAAAGAACCAGCTCCCAGTTTTGTTGATTCTTTGTATACTTCTTTTTGTTTTTACTTGGTTGAATTCAGCCCCTAGTATGATTATTTCCTTCCATCTACTCCTCTTGGGTATATTTGCTTCTTTCTGTTCTAGAGTGTTCAGGTGTGCTATTAAGCTGGTAGTATATGCTCTCTCCAGGTTCTTTTTGGAGGTACTCAGACCTGAGATTTCCTCTTAGCACTGCATTCATCGTGTCCCATAAGTTTGGGTATGCTGTGCCTTCATTTTCATTAAATTTTAAAAAGTCTTTAATTTCTTTATTTCTTCTTTGACCAAGTTATCATTGAGAAGGGTGCTGTTCAGCTTCCATATGTATGTGGGCATTCTGTTGGTTTTGCTACTATTAGTCTGTGGTGATCTGATAGAATGTATGGGATTATTTCAATCTTCTTGTATCTGTTGAGGCTTTTTGTAACATTATATGGTTAATTTTGGAGAAGGCACCATGAGGTGCTGAGAAGAAGGTATATTGTTTTAGGATGAAATGTACTATGTGTATATATATATATATATATATATATATATATATATATATATATATCTTTTAAATCCATTTGGTTCATAACATCTGTTACTTTCAATGTGTCTCTGTTAAGAAGGAGTGGACACTGGTGCTGGAAAGGATCAAAGCATCAGTGTAGGGCAATACAAGAACAGGGAAGTGGGAAGGGGTGGATGAGGGAGCAGGGGGAGGGAAAAGGGCATGTGGGACCTTTGGGGGGTGGGGAACCAGAAAAAGGGAAATGAATTGTAAATATAGAATATATCCAATAAAAAAAAAAGAGTGAGGTGTTGATGTTTCCCATTATTATTGTGTGAGGTATAATGTGTGCTTCGAGCTTTAGTAGAGTTTCTTTTATGAATTTGAATGCCCTTGCATTTGGAGCATAGATGTTCAGAACTGAGTTTTCTTCTCTGTAGAAGTTTCCTTTGATGAGTATGAAGTGACCATCCTTATCCATTTTGATAACCTTTGGTTGAAAGTTAATTTTATTTGATATTAGAATGGCTACTCCAGCTTATTTCTTGGGAACATTTGCTTAAAAATTGTTTTCTAGCACTTTACTTTGAGGTAGCATCTTTCTTTGACAGTAAGGTGCATTTATTGTATGCACCAAAATGCTAGGTCTTCTTTACACATCCAGTCTTTTATTCTATGCATTTTGGGAGTGGGGAAGTGAGTCAATTGATGTTAAGAGATATTAAGGAATAGTGATTGTTGCTTCCTGTTATTTTTGATGTTACTTTTATGTTTGCATGGCTATCTTCTTTTGGGTTTGTTGAAAGAAGTTTACTTTCTTGCTTTTCCTAGAATGTAATTTTCCTCCTTGTGTTGGTGTTTTTTGTCTATTATCCTTTGCAGGGCTGAATTTGTGGAGAGATATTGTATAAATTTGTTTTTGTCATGCAATATCTTGGTTTCTCCATCTATGGTAATTGAAAGTTTTACTGGGTACAGTAGCCTGGGCTGTGTTCTCTTAGGATCTGTATCACTTCTGTCCAGTATCTTCTAGCTTTTACAGTCTCTGGTGGGAATTCTGATGTAATTCTGATAGGTCTGCCTTTATATATTACTTGAACTTTTTCCCTTACTGCTTTTCATAATTTTTCCTTGTTTTGTGCATTTGGTGTTTTGACTGTTATGTGACAAGAGGAATTTATTTTCTAGTCTAACCTATTTGTAGTTCTGTAGGCTTCTTGTATGTTTATGTGTATCTCTTTAGGTTAGGGAAGTTTTCCTATATACATTTGTTGAAGATATGTACTGGCCCTTTAAGTTGGGAATCTTCACTCTCTTCTGTACCTATTATCCTTATTTTTGGTCATGGTGTTTTGACTAGGCTTAAATCACCAAGCATGCATTCGATACTTTTTAATGGGACTTAAATCCAATAGTAATTACAAATACAGTCATTTCTCAGACTTCATTACTTGCCTGGGTGGTTGATATTTTAACTTCCAAGATTCACACTGCCTTAAGAGTAGAGATGTGTTTCTATACCAGTAATCTGCATAGCAACTTCAGGCACTAGATTCTTTAACTATCAGGTCACTTATAGATAATGATTACTGAGCTGATCATCCAAATCCTGCTTGATTTGTCTATGGACCTCAACTAAGATGCATGGCACCTTCCACAATTAGAGTTTAGCTTTCTAATTCTGGAAGGCAACCAAGATTAACATTAATATTGCGTCTTGTTCAGGGTGCTGCTGAGTCCTTCTGAGCAGAAACTTATAAAGAGAAATCCCACACCTGACACTGGAATTTGACAATTTCTGAGACTTGTATTATCAACCAGGTAGTGTGCAGCAATGAAAATTATCTTAGCAACTTCTAAATTACTTACAGAGCATGACACAGATGCTATGCTTTTATTTTCTTCCATCCTGAGTTTTGGTTAATCCTCAAATCTTCCCTCTCAGCTCCTCTTGTATCTCATTCTTCATTCTCCTTTGCTATTGAAATTTTACCTCTCTAATATCACCTCCTTCTGTTTTACTCTACTAGGTGCCTCTTTGACTGCTAAAAAGTAATCCATATATATATATATATATATATATATATATATATATATATATGTATGTATATATACACATATATATGTGTATATATACATACATATATATATAACCAATTAATTTCTTGTTTGCTAAATTTTTAGATATTTTGTGTTTTTCAAAATATTTTTGGTACTAGAATGTATGCTACTGTAAATATCTGTGCAAAATTCTTTAGGAGGCATTTATTTGCATGTTTGTGAGTTCAAAAGCTAATAATGTTGTTGTTAAGTTCTATTGTATGAATATTTACAGTTTTTGAAGTGTTTTCTAATTAAATATTTTTAACATAGTTTTTTAAGGTGGCAGTGTATATGAGAGTAAGTTACCCTATAGCTTTTTAAAACTTCTTTTGAGCTAGTCGTCACCTCCTACTGTGGTCTAGCCTTCTCTCCCACTTCCTGCATAATTCTGCCACTATCAGTTCCCTTTCTGCCATCATATCACCTTCTTTTTATGTGTTCCTTCTTTTAGCTTCTTCCCCTCTCTGGTTCTTTTCTATTTTCCAGGCTTTTATGGGTACTCCAAGATCAGTACCAATCTAAGGAATATCAGAGGATAAATCATATATGTAGCATTCATATTTTTCTGTCTCGGTTAATCATGTAAATCCTGGCAAGACATGCCCACTGGTGCAACAGTAGCACAAATTTTATAGTATGAACCAACACTTTTTGATTTAAGGGCCACCAATGCCTGACACTGTAAATATGTCTAAGAATCTATGGCTAAATAGCTCATAGGCCCTAAGGGAAAACAAAGTACTATTATTCTATTGAGTGGATGATCAATAAAACAATTCTATTGCTATAACCATAGATCAGTGTAAGATTCAACTCTCATCAGAAAGCTCGTTCTTGTGGAAGATAGCAATTAACAGAGACACCCATAGCTTTTCAACTTACAGATAATAAAAGACTTTAGAGTGTTGAGCCATAAATGTGATGGCCTGTTTATAATTCTTCTTCAAGCTCAGGGAACAAGATGAAAGATAGCTTCAAATAAATAATGTTTTCACAAATTTATACAATATCTTTCCACAAATCCATCCCATCAAAGGATAATAAATAGAAAACACCAACAAAGGTGAGAAGCTCCACCCTAGAAAAATCAAGAAAATAATCTTCTTTTAACAAACCGAAAAGAAGATAGCCACAGAAACATAATTCCACCTCTAACAATAAAAATAACAGGAAGAAACAATCACTTTTCCTTAATATCTCTCAAAATCAATGGACTCAATTTCCCAATAAAAAGACATAGACCAACAGACTGGACACAGAAACAGCATCTAACATATTGCTGCATAAAGGAAACCCACCTCAGTGAAAAAGACAAACCTCAGAATAAAAGGGTGGAATACAATTTTCCAAGCAAATGGCCTCAAGAAACAAGCTGGACAAGCCATTCTAATATGGAATAAATTTGGCTTTCAACCAAAAGATATCAAAAAAGACAAGGAAGGACACTTCACACTCATCAAAGGAAAAATTTACCAAGATAGACTATCAATTCTGAAAACCTATGCTCCAAATGCAAGGGCACATACTTTCATAAAAGAAATTTTGCTAAAGCTCAAAGCAGACACTGTACCTCCCACAATAAGAGTGGGAGACTTCCAAATCCGAACAACCACATGGTGGCTCACAACCATCTGTAATGGGATCTGATGACCTCTTCTGGAGTGTCTGAAGGCAACTATGGTGTACTTACATATAATAATAAATAATCTTAAAAAAATAATTTGGGGAATGCCCTGTTCCTGGAAAGGCTTGATGCAACATTGTAGGGGATTTCCAGGACAGAGAAATGGGAGGGGGTTGAATGGGGAATGGGCAGAGGGAAGAGGGCTTATGGGACTTATGGGGAGGGGGAACCGGAAAAGGGGAAATCATTTGGAATATAAACAAAGGCTATAGAAAGTAAAAAAAAAAATTAAAAGGATGTAAAATGTATAAAGGGAAAAAAGAAATATTTAAAAGAAATCTTTAAAAGAAATAAAAGAATTCACCACCAAGCTCAAAGTTACTGTGAAGGCTGGCTTAAACTGTCCACTTGCATGTACAGAATCTTGTGGCAATAAAGTCTCAGGGAGGGGTTACTGAAATGAGACTGGTCTGTGGGCAGGTCTGGGAGTGATTTCCTTAATTGTGCTCATTAATATAGGAAGACTCCTCATTTCCCTGTGAGCATGGGGGGGAGGCTAACATTTTGTGGTGTGAATCTTAGACTGTGTAGGGTAGGGAAGGGCTGAGCATAAAAGAAAAAAATTTAAGCCTGGCAGACTTCAATACCCAACTTTTGTCAATAGACAGATCATGGAAACAGAAACTAAACAGAGAAACAGTGAAACTAACAGAAGCTATGAACCAAATGAATTTAGCAGATATCTATAGATAAATTAATCCTAAAATAAAATACTGTGCCTTCTTCACAGCACCTCATGGTACCTTCTCCAAAATTGACCATATAGTCGATCACAAAACAGGCCTCAACATATACAAAAAAATTAAAATAATCTCATGCATCCTATCAGATCATCATAGATTAAGGATGATATTCAGTAACATCAAAAACAATAGAAATCCCACATACACATGGAAGCTGAGCAACACTCTACTCAATGACAACTTGGTCAATGAAGAAATAAAGAAATTAAAGACTTTGTATAATTTAATGTAAATGAAGGCACAACATACCCAAACTTATGGGACACAATGAAAGCAGTGCTAAGAGGAAAACTCATAGCTCTCAGTGCCTCCAAAAAGAAACCACCGGAGACAGCATACACTAGAAGCTTGACAACACATCTGAAAGCTCTAGAACAAAAGAAGCAAATACACCCAAGAGGAGTAGAAGCAGAAAATAATCAAACTCAGGACTGAAATCAACCAAGTAGAAACAAAAAGAATTATAGGAAGAATCAACCAAACCAGGAACTGGTTCTTTGAGAAAATCAACAAGATAGATAAACCTTTAGCTAGACTAACCAAAGGGCACATAAACAGTATCCAAATCAACAAAAGCAGAAATGAAAAGGGAGACATAACAACAGAAACTGAGGAAACTCAAAGTCATTAGATCCTACTACAAAAGCCTATATTAACAAAACTGGAAAATCTGGGTGGAATGGACAATTTTCTAGACAGATACCAGGGACCAAAGTTAAATCAGGATCAGAAAAACCATCTAAACAGTCTCATAACCCCTAAAGAAATAGAAGCAGTCATTAATAGTTCTCCAAATAAAAATAAGCCCAGGACAAGATGGGCTTAGTGCAGAGATCTATTAGACCTTCAAAGAAGACCTAACACCAATAGTTTTCAAACTGTCCCACAAAATAGAAACAGAAGGAACATTATCCAATTTGTTTTATGAAGCCACAATTACTCTGATACCTAAACCACACAAAGACCCAACAAAGAAACAGAACTTAAGACAAATTTCCCTAATTAATACCATTGTAAAAATACTCAATTAAATTCTTGCAAACTGAATCCAAGAACACATCAAAAGGATCATCCATCCATCAAGTAGGTTTCATCCCAGGGATGTATGGATGGTTCAATATATGGAAATCCATCAATGAAATCCACAAAATAAACAAAGAAAAAAAACACATGACCATTTCATTAGATGCTGAGAAAGCATTTGACAAAATCCAACAACCCTTCATAATAAAAGTATCGGAAAGATCAGGAATTTGAGGCTCATACCTAAACATATTAAAACCAATATACAGCAAAACAGTAGCCAACATCAAACTAAATAGAGAGGAACTTGAAGCAATACGACTAAAATCAGGGACTAGACAAGGCTATCCACTCTCTCTCTACCTGTTCAATATGGTACTTGAAAGCCTAGCCAGAACAATTAGACAAAAAATGAGGTCAAAGGCATACAAATTGGAAAGGAAGAAGTCAAAACATCACTATTTGCAGATGATATGATAGTATACTTATGTGACTCCAAAAATTTCACCAGAAAAGTCCTAAACCTGATAAACAACTTCAGCAAAGTGGCTGGATATAAAATTAACTCAAACAAATCAGTGACCTCCCCCTACTCAAAGGATCTACAGGCTGAGAAAAAAATTAGGGAAGCATCACCTTTGACAATAGTAAAAAATAATATAAAACAACCTTTGTGTGGCTATAACTAAACAAGTGAAAGATCTATATGACAAGAATTTCAAATCTCTGAAGTAAGAAATCAAAGAAGACCTTAGAAGATGGAAAGATTCCCCATGCTCATGGATTGGCAGGATTAATATAGTAAAAATGGTCATCTTGTCAAAAGCAATCTATATGTATTCCCCATCAAAATTCCAACTAAACTCTTCATAGAGTTAGAAAGAACAATTTCCAAATTCATCTGGAATAACACAAAACCCAGGATAGCAAAAACTATTCTCAACAATAAAAAAACTTCTAGCAGAATCACCATCCCTGTCCTAAAGTTATACTATAGTGCAATAGTGATAAAAACTGTATGGTATAGGTACATTGAGAGGCAGGTTGATCAATGGAATAAAATTGAAGACCCAGAAATGAACCCATGCACCTCTGGGCACTTGTTCTTTGACAAAAGAGCTAAAAAACATCCAGTAGAAAAAAAGACAGCATGTTCAACAAATGGTGCCAGTTCAACTGGTGGTTAGCTTAGGAAAATGCAAAATAACTCATTTTTATCTCTTTGAACAAAGCTCAAGTCCAAGTAGATCAAGGATTTCCACGTAAAGCCATAGACACTGAAACTAATAAAGATGAACTTGGAGACGAGCCTGGAGTATGTGGGAACAGGGGGCATTTTCCTGGGTAGAACACCAAAAGCTTATGCTCTAATATCAAGAATCGACAAACGGGACATCATAAAATTGCAAAGCTCCTGTAAGGCAAAAGACACTGTCAATAGGACAAAACAGCAACCAACAGATTGGGAAAAGACCTTCACCAATCCTACATCCTATAGAGTGCTAATCTCCAATATATACAAAGAACTCAAGAAGTTAGACTCCAAAGAACCAAAGAACCATGTTAAAAAGTAGGGTGCAGAGCTAAACAGAGATTTTTCAACAGAAGACACTTGAATGGCTTAGAAGAAAGAGAAGAATCTCAGGCCAATGCTGTAGACTAGATCTTTAACAAAACTATACAATAAAATGTCTCTAAATGAAAGACACAAACCCATGTAGATAAAAGCACACAAACCAAAGTCAAAAACAAAGTTAAAAAAGTAAATAAATAAAGGGGGAGGAGAAATAAATCAAACAAACAAAAAAACCCACTGCCTATTGCGTATCATAATTAAAACACTAAATATATAGAACAAAGAAAAATAGCAGAAGCTACAAGAGATTAAGCACAAATCATATATAAAACAAACCTATCAAGATAACACCTAATTTGTCAGTGGGAAATCAGAAAATCCAGAGCCTGGAGTCCAACTTCTGAAAGTATGTAAATGCTAACCTAGAAAAATTATCTGTCATAGTAAATGGAAAAAGAAAAACTTTCAATGATATAATCAACCTAAAACTCTCATATTTAACAAAAAAACACCTCTAACTAGAATAACAGAAGCAGTTCTTTTAACTTAAGTGAAAATAATAATAAGCACAGCTAAGAGATTCCAGAAAGAAAGCAAATAAAGCCATAATTTAACAAGAAAACACACACACACACACACACACACACACACACACACACGGTCACAAACTATCCAAAAACAAAGAACATCAAAGTGACTGTAATCTATACACCTTTCAATACTAATTATAAACCGTAATCATCTCATTTCTCCAAACACAGGAAGACCTGATTGAGTTAAGAATCCAAGTTCATTTCTCTAAGAATTTCATGAATTCATTGTTTCTAATGGCAGAATAGTACTCCATGCTGGAGAACATCATGCTAAGTTAGGTAACCCAGTCTCAAAAGAATACCCATGGTATGCACTCACTGATAAGTGGATATTAGCCTAGACTCTTGGGACACCAAAGACACAATCCACATATCAAATGATATCTGACAATAAGGAAGGAGTGGACACTGGTGCTGGAAAGGATCAAAACATCAGTGTAGGGGAATACCAGAACATGGAAGTGGGAAGGGGTGGATGGGGGAACAGGGGGAGGGAAAAGGGCATGTGAGACCTTTGGGGGATGGGGAACTAGAAAAAGGGAAATAAATGTAAATATAGAATATATCCAATAAATAAAAAAAAAGTATCCAAGTTCATCCATTTGTTGTCTACAAGAAACTGATTTTAGCTTGAGAAATATGTGTTATCTTAAAGTAAAGGGTGAAAAAATATAAGCAAATGGTACCAAGAAGGAAGCAGGTATTGCCATCCAGTGTCAAAATAGACTGTTAACTAAGACTAATCAGAGAAAAGAAAAGGGTACTTGGTTTTACTCCAAGGGTCAGGAGAATATCGGAACACTAAATATCTATTAACCAAACTCTGGGGCACCCAATTCCATAAAAAGCATCATCAACAAACCAAACTTAAATCTAATATACAGCAAGAAATAATAAAATTCAACTGAGACACTAATGAAACAGAAACAAGAAAAACTGTGCAAAGAATCAATGAATCTAAGAACTGATTTTTTGAGGAGATAACTGAGACTGACACACTGTTGACCCAGCAAATGGAAAGAAAGAAACATATGATCCAAATTAGAAATAAAATAGTGATTCATTCCCACTGCCATCCAAGAAATTAAAATTACTGTTAAGTGAATGTTTTTAAATCCTCTGTTTAACTAAACTAGAAAATATGAAACAAATGAATGTTTCTACTTTTCCAAACTACCAAATTTGAACCAAGAATTGATAACATCATGAACAAACTCATAACAAATAAGGAGACAAAACATGTATAAAAAGCCCTCTCATTACAAAAATTCCCTATCCCAGATGGACTTGGAGCAGAATTCTACCTGCAACCAATACTTTATAAATTGTGGGGTCTTTTTTCCTTTAAGAACTAGATGGAAGGAATGCTTCCAAACTCTTACATAGCCAATATTATTTTTATACTTAAACCAATAAATACACAGTAAAAGGAAACAGCATGATCTGATAAATGTAACACAAAAATCTTCAATAAAATATTTTTCAGGTCAAATCCAGGCATTTATCTAAAAGATTATCCATGATGATCAAGTTGACTCTATTCCAGAGATGCCGAGACTTTTTCAGCATAAGTCAAAAAATGTAATAAATCATACAAATTGATTTAAATAATTGATGTTTTTAATTTTTAATAGTATCCTTGCAATTTGTCTATTTATCTAGGAGGCTTTGACTCTTACTTAAATAGGTTTAGGGAACTCCTAAGTAGACTTTTTTTGTGGTACATGAGAATCATTAACCTTCTTACCAACCATGGATACCTTCTTCCTCAGCCTTCTCAGCATTTTTCTGTAGTTGATTTTTGCAGTTGTCAAAGATTTATAGTTGTTCTTATTGGGAAAGAGCAATAGTACAACAATAAGCTGGTATCTAAACATTAGATATTACATGAAAAATAAATCATTACTAAATCAAATAAACTTTAGCCACAGCCACTTCACTACACACAATATTGTTTTTTTTTATTTTCAGGCCTATATGTGATAAGAGTTTGTGTGTTTTAATGATCAAAGTAAGTGCAATAACACAGGTGAAAACACAAAAATTTTAATTCATGCAGTTCCCATTGAACCCTCCAGGAAAGATTCTTATTTTGATAAATCAAACTAAGGTTTATTACAATTCAATGAAGATGTGTTCCACATCATGAGAGTAAAGACTTTAAAGACGAGCAGACTACATTTTCACAAACAGAAAGGATGGCTAATGTGATTACACACCAGTTTTAAAAAATTCCATATACCTGGGAATTATTGTTTAGAGACACACATACCACATGGACATACAAACAAATATCTTTGGTTTAAAATATACCACATCACATATGATGTTGGTGAAACAGTTAAATTTTAAAGTTTGATGATAAAATGCTTGGGCAACTAAAATCAACAATAAAGTTACTTTAATGTTACTTATAGAAAGTGTTAATATCTAGCTCAAATAAAAGTAAAACAGGAAAAATAATTCAAAGTATCCTTACAGGTCATAATTTCATGGAAAAGGCGCTCAAGCTAATCGTTGTAATAGTTCAGATCATGTACATGAATTTTAGATCTCCCTAGGGAATCAAAAGGAAATGAAATATTTAATGAAGGCAACATAATCACTAAGTAATTTAATCATTTATAGCATTTCAAACCCTAACATATACAACATAAAGCTAAAATATTCATTACCTTGGTTTATAGAGCATTTTATTATCAGCAGATTGAGAATGTTATGTTCTGGCCAAGGAGAGAAAATAGAATAAAACATTATATTGTTGATATTAAGTCTCGAGGAAGTTGTTTTATTTCAATTATTCTATTTATGAGAACCAACTACAAGGCTATTTTTAAGAACAGAAATTAAAGTGGGCTGAATATTCACCTCAAGTTAAACACCCGAGATATTAACATTTTCCTGAATGAAATGACCAGTTTGCTAACTTTTATTTAAAAGTCTGAAAGGCTACTATTACAAGTATGTTAAGTCTGCTCTGGGATGCCTTCTGATTATGTTACAGGATGCATAAGAAAGGTGTTGCCAGAGTCACAAATGACTCACGTTACAAGACCCATATATGATGTTTTCAGGTCTGCACAGTTTCTTAGGACGTTTATTTCTACATTTAGGAAGAAAGAGAAGCTGGAGAGATGGCTCAGCTGTTAAAGGTTATGCTCACAACCCCAAAGAAACACACGTTTTACTTCACATGACAGAACACATTGAACTTTTTCTTTAACCCTGGAAACAATTTGAGAAGTATTTAAGAATGGGCATGCTTAGAAATGATCTTGGGTGTAGAATAGGCACTTGGCTTTCTAGTGCAGGCAAAGCCAGAGGCTGTCAACACAGGAGACCCAAATGCAGTAATCAGTTCCCTTCACACACACAGCTGCTGAAGGCAGGCAGATGGAAGGGGCAGTTGTGTGGGGTGCAGGTGATTACTGCCCACATTGCACACCATCAGGTTGTTTTTCTCCCCACCAGAAAACTGTCCATTAACTATCCTAAGAGCCAAAAGCAAAAGGAGAGGAATTTGTGAAGTTGCTAGCCCATATGGCTGGTAGTGAGTTAATCTTCCTCTGAGCAGCAGGTAGCACCAGCCAGTCTGTCTGTTGGGGCTGTTAGTAACCCAGGGGCAGATCACAGAACAGCAGGGAAGGGGATCAACTCAGCCTGCAAATGCAGTCAGGAATGTGGCAGGAAATTATTTCTGAAAACACACTTTGCAGCATAAGGGCGGCCATCAGATGCTACATGATAATCCATCTCCACCTCATCCTGGCAATTACTCGGAGCTACACAGGAAGGTGTGAACTTAAGTTATAGTTATAGATGCATTGTGCGTGTGATTTTCTTCCATGTGGCAGCTTGCATTAATATAATTATTCTGTATACCCCTTAAAATAATATATATAGGCAGAAATATTTTAAGATTATGGAAAGAGGAAGAATTTATCTAGGCTATTTATACTAGTAAAGAGCATGAACCTATTCAAAATAATCATATAAACAATTTACTTGATGTATAGATAAGTGGAAGATGGATCTAGACAGTTTTTTTCAGTTAAATAGAAAGCTAGAGGAAAAAAACTAAAAAAAAAAAAAGTAGCATGAAAGGTTGAGAGCATGAAAAGGCTGAGTTACAAAACCAGTAAAGCATGAGAAATTTAAAAACCAAGTCTGTCTATCATCTATCTCTTGTCAATCTTTTCTTCTGTATATCAATCCATCATATATATAATTTATCTGTCTATCCATCATCACTCTTTCTATCAATCTATCATATCTATATTCTATCATCTATCTTACTATCATGTCATCTATCATCAATCTTTTCTTCTATTAATCTATCATATATATAATGATTTGTCTATTATACATCTATCTTTTTTCTATCAATCTGTCATATATAATCTATCATCTATGTTCATCTAACTAAAATCTATCAATCATCTATCTAACTATCTCTATCTATCTACCTATCTATCTTTTTCCTTTCTATTTTAGTGTGAGGTCAAATGTTCAGAATTGGCATATTCTCATGTTCACAGGATTAAAGCTAAGGTACTTATAAAAATGAACTAGACCAAGAAATCTGCTTACATGTAGTCTTTTTGTTACTTAACCCTGAAAGTAAAGCAACTAATTTTCCTAGACTTACTAATATTAAAACAGTCAGAACATTGCTTTCATATTTTAAATAATGAAGAAAAAAGTTCAAAGAGATAAAATCTTCAAGAAGTAAAAGGAAAGTTGATTTAAGGGGATCACTTCTACTTTTGCGACCATATGGTTCAGATGATTTAAAATGTTTTCATAGAAAACTCAATGTATAGCCTGGAGAGATCACTAAGCTGTTAAAGGCTAGGCTCACAACCAAAAATAAAAGAAAATTACACTTAACCCCCACCAACATCCCTCTTCCCGTGAATAATTACAATAATTAGACCTCATAATAGAACATTGACCTCAAGACACAGATGACCAATGTTATATTTTTGAAAAAGAATTGAGGGCCTAATATATACAGTATAATTTCCCCCAAGAAATACTGAAAGACAGAAAGACATAACCGAGATACAGCTAGTGTACTGCTTGTTGTTGTATAGATTGCAGATCAAGAAGCATATATCTGCATGACCTTTATTAGCATGAGTGTAAACAGTAGGAACAAATGGCTATAGGAAATCCCTACTGTAATTTATATATCACCATGCAACTTTGAAACTATAAACATGTCTTTATTTGCAAAGACCTTTAGGATATATTCTATAGTGAAGAACAAATGAACAAGAGCCAAGTCTGAGTTCATGTGTGCTGTGTGCTGGCGAAGTTCACTTTCCTGCTCCTAAGGTCTGGCTTTTGGTTTCAGAGCATGCAGTTCACTTTCTGTGAGATATTTCCAACCAATTTTCTTATTGTTTTTAAGGAAGAACATTTGTGAAAAAAATGGCTTCTGAAGAAGAACTTGAAGTTTTATACAATTAAAAAAAGAGAAGTAGATTTTCCAAGCAGACTACAAATTCCAGGATGTGTCCAGAGTAACAGTGTAGCATGATGGGAATTTTAATTATATTGTTTCTAAAGTCCATACAGAGACTTCATGGAATGTAACATTCAAAATGTGATAACTTACTAGAAGTTTTATAATGAAAAAGACAGTAAGCTTGGAGAAATGAGCAATAGACAGAAACTGATGGTTATCCAGGGTAGAAAAAGACAACGGCAGCAAAACTCTAGTCTTTTATTTCTTAGCCATTAAAGTAAAGTAATTATATTCCCTTACACTTACCCGTACAAAAACAGGCAGAAGCTTCAGGATAACACTAGCAATTATTTTAGCATCTAGTGCAAAGTTAGGTATGTACATTTTAGACAAAGCATTAGCAGGTTTTTAGGTGAACAGTACTCATGTGTCTTTTTAAACAATGGAAACTTGAATTTTACTTACAAATACACTATTTTTTATTTACAAACAACCCTGGACAGTATAAAATTGGGTCATTAACATAGCCTGCAATCACACCCATGCATCTCATGTACAGGTCATACAGCAATACTCCGTTTCCTCTGTATTTTATTGTTAATAATGGTTTTCCCTTAAATCGTGATAATGTCTGTAGAATCAATTAAGCTGTAAAATATCAAAACGGTGATATCAAAGTAATAAAATCCTATTCTATTTATTTATAGAGCTTTTTGAAAGACATTAATGACCATTGTTACCATATGCTTTTTAAGCAATATAATCTACAAATATTTCTCAATATGATTGTATTTATGTTTTATAGTTATTTTTAGCATGTCTGTTATTTTTAACTCTAATATATACATCAGTATTGTCATCCTTAACAAATCTATGTAAACCGAGACAAACCTTCCAAATCAATGTATCTCTGTCACTTTCCAAACACCTTTGGAATTTTGGCTTTGCTTAACCTATACAAAGTTTTATATTTACTATCCCTTACTATAAACTTCACAGTTCAAATGTATTTTAGAACTCAGTAGTTTGGGGACATCAAATATTACCATAAGGATTCACACATTATTTAAAACCCTGGGGATAAAGTTTATATGAGAATTTAGGGCTTTTTTTTTCTCATATGAGGAAATAGTCTTCTGAAGACACTTCACATTGTCCAGCATAATACAGATGGTGCACATCACTGCTCGGGTTCTGTTGGTGAATAAGTTGATATCACCTCAACTTTGACAGTCAGTTGATGGTGGATCAGAGAAGAAAGCTGACTTTTTAATCTTAGATTTGAAAACCATGGGTGAGTGAATATGGAAGTTTACTAAAGAGCAAATTCTAACAAGCTATTACTGAAGCTAGTCCTTGCTTTAGAAGAATGGCTGTGCTTTGTCCTTTCCACTCATTGTGTAGACTTCACTTTGGAAAGACTTCTTACTAAATGTTTTCCTTTAAATCTGTACTTCCTGGTTATAGAACACTTACCTGTGTTCTCTAGCAGATTCACTTTGCCTGTTGACTAACCCAATAAAGTACATATCAATCATTAACTGTCATCACTTTATATGACAGCCATGTTTATTTATATGTATCATCATTGTTCATTTCCATTATTCTGGACATACATTAGCTTCATCTAATTTTCCCACCCAAAGGTATTCCTATGAACTCACTGAGAATACTAAAACCTTCCCAGCAGACCCTCTCACCAACCTGCTAACCCACCCCAATATACATATCACATTTGCTTCAGATTTCCCACAACATATTTAATTGCTCCTCAATCAGTATTCTATCCCGGAAAATCTTTTGATTACTTTGTTCACAAATGCCTCTTATATTTTATGTTTGGAATATAAATATAAAAATATAGTTTTGTTTAAATGTAAGCATATTCATACATACTCATGTAGCTTATCAGGAATGATTATAAGTACACATATGTATATTTGACATGCTATCACAATTTTCTTTACTAATTTTTAAACCAAAACCACCAAACAGCAACTACTAAGAGTAATGTTATCAAGAAGCAAGATGCTAATCAGGACATAAATCATCATAATTTAAAAATGTTTTTAAGTTCAATGCAGAATGCAGCACACACAATATAGCAACTTACATACAATTCTAAAGATATAAGTAAATGAAACAACCTTCTGCATCCTCATGAAAAATTCAGAACAGGAAACTGACTGTAGTTTCTAGTCACTGTGCTTATCTCATTTGACCCCACAGCAAGAATGTATGAATGATGAAATCACATAAAATTATAAAATGTACTGCCACCTCAGTAACCAACTTAGCATACATATGACTTATCACAGCTTGTTACATACCTAAAGTTTCACAATATATTTTAAATATCTTTCAAACTATAGTTTAAAACCAATATAATCCAGCAAAACTAACAATTCTTACATGTGTCCACTTAGGATTTAAAGGAATCCCCCAAATTTCTGAGTTCCACATAACATGGATAAGTTCATTTCAAGGTGTTAATTACTGTAGGTTATTTGGCAGTTTTTATTTAAGGAATTAAGGCAGCAGCATTGAATTAGTACTCAGAAGGGGAGGGAGAATTCTTTTTATTCATTTGTTGAAGTACATGTTGTTGAAATTATTTTCATGAGAGGGAAGAGACGACTTCCAAGGTCCCTATAGTAAACCAAGGAACAATTCCATGAGAGTTCTTGGAGAATTAGTTGGTCAGTCTTACTTACAGAGCAATGAGTAAGAGCTTAAGAACACAGCATAAGAAGCATTAGAGTAACTGAGTTGGAAGGTCTGAATCTAGCAAGGATGACAGCCTCTGTGGCTGGGTAGAGGGAGGCCCCTTCCCTTCAGCCCACTCCTATCTACACACTCAAAGCTCTCCCAGGGACTCCAAAACCACGTGCAATTATGGCAGAATTGCATTCAAATTTATTAAGAGTTCTGACCGGACACTCAGGTACGGGTTGCCTCACCTTTCCTATGTCCTCCTTCCAAGAAGGTACACCAACAGTCTAACAAGTCTAGCTATGGTGAGCACATGCTCAGCAATTTGTCTTAGCCAGCAGTCTGGACAGCAGACACACAGGCTAATCCTGCAACATGCCTATGTGAGCAACATTGGAGTAAGCAGGAATGTGCAATTATATTAGTAGTGTGGGGGCTTAGATTCCTTTTGGTCTATTCAGTTATAATAAGAACCAATTATGGTATCTGGGGTGATGGCTCAGCAGATAGCACTGACTGCTCTTCCAGAAGTCATGAGTTCAATTCCAAGCAACCTCTTGGTGACTCACAACCACCTGAAATGGGATCCCATGCTCTCTTCTGTTATGTCTGCAGACGGTTACAATGTACTCGTATAAATTAAATAAAGCTTTTTATTTAAAAAAAACAAGTGATGTTATTTTCAGATTAATGAATACAACTTAATATCATGTTCAAAAGTGAAATGGGCCAGACTCAAGATAGGAATATCTTGTTTTGGCTCATCTAGAGGTGTGTACTCTGCAAAGAAAACTATTTTAGAAGAGGAAAGGCAGCCAACTGAAAAATAGGAGAAAGAAAAGAGTAGTGTAATATGGACAGATATTATAAGAATTTTATGAAAATGTCAATGAAATTCACCATTTGTAAAATGTTTCTATATTCATACATAAGGCCAAAAGACCCAACACCTCAGTTTGTTCCATTTTTAATGTCTACATCTTTCATTTTCATTGGCCAGAAACAGCTTTTCCTTTCACAATAATGTTTTCTAAGTATGAATACCTCTATTTAATCCACATGTGAGAAGTGCCAGGGAGCTAATTTCCAGGAATACTACTAAACCAGGTATTGATAAGAATTGCTGTGTAAATAGGTCACAGAGTAGAGCCACTGTCTCTTCAACTGGTCAATAAATTTTTCCCTATGGTAAGACACAGCTCAGGTATAGGAAGGAGCCTTTGTTGCTGCTACTGCTGCTGCCACCACTTCCTTGCCTCTTCATCCTCATCCTCCTCCTCATCATCCTCATCATCCTCCTCTTGCTCCTCCTCTTCCTCCTCTTCCTCCTCCTCCTTCTTGGTAACCAAAAATCCATCACTCTTTCTACTTTCATCTCAGCCTTACTCCCAAAGATCTATTTAATCTGTTAGTGTTTTAACTAATACAATATAAATAGAAGATATCACAGTCTTCTCTACCCAAAGGTGTCTCTTGCCCTTTCTGCTGCCTTCCATTTTATATTATGTATTTCACACTTATGTTTGTATTTCTAATAGTTAAAGTTGAAAGAATGCAGTCTGGTAGGGATGGGTCAGTGCGTAAAAGCACTTATCCTTAGGCCTAACCATGTGCATTCTATCTCTGGGACACCCATGGTGGCAGGAGAGAACCAAACACTTTAGGTTTTACCCTAGCCTATAAACACGGGTTCACACATGCACACTCCTGAATACTCATTCTCTCTCTTCTCTCTCTCTCTCTCTCTCTCTCTCTCTCTCTCTCTCTCTCTTTTACTCGCATGTGCATGCGCACACACACACACACACACACACACACAAAACTCACATATACAAGTAGAGTAAAAATAATTTTAAAAAGTGATTTTTTGTGTGTATTTTTCATTCAGATTACCCAAGTCCCTCATGATTAAACTGTATACTGATTTTTCACCTCATAATTCAACATTTTGAGCATAGCCAGTAAAAGATTGTTGTTTTTATAGTAGCCAGAAGCTGGAAAGAGCCCAGATGTCCCTCAACAGAGAAATGGATATAGAAAATGTGGTATATTTACACAATGGAATATCACTCAGCTATTAAAAACATTGAATTCATGAAATACTTAGGCAAATGGATGGAACTAGAAAATAGTATTCTGAGTGAAGTAACCAGTCACAAAAGAACACACACAGTATGCACTTGATGAAAGGTAGATATTAGCCCAAAAGCTTGGAATACCAAAAATACAACTCACAGACCACATGAAGCTTAAGAGAAGGAACACAAAAGTGATCCTTCTTAGAAGGGGGATCAAAATACCCATGACTCACAGACTGAGCATCGGGTCCCCAATAAAGGAGCTAGAGAAAGGACCCAAGGAGCTGAAGAGGTTTGCAATCCCATAGGTGGGTACAATATGTACCAACCAGTACCCCCAAAGTTCCCAGGGACTAAACCACCAACCAAAGAGTACACTTGGAGGGACCTGTGACTCCAGCTTCATATGTAGCAGAGGATGGTTTTTCAGACAACAATGAGAGGAGAGGCCCTTGGTCCTGTGAAGGCTTGATGCACCAGTGTAGGGGAATGCCAGGTCAGAAAAGTGGGAGAGAGGGAGGTTGGTAAGAAGGGGGAGGGGATGGAGGAGAGGGTTTTCGAAGGGGTAACAGGGAAAGGGGATACCATTTGAAATGTAAATAAAGCAAATATAAAATAAAATAAAATAAAATAAAATAAAATAAAATAAAATAAAATAAAATAAAATAAAATAAAAAGATTGTTTTTTGGTACCTGGGATCAAGTTTAAGTACCACTTTATTGTAGAATTTATTCATTCCTTTCATGCCTTTAATACAAGTTCATATTAATTAATATTAATATTAATTAATCTCTAAGCCTCATTTCTCAACATAGCAAAGCTGAAAATTCCTAATTAGAATCTAGACTGTAATTATACTTTATATAGATAGATTTTATTAACTAAGTCAACTCTTGTAACTACTAATATTTAATTGCAAATCAAAACTTGAGAGAGACCCATAAGGGGCCTGAATACACAAAAAGCTTTCACCTACAGGCATGGCATTTCTGAAAGTCAGGGTGATTAGAGTCCTGTGACATGAACTGTGTGAGTCAGTAACTCTAAAACATTTTTATTTTAGAAATAAAGTTTGTAAACTCAGTGCCTAAGTACTATGAATCTTTACAAATGCTCAAATTGGGAAATGTTCTATGTGTCTGTCCTATTATTTGGTTCTGTATCAAGTTAAGTGTTATAGGTTTTCATATCAGTAAAAGATCTGCTGGAAACTTCACTTGCATATTACACCTGCCCTGAAGCTGATGTAAACAGCATACTCTGTCCCCTAAGAAGGATATCATCATTACAATTGGATGTAGGCACGTCTTAGAGCAACATTTCAGTGTCTAATACTTGACTCCTTTATCTAGTGGGTTCTTCTTAATTGCCATGTAACCCAGAGTAAACAAGTCATCATCCACATCAAAGTTCAGAAAGATAACTTCTCTGTAGAACTGAAAGAAAAATACTTGAAAATAACAATTAGATACTAATATTTATAAAATTTATGGTGAAAGGCTTTTTTTTAAACATAAATGTCTCAACAAAAACCAGCAGAGCTATATTGTACAAGATGTAGGTGAGCAACTTTGGGAGACTGGAAGATCTGTCTAGAGCAGGATTGTATATCAGAATAGCAACTTCTCGGCTACATAGAATATTATTAACTTGTAGGATTAGATTTTTCAATATCTATCTTATTTAGTATTCTCAAATGCTTCGACCTCCCTTCTAGGCCACTGACCAGAGGTAGGGGAAAAAGAAGCCTAATAGGAAAAGAGAGTTGTGAACATGTTCAGAAGAAGTCCCTTAGGGTCAAGCCACTTTTCCTGGTCAGGATACCAGAAATCTGGTTCAATAGCAAACACCAAATATGAATCAGTAGTGGCAGCAGGATTGAGCAGATACAGCAAGGCTCTGCCAAATCAACAGGAGTCAGCAGAAGCTGTCAGAATCAGCTGAAATCCAACAATGGACGTTCTCTGGCATGTTTCTCTCTAGCAAGAGAAGACTAGCAAACTTCAGTGAAGACCAGTGAAGACATTGCACAGCCCAGCAATGCAGAAACTGCATTCTTCTCACTGTTTATGGGGTTATTATTTTACCTTTAAACATCAGGTGCTTTCTTAAGGGTTTGCTTTCAGCAAAACAGCAGCACATGCCTTCTCACAAGAAAACTGACAAATTTAGGTGGGATAAAAACGAACTGGAATCAAGGCAGTTATAGTTATCTTGTTATTAAATCATCTATGAAGTGTTCTATTCTCAGTTTAGAGTAGAATGTTTTAATTGAAAGGTGTCTATTGTTAGCTCTGTGAAATAATAACACAATAAAGAATAAATAACAAATTAAAAAGAAAATGGAAAATAAGTTGCCTTTATTTAATCTAAAAGCAAAAAAAGGAAAGGGTAGTTTGTGGGACCGATTGGAAAACATACAAAAGTGTTTGATTTAAACTTGTTATTAACACTTGTGCTAAATATGTTGGCTGAAGACCAAAATTAGAAGATATTTTAAGAGAGGATGCAAACAGTAAGCCACACAACACTCTACTTTTTTTTTTTTTTTTTGAGACAGGGTTTCTCTGTATAGCCCTGGCTGTCCTGGAACTCACTCTGTAGACCAGGCTGGCCTCGAACTCAGAAATCCACCTGCCTCTGCCTCCCAAGTGCTGGGATTAAAGGCATGCGCCACCAACGCCTGGCTAACACTCTACTTTTAAATACAAGAAAGTAGCGGCCTGAGGAATGCCTCAATGAGTGAGAATACTTGTTGCTCTTATGAGGAACAGATATCTTTTTCTAATAACCATGTTAAATTGCTCACAAACAGTTGTAACTCCAGCTCTAGGATTTCTGACAGCCTCAATGGATACTCCATGTGAGGATATACACACACTAACTGATACACATCCTCTTCTGGACCTAATGGACACTTGAATACATATGAACACCACACACACACACACACACACACACACACACACACACACACACACACCACATACATACATAAGTTGAACTTTTAAAAAAAATATAAAGAAAAGTTTTATATAAAAACCCAACTAGGGGCAAGTGGAAAGAAGACCCCATGCTATCACCAGTCCGAAGAGGGCTCACTGGATACATTATTTAAAAAGTAAATTTTAGAGCAAAAATATTTTTGACTATAAAGACTGTCATGCTCTATTTAAAATCATTTCAGCCAAATGGATCTTTTTTTTGGTAAACCAGCAAAAGCATCAGACAAAAGTATCTCCACAAAAGCAATTTTAAAACAGTCTAATTATAAACTTCCTGGAGAATAAAAAATTGGATTTAAAAATATAAACTGAAGGGTAGAAGACAGCTCAGCAGTTAAATACACTTTACTGCTCTTTCACGGGACCTGAAGTCAGCTCCCAGAACCCTCATCAGGAAGCTCACAACCACCTAAACTTCCAGTTTAGGGTTATCTGATGCCTCTGGCCTCTGAAGGCACCAGGAACCATGTGCACACACGCACACACAAACGCATGCGCAGGCGCACACACAATTAACTTTTTAATTAAAAATCTTTGAAGGTCATGAATCAATAAATCATTAGCAATGCTTGATTGCTTCTGTAGAAAATACCAAGATGTCCACAATTAAGATGAGGAATGGTACAACCCTGTAAGATTGTTATATGAAAATAATTTTCATTTCTAATATTAGCAGCATAGTACAATACTGCTAGCACTAACTGAGCAATTTAGAAGTAAAGAAGATTCTTGAAAAGAAATAGGCAAGTTGAGGAAGAATTAGACAGTCTAAATGGCATTTTATTCATTAAAATAATCAATGTTGCAGTCAAAAATTTTAAGTAGCAAAACTTTAAGACCTACATGGCTTTTCTGGGGAATAATAAGTAACATTACAGAAAAGTACCAATTCTGCTGAAACTCCCTTCTAGTACTGAAGAGGAGGGTGTATTCCATAACTCATATTTAATCAACATTCTCTCAATTAGAAAACCTTAAGCAAGGAAAACTTCCATTATAATTATTCTATATGTAAAAATTATCTTTTTAATACTTTTTTCTTACATTTATTTAATTTTGAGTAAGGGATGGGTTACATGCCACAGAAGCATGTGTCAAAGATAACTTACTTTCTTCTACCATGTGGGTCTCAGGGATCTAACTTGGATCATCAGCCATGGTGGCAAGCACAGTTGTCTGCTGAACTATCTCAGGGGTCTCATATACACAAAAATTCTTAAGCTGAATGTGGATGATTAAGTGAGATTTATTCCAGTGGTGCAAGGATAATTTTATAATCAATGCAATTTGTTCCTTTAATATGACAAGTATCGTTACTGTAATGGTTCTTCCTGGATGTCATCTTGACTATATCTGGAATGAACTACAATCCAGAATTGGCAGGGCTGGCCTATGATCCAGACCTTGAGGCTGGAAGACACAAGTGTGTGACCTGGATCTTGGCATGGAGCTCTTGAGGCATAGTGGCTGTGAAAAGCTTAGACCCAGGCAAGGTTGTAATCGCCTTTAATTCCAGGAGACTAAGGCAAAGAGATCTCTGAGTTCAAGGTCAGCCTGGGAAAATACAATTCCCAGATTCAGGCATGGTGGTTCACACCTTCAATCTGGGCCACACCTTCTGCTGGAGACCTACATAAGAACATTGGAAGAAGGAAGATTCACTCTTTGCCTGCTTGAATTCACTTCCCAAAACATCTATTGAAATCTACTTCTGCAGAAGACTATCTGAAACTAGCCTTGTGGGACTGAGCAACTACTAGATACTTGGACTTCTAATTCACAGCTCCCCAGTCATCATAATGAATTACCTAAATATAGAGAGACATTCCATAAGTTCTGTGACTCTAAAGAATTCTGAATAATACAATTACCAAATCATCATCTCAATATTTGTACAAGCAATAAATTTTTAATCCAACAAGCATCATCATTAATAAAAGGAAATTTTTATATTCTAGAGTTAGAATTTTGTCAATCCAGACAAAATAATTTATAAAAAAATTGTAAAATGAGCTTCTCACTTAATAAAAAGTTAAATAATTTTAACTTATAATGAGGAACAGGAATAATTAAAGCTTATATTATAAAATACAATACCTTTTAGAAAAATCTGATAAAATATGGGAAAACCTATTAAGATTAAAACATATTTGTGAATTCTTTAAGGAGTTATGTATAAATCTCGAGAGACCAGACATTAAGTATGGGAAACTCCAAGTGTTTAAGACACAAGTATCACTCAGAGACATGGATGCTGTGATCTGAAATTCATGTGGAAGTAGAAAGAATTAAACCATCCAAACCAGTTTCCCTTTGAAGAAAAAGGATAAAAAGGCAAACTTTCACTAATATACCACAAATACTCATCAAAACCATACAATTAGGAAATTATTATGTTCAAAAATGTTCACAGGTAGCAAGAAAATATTTTCAAGAAGCTTATGTAATAGAAGTTTGTCTTCTGAGCCAGAAAAAAATTGGTTTAGCAGATAAGGTGTTTGCCATGCAAACTATCTACAGCTAAGTGTTTAAAAAGTTAAGCAAAAGTTTCACTAGCAGCATCAGTACTGATGGGCACAAAACTTCCTATATAATTCCACCTCCAGAGGATCTGGGGGTTTCCTCTGGACTCCTCTGATACTTCACTCAGGTATGCAAACATTCACACACACACACACACACACACACACACATAAACACACACACACACACACAAACACACACACACATACACACACACATGCAGACACATACAGAAAAAGAGAGACACAGAGAGATATGTATAATTTAAAATTGGTTAAACCTTTTACAAATGGACAATAATTTAAATAGACACTTATTTTTTATTGGCTATATTCTATATTTACATTTTATTTCCCTTTTCCTGGTTCCCTGCCCCCCAAAGGACCCATATGCCTTTTTCCCTCCCCCTTTTCCCCCATACACCCCTTCCCACTTCCCTGATCTGGTATTTCCCTACACTGATGCATTGAGCCTTTCCAGAACCAGGATCCACTCCTTACTTCTTCTGGGACATCATTTAGTATGGGGATTGTGTTTTGGTGTTCCAAGATTGCAGGCTAATAGCCACTTATCAGTGAGTGCATACCATGGATATTTTGAGACTGGCTTAACTCATTTAGTATGATGTTCTCCAGCTCCATCAATTTGTCTAAGAATTTCATGATTTCATTGTTTCTAATGGCTGAATAGTATTCCATTGTGTATATATACCACATTTTTTGTACCCATTCCTCCGTGGAGGGACATCTGGGTTCTTTCCAGTTTCTGGCTATTATAAATAAGGCTGCTATGAACATAGAGGAGCATGTATCCTTATTGCATGCTGGGGAATCTTTGGGGTATAGACTCAAGAGTGGTAAGGCTGGGTCCTCCGGAAGTATCATGTCCAGTTTTCTGAGGAACTGCCAGACTGATTTCCAGAGTGGTTGTACCAGGTTGCAGTCCACCCAGCAGTGGGGGAGTGTTCCTCTTTCTCCACATCCTCGCCAACACCTGCTGTTTCCTGAGTTATTAATCTTAGCCATTCTGACTGGTGTGAGGTGAAATCTCAGGGTTGTTTAGATTTGCAATTCTCTAATGATGTAGAACATTTTTAAGGTGTTTCTCAGCCATCCTAATTTCTTCAGGTGAAAAATCTTTGTTTAGCTCTGTACCCCATTTTTGGATAGGGTTATTTGGTTTTCTAGGGTTTAACTTCTTGAGTTCTTTGTATACATTGAATATTAGCCCTCTGTAAGATGTAGGGTTGGTGAAGATCTTTTCCAAATTTGTTGGTTGCTGATTTGTCTTTTTGACAGTGTCTTTTGCCTTACAGAAACTTTGTAATTTTATGAGGTCCCATTTGTCTATTCTAGATCTTAGAGCATAAGCTATTGGTGTTCTGTTCAGGAACTTTCCCCCTGAGCAAATGTCCTCAAGGGTCTTCCCCAGTTTCTTTTCTATTAGCTTTGGTGTGTCTGGTTTTATGTGGAGGTCCTTGATCCACTTGGAGTTGAGCTTAGTACAAGAAGATAAGAGTGAATCAAGTCTCATTCTTCTGCATGTTGACCTCCAGTTGAGCCAGCACCATTTGTTGAAAAGGCTATCTTATTTCCACTGGATATTTTCAGCTCCTTTGTCGAAGATCAATTGGCCATAGATGTGTGGGTTTAATTCTGGGTCTTCAATCCTATTCCATTGATCCACATCCCTGTCACTGTACAAGTACCATGCAGTTTTTAACACTACTACTCTGTAGTATTGCTTGAGGTCAGGGATACTGATTCTCCCAAAAGTACTTTTACTGTTGATAATAGTATTAGCTATCCTGGGTTTTTTATTATTCCAGATGAATTTGAGAATTGCTCTTTCTAACTCTATGAAGAACTGAGTTGGGATTTTGATGGGGATTGCATTGAATCTGTATATTGCTTTTGGCAAGATTGCCATTTTAACTATATTAATCCTACCAACCCACAAGCATGGAAGGTTTTTCCATTTTCTGAGGTCTTCTTCCATTTCCTTCTTCAGAGACCTGAAGTTTTTGTTATACAAATCATTCACTTGTTGGTTATAGTCACACCAAGATACTTTATATTGTTTGTGGCTATTGTGAAGGGTGTCATTTCCCTAATTTCTTTCTCAGCCTTCTTATCCCTTTGAGTATAGGAAGGCTACTGATTTACTTGAGTTTATTTTATAACCAGCCACTTTGCTGAAGTTTTTTTATCAGCTGTAGGAGTTCTCTGGTGGAGTATTTGTTTCACTTAAGTATACTATCATATCATCTGCGAATAGTGATAGTTGGACTTCTTCCTTTTCAATTTATTTTTATTCTTTTTTTAATTTTTATTTTCTATATTCTATGTTTACATTCCAAAGGCTTTCCCCTTTCCCAGTTCCCCCCCACCCTACGTCCCATAATTCCTCTCCCCCCCAACTATTCCCCAATCATTCCCCCTGCCCCCCATGGTTTCTCTAAAAAACTGGATCCAATCTTTACAGGCCCAGGGTCCTCTCCTTTCTTCTTCTTGGGAATCATTTGACTTGCTAATTGTGCCTTGAGTATTTGGGGCTTCTGGGCTCATTAATATCCACTTATCAGTGATTGCATTTCATGTGTATTCTTTTGTGATTGGGTTAACTCACTCAGGATAATATTTTCCAGGTCTAACCATTTACCTACAAATTGCATGAATTCATTATTTTTAATTGCTGAGTAGTATTCCATTGTATAAATATACCACATTTTCTGTATCCATTCCTCCTTTGAGGGATATGTTGTCGAATTGCTCTAGCTAGTACCTCAAGTACTATATTGAAAAGATAAGGTGAGAGGGGGCAGCCTTGTCTAGTCCCGGATTTTAGTGGGAATGCTTCAAGTTTCTCTCCATTTACTTTGATGTTGGCTACCGGTCTGCTATAAATTGCTTTTACTATGCTTAGGTATGGGCCTCGAATTCCTGTTCTTTCCCAGACTTTTAACATTAAAGGATGCTGAATTTTGTCAAATGCTTTTTCAGCTTCCAATGGGATGACCATGTGATTTTTTTCTTTGAGTTTGTTTATGTAGTGGAGTACATTGATGGATTTCCGTATATTGAACCATCCCCACATCCCTGGGATGAAGCCAACTTGATCATGGTGAATGATCGTTTTGATGTGTTCTTGTATTCTGTTGGCAAGAATTTTATTTAGTATTTTTGCATCAATGTTCATAAGGGAAATTGGTCTGAAGTTCTCTTTCTTAGTTGGATCTTTGTGTGGTTTTGGTATCAGTGTAATTGTGGCTTTGTAGAATGAGTTGGGTAGTGTTCCTTCTGTTTCTATTTTTTGTGGAATAGGTTGAAGAGTATTAGTATTAGGTCTTCTTTGAAGGTCTGATAGAATTCTGCACTAAAACAATCTGATCCTGTGCTTTTATATGGTTAGAAGACTTTCTATAACTCCTTCTATTTCTTTGGGGGGGGGTTATGGGACTGTTTAGATGATCTTTTTGATCCTGATTTAATTTTGGTATTTGGTATCTGTCTAGGAAATTGTCCATTTCCTCCAAATTCTTCAGTTGTGTTGAGTATAGTCTTTTGTAGTAGGATCTGATGATTTCTTGAGTTTCCTCAGTTTCTGTTGATATATCTCCCTTTTCATTTCTAATTTTGTTAATTTGGATACTGTCTCTGTGCCCGTTGGTAAGTCTGGCTAAGGGTTAATCTATCTTGTTGATTTTCTCAAAGAACCAGCTCCTGGTTTTGTTGATTCTTTGTATGGTTCTCTTTGTTTCAACTTGATTGATTTCAGCCCTGAGTTTGAGGATTTCCTGTCTTCTACTCCTCCTGGGTAAATTAGTTTCTTTTTGTTCCAGAGCTTTCAGGTGTGCCATTAAGTTGCTAGTATATGCTCTCTGCTGTTTAGTTTTAGAGGCACTCAGGGCTACAAGTTTTCCTCTTAGCACTGCTTTCATTGTATCCCATGGATTTGGGTATGTTGTGCCTTCATTTTCATTAAATTTTAGAAAGTCTTTGATGTCTTTATTTCTTCCTTGACCAAGGTGTCACTGAGTAGAATATTGTTCAGCCTCCATGTGTATGTGGACTTTCTGTTGTTTTTGTTGCTATTGAAGACCACTCTTACTCCATGGTGATCTGATAGGAAGCATGGGATTAGTTCAATCTTCTTATATTTGTTGAGGTCTGTCATGTTACCAGTTATATGGTCGATTTTGGAGAAGGTACTATGAGGTGCTGAGAAAAAGGTATAGTCTTTTGCTTTAGGATGAATTGTTATATATATATATATATATATATATATATATATATATATATATCTGTTAAATCCAACTGGTCTAAAGCTTCAATAAGTTTCCCTGTGTCCCTGTTTAGTTTCTGTTTTCCTGATCGGTCCATTGAGGATAATGGAGTGTTGATGTAGCCCACAATTATTCTGTTAGCTGCAATGTATGCTTTGAGCTTTAGTAAAGTTTCTTTTACAAATGAGGGTGCCATTGCATTTGGAGCATAGCTGTTCAGAATTGTGAGTTCTTCTTGGTGGGTTTTTTTTTTTTTTTTTGACCAGCAAGAAGTGACCTTCTGTGTCTCTTTTAATGACTTTAGGTTGAAAGTCAGTTTCATCCGATATTAGAATTGCTATTCCAGCTCGCTTCCTGAGACCATTTGCTTGTAAAATTGCCTTCTAGCCTTTTACTCTAAGGTAGTGTTTGTCTTTGACCCTATGGTGTATTTCCTGTATGCAGCAAAATGTAGGGTCCTGTTTCAGTATCCAGTCTGTTAGTCTGGATATGTCTTTTTACTGATGTTAAGAGATATTAAGGAATAGTGATTATTTCTTCCTGTCATTTTTGATGTTATTTTTGTTTTTGAGTGGTTATTTTCTTTTGAGTTTGATGGAAGAAGGTTACTATCTTGTTTTTTCCAGGGTGTAGTTTCCCTCCTTGTATTGGAGTTTTCCTCCTATTATCCTTTGTAGGCCTAGGTTAGTGGATATTGTGTAAATTTGGCCTTGTCATGGAATATTTTGATTTCTCCATCTACGTTGATTGAGAGTTTTGCTGGGTATAGTAGTCTTGGCTCACATTTGTGTTCTCTTATAGTCTGCATGAGATCAGCCCAGTATCTTTTAGCTTTCATGGTCCCTGGTGAGAAGTCTGGTGTGATTCTGATAGGTCTTCCTTTATATGTTACTTGGCCTTTTTCTCTTACAGCCTTTAATATTCTTTCTTTGTTTAGTACATTTGGGGTTTTGATTATTATGTGACGGGAAGTCTGTTTGGAGTTCTGTATGCTTCATGTATATTCATGGACATCTCTCTCTTTAGGTTAGGGAAGTTTTCTTCCATACTTTTGTTGAAGATATTTGCTAGCCCTTTAAGTTGTAGATCTTCACTCTTATCTATACCTATAATCCTTAGGTTTGGTCTTCTCATTGTGTCCTGGATTTCCTGGATGTTTTGGGTTCAAGCCTTTTGCATTTTGCATTTTCTTTGACTGTGGAGTCAATGGTTTCTCTGGTATCTTCAGCATCTGAGATTCTTACTTCCATCTCTTGTATTCTGTTGATATTTGCATCTACGACCCCTGATTTCTTCCCAAGGTTTTCTATCTCCAAAGTTGTCTCCCTTTGTGATTTCTTAGTTGTTTCTACATCTGTGTTTAGATCCTGGATGGTTTTGCTCAGTTCCTTCTCTTGTTTGTGTTTTCTTGTAATTCTTTAAGAGATTTTTTTGTTTCCTCTTTCATGATTTCTGCCTGTTGACTCAATTTCTCCTGCATTTTTAAGTGATTTTTATCATTTCCTCTTTATTGGCTTCTGTCTGTTGACCCATATTCCCCTGGAATTCTTTAAGTGATTTTTGTGTTTGCATTGCAAGGGCTTCTAACCTATTCATGTTCCACTGCATTTCTTTAAGAGATTTGTTTATGTCTTTTTTGTGTTCCTCTAGCAGCATCATGACCAGTGTTTTTAAATCCAACTCTTGTTTTTCTGGTGTGTTGTGGTATTCAGGACTTGTTGTGTTTGGAGAATTGGGTTCAGATGTTGTCATATTGCCTTGATTTCTGTTAGTAATGTTCCTATGTTTGCCTTTTGCCATCTGTTTATCTTTGGAGTTAGTTGGTCTTGTTACTGGTTGGTGTTTGAAGCTCCTGTGAGCCTGGCATTTGGTGCTGTTGTCGCAGAGGGTGTCTATGCTCCCGAAGTGGAGACCGGAAGGTTTCTGCTACTGGACTCTGAATTACCTCCTCAGTTCTGCTGGGCCAGACCCAAGTCTCCTCCCAGCTTGCTGCTGTAGGTGCAATTGACCTCCTGCTGTCTCTTCTTGGCCTGCCTAGATGCCAGCTCTTACTAATCATATCTTTTGTTTCCAACAATCTGGGCTTGTCTGTTAGATCTTTATGGTGACCTGGGCTCCTCTGTTGGTTATCTATGGTCACTTGGTCAAGTCACCAACTCCAAGATGGTGACTTGACCAAGTGACCATAGATAGGGTCTCGGGGCTCTGTCTAACTGAGGGATTCCCTTCAGGACCCGAGCTTTCCTGGTTGGACTGCTGGAGCCTAGATGGTGGTGTGCTTTCAGTTTACAGGGCTCTGTCTGGTTAGCTGTCTGTGGTGCCCCGAGTCATGATGGCGGCCTCCTCTGTAATCCAGGCACAGACCCCTGAGAAAGTTGGTACTCATGCATGTCTGCGCAGAGACTGCCCGCCAAGCTGATCTTGCCCTGGGTGCAGGCAAGAGCCTGATGGGGTAGTCGATGTTAGCCTTGGACTCTGTCCATGCACCTGGCCCCAGCTGCCAGTTGTTTGCAGTGACCCGAGGCAAGATCTAAATAGACACTTATAAAGTTGGGAGATAAGTAATGTTATCATTAGTCATTAAGAAAATGAAAAGTAAAACTATGGGATACTACTTCACACCAATCAGAATGCCTAAAATTATAAACATTAACCATATCGACTGGTAACAAAAATATACATATAATTTGAAATTTCTATAATGGAAAATGCTGTAATCGTTTTAAAATATGGTTTGGAAATTTCTTAAAGCATTGGATATATATTTATCTTGTTATATGTTCTATTCAAACCATATTTTCTTCTGTTAGTCTCTTTGTGAAAAATAAATATGGAAACACATTATAGACTATACATTTTTCATGTTAGAAAACCTAATGATTCCTGAGTGATAAAAATAAGACACAGGAATAGTGATGAAACAAGAAGCCAACAAAGAATATATTCACTACTTAATGAACACAGTTCTTTTTTTTACTTTTTTCTTAAGTATTTTCCTTATTTACATTTCAAGTGTTATCCCCTTACCTGGTTCCCCCCCACACACCCCCAGAAACACCATATCCCATACCAACCTCCCCATACTCCCCAACCCACCCACTCCTTCTACACTGTCCTCACATTCCCTTATACTGGGGCATCCAGCCTTCTCAGGACCAAGGGCCTCTCCTCTCTTTGAAGACCAACAAGGCCATCCTCTGCTTGAGCTTTCTTTGGTCTGTGAATTCTGTTTTGGGTATTCCGAGCTTCTGGGTTAATATCTACTTATCAGTGAGTGCATATCATCTGAGTTCTTTTGTGATTGGGTTACCTCACTCAGGATGATATTTTCTAGTTCCATCAATTTTCCTAGGAATTTAGGAATTCATTGGTTTTGTTGTTGTTGTTTTGTTTTGTTTTATTTTATTTTGAGACAGTGTTTCTCTGTGTAGTCCTAGCTGTCCTGGAACTCACTCTGTAGACCAGGCGGGCCTCTAACTCAGAAATCTGCCTGCCTCTGCCTCCCAAGTGCTGGGATTAAAGGCGTGCACCACCACACCCAGCGAATTCATTGTTTTAACAGCTGAGTAGTGTTCCATTGTATAAATGTACCACATTTTCTGTATCCATTCCTCTATGGGACATCTGGGTTCTTTCCAGCTTCTGAGTTCTAATAGATAAGAATTTATCATGATGTAAGAGTAGTTCCCTTGTAAAGCATGTGCATGGGGCACAGGCTTTATAGTATTAAGGTTTGTGAGAAGGACACACTGGTCAGAAACAGGTACAGTCATTCTCTTATGTGTGGTTGTGGTTTTATAAATGTAGACATAGGACCTGGAAAGATTGCTCAGTGGTTAAGAGTCATAGAACCTCATTTCAGTTCCTAGCACTGTTGGGCAGCTCACAACTGCCTGTAACTCCAGTTGCAGGGGATCTGTTACCCTTTTCTGGCCTCTACAGGCATCTGACACATAGGTAATGTATATACAAACATAAACACACACACAAATATTCATAAATACTCCTAAATTAAAAACAAATAAATCTTTTTTTAAACATAGCTGGCATGAATAGTGTCCTTATTTTTTCCTTTTAAAAATTTCTCTCATATATTAGATCCTGACAGTGGTTTTCCTTTCCTTCACTTCCCCAAGCCTCTCCCCAGCCAGTATCCCCTCTCCTGCACCACCCCTCCACTTTTCCTCAGAAAAGAGCAGACCTCCCAGGGATATGAACCAAACATGGAATAGCTAGTTACAATAACATGGTACAAATGCCATCCCATCAAGGATATATTAGGCAACCTAGTAGGATAAAATGAGTCCCACAGGGAGGCATATAAGTCTGAACTCGCTTTTCTACTGTTAGAATCCTACAAGAACACCAAGTTACTCAGTCATAAATCATCTTGGTGAGGATGTAGAGCAGGAGGAACACTTGCAATGCTGGTGTGAGTGCAAACTTGTACAGTCATTTTGTAAATAATTATGCTGGCTAGTCAGAAATTTATAATCAATCTACCTTTAAAACCCATCCATAAATTCTTTTTTAATATAAATATTTATTTTTTTATTATTTTCTATATTCTTTGTTTACATTCCAAGGGCTTTCCCCTTTCCAGTCCCCCCCACCATATGTCCCATAAGTCCTCTCCCCCCCCCCATCATTCCCCAATCACCCCTGCTCCCCACCATTTCTCTGTTCTGGTACTCTCCTACAAAACTGGATTTAGTCTTTTCCGGACCAGGGCCCTCTCTATCCTTTTTCTTGGGAATCTTTGGCTTAGCTAATTGTGTTTTGAGTATTCAGAGCTTCTGGGCTCATTAATATCCACTTATCAGTGGTTGCAATTCATGTGTATTCTTTTGTGATTGGGTTGACTCACTTAGGATGATATTTTCCAGATCCAACCATTTGCCTACAAATTGCATGAATTGATTATTTTTAATTGCTGAGTAATATTTCATTTTATAAATATACCACATTTTCTGTATCCATTCCTCCGTTGAGGGACATCTGGGTTCTTTCCAGCTTCTGCCTATTATAAATAAGGCTGCTATGAGCATAGTGGAACATGTATCTTTATTGTATGCAGGGCAATCCTCTGGGTATATGCCCAAGAGTGGTATGACAGGGTCCTCTGGAATTGCCATGCCCAAGTTTCTAAGGAACAGCCATACTGATTTCCAGAGCAGTTGTACCATCTTGCAATCCCACCAAGAGTGGAGGAGTGATCCTCTTTCTCCACATTCTCGCCAGCACCTGTTGTCTTTTGAGTTTTTAATCTTAGCCATTCTGACTGTGTGAGGTGGAATCTCAGGGTTGTTTTGATTTGCATTTCCCTGAAGACTAATGATGTTGAACATCTCTTAAGGTGCTTCTCAGCCATTCGAATTTCTTCTGGTGAAAATTCCTTGTTTAGCTCTGTACCCCATTTTTTAAATAGGGTTATTTGGTTCTTTGGGGTCTAACTTCTTGAGTTCTTAGTATATATTGGATATTAGCCATCTGTCGGGTGTGGAGTTGGTGAAGATCTTTTCCTAATTTGTTGGTTGCTGTTTTGTCCTTCTGACAGTGTCTTTTTTGCCTTACAGAAACCTTGTAATTTTAAGAGGTCCCATTTGTCAATTCTTGAACTTAGAGCATAAGCTATTGGTGTTTGGTTAAGGAACTTTCCCCCTGTGCCCATGTCCTCCAGGGTCTTCCCCAGTTACTTTTGTATTAGTTTCAGTGTGTATGGTTTTATGTGGAGGTCCTTGATCCACTTGGAGTTGATCTTAGTACGAGGAGATGAGTGGGTCAATTCGCATTCTTCTGCATGTTGACCTCCAGTTGAACCAGCGCCATGTGGTGAAAAGGCTATCTTTTTTCCACTGGATGGTTGTAGTTCCTTTATCAAAGATCAAGTGACCATAACTATGTGGGTTCATTTCTGGATCTTCAATTCTATTCCATTGATCTACTTGCTTGTCGCTATACCAATACCATGCAGTTTTTAAAACAATTAATTGCTCTGTAGTACTGCTTGAGGTCAGGGATATTGATTTCCCCAGAAGTCCTTTTATTGTTGAGAATAGTTTTAGCTATCCTGGGTTTTTTGTTACTACAAATGAATTTGAAAATTGCTCTTTCTAGATCTATGAAGAATTGATTTGGGATTTTGATGGGGATTGCATTGAATCTGTAGATTGCTTTTGGCAAGATGGCCATTTTTACTATATTGATCCTGCCAATCCAAGAGCATGAAATATTTTTCCATTTCCTGAGGTCTTCTTCAATTTCTTTCTTCAAGGACTTGAAGTTCCTGTCATACAGATCTTTCACTTGTTTGGTTAGAGTCACGCCAAGATACTTTATATTGTTTGTGGCTATTGTGAAGAGTGTTATTTCCCTAACTTCTTTCTCAGCCTGCTTGTCCTTTGAGTACAGGAAGGCTACTGATTTGGCTGAGTTGATTTTATAACCAGCCACTTTGCTGAAGTTGTTTATCGGCTGTAGGAGTTCTCTGGTGGAGTGTTTTGGGTCTCTTATGTATACTATCATCTGCAAATAATAATAGTTTGACTTCTTCCTTTCCAATTTGTATACGTATGAGTTCCTTATGTTGTCTAATTGCTCTTGCTAGAACTTCAAGTACTATATTGAAAAGATATGGAAAGAGAGGACAGCCTTGTCTAATCCCTGATTTGAGTGGGATTGCTTCAAGTTTCTCTCCATTTATTTTGATTTTGGCTACTGGTTTGCTGTAGATTGCTTTTAGTATGTTTAGGCATGGGTCTTGAATTCCTGTTCTTTCCAGGACTTTTAACATGAAAGGATGCTGAATTTTGTCAAATGCTTTTTCTGCATCTAATGAGATGACCATGTGTTTTTTTCTTTTTTTTCTTTTCTTTTTTTTAGTTTATTATGTAGTGCATTACATTTATGGATTTCTGTACATTGAACAATCCCTGCATCTCTGGGATGAAGCCTACTTGATCATGATGAATGATCGTTTTGATGTGCTCTTGGATTCGGAAGGCAAGAATTTTATTTAGTACATTTGCATCGATGTTCATAAGGGAAATTGGCCTGTAGTTCTCTTTCTTTGTTGTATCTTTGTGTGGTTTTGGTATCAGCATAATTGTGGCTTCATAGAATTAGTTGGGCAGTGTCCCTTTTGTTTCTATTTTGTGGAATAGTTTGAAGAGTATTGGTGTTAGGTCTTCTTTGAAGGTCTGATAGAATTCTGCACTAAAACCATCTGGTCCTGCACTTTTTTTGGTTGGGAGGCTTTCTATAATGCCTTCTTTTCCCCTAGGGGTTATGGGACTGTTTAGCTGATCTAATTGATCCTGATTTAATTTTGGTATTTGGTATCTGTCTAGGAAATTGTCCATTTCCTCCAGATTCTGCAGTTACGTTGAGTATAGACTTTTGTAGTAGGATCTGATGATCTTTTGAATTTCCCCAGTTTCTGTAGTTATATCCCCCTTTTCATTTCTAATTTTGTTAATTTGGATACTGTCTCTGTGCCCTTTGGTTAGTCTGGCTAAGGGTTTATCTATATTGTTGATTTTCTCAAAGAACCAGCTCCTGGTTTTGTTGATTCTTTGTATGGTTCTCTTTGTTTATATTTGATTGATTTCATCCCTTAGTTTGATGATCTCCTGTCTTCTACTCCTCCTGGGTGAATTAGCTTCTTTTTGTTCCAGGGCTTTCAGGTGTGCTGTTAATCTGCTAGTGTATGCTCTCTCCTGCTTCTTTTTGTAGGCATTCAGGGCTATGAGTTTTCCTCTTAGCACTGCTTTCATTGTGTTCCAAAGATTTGGGTAGGTTGTACCTTCATTTTCATTGAATTCTAAAAAGTCTTTGATTTCTTTCTCTATTTCTTCATTGACCAAGGTGTCATTGAGTAGATTATTGTTCAGTTTCCATGTGTTTGTGGGCTTTCTGCTGTTTTTCTTGCTGTTGAAGACCACTTTTACTCTATAGTGATCTGATATGAGGCAAGGGATTAGTTCGATCTTCTTGTATTTGTTGACATCTGTCTTGTGACAAATTATATGATCGATTTTGGAAAAGGTACCATGCAGTGCTGAGAAAAAGGTATATTCTTTTGCTGTAGGATGAAATGTTGTATATACATATATGTATATATCTGTTAAATCCAATTGGTCCAAAGCGTCAATTAGTTTCACTGTGTCCCTGTTTAGTTTCTGGTTTCCTGATTGGTCCATTGAGGATAGTGGAGTGTTGAAGTCACCCACAAGTATTGTGTTAGGTGCAATGTGTGCTTTAAGCTTTAGTAAAGTTTCTTTCACGAATGAGGGTGCCCTTGCATTTGGAGCATAGATGTTCAGTATTGAGAGTTCTTCGTGGTGTATTTTCCCTTTGACCAGCAAGTAGTTACCATCAGTGTCTCTTTTGATGACTTTAGGTTGAAAGTCAATTTTATCCGATATTAGAGTGGCTACTCCAGCTTGTATCCTGAGACCATTTGCTTGTAAAATTGTCTTCAAACCTTTTACTCTAAGGTAGTGTTTGTCTTTGACACTGAGATGTTTCCTGTATGCAGCAAATTGTAGGGTCCTGTTTCTGTATCCAGTCAGTTAGTCTATGTCTTTTTATGGGGGAATTGAGTCCATTGATGTTAACAGATATTAAGGAATAGTAACTATTATTTCCTGACATTTTTGAAATTATTTTTTATATTTGAGTGGTTATCTTCTTTTGTATTTGATGAGAGGAGGTTTCTATCTTGATTCTTCTGGAGTGTAGTTTTCCTCCTTGTTTTGGTGTTTTTCCCCTATTATCCTTTGTAGGGATGGGTTTGTGGAAAGATATCATGCAAATTTGGTTTTGTCATTGAATACCTTGGTTTCCCCATCTATGGTGATTGAGAGTTTTGCTGGGTATAGTAGTTTTGGCTGAAATTTGTGTTCTCTTAGGGTCTGCATGATATCTGGCCAGGATCGTCTAGCTTTCATGGTCTCTGGTGAGAAGTCTGGTGTAATTCTGATAGGTCTTCCTTTATATGTTACTTGGCCTTTTTCTCTTATTGCCTTTAATATTCTTTCTTTGTTTAGTACATTTGGGGTTTTGATTATTATGTGACAGGAGGTGTTTCTGTTCCAGTCCTGTCTTTGGAGTTCTGTAGGCTTCTTGTATATTCACTGGCATCTCTCTGTTTAGGTTGGGAAGTTTTCTTCCATAATTTTGTAGAAGATATTTGCTGGTCCTTTAAGTTGTAAATCTTCCCTCTCATCTATACCTATAATCCTTAGGTTTGGTCTTTTCATTGTGTCCTGGATTTCTTGGATGTTTTGGGTTACAAGCTTTTTGCATTTTGCATTATCTTTGATTGTTGAGTCCATGGTTCCTATGGTATCTTCGGCATCTGAGATTCTTTCTTCTATCTCTTGTATTCTATTGTTGATACTTGCATCTATGGTCCCTGATTTCTTCCCAAGGTTTTCTATCTCCAAAGTTGTCTCCCTTTGAGATTTCTTAGTTTTTTCTACTTCTGTTTTTAGATCCTGGGCGGTTTTGCTCAGATCTTTCGCTTACTTGTTTGTGATTTCATGTAATTCTTTAAGAGATTTTTGTGTTTCCACTTTCATGACTACTACTTGTTGACCCAAGTTCCCCTGTATTTCTTTAAGTGATTTTTGTATTTCCCCGTTACTGGCTTCTGCTTTTTGACCAATATTCTCCTGAATTTCTTTAAGTGACTTTTGTGTTTGCCTTGTAAGGGCTTCGAACTTTTGATCAATTTTCTCCTGTATTTCTTTAAGAGATTTATCCATGTGTTCTTCTATCAGCATCCTCACCAATGATTTTAGATCTGTATCTTGATTTTCTGGTGTGTTGGGGTATCCTGGGCTTTCTGCTCTCGGGGAACTGGGTTTGGATACTGCCATATTGCCTTGATTTCTGCTAGTAACATTCCTACGTTTGTCTTTTGCCATTTGTTTATTTCTGAACTTAGTTGGTGTTGTTATTACTGGTTGGTGTTTAAAGCTCCTGAAAGCCTGGCGTTTGGTGCTGCTTTCTCAGAGGGCGTCTGTGCTCCCAAGGTGGAAACTGGAAGGTTTCCACCACTGGGCTCCAAATTACCTCCTCAGCTCTGCTGGGCTGGATTCAAGTCTCCTCCCTGCTTGACTCTGGATACTTAACTGGCCTCCAGTGGTCTCCTCCTGGTTTGCCTGGTTAGTCTACTAGCTCCAAGATCGTGGTGGGTCTCAGGGCTCTGTCTAACTGCAGGATTCCCTGCAGGCCCGGGGCTTCCTGCCTGGGCTGCTGAAGCCTAGGCAGTGGCTCTCCCAGTCAGCAGGGCTCTGTCTGGTTGAGCTGTTCTCCCCAGGATAATGTTGGACCTCAAAGCTCTGTCTAACTATGGGGCTCTCTGTGGATCCAGAGCTCTCCTCGGTTGGGCTGCAGGGTCCAAGATGGTGTGGATCCTGGTCCTTGGGTCTCCATCTAACTACAGGACCTCCTGCAGGTCAGACATTCTCCAGCCTGCCCAGGCAGCTATAATGCTGCCCAGTTCCCTGGTGCGGAAGGCACCCAGGCAGGCTATACCCTGGGAAATCCTTCACTCTGGTGCCCACTGTACCTTGCTTGGTTGCCCACTCCAGGATAGTGGCTGGTCTCAGGGCTCTGTCTAACCGCAGGATTCCCTGCAAGCCCGGGGCTTCCTGGCTGGGCTGCTGAAGCCTAGGCAGTGGCTCTCCCAGTTGGCAGGGCTCCATCTGGTTGAGCTGTTCTCCCCAGGATGGTGTCTGATTGCGGAGCTCTGTCTAACCAGGGCCTCTCTGTGTATCCAGAGCTCCCCTGGTTGGGCTGCAGGGTCCAAAATGGTGCAGATCCCGGTCCTTGGGTCTCTGTCTATCTATGGGACCTCCTGCATGTCAGACGTTCTCCTGCCTGCCCAAGCAGCTGTAATGCTGCCCAGCTCCCTGGTGTGGAAGGCACCCAGGCAGACTATACCCTGGGAAATCCTTCACTCTGGTGCCCACTGTACCTTGCTCAGTTACCTGTTCCAAGATGGTGGCCAGTCTCAGGGCTCTCCCATTCATACATTCTTGGACATATACTCAAAGACACTCACTCATCTACATTCATGGCAACTTTATTCATACTAACCAGAAGGCAAACAACCTAGATGTCCCTCAAGCAATGAATGGATAAATAAAATGTGGTACATTTATACAATGGAATATTTCTCAGCTTTCAGCAACATGACATCTTAAAATTTGCAGCAAATGGATAGATCTAGGTGAAAAAAAGCATTCTGACTGAGGTTTGCCAGAAAGGCAAACATGGTATGTACTCACTTATAAGTGGATATTAGCTCCAAAGTAAAAGATAATTATGCTACAATCCATAAACCAAGGGAGTCTTAGTAACAAGGAGGGATTAAGATGGGAGACAAAGATCACCCTGATAAGTGGATATAGAATAGATTTTGCTGGTGGACTGGGGGGTGAGTTGTGTTGTATGTTAGTTTCAGTTTCCATTGTTGTGAAGAGACATTGTGATCAAGGCATCTCTTATCAAGGACAACATTTAACTGGGGGTGGCTTACAGCTTCTGAGCTTCAGTCCATTCTCATCATGGCAGGAAACATATACCTGGGCAAGGCATGTTGCTGGAGGAGCTGAGTTCTACATCTTGTTGTGAAAGGAACCAAGAGGAGACTGTATTCCAGGCAGCTAGCAGGAGCATCTCAATGCCCAATCTCACAGTGACATACGTCCTTCCACAAGGCTACACCTACTCCAGTAAGGACACACCTTCAAATAGTTCACTGGGCCAGATCACCACAGTTGGGAACAAGAGGCATCTTGTTGGACAAGAGGGAAGGAGAAAATGATGGAAGAAATGACTGAAATTGGGGGCATTTTAGTGTAATAGAAACTCCATGGAATCTATGAGAGTAACTGTAGCAGACTCTTAGTAATGGATAACAGGAAGCCTGAATGAGCCATCTTCTATAATTAAGCAAGGCCTCAAGTGGAGCAATTGGGACAGCAACACGGTCACAAAACCTTTGACCTACAGTTTGTCCTGCTTGCAGAGTATTCTGGGACTAAAATCTAGCATAGTCATAATCAGAGAAACTTCATCTAACCACTCATGCGAGCAAATGCAGAGTTCCACAGTAGAGTTTGGGAGTCCTGTGGAGGAGGGAAAGGAAAGACATCAGGGGCACAAATGGGGTCAAGAACACTATAAGAACAAGGCTTGCAGAATCAACTGATCAAGACTCTTGGGAGCTCACAGTGATTAGGGAGCCTGTAGGAGTCTGACCTAGCTCCTCTGTGTATATCTTATGCAAAAAAAAGCGCCTAAAGATATAAATTACTTTAAGCATTGATGGTTATAAATTGCACAGTATTGTGATGTTTCCTTGACATCAATTTTAACTTGATAAACCTCTTTATTAAAGAGTAGACAGCAAAGAGATATGTGAGTTTATCCAATAATGATGGAGTTTAGTTTATTGCTTGCTCTATAGCTACTCTGTAAATACAAAAATCCCCTAAGACAGTCTTTTAAATGATAAAATATACAAAAATGAAATAAAAAAGTTTAATTAAGAAATAAAACTAATTGTAGTACAGTGACATTTTCAGAAGTATTTTGAGACTTTGGAGGATTACCTTGTCCCAGTAATGATAGTGTTGAGAAACAGAACAGGAAACAAGCAAAGTGAGTGAGCAACCCACAAAGCAAACATTTTCAAAGCAATTTGGATTATAAGAAGATGTAGCAAAAGTACCTGAGAAACCAGGAGTCAGGAAGTTGAATTAACTTATAATATTAAGTTTGTCTGCCAACCAAAAATATACAGTGGAGAGTAAGAGTTATCGAGTGTTGGTAAGCATATATATAAAAAAAAAAGTTCTCCATTTTTTCAAAACAAAGCCTCATTGATGACAAAGAGTTCACTAGCTGCTGCTTCACATGAAAGTACTCTGGAATATAACTGATCTCACGCATGATTCAGCAATATTAGTGTGGGTATTAGTGTGAGACTATGGGTTTCTTCTTCATGCTATAATATCTGCAAGCCCAGTTGGGAAGATCTGAACAGCTCAGTAACCCTTGCAGGCTTCCTCAGGTCCATGTGAAGCACCATGGGCTGAATCGAGCCTATCTAGCAAACATAACTAAGGCAGTGTCCCAATGTTGTTAGATTTCTTATACCATAAGTCGGGTCAACACATGGAGTCTCTCAAAAGACAAAAAAAAGTTTCATGACCTTTGCTACATCCACATAGCATTGTTATATCTATGCCCCAAAGAGGTAAGGGAGGACATTTAGATGTTATGCAAGAGATTCCAAATATTGAAGCTGTTTTAAAATGCTATAACAATGGCTTTATTTTATAGAGGAGAAAAAGGATTCCTGTGCACATGGATGGACACACACATAAATGAATAGCTAAAATTCCCTGATTATGTTTTTTAAGAAAATATATGATATATCAGTTTTGACATCTTTCCTGGGCAATGACATGGGCTAAAAATGAGAAGAAACAGTGATTTGATAAGGAATTAAAATGTGTAGAATTAAAGCACAAAGAGTAGAGATGTGGAGATTTTGCTGCAATTGGGGAACAGTGAAATTAGAGAAAAGTTAAGATACACTGTTTAACTTACTGTTTTATTGTATGTGTTTGGGTGCTTTTCCTGCTTGTGTGTCTATGCACTTTGTCCATGCATTGCCCTCTGAGGCCAGAAGAAGATACAAAAATTCTGGAACTGGACTTATAGATGGTTGTGAGCCATGTGAGTGCTGGGAAGCAGACTGGGGTCTTCTGCTACATCAGTAAGTATATTTAAACACTGAACTATCTCTCAAACCCCCTTAACTATATTTTCTTCACATAATGCATGGCAGCAAAGCAGGCATAAAGGTAAAGATAAAGGTAAAGAGGCAAGTAAACAGGTGTAAACTAGTGTGTTTGATATTAAAATGTTTATAAAATTTATAAGGTGAAATACCATGTTGAACATACTGTCCTAATCATGAGCTGGAATCTGATGAAAGCCTAGAACATAGGGGACTTTGAAAAATCTTTTCATGCTAAGGTCTTGGGATAGGTTTGAATAAGAAACTAAAGACAAGTTTCATTTGTCAGATTTAAGACTGTGCTTTTGGTACTTAAATTTTTCTAGTGACTCTAAAATACAATTAGGCAAAATAGGCATCTTTTCAAATTGGTTAGAGTCAACTGCAGGGACACATTCAGTTTTTAAATAAGCAGTAGTTAGAATGTACATTTTCATAGAAGATTTTATGTAGAAATGTAGGAGCATTTACATATTCAGAAGAAGAAAAACTCCCTAAATCTATGTACAGTGTGTTTTGAATAATTGCAGTTTATTATATTTCTAACAACTTGAGTATAGACTGATAATTGGTGCCCTTAAAAACTCATAAACTCAGATTTCCCCTATGAATAGCAGAATACTGAGAAACCATCAGTGCCCAAATGCTGTTCTCTCTTTATCCCAACAGGTGGGCCCCAAGCTTTTCTATCCCCATAGTTATTGCTGGACCAGTCACCCCCCTCTCCTAAGCCTTCACCTCCCCTGAGCCATGATTCTTTATGAAGAGATGACTCATTAAGCTCTCTTCCCAGTAGGGTGCTGACACCCGATTAATGAGCTGACACTGTTCTGTGTCTCTCTCACTAGTGCAATAAGGCTCTGTTTACAAACACAGGCTGTTGTGCCTGTTAGGGAGGGCATGTTAAAATCTCCCTGCTGGGCCAGTTTGTTCAAAATCATAGGCTTTTTAAAACAATGTCTTTGTGCCTTACACACCAGATATAGTGATTTCAGCAGGAAGCAAGTCACCCTACTGACAACATCCTGTTTGTCAGGAGAGGAACCAATGGGTTCAGCTTTGGGAGGATAAATAACAAGAATTGCAGTAGGCTGTCACAGAGTTTTTCGCTGTAGGATGCATGGCTGATCGTTATTTACCACAGACAGAAAATTTTATCCTTGTAAGCCATTTTTCAGATTGAATGTGTGGTTAAATTTAGTATGTTTTGCTTTCTCCCTAATGTTGCATTTGCCCTTCTCAGCTGCCTTACTCTAGTCTAACAGTTTCCTTCGTGGTGTCTTTTTTCCCTCAAGTGTTCAGTGAAAGGCTACAGTGTTCTATTTGGGGTTTTGTAATTGCCTCTATAGTCAACATTTTTTACATTAGGCTCTGCTACTTCTTTTCCTACACCAAAATATAGGAAAGCTCTGATAGTCTTCATTGTTCTTCCATCTCTGTGAGCAGGGGCTTCCCGGGTTTGGGCTTGCATGGTACATGTGGCTATTACATCTTATTTTTAAGAAATCTCTTGCTTACTAATAGCACACACCTCTGTATACAATTTTGGTTTCCTGGGTTTCTTCTGGGCAATTTAGTTATCTAGATTAACTGTCAGAGTTAAAGAACCAATTGCTAGAAAATGGTGAAGTGACTTCCCAGTGAGGTTTAATGTGCAAAGCAGCATAGCTCACAGACTCTAGCCTATGGAAAATTGCTGGTCAGGGTTGTGTATGGGTTACTTTGTTGTCTTTATTGTGTATGAGGTTAGTATGACTGGATTGAGAGACAAAAAAGTGTAATTGGGGCCAAGAGCTAGAGAAACTGTCAGTCATGCTAAACATAAGCTTTCTTAAGTTGTTTGGTCCTCATTATGAGGAAAAAAATAGAAATGATTAAATGGATTTAAGTAGGGATAGATAATGGGATTAAATGTACATCACCAAAATATTGACTGCCTTCTGGAATTGAGATTGAAAGAAAAACTTAAGAGATGCTGGATAAAGAATATATCTAATATATAAAAAGAGAGATACTGGAAGAGCAGTTATAAATCTGTAGAAGTATCTGATAGATAGATTGTGGCAGTTTGAATAAGGTTGGCAATGGAATGCAAAAGTTGAAAGGTAAAAATATGTGATGGATTTCAGAAGTGTGTAGAACATAAAAAATACAAGAGGGTAGTAATAAGTTCTGTAGGACAACAAGGTGAGAAAAGGTGTCAAGGGTTCAGACTTCCACACCTGCTAAAGCTGCATGCTTCGGTGCAACTGCGAACTGAGGAGATTATCTCTCCATTCAGAGAACAGGGGAAAAATGAATGTTAGAATTGGGGTGTGGTTGGATGATTTGCTTATATCAAATATCAAATACTCGGAAAACATCTATGTGAAGATGCAATGAGGCTGTAGACTTTTGTGTCAGGACCTCGGAAAAAGTCTGTAGAGACCATTTTTATTTATTTGCATCCATCTGGATAATAGATCCACGAATGTTGATAACATTAGCAGAATATTATAAAAAGAAAAAAGTGTGAAATGTTTAGGAGCAGGCAATGAAAAGAGAATAAGAAGGCCTAGGACTGATTTTTTGGGGAGACAATATAATCATAGTGGGTATCAAGGGAAAAGTTAGCAGGGGTGAGTGAGTGCCTATGGTTGAAAACACGGACTTCGAGAGCATAGAGCCAAGTCAAGGGAGAGAGATCCACACAGCCTTAGGATTTTACATGGTTTAAAGTTCCAAGGTGGCAGGAGGGGTGAGAGGTATCAAACTAATGCTCTTGAAAAAAATACATTAAGATAAATACTTACATTTTAATTACCTTTAGCAACACAGGACACATTTGGCATATTAGCAGAGCCTATGCCAGTTGTGTGATAGCAGAAGCATTTTAAAATTGAAGCTAGATTTTTATACCGCATGTTCTTATTATATTTTTTTCATCTTTATCCTCTTCCAGATTCTCTCCACTTGCTTCCAACCAAAATACACACACATTCTTGCCCTTTTTTATATAGGCATTTTAAATTAAGTGAATCATATCAGAATAGGACAAACAGAAACAAGAACCAAAGAAAAAGCACAAGAAATTCATATAAACAGTTTCACACACATGCGTGCGCACGTGCACACACACACACACACACACACACACAGAGAGAGAGAGAGAGAGAGAGAGAGAGAGAGAGGAGAGCAAAAAAAAACAGAAAAAATAATATATAAGAAAAAGTCCTGAGCCGGGCGTGGTGGCGCACGCCTGTAATCCCAGCACTTGGGAGGCAGAGGCAGGTGGATTTCTGAGTTCGAGGCAAAAAACCAAAAAAAAAAAAAAACCAAAAAAAAAAAAAAAAAAAAAGAAAGAAAAGAAAAAGTCCTAAAAATAACATTGAGTTCATTTTGAATTGTATTGACCAGCTATTTCTGGACATAACTTAAATGTGGTTTACATACCCAGTGAAATTCCAGTTAAGAAAACTAATTTTTCATTTGCAAGTAGTTATTGATGGGAGATAGCTCCTGTGTTAAGGATGTGAGCTTGTGTCTACTTCCCCTCTCAGTGATGGAACCCCTATCTGGGACCTGTGCAAGCCACCTGTGTATCAGTTCTGTTATGTCTGAAAGACACTGTTTCATTGGGCCCCCCTCCCTACCTGCTCTTACAGCCTTTCTGCCTTTTGTCTTGAAGGGTTCCTTGAGCCCCCAAGGGAAAGAGTTTGATGGAGACATTCCATTTATGACTGAGTGCTCCCAGAGAGCTCTCACTCTCTGCACACTGTGCAGTCGTGGGTATCTACAATTAGTTCCTGTCTACGTTAGCTCCCAGCATCTCTGATGATGCTACTCATTTTAATGGTAGTGACTCTATGAACAAGCACTTGAGAAGTATGTAGTTTAGAGGGCCAAGTAATCTGTCCAAAGTAATCCATCCCCTAAAAAGAAGTGGACCAAGGAGGTCAGTATTATAGAGATTAAGAGAGAAAAGGAGGTACACTTTTGATTTCATGATTTCTTTCATTTTTACACAGTATCTTGTTACAGTGACAATACTGACATTGAACTTGTAATTGTTCTGCCTCATCCTGCCAATGACAGAAATAACAAGCCTATCTCATCAGGCATACTTCAGGGACAACTTCCTTTTTTTCCCAATATTTTTCCTCTCTTTACTCAATTTTTTAATGGATATATTCTTTATTTATATTTCATTTCCCTTTTCCTGTCTCCCCGCCCCCCAAAGGTTCCATATGCCCTTTTCCCTCCCCCTGTTCCCCCATCCACCCCTTCCCACTTCCCGGTTCTGGTATTCCCCTACACTGATGCATTGAGACTTTCCAGAACCAGGGTACACTCCTTCCTTCTTCTCGGACATCATTTGGTATGGGGATTGTGTCTTTGATGTTCCAAGATTCTAGGCTAATATCCACTTATCAGTGAGTGCATACCATGTGTATTCTTTTGAGACTGGGTTACCTCACTTAGTATGATGTTCTCCAGTTCCATCCATTTCTCTAAGAATTTCATGAATTCATTGTTTCTAATGGCTGAATAGTACTCCATTGTGTACATATACCACATTTTTTGTATCCATTCCTCCATTGGGGGATATCTGGGTCCTTTCCAGCTTCTGGCTATTATAAGTAAGGCTGCTATGAACATAGTGGATCATGTATCCTTATTACATGCTGGGGAATCTTCTGGTTATATGCTCAAGAGTGATATGACAGGGTCCTCTGGAAGTATCGTGTGCAGTTTACTGAGGAACCGCCAGACTGATTTCCATAGTGGTTGTACCTGCTTGCAATCCCACCAGCAGTGGATGAGTTTTCATCTTTCTCCACATCCTCGCCAACACCTGCTGTTTCCTGAGGTTTTTAATCTTAGCCATTCTGACTGGTGTAGGGACAGTTTCCTAATACAAGAAAGGAAAAAGTAAGATATTCAGAAAGCTACGAATTTCTGTAATTATATATTCATACATTTTGAGAGGGAATATTAAAAAGACTGCAGGGAGAGAGAATATTTTGGAATTCTTAAGAAAATAGGGGCTTTGATAAAACCACTTTAGACAGTAGGAAAGTAGGGACTTTGTCAGAATAAAGAAGACATTCTTGGTAATTGCAGCAGATTTCCACCTGCACATCTTGACTTGGGGCTACAAGCACTTTACCTTATCTTTCCAATATTAATCATTGCCACCAAGAGGCCTTTCACATGTTGAGACATATAAACACATACATATATACATATATATATGTATTCAATACAATATATAAAGTATTGAATATGATTAATAACGTTATTAGTTATGTATACTTACTGTATGTATATACATTTATATGTGTGTGTACGTATACGCACATGCCCACACACACTCAACTTTGTAGTCATTTAATTCACTGTAACTGAAAGAATAATAAAATTGATTTTAAAAATTAGAATAAATGTTCCTTTGACAATGGAATAGCTAATAATTTAAACTTAAATGATCACATGTACTAAAGTGCATATTGTAATCTATGAAGTAATGTAAGTGTCTCCTGTCAATGAATTCCTCTTTGTTTGTAGTGGTGTGTGTGTGTATGTGTGTGTGTGTGTGTGTGTGTGTGTGTGTGTGTGTGAGAGAGAGAGAGAGAGAGAGAGAGAGAGAGAGAGAATAATTTTTTTTTATTTTCTATATTCTTTGTTTACATTCCAAATGCCTTCGCCTTTCCCGGTTCCCCCCTCCCCATACGTCCCATAAGCCCTCTTCCCTCTGCCCATTCCCCAATCACCCCCTCCCATTTCTCTCTCCTGGTACTCCCCTACAATGCTGGATCAAGCCTATCCAGGAACAGGGACCTCTTCTTCCTTCTTCTTGGGAATCATTTGATATGTTAATCGTGTCTTGAGTATTCAGAGCTTCTGGGCTAATTAATATCCACTTATCAGTGACTGTATTCCATGTGTGTTCTTTTGTGATTGGGTTACCTTACTTAGGATGATATAATTATTAAAGGAGAGATTATGAATTTGAGATGTAGTCGAGTACACAGGAAGAAATGATAGGGAGAGAGTAGAATGAGAATTATGTTAAATTAGAACTCATGTATAAAATTCCATGAGGTGGGGGGTATGGACATCCACACAGAGACAGGGGGTTGGGGAGAAGGTATGGGATGTGGAACATTTGGAGAGTGAACGAGGTGGGGAATAAAATGTGGATCATAAAATAATAAATTGATTAATTAATTAATTAAATTTAAAAAATTAAAAATGGAGGAAAAAAGTTTTTAAAAATTTAGAATAAATTAATACATTCAGAAAATAAGGGTTCTGATATATATACATATATTTATATATGTATATATACACATATATGTGTATATATATATATATATATATATATATATATATTCATTGTTGGTGAAATTTTGTAAGCCAGTGGCTTAGATGGAGAGCTACAAGTGAAGCTCTCATCTAAGATAAAGAGATACAGGCATCAGAGGTTGTTCTTACTGTTCAGACTCTTCACACACCTAGACCTAAATCTGGATCCAGGTTTATCAGGCTCCAGGACTCCTCTTTATTCCCTACAGTACTGGAGTTCCAGGCCCTAGGCTCAGCCATACATGTCTTTTTATAAGGGTGCTGATTTTTATTTTATTTTTTAATTTTGATTTTCCTGCTTCTTCAGCAAGCGGTATTACTCTCTAAGTCATCTCCGCAGGTTCTGTCCACACTTCAGGATCTAAGAAAGGGATTCTAAAGCTACATGGCTGTCCGAGTCTGAACTGTGTGAAGTGATCAGTCTGTCATTCTCTAGCACAGGTCAGAAAGTCCAAGCTTTGACAATATCAGATATGTAAATGTCTATTGTTTGAGTCTTTCACAACTGAGTGGTTTTATTATTGGTTGTATAACTCAGTTTCTTGAAAGCAATCATTTATTGCTAAGATGGCTCAGTTTGAATCCATTTTGTGAGAATACATTGTGATCATATTGTGCATATTATGTGTGGATTATGGAAACACGAGTACATTGGCATTTGTATTTTCAACTATTTTTCCTTCAAGAATTTGTTCTACATGTACAAGACTTACGTGCTTAGTAATTGGAACACAAAATCTATCTCAGATGCCATTTCCTTATACTTTAAGATTCAGGTGCTTACATATGATTGACCCTCTGCATCTTTCATTATATCGTCCTGAAAGAAATCAGTATATCATGTTCTTATTCTATGGAGACAAATTTCAAACTTTGAGAAGCTAAGCATCTTAGTCAAGGTCATATAGCTAATTAGTAACAGAGTCACAGTTAAGAACTAGATTCAGTCACTCTTCTAACCTGAGGCCCATATGGAATATTCTCTATCCCTTAAATAAGTGATATAATTAGCATGAAGTCATGCACATGGGCACTTGTGGGTAGAGTCTAATATACTTTAAATTGTCCAATAGAAATAGGAGATGAAATAATTATTCCTTTTTAGTCATGAGAAAAAAACAATGGACCCTAGTTTTCCTTTACTTTTTTCTTTTTTTTTTCTTTTTTAAATTTTTTTTTTTACTTTTTCACTTTACATTTCACTCAGTGCCCCCCTCCCCGTGACCCTCTGCCACGCCCTTCCCCTATCTCCCCTCACCTTCTTTTCTGACCAGGTCAGGCCCCATTGGGTATCCTCCCCATGCTGGCACTTCAAGTCTCTGAAAGGCTAGGCACTTCCTCTCCCACTGAGGCCAGAGAAAGCAGCCCAACTAGAAGAACATGTCCCACATACAGACAACAGCTTTACGATAGTCTCTGCTCCAGTTCTTCAGGACCCACATAAAGACCAAGCTGCACATCTCCTACATATGTGTGGGAAGGTCTAGGTCCAGCCTATACTTTGTTTGGTGGTTCAGTCTTTGAGAGTCCCAAGGCTCCAAGTTAGATAATGCTACTGGACTTTGGAGTTCCTATGCCCATCCACTGTTGAGCTGTGGGTATCTGCATCTATTTGAGTTAACTGCTGGGTGGAACCTCTCAGAGAACAACATGCTTTTGTCTGCAAAACATAATAGTGTATCATTAATAGTGTTAGGGATTGGTACTTGCCCATGCATTGGGTCTCAAGTTGGGCCAATTATTGGAGCTGAGTTTTAAACAGCATATACATCTTAAAAAGTAAGTGGGAAGAAAGCATTGTATTTATAAAAGGAATGAGATAGACAGTATTGTGAGTCTTTAAGAAGACAGAAAATGACAGAAATTTGCCAATGTCCAAGAAGATAAGTCATAGCAAGGTCAGAAAGGTTATAAACTCCTTATAGAGTGATTGGTTTCACATATTCTGGGGCACAATTATCTGTGCCTTATATAGAAGATTTAGTATATAGCAAACGTTTTATCTCTTGTGTATATAATTCCTACTTTTAATCCACTGATACCCTCCTTAGGCAGTGATGCATATAGGACAATTTATGAGGGCTTCTCTCATATAAACTGCAAGCTAAAACCTAAAGTCAGTGTGGAAATGTAATCAGATGTGCGTGAAAACACTTTAAGAGGTGAAGAATCACATATGAGTTCAAGCACTGATAACTTCAAACTTTTCATTTCCCCCAAAATGACTTTCCTTTTAGCTTCTTTGTGAGGGGGAATGGTCAGTACAATGCAGTCCTTCTCCACAAGCATTGCTTAGGAAACAATTCTCAATTAGGGAGGAATAAGACATAAGATACAAAATACGTATGAATAACTCGATTTGAGTAGGGAAGGTAATCGATCCAGATAGATTCTATTGGATATTCTAGAATTCTAGTGCAGGTAGCACAGCACAATGCAGACTCTGGTTAACCCTCTTAGCAACTTTAACTCTTCTCTTTTGGTTATTTCTGGTTTCTGAAAATGAATGCAATATGTAAATCATATTCTCTCTTCATTTAAATCATTCCACTAACCCCTGAAATAACTCAGGACTCAAATAGGTCCTCATCCTATCTGTAAGTAAAGACACAGAGACTTCAAGAAGTTGGTGTGCCTACTATCACCTAATATCTGTTAAGGTTTGGAACCTGGCTCCAAAATGCATGTGCCCCTCCACACACACACACTGGTGTTTTCTTCTGGATGCTCTTATCCAAAATTATTTTGTGTGTATTTTCAATGAGATGTGAGGTTTGAAATTAAAATTTAAATTGTAACCATTTTAAACATGAATGTCTGAGCTGACTTTTCTAAATAAGCACTGAGGTACACAATGATTCTCTTCCCTGGGTCCCTGGAACAATGCTCCTCCCAGCTAAGTCAGCTATAAACACTGTGTTTAGTAAGTAATCAATAATGGAGGCTACATAAGTACTTTATGTAATTACCAGTACTAATGCAAAGAAGTATTTCTGTAGTCTAGCACTGAAAAATTATAAGAAAATTACCACATAAAGGCTAAAACATTTTTTTTAAAAAAGCAAGTATTTTCAGACGTAAGGCATTGCCACAGATGTTAGACTACAAGAAACTTTAAACAAAAACTATTCAGGCATTTTTCTTCTAAGCCTACTGTAGAGAAGACATAGGTTTATAATCTCAGAACTCATGAGGCTGAGCAAGAAAATTATAAGTATATAGCCAAGATATCCTGCCTCACACCAAAGCAAGACAAAGAGAGACAGAAACAGAGAGACAGAGATTTAGACTTGTAAACTTGTAAACTTAGACTTGTAAAGTTGTAAACTTTAGACAAAAAGGAGCCTATTGATGAAAACAATTATAAGCCCTTCATGGCCCATATTAATTGGAAACCTTTATAATACAATAAACAACATACTGAAATGTTTAAATGTTTGTGCTTAAATACTGAGAACTGGATACTGGCTTGGTCCTTACAGTCACATACTACTTTTGTAGAGGACCAGAGTTCTGTTTCAGCATCAGTATCCAAATGTCCAGCAAGCTCACAACCACTGTAACTCCAAATTCAGGGGGATTTAATGTCTCTGGTCTCCTTGGGCACCTGCACCATATGCACAAATTCATTCACACACACACACACACACACACACACACACACACGTTCACACAATTAACAAAACAAAATATAACAAAACATCCAAAGTACATTATATATACACATATAGATTATATATATACATATATATACACACACACAGACATAGTTATGAGAAAATATCCTATTTCATATGACTTGCTGTTGAATACTAAGTGTGAATACATTTCTATTTTATCTTATATATTTGTAAAAGTCACAGGTTTCTACAATTCTGCATACAGTACTCTCTACTGTTTAGCTTTAATTTTTTTCCCTTTCTATAAAGTGCAAACACCCAAATCCGATAACCCACAAGCAATGTGATAAGTCTTCTTCCAAGCCTGTATACACCTGTGTTTTCCTCGAGGTAATTTGCACACAGAGGCCGCACTTGATGCTCTTATATTCGCTTTCCTGTAGCCCGTTCCCCAAGGATTCTCCTATTCCTCTACTGTGGATCACATCAATAAAGGACGACATCTGTGCAGCCGATCATGGTGAGCCATTTCAGGTAGACCATGTGTTCTACCTTGACCTAACTTCTCATTTCTGTTCTGGCCAATTAATGCGAGGCCTTTTAAGCAGCCAGTTGACTGGTCTGGTCGTGTGCCGGCTATCACCACAAGAGCTTAAGGGCCACAAATCTCTGTTATTACCAAGCTGTTGCTGCCAGAAGCACGCTGACTGCTGACAAAAAGAATAGATTAGGATCAGTCAAATCTCCCCCAGGCTTATCAGTGGGACTTTTAACCGCACCTTCTACCTCAAAGTTTCCCCTTCTCCTGCTTCCAAACACCTACGCAGCAGCAAGCTAACAAGGTGCCTGCCAAACCATATGTTCATAATTAGTTAACTTCTTTCCTGTCGCTAGAGGCACCACTCAGTCAGCAACAGCCGTCAAGGGTGTTGGGCATCCAATAAGGCACAACCAAGCTGTACAGCCGCTCAGCCCAGCAGTAAAAGAGGCATACTTAATTCCAGCTGTGGCATTGTTAAGTGAATTAACTTTATCCTCAATTTAAAAAGCCAGCATGAAATCAAAGGGGACCTTAGAAAAGAAAAAAAAATAGAGAAAATGAAAAAAAAAAAAAAAGAATGCTTGTAGGTTAACTCAGGAGTCCAGTGTGCTGAATGAAACTCAACTGGTTGGCCCATCTAGCCAATCATTGCAAAGCAGAGTTTTGGCATCGTTATTGCTCCTGGCACAATTCTTCCTTTTATTTCCCAGTTCTGTGGTTAAGGTCTCTTGTTACACACGGAGGGGACTGATGATATAATTGTTTATGAACCAGCGGACCACATTTATAAGTAGTAGTGAGGTTTCCAGAGAGTAATGAGAAGACAAATGTTAGAAACAGTGGTGTAAAATTCTGGCTAAGAAATCTCATCTCAAGGTAAGAGTGCTACATATAAAATTAAGTGTATATATTTGCAGGTCTGGGCTATCTCTCTGGGAAATAGTTGTCACACAATGTGTGGGGAAGAAATGAGAACTTTTTGGAACTGTTTTGGTTATCATTGACTACACAAAACATACTCTAATATTTTGAAAATTTACATAAAGCTTTAAATGTGCTTATTTAATATAAACGGAAAGCTGATGAATAATTGAACACATGTACATCCACATATGTATGTTGTACCTATCATGCTTATCAATATAGCTTTTATTGAAGGAATAACACTAATAATAACAGCATTGAATAATGTTTAATTTTGCTACCAGAATTTGACAGTTTATTTTTTTGAAACCTAGTATGACTGTGAGGAATATATTTCTCAACTTAGAAGAGAATATATTTCCTATAGTTTAAATGTTACAATATTTTATTTTGAATTAATATTCATGAACATATTATTGTAGTTAGAATAATCTTCATTGATGACATGTATGGGGCCAGAAAGGTGAATATAAACACACGAGAAAACAGAAGCAGTAGTTAAAATATAAAACTTAAGAAACTCGAAAATTAGATATAAGTAGGAAATTGGCTATTTAAATAATGCTGATTTTGAGACTTGTGATTTTGTTGCTATTTTTGTAAATCCTCTTATGAAGCAATCTGCGAATAGTCTACTGTCCCTTACAACTTAAACCTCAGCCTGCGATCCAGTTTCACTGTCGATTACATAATCTCCACTATCATATTAAATAACCACTGAAGGTGGCAAGGGACTTGGGGCTTCTGAGTAACAGACATAATGATATGTGGCTTAAGGTGAATTAAAAAACAACTGATATGGTGTATGACCAGGGAATTAAAAGACATAAGTCAATGGGAAATTGCAGAAACCACAGATCGGTACAAGTTACAGGCAATTTTCTTAATAGCCCTTTAGGATATTATTAGACAAGCTGTACAGAGCGTCTTCACTACCCCCTGTGGAGCAAACTGGTTAACAATCAGAGCCAAAGGTTTGTTTTAAAACACAATTTGCCATCATAAAAAATATATTTTATGATTGTAATTAAACAAGACATAATTTTTAAATTAAAAATAAAAGTATCAATTAATAAACTTACTTTTTCAGTTTAACCTTTCCAACACATCAAAATATGATGCGTTTTAATTAAGGAAAATTTAATTGACCCAAACTATAATCTTGTTTCCATAGCAAAAGGCTTATTTGCAAGGTCATAGTGGGAGGTCTTTACGTTCTCTTTCAGTGTGATTAATGTACAGTGAGATTTCACTTATTGTGAGTATTAAAACCAGGAACATAAAGGGGTGCAGATTAGACATGGGAAATTACATTGATTAGACACGGGGAACTGATTTTGAGAGTTCTTAAAATCTTGTAGCGTTTTTTTGCAGTACGAAAAAGTGGCTCACTGAAGAAGGCGTTCGTGTGAGTGCAGATGCCAGGATGCTTGACCAAAACTGAGCGGTTGAGGAGAAGTGCCGACAGGGCAAAGAGAGGCTATGGAAGATGCCATGTTGCAGGTTAGTGATGGGTTCACGGCCAATGTGGTGCCCGTACGACAGGTTAGAAAGAGGCAGAAACAAGAAATGCTAAGGGCTGACTCAGAAGGCTGTTTCTGGCAGAAGAGGCAGAGAGAAATTAATAATGCCAAACCAGCACGTGTTAATAAAATGTGACTGTCAGAAAAAGGGTGAACACGAGTATATTAGAAGCCAGTTGTTGGTACACAGAACATGCTGAGTTTGCTGTCTGTCTAATTAGAATGGATCGGGGAGAATGCACAGGGAAGCAGAAGGGTTGACAGGACCAGATGCCTGAGGCTCAAGTGGGGCAGCTCTCCACTGGGAGCCGTCGCTGCAAAGAAAGTGGTGCACTCAAGGGAGTGGGCCCAGTGTGGGTGGACTGTAGAGCAAGGTCAAACCTAAGAACGGGGATATTTGGAAAATGTTCTGGTAGCGGCTCTGCAAGTCAATTCTGCACAGGCAGAAAAGGTAGCAAATACTTTGTGAATCTTGGAGAGCAAGCATGAAGGAATGGGCTGCATGTCAGAAAGCACTGGTATCCTTCAAATCCTTCTCTGAACCACGAGTGGTAAGGACACACAGACAAAGGCACCGCTTTCCCGATTTCGGAACTTTGTAGCTATCATTACACGAAAGCTTGAGTGAGAATTGCCTTTCTAAGGCAATTCTTTTATTTTTCAATAATTTAGTTTTTATTCACTTTACATCGCCATCACAGCCCCCCTACTCCTCTCCTCCTAACCTTACCCTTATGAGTCCCTCCCCCACCCCTCCCATTCTCCTCAGCGAACGGGTATCCCCCTTGGGTACCACCACATCCTGGGATATCTAAGGCAATTCTCAATCAGCTTTCACCCGAATGTTGCATTAGCTTTTCAAATACTTCATATGTGAAGTTTCTCTCTTTACCATTAATACCATTAATTACCATTATTGAGGTTTTGTAAGGAGAATTAAACACCCATTAATGAGATCACATAAGCACAGGGTATTATTATTTTCAATTAATTTTTCACATTTTTGTGCATATATGACAATATATGAGCGTGAGCACTACATGTGTGCGCCCATAGAGGCCAAAGGAGAGTTTTAGGTCCCTTGAGACTGGGGTCAGGAGGATTTGTGAGGTGCTTAGCGGGAGTGCTGGGAATTGAACTTAGGTGCTATGGAAACACAGGAGTGCTTTCAATAGCTGAACCATCTCACCAGCTCCATAATTAACATTTTAAATATCAATATTTCTAAAATATTAACAAGAAAATGTTCAAAGTTATTGCATTAATAAATTCAGAGTGCCTTATAAATTTTTATTATAAGATGTAACTGTAATTTCATAGTTGTCTTGGTATCTCAGGCCATTTAACATTCTTTCTCATTGCTAGATAGTTACATGAATGCCCATTGAATAGATTTATTAAAATCTAATTAAAGATACTTTCTGATGAGCTCAGTATTTTTCAGTTTTTTATTACAATGACTCATATTCTGTCACCAATTTTTTCTTCTTCTTTTCGTACTTTCACCATTTTTTCCTCCTAGTTTTGTTAGATTAAGTAATAAAATCAATTTTCAATTTTTTTGTTTACCACAGTCTTTTGAGGATTTTGTTCCTTTGGCAGGAAATGGAAATGATTACATGTTAGGCAAATGCTCTATCACCAAGCAACAGCCCTGGCTCTTCTCAGTGGTTTTAAGTCTATAAAGCACTTTTAACAGATTTATTCCTAACAAATTTTGATGAAAAATCCATCTTTTTCTATAGTTCTAAGTACATTATAATATCCATTGTAACTTTTCTTTTTCGATGAATTTATTGCTTAGCCATTTAAACATATTATTGATTTCTAAATTTGTCAAAACTCCGGGAATTTACTATAGATTAAATGTTGATCTTTGAATCCAGTAAAGCTTTAAAATAAAGACAAGATGTTATAGGACTTTATACCAATGATCAGGTGATGTGATCAATCAAGAAAATAGAGTATTTGAAGAAAGTACAAATTGATCCTTTGACCAAATGGCCTAAAGAAGGAAATCTAATGGTTGAACATCTTGATGATAGCATGTTATCGAAATCCAAATCTAAACCCACTGAGTCCCCATTAGAATCATTAATAATAATTCAAATAGTGATTTTGATATTGCAGGAAATAGTATAAATTATACATCTTACATTGATAAGATTGTGAGACTCAAGTGTTTTATTAATTTTTGTTTCATGTTTAGCTTTTGCCAAAGGTACAGCTTCTTAGGGAAAGCACACTAGCCACAGAGTCATTAGAATCCACTCTAATTACTTGGGTCTACTTCATTCTTTCTGTTCCATTCATGTTACAGTAGAAAGCTTACTAAAATATCATATTATCTAGTTGGAAAATAGTCTTGGAACTTTTCCTACAAGTCTGCCCACTCAAGATTCAGTAGACTTGATTCTAAGGTCTCATACATGGGTCTATTCCTACATTATTTGTTGCTAGAAGAGCCCTATATTGGAAGTTATAAAAAAAGACACCTAAATTCACACACACACACACACACACACACACACACACACACACACCATACCATACCACACCATCATACATGCACAGATGCTGATTTTCATATACTTTTATAAGCATATATTTCACAGGGAGTAAAATGCAGATTAAAAAATATTATTATGTTTACATATTATACATTTTAAAGCTGAAATTTAAAGATATATGTCACAGGTAAAATGACCATGTTGGAAGTTACATTGGAATCTACTGGATCATATGATTGTTGTAGTCTAAGATTTTTAAGAATTTCCATACTAATTTATATAGTGAGTATGAAATTTATATATCTACCAACAATACTAGTGTTCCCTCCTAATTTCATTTCCCACCACCACCCACATCTCATCCTCTTCTCCTCAGAGAAGGAAGGGGAGGCCTCCCCTGGATATCAATCTGTCCTGACAATAGTCTGAGTTGGGATCTCACTATTCTGAGAAAAATCCTCCAACAGAAATCCATCCAAACACTTGTCCATCCAGCCAGCATTTTTACATGTTTCCCTCATAATAGAGATATCTGCATATGTGTCTTTATCACAACACTATTTGAAATATCAAGTTATGAACCAGCCAAGTTTCCACTAATTAGTGAATTTCAAGTCATCAGTAGGATAAAATTCCAAGACCTGAAAACATAATAAATCTTATTCTCATATTTAGATATATTCTTAGTTTTATTTCCTTAAAATGCCTTTCATTCACAAATCTAAAGGTAGGAGATAGAATGTACTAGATCTGATCAGTATTTAGAGCAGGTTGATATATTTGTCTCTCTCTTTTTGTGTTGCTTATTTGCTTGTTGGTTTTGAGTTGTGTGTCCTGTAACCCAGGCTGGCCTTGAAGTTACTCTGTAGCTGAGGTTAACATTGAGCCCACAATGTTCTTGTCTTTATTTCTCTAATACAGGAATTACAAGTGTGGACTGCCATGCCTAATTTTAAAGCAAGTTTACTGAGCTTCATACTGCAAGGTCACAGAAAATAGACATGTTGCTACAGTGTTTGCAACATCCACTTTATTTATATGCACTTCAAAATGCAAAATGGAACTGCATTTCCTTATCTAGAATGATTAATCCTGTTAATGAAGTTGTCATTTGTTTCCATTTTGGAAATTAGAACGGTCTTCAGTAAGCCCCTCCTAATGTTTGAAGGATGTAACAGCTCACTGAGGATTTTGTGAGAGAAAAAAAAACTAATTAAGTTATTTATTTATTTATTTATTTATTTATTTATTTTACCTTCAGATCTCCCTCTGTCCTCTCCTCCCAGTCCTTCCCTCTCACATCTCCCTGACCACCACCCACCTCTCATCCTCTTCTCCTCAAAGAAGGAAGGGGAGGCCTCCCATGGATATCAACCTATCCTGACATATTCTGAGTTGAGATCTCACTCTTCTGAAAAAAATCCTCCAACACAAATCCATCCTAACACTTGTCTTATGGTTGTCTGTGTCAACACCATAAATCTTAGTTCCATACATCTGTGGCTTATTGTTTTAACAAAATCCTTTGCACTGATGGTCAATTCCCTTTTTTATCCCTTTGTGCCAGTTTAGGACCTTCCTAGCTGGTCACACAACTATATTTATCTATCAAAGGATGTGTTATCTTCTACTTTATAGAGAAAAGTAAACTTATCAAGTAAACGCCTCAGCTTTCTCCTAAAATATGTCATTTCAAACCTCCTTCCATACCTTGTCATACAACTTTATATATATAACATCTTCAACCCACTGGATTCTTGTCTAAATATGTAACATCTCCTAGGACTCCTTTCTTAAAGCTTAGGCTAACTTGGTGGCAATATTCTGGCAAATTCTGGAAACTTTAGGGTTTTGGTTCTACCTGGATGAAAGTAAGTCACTAAGGTCAAGTCCTCTTGGAATCGTCTCTCTGGTTTCTTCCTGTCTTACTCTTATCTTTGTTTTTATCATTGTGTTGAACAGCCCTTTCCTGTCATAATACCCTTAGTCATGATGTTCTGTCCCAGCTCTGGGGTCAAATGACCATAAGATGAATTCTCTGAAACTACGATAATAAATAAAGCTTTCCTCCATTACATGTTCAATCAGGTATTTGGGTCATACTGGTAAGAAAATACTAGGGCAGTCTCCATGGCGACCTACTTCCTTAATAATTCTTCACTTGGATACACTATGCCCATGCTTATGAGAACCAGTTTTCACACACTGATTTTTTTGAAAAAGCAATAAATAAATTTAATTTTGCTTCCAACCAACCCTCAGAATGTTTTGGCAAAAATTGACAGTGAAATTAATAAATTGAAAATGAAATAGCCCAGGAAAGTGATTAGAGTATATAGCTTTAACAATACAGTGATCATGACAATGTGACACTATAGAATACAAATAAGAAGAGAATGGAATAAAACATCCAAAAACGTATTCAGAATATGATCACATAATTAATATGCATGGTGATATAGCAGTGGGCTACAGATTATTTTCAAGAAGTGTACTGAACAATTTGAATCTGTTGATAAAGATGAATCTTAACCTCTGTTTCAGGCAACATAAAGTTGATACACAGATACTGAAGATAGGGGAGATTGTTTGTAAGCAATATAAGAAAAATCACTGAGGAAAGATCCACTTCCAAGAAAGGAAGTGGGCCAGAGCAAGGAGAAAGACAAGCAGTTCACCCACACGACTATGTAAAGCATAGAAATCTTGTTTCTGTGCCATTTACATCATAGCTTTTCATACAAGATCTACATGTTTCATACAAGAACTACTATGTTAGTTTACATATGACTTCATGCATCATGTATCTTATTAGCATCTTAAATCTCAAACTAGTTGTGCATCTTAGTATTACAATGATAGGCTCCTGGCAGAAAATTTGTAGCATCAGTATGCTTTCCTCTTTGACAAATTTTGTTACATTTTTTAGGATATCCTGATTTTATATAAATATGTCATACTGTACTTCACAATTATACTCACTCTGGTTTTTCTGCTTGGCAACCAATGGCAGTGACAATTGCCTGTATTGTTTTAGGGGACTCTGAAGACCAACATTGGAAGAAAGTACAATTTATGAGATAATACAATAAGAACTTTAGAGAGAGAGAGAGAGAGAAAAGAAAACTGATTTTGAAACACCTAAACAAATTAAATATAGGACAATAATTAATATGAAGGAAATGTTCATTGAACCACTTTAAAATTATATTGCCCAATATGAAAACATCCTAATGAGATTACAAAGGCAACACAGAGTATAAGTGAAAATGTTGTTTTGCTTATTACAAAATAATAAGCTTTTAATGGTTTTAATGTAAGATAGTTAAATTCGAGTTCATTAAATGTTGAATTACATTTCATATAATATATAAAGGCCTAGTAAATATGCATAGAAATCTTTACATATAGTATTTCTTTTATTCTTCAAAACTAACACAAAGCATATGGGACTAAAGTTTCTTTAGAGATAAAGAAATCAAGGCATGGGAGAACGTAGTAGCATACATGCTTGCTTCTAACAGGAGATGACTCTGGTTTAAGACAAAGCCTTCTTTAACTTTACAATTCTTCCTTGATTCTGCCTCCTTCAGCTTAACACATAGATGACAGTATGTGTTCTGTGGTGTATTCAATATATTCAGAAAATCTAAGTTATGACTAGAAAAGGGATAAATGTCTTGTTGATTGCAAAGAACCCTTGGGTACTATATAACAAACAGGTACTGGACTTGAGGAAACTCTAAAGGAAAAGAAAGATGGAAGGAGAAGAAGAGGAGAATGCTAAGAAGGAGGAGGAAGAGGAGAAAGCAGAAGACAAAGAAAAAGACAAAGACTAATTCAGCATCACCCAGGAAGACCTAGAAAGGAGTGAGGAGAAATTATACAACCTGGAACCCAACTGAGTCAATCTATCTGTGAAGCAAGAGATCAGTTGGCTAAAAATGTGTTAAAGAAAGAGCTATAAACAAGACCTGAATAAGGATGTCACAAACAGAAATGATACCATGGAAAGTGGTAATGTCACAGGGCTCCAACTCTAGTCAAAGAACTAACTCCAGGTCACTAAGGAATTCTGAGAGGAGAAATAGTCGTCTCCAAACAAGAGCTGCCCAATTAGCTATCCAACGCTAAGTGTTCTATAAGAACTGAGATACATACAAACAACATTTCAGAGACTGAAGAGATTGTCTCTACATCTTTATATGGAATATGTATCTAACAACAATATAGAGGAAGTCAGAGGCCATGTATTTAAGAAGAGGGATGGGCTGATGGGATGGTGAAATTGTGTATTCATATTTAAATTAAAAAAAATCATGAAGGAGATAAAGAGTGCGTGAGCTCTGCTCAGAGGGTCTCTGTTACTAAGACAAAAATCACAGTGGTTTCACTGCTTCCTCATTTGTCATTAAATTATCTCTCCATAAATTACTCAGAAAGGAAGGTCAAATATAGGCACAAGAACATGTAGCCTTTAAACACTGAGCATCAAATCACCTGCCATTACCGATCTTTCCTTCTGTTTAATTCCTAAAAAAAAATTGATGATCTATATATCAGTCTGATTTTAGAACAAATTTTATCCAAACCAATGTCTATGCATGTGTGCAATCTTCAGGCTATACTTTGGTCTGGCATGTGTAGTCTATGTTAAATTGCACTCAGTACACATATGTTTTGCTCATGTAACTTCATTCTGCAATCTGTGACTAGGATTTTAAGAACAAATGTACAGAGGAGGGAAGAGAATGTGAGAAGAGAAAGGGAATAGAAGAGGGAGGAAAAAAAGTAGAAACGCTGTAAATCAGCCAACGTCCCATAGAGGGCAGTATGGTTCAAGTTGTCTTAGTAGGAGACCCTACTTGGTTGTAAAGAATATAATGCACTCGGTATACCTTAATTACCTGTAGATATTTATGTAAGGTTACCCAGTACCAATCAGCCAGCCACGAAAATATATGCACAACATTTTAGGACATATTTATACAATTAGGAGTGTGTGTGTGTGTGTGTGTGTGTGTGTGTGTGTGTGTGTGAATGAATGGATATAACAAAGATTTTAAAAAAGAGGCCATGAATTCAAAAGAGAGCAAGGATAGTTATATGGAAGGACTACGAGGGAGAAAAAGAAGGGAGAAGTGATGTGTATTTTAATCTCAAAACATAAAAGAATATAATGTTTATCAAATATACAGAAGTGTGAAATAAAATGGTGCTTATAGGGAAGTGGTAATGGACAAACACATTTTAAAATATTAGAATATCAAGGTTGGAATTGATCATAAATAAATAATCATTATAAAATATTCACAGATTTATAAAACTGCACTTTAAATTATGCTCCTAAGTTAGGGCAGCCATTTTGATGTTCTCGGCAGCTCTCACTTGCTGCCAAATTATACAGCTTTCCCTCCTTATCGTCCCAGGGATACATAATACTTCTAGCTTGAAATCGGCATATTTTAAATAATTCTTTGAGCTACCAATTTAATTTCACTCATCTTTTCTTTCCCTTACTGCCTCCACATTCACCATTGTTTTGAATTTATAGTCATTTTTTTCTCTTTTACATATTATTTTTAATGGATAAATAAAATTCTTTTATAAGATTAAATGTTATTAATACATCCAGCTTAATTAATTCTTGATGAATTTTATTGCATATTAGTGTTATAATAAACATATTTTAATTTAACATATTTTAATTTCTGAATGATTATGATATAAATTCTAACAGGAAGAGGGGATAAATATTTTTCAATATTCAGGTATTTCTAGCAACACACCATTTTTCAAAATTGCCACACTAAAGTATTCTGTGTGCTCCAGACATTTCTTGATATTTACTTTAATCTTAATTTGATTTATCCTGTTAGCAATGGAATTTCATTTGATTCTGTGATAAGGGAAAGCATTTTTCAAAAAAATAATCTACAAGTAAACTTTCTAATTTATCCCATTATGAGGATCCATTCCACATACAGACACCAAACCCAGATACTATTGCTGATACTAAGAAGTGCTTCCTGACAGAAACCTGATATAGCAGAGGACTGCCTTGTCAGACATCAATGGGAGGAGAGATCCTTGGTCCTGGGAAGGCTCCATGCTCCAGTGTAGGGGAATGCCAGGGCAGGGAGGCAGGAGTGGGTGAACTCCCTCAAAGAAGCAGGGGGAGGGAGGATGGGATAGGAGATTTCCAGAGGGGAAAACGGGAAAGGGAATAACATTTGAAATATAAATAAAGAAAATATCTAATAAAAAAGAAAAAAACTGAGATAGAATCTAGAAAGCAATGGATTAGTAAATTATTTCATAGTTTTTTTCTTTTTTGCCTTTCTTAGTATCTCTAAGTCATTATATAGTTTCAATTTCTAAAAATAACCTTTTAGAGGAATTTTTTAAAAAAGGGTTTACAAAACATCCCAAATTGTGCCCAAATTGAATCTACCTGATTTCAAAAATGCTAGCTCCCTTTCATATTATCTGCACAATTTGCCCAAAAACTTATTTTTCCTCTGAGATTAATTATTTTGCCCATCTTGTAAGGATGTAAAGACTGAGTTAGATATTATGGATACTTCTATACTATTAGCTATAATCTACAGATAACATAGACTATTGATTATTAATAATTGGCAAGCACATAAAATGTACAAAATAATATTAATATCATTTTAGAGAAATATCTGTAGAGATATGCCTTAAATTTGAACTCTAGAAGTAAAATAAATAAATAAATAACAGACAGTATGTTACATGTCAAGTTAACAAGATGACAAATACTAACTTTGTAAAAAGGGCAAATATAGAAAGAAAAACATGATACATAAATGTTTAAAATGAAATAGAAAATGAGGGAAAAGAGGAGAATGAAAAGACGAAAGATGGTTTGTGGCAGTGGAGCTGATGCTGTTGACAATTTACTTGTAAATTACACATCAGTCAAAATCCCAGAGGGACACCACAAAGAGTGCACCTAAATGTGAACCATGGACTCGGTTCTCGTAATGTTCCAATTGTGTCTTGAAAATTTAACACATTTATTCCTATTGTGGCATGTTAGTTAATGGGGGAGTTGAGGAATGAAAAATCAGATCATGAAAGTCCATACTTCCCATTCAACTTTCCTTTAATGCTGAAAGAAGTAAAATAATACTTACTAATTTTTAACGTGGTACATTTTTCTGTTGTCCTGTATATCCATCCATTGATGTAAGTTTGTCAGCCATTTAATGTGATACATTTGTATTTGTTTTTAATATATGAATTGCTACTATGTTAACTGTAGCTTACACTATGAAGTGTTAAGTATAGCTTAAAGTTTATTATTTGCTGTTTTAAAGTATATTTGTATATATGAATATATGACAACAGAAAGAAAGTAAAATTCACAAGTATGAGAAAAAAAGAAACAGCAGAGACATGAATAGAAGGCATGTCCTGCTGCTCTATCTGGAGATCCGTCCTATAAACAGTCACCAAACCCCGACACTATTATGGACGACAAGAAGTGCATACCAAAAGGAGCATGTTATGTTTGTCTCCAGAGGGTCCCTGCCAGAGTTTTATACATACAAAGGCAGATGCTAGCAGCCAACCATTCCACTGAGTGTGGGGTTCCCAGTAGAGGATCTGGAAGGCAGACTGGAGGAGCTGAAGGAGTTTACAGCCCCATTGGAAGAACATGATGTCGGCCACCCAGATTGTAATAATCCCAAAAGAATAATAATAATTATGTTATGCTTTTGAATTATAAACAATGTCTTACCACAAAGAAAATATAGGCAAATTGTTTTGATTTAAAGATATTAGAAAGATTTTACTAAACTGATAAAAAGTATAAACTTTTTTTTTATTGTATATATTCTATATTTACAATTCATTTCCCTTTTTCTGGTTCCCCACCCCCAAAGGTCCCACATGTCCTTTTCCCTCCCCCTGCTCCCGCATCCACCCCCTCCCACTTTACTGTTCTTGTACTCTCCCACAATGATGTTTTGGTCCATTCTAGCACCAGTGTCCACTCCTTTCTTCTTGTGAGACATCACTTGATATGTGATTTGTGTCTTTGGTGTTCTAAGCTTCTAGGCTAATATCCACTTATCAGTGACTGTATACCATGGGTATTCTTTTGAGACTGGGTCACCTCACTTAGTATGACATTCTCCAGCTCCATCCATTTCTCTAAGAATTTCATGAATTCATTGTTTCTAATGGCTGTATAGTACTCCATTGTGTATATATACCACATTTTTTGTATCCATTCTTCTGTTGAGGGACATCTGGGTTCTTTCCAGCTTCTGGCTATTATATATAAAGCTGCTATGAACATAGTGGAGCATGTATCCTTATTGCATGCTGGTGAATCTTCTGGGTATATTCCCAGGAGTGGTATGGCTGGGTCCTCCAGAAGTATCACGCCCAGTTTTCTGAGGAACCGCCATACTGATTTCCAGAGTGGTTGTACCAGCTTGCATTCCCACCAGCAGTGGAGGAGTGTTCCTCTTTCTCCACATCCTCGCCAACACCTGATGTCTTCTGAGTTTTTAATCTTAGCCATTCTGACTGGTGTGAGGTGAAATCTCAGGGTTGTTTTAATTTGCATTTCCCTAATGACTAGTGATGTTGAACATTTTTTAAGGTGTTTCTCAGCCATCCGAATTTCTTCAGGTGAAAAGACTCTGTTTAGCTCTGTACCCCATTTTTGGATAGGGTTATTTGGTTTTCTGGGGTCAAAATGGCAATCTTGCCCAAAGCAATATACAGATTCAATGCAATTCCCATCAAAATCCCAACTCAGTTCTTCATAGAGCTAGAAAGAGAAATTCTCAAATTCATCTGGAATAACAAAAAACCCAGAATAGCTAAAACTATCATCAACAGCAAAAGAACTTCTGGGGGAATCAATATCCCGGACCTCAAGCAATATTACAGAGCAGTGGTATTAAAAACTGCATGGTATTGGTTCAGTGACAGGGAAGCGGATCAATGGAATAGGATCGAAGACCCAGAATTGAACCCACACATCTATGGCCAATTGATCTTCGACAAAGGAGCTGAAAACATCCAGTGGAAAAAAGATAGCCTTTTCAACAGATGGTGCTGGCTCAACTGGAGGTCAACATGCAGAAGAATGAGAATTGATCCACTCTTATCTCCTTGCACTAAGCTCAACTCCAAGTGGATCAAAGACCTCCACATAAAACCAGACACACTAAAACTAATAGAAAAGAAACTGGGGAAGACCCTTGAGGACATTGGCTCAGGGGAAAAATTCCTGAACAGAACACCAATTGCTTATGCTCTAAGAGCAAGAATAGACAAATGGGACCTCATAAAACTACAAAGTTTCTGTAAGGCAAAAGACACTGTCAAAAGGATAAATCGGCTACCAACAAATTGGGAAAAAATCTTCACCAACCCCACATCCGACAGAGGGCTAATCTCCAATGTATACAAAGAACTCAAGTATAAACTTTTTATGTAGTATAAAGTACAATGCCAGGTAGTAACCACTTTCCCAAATTATAACGTTGAATTATAATCTTCTAAAAAGATTTCTGCAGTTGTATTTAATTTGAAAAATATATCTGAGAGTAATTTATAAGAATCAGAATAAAAAGAAAGTAATGAAAATTGAAGAGACAATAGAACGTAAAACAGCAACAAAGGAGATGCAGTACTAATATTCACAGATAGACCTTGGGGAAGCAAGAATGGTCTGGAAGATAAACTAGGTTGTGATCATTGATAAATGCACATTTGTGGAGAGACACACAGTCAAAGACCTCTGTATAAAAAGCTTTAGTAGATGACGACCGAAAGGAAAACTGCTTGTCAATACATGGGCAACTAGATAAAACTACAATTACAGTAAGAAATTTGCATGTGTTTCATTTCATCCTTGAGCAAAATAATCATCTCATGAATGAACCCAGTTATCACCATAACACACATTATGTATGTTATATGTTATTATATGATGGCGCTACTGGAAGCTCTGCTTACATCTGAGGAAAAATACAAAAGACAAATCAGCAGAGCTTTGAAAAGCCACGCTTGATGTGATGATGTCCTCAAAATCTCAATCAAGGACAACAGAAAGAAAGTAAAATTCACAAGTGTGAGAAAAAAAGAATCAAACAGCAGAGACATGAATAGAAGGCATGTCCTGCTGCTCTATCTGGGGATCTGTCCTATAAACAGTCACCAAACCCCGACACTATTATGGACGACAAGAAGTGCATACCAAAAGGAGCATGTTATGGTTGTCTCCAGAGGGTCCCTGCCAGAGTTTTATACATACAGAGGCAGAGGCTAGCAGCCAACCATTCCACTGAGTGTGGGGTTCCCAGTAGAGGATCTGGAAGGCAGACTGGAGGAGCTGAAGGAGTTTACAGCCCCATTGGAAGAACAATGATGTCGGCCACCCAGATGCCCCAGGACTCCCAGGGACTAAACCATCAACCAAGGGGAACACATGGTTCCAGCCAAAAGTGTTGCAGAGGAATGCCTTGTCAGGCGTCAGTGGGAGGAGAGGTCCTTGGTCCTGTGAAGGCTCAATAGAAGCCTCAACAAAGGGAAATCGACGGGGAGGGGGGGGCGTAGGTAGGAGTGGGTGGGGTGGAGGGGCATATACTTGGAAGTAGGGGTCTAGGAGTCGGGGTTTTCGGGGAGGGGGGAACCAAGGAAAGGTTTTAGCATTTGAAATGTAAATGAAGATTATATTCCATTAAAAAAATAATAAAAAGAAGAATGCATATTCTGATGCGATTCCTATCATGGACTTTTTGGAATACAAATAGATGGTTTGGGAAAATTATGTAACCACTCCAACTGAAGAAAAAACACATTGAAAAATGTAGAGTTAGAGGCCTAGGGTTTTCAATCAAGCATCTGAAGAACAGGTGCTTCTGAGACACTGAAGAGATGGAGAAACAGCTGACCATCAAAGCCCTGCAGTCAGTGATACCAGAGAGGCAAAGCACACAAGACAGGAGCCATTGCTAACTCTATCGAGTGGGTAAGTGAAGGAAAACTAGACAAGTACTTGGGTGTACACAAATCAAGGAGCAATTAGGGCTACAAATCGCAAAGGCTTGATGCCACTTTATCTAAGGTTGGACTTTTAACTGGGAAGCCTGCTGTTGTTAGAGTTCAATGATGGCCGAGAAAGGGAAAGCATTAGGATAAAGATTAACATTACTGTGGGAAAGAACCTTGCTTCTTCCTGCTGGTGAGATGATTCAAGTTAACTGAAGGGAATCTTTGAAAATCATGTACAATTAATTTAGGAGTTTTCATTAAAAATATAAGCTATATTTTCAAGAAATCAGTAAATTTTGTTTGTTTATTGATACAGTCTCATGTAACATTGATGGCCTAGATTTTACTTAACAAACTGGCCTAGATTTTTTCTTTATTCTCTTTTTCTTCAATTTTTATATTTTATTTATTTACATTCTAGTCATTGACCTCACTCTTGGTCCCCGTCTCCCACAAGTCATCCCATTCCTGTTCCCCCTTGCTTTCAAGAGGTTGCTCTTGCGAAGCCCCGCAGGTCTCCTGCTTCCCTGGGGCCTCAAGTCTCATGAAGATTAAGCACATCTCATCTTCTCCCACTAAGGCCAGACCAAGCAGTTCTCTATTATATATGTGCCAGAGGCCTTAGACTAGCCCCTGTATGTTCCTGGTTGGTGCTCAGTCTCGGGAACAACCTGGGGCCTGGAAAATTTGAGGCCTTCCTATGCTGACCTTCCTATGGGGTCGCTCTCCCTTCTGCTTCTTCAATCCTTTCCCTAGTTCTACTATGGGGTCCCCAACTTCAGTACAGTGCTTGGGTATTAAGTATCTGTTTCTGTCTCAGTCAGCTGCTGGTACAGCCTTTCAGGGGCCAGCCATGCCAGGTTGTGCCTACCTCTGTCTACTAAGAGCAGGGACTCAAAATCTTTGTACTATTTTGCTTTGAAAAATCTGTCTCTCTCTGAATCTCTCTCTCTCTCTCTCTCTCTCTCTCTCTCTCTCTCTCTCTCTCTCTCTCTCTCTCCCTCCCTCGTCTTTACTTCCTTCCTACCTACCTACTTGAAGCAGACCTAAAACTCAAACTCACTCCAGAGCTAAGGATGGCTTTAAACTCCTGAACCTCTTGCTGTACTCCCTGGATATTGGGATGGCAAGCATATATATTGTTTATAGAAATAAAGGCATAGGAGATATTTGAACATATCCATTAAGAGAGGAAGTAGTGAATGCAATATGTAATCTCTTTCCAATGTAACAGTTTAGAAATTTATTTGGGGTACAACAAATCTGAAAGAATGCATTAAAATTGCTTCAGTTTACTTGATTTCTGCAAGATATTGTTGAAAAAAGTATAAATAAATATTTATAATGCCCTCGTTTTTGTAAAGTACTGTTAAGATAGTCTTATATTTTGCATATACATTTACTATATACACATTTGCTTGTGGACATTAAATTATATGGACATGCAAAAATTACCTTCGCCACTGTGGGTCAGGGCACAAAGCTAGCTCTGAAAGCACGGGAAGAATATGCTGAGGGTTAATTATAGGCTGTAGACTAGATTGGAGGGGTTCAATCAGAGTAAATACCCCAGGTAGCCTCTGCATGCCTTTGGGTTCCTAACTTAAGAGGTAAGTTTAATATTTTTGCATACTAGCAGCCACTTGTTTTCCTTTGTGCATGTTCATGTCCACTGTATATTTTTGTCATAATTATAGTATTCCTTTATTTTCTCAGACATGTTAATTTATTAATTGTTTTCCCCCTCTATGAATGTGGTGCTTTCTATATTACTAATATGGTACCAAACGAAACAGTATGCGAATTCCAACTGTAATTTAATTCAGAATATTTGATAAATGTTTCTCATGATGCTAAGAATTATCAAAGAATGATATTAGAATCACATTTTAAAGCTCTAAATTATTGTAAAATAAAGAATAAAATGTTGCCAGGCTTCAGATTTAAAAGGGGCACTCACTAAACACTGCAGAAAGGCTGGTCAGGATCTTGCAATAAACACAGTTAAGACATTACTAAATTAACACCTTTATGGTTATGAGAATATTTTTACACACATTTTAATATAATGAACACGGTTTTGTTTCCCAGGAGTAGCAATTCACACTGTAGACAGTCTAATTTATTGAAACTATTCTTATTATTCCAGCTTTTTAAATGTTATAAGGGGCCAGCAATCTGGGTAGATAGACTATCAAATACAGCAAGCTTGGGTACAGCAAGAGACTGCCTCAATACAGGAGAGTGCGAAGTGAAGCTACCCAGTGTCAAACTTCTGCAAATACACTATGCACATAAAATACAAAAGGATGGTGTGTGTTCTTTATATTGTTGTGTGAGCAAAGTCATAAACGAGTTGTGATCAAGATTTTTTTATTGGTTGGTTTCTTTTCCCTTTCCATCTTGAAGAGAGGGAATAGCTCTTGAAATTTATTCTATGTACCCCAATGTCAAATGAACATTTTTTTTCTCCTAGCGATTTGATTTCTAAGGAAACACACAATTGCTTCCTTGCACACAGTAGTGCTCACAACACTCGCTTAAACACCCCCATATCACAGATATTCAATATAGATGCAGAAATACAAGTTGCCTTTTAAGTGGTTGCTGTTGCAGTTCAAGAGAAAAGGAGTGTTGTGAATTAACAGGTGTAAAATGTATGTGTATAGGCCAATTTAGGGCTTCTTAGTATGCATGTCAGAAGAAGAGAAATGTATTCACATGTTTCCAAGGAATGTGGGGCCAACAAGACACTCCTAGGGAAAATGCTTCTCTCTAAGGGAGAGAGAATCTCTACTCCTGAGGAGTAGAGATTCATTGGTACACAAACACTGATGTTAGTAAAGGGAAGAAATATTGCTTTCATTTTTCCAGAATCACCAACCAAACATATCTAGACTGATTGTTGTCTTTTACTGAGAATTTGGTAGTGCAGAATAAGGGCTCATGCCTAACATCTGAATGTTTTTATCTCTTAGTATTTTGAGGCTTGAGCTTTACTGATTGCTCAAGATACATGGATAGGAATAAACAAATACAAATACATAAACATATGTACACCTAGATGTATATTCATGCGTACTAAAGAATTCAAAGATTGAAAGTTTTCACATGATACAATTGTTAAAAAAATATTTATTTATTTATTTATTTATTTATTTATTTAATGTATATGAGCACACCATTGCTCTATTGAGAGACACCAGAAGAGGGCATCAGATCTCGTTATAGATGGTTATAAGCCACCATGTGGTTGCTGGGATTTGAACTTGGGACCTATGAAAGAGCAGTTGGTGCTCTTAACCACTGAGAAATCTCTCTAGCCCACACTTGATATAAAATTTTATGAAGAAAATAATATTTTAAGTCCTAAAAAATGCTCTCTATGTCTCAGTTTTTTTTTTTAAGATAGAGTTTCTCCCTGTAAACCTGTCTGTTCTTGAATCTCTGTAGATCAGACTGTCCTCCAACTCAGAGATCCACCTTCCTCTGCTTCCCCAGTGCTGAGATCAAAGGTGCCACACCCCATCACCTTGCTCTGGTTGCTCTCTTACCCAAATACAAAGCCATCGAAATGTGTGTGTCTGTCAAAAGAACTACTGAGGGGAATAAATACACACACATACACAAACACAAGAAAACACATACACAAGTACACAGACACATACACACATGCAAGCAAAGCAAGAGGGGAAGAAAGGAGAAATGAATAAAGGGAAGGAGGGAGGGAGAAGAGACAGAGACACACACACACAGAGAGAGAGAGAGAGAGAGAGAGAGAGAGAGAGAGAGAGAGAGGTTAGATGTGATGGTGGGTTGGTATTCTCACTAAAGTGTTTTGCACAGTCGAGTATTGTTACTTTCACTGCAATAAACACTAGGTATATTCTCTTAGACTGTTTTAAAATATGTAAATGCTTACTTTGCTACAAATTGGCATTAAATTTTATTTTCTCAAAAAGCAAATGTGGAAAATAAAATTTGAGTAGAAACTGAGATTTGATTGACTTAAATTTCTTTGATGTGATTGTAACTAAGTTGAATTAGTATGCTATTAAGAAATAAGGGGATTCTTTTCAGTTTTTGTATACATTTTGTGATGCAATTAACATTTTTTAGTTTCTCAGGTAAGGCTGGAATCGAATGAGTCCACTTGCGTTGATAGAAATAGGCTTTCTGATTTCTATATTTTCAATAAATGTAAATGTTATACTCATCGCCAATTCACCTTCCAAGCTGTTAATGTTGCTCTGGCTTTCTGTCATCTAGCCTGCCAAGCATCCCTGACAGGAAGTCTTGAACAGTGTGGGCACTGGAATCTAGTTGGTGAAATATTGATTGTCATGAGGCAGAATTTTATTTTATGTCAAAGTTAGATGAGCATGTCCCTAACATACATTAATCATCATAACTATTTTAATCATTTTTCAGTGCACTAAGGTAAAGTGTGCAGAATAAAGCTGCATTGATTTATTGGCTTGCTTGTTTATTTTGTTACTGCTGCTGGCCATGGATTCTGGGCCCTCACAATAGAGTCAAGCACTGAATCACAGAGCTTTCCTCAGCCCTGAGAACCCTTTGCTGGGTGTAAAATGTTTCCTCTCCAATGTTTGTGTTAATGTGTGGTAAATTTCATTTTTTTACGTTCTTTCACAGTACTATCGACATTTTCTTATTTCACTTTAGATAGATAGCTTTTCACGGAACAGAGCTTCCCACCAGTATTCACATAATAAGGGGCAGAGAGGTAAGGTATTGATTGCCCCAGATCCCGGGTGGGACCTGAGGGAAGGAGGAACTCCCATATCTATCGACAGCAAGGTAAAGCTGCTTCAGTCTGCCTAGATTCAAATCCTGTGCTGAAACATTAAAATTATGACAAACGCCATAGAGCAAGTTTCCCAGGAACAGAAAAGCTTTCCTGAATAATGAATACAAGCCTGTGTCCACTTGAAAGCTATCTCACATATGCACACTATATAGGTGATATTGGAAAGATATGCTCTTATAATGATAACCTTCTGGTTTTTTCAACATGATGATGCTATGTCATTTGCCTTAACAAAATACATCAAGTATAACTGAATTATCAGCAATAACTTATGAGTCAATACATAATGGTGGATAAAAAGCTATTAAAGAAATTCTGGCTGACACACACACACACACACACTTACTTATTCTTTTTTATTTTGTCACATTTCATTCCTGATCTCATGCAAGGCATTTCTCTTCTCTAGCTAATAACCACTATGCTCTTCTCAATTGTGTTATTACTGTTCTCAGAATTAAATGCTGACTATTTTCACACATCTTATTTCTGTAGAAACAATTTTTATAATTTTAAAAAATATACTATATATCATAACCATGAGACATCTCCAACGACATCCAAGTAGTGAGCAATAGGTAAGTCTTAAAATACAACACTATTGCACTGAAATTTTTGTACATGTAACACTCTACCTGTAGGAGAAAGGAGAAACACTATCCTTTTGTTACCTGGAAACTCAGCTGTCTATTCTATGGGAAGGAGCTGTGTTTACAAAGAAAAATGATTCTTCTCTATTATATATGCTAGCTACTGAATCCACTAATGGGCAAATCGAAGAAAGCATTCTCCAGGGGTGAAAGGAAAGACCATTCCATATGCCCCTCTATTTATATCCTCGCCCCACCCCTGATCACACTCTACCTTTCGCTGTCTGTAGACTTGGTTCTTGTGCAGGTCAAATTACCTCCCATTTTGTTATATTTTTACCCTGATTCAACAACTGAACTGTTATTAACCTCCTCTTCAACACCACCTCTTCTAACACAATACAAAGGCAGCTTTTAACTGATCTCATTGCTTACATAAGAAAAGAATTTGCATAGCTTGTATCACAATGAACCATGAGCCTTTATATCATACACATAGATATGCATAGCAAAGGACTTCACGTTATTGTTTATCTTATCCAGTATTTGTTTTAGTTGTTTTGTTTTTAATAATAAAAGGAATCAAACTCATGCTTCAGCAATAAATCTTAAGAAAATAACGGCCATAGCCAGAGATCAAGGATTTAAAGTACTGCCACTGTAGGTTTTTCGATTTTCTTTTTATTGTTGGTTTTTAATTTTTGATTTTTGGTTTTCAGATATTGGTTTCAGTTTTGGTTTGTTTTACTTTGGGGGTTCTTTTTTTCCCTTTGGTTTTTTGAGACAGGGTTTCTCTGTGTGACAACCCTGGTTATCCTGAATTTAGTTTGTTGACCACACTGGCCTCGAATTCAGAAACCTTCCTACTTCTACCTCCCAAGTGCTAGAGTTAAGTGTGTGGGCCACCATGCCCATCTCCACTGTGTTTTAATTTCAGCAACAACACATGATCTGATTTGCACTCAATTGTGAACAGCTTTCTCGTGTTCTGTGATTCTGTATCACCACGTGTTCGTCCATGTCTACGATGCTAAAGTAGTTGATGTGCAAAGCCTGTATTGCTAAAAATGCACTAAAGAACTTTAAAACTTACATCTAGCCCTCAAAATAATACCCAGTTTGTAAATCAATATGCCCTTTAGAAAATTTAACAGACCCAGACGAGCAATAGACTTTTATGCATCATCAAAGTAGGAACTCTCCCTATGAGTAATAGTAAAAATGTTACTCATGTTTAATCCGCAAATAGGGAAATTATTGAACATTAGCAGATACGATTCATATTTGAACTCTCTCGTAAGAATTTTGCTTCTAATTCATCAAATGGGTTACCAGTATTTAGAGACGTTGATATAGCCACCCATATAGTTCATCTCAAAAAATACCAGGAATAGGAGGCCACATGTATTTTAATGCAAAACTGATGGCCCTTTATTTCTTTTTATCATGCTTTATTTGCTCATTTACCTGCTTTGTGTCATTGCAAAGGCTTACACTTCTCAACTGTGACAGTTTTCCAAGGCAAGTCTACTCAGCCCTCCTGTCTCCACCTCTGCAGCTCATCACATAACTTACCCGGTTTTGTTAAAGAGCTTAGGTATCTACAGGACTAATGCATGAACAGCTCTTTGACTTGAACAAGACCATTTATTCACAAGATTTAAATAAATTTTTGGCTTTGTCCTTTTTTACTGCCAGAGCAGAGTGGGGACCACTTTCTCTTAGAACACACTGGAAGGGGTTGGCATTGAGTGATCCAGTTCCCTTCATGACTTGCAAACAGATGACTCTTCACTCTGTCCTCCTATGACCTTTCATTTGTGAGAGTGCCACCCCAGGTACCCGGTGTGTCTTCCTTCTGATAATACCACCAGACATAAGACCTCCTCTGAGGAACACGTTTAAAATTTGTTCTTGAAGGAATCTTTATATAAATGTAGTTAATACGGGCACCAGACCTTCAACCTATGAATCTGAAAGAAATGCAAATCAGTCTTGTAACTGTGGCAGTTACACACACTGATGTGTGGAAGTGAGAGCATTGAGTGCAATGTTCTTGTGATCGGTAGAATAAAGCTGGGTCGTCTTAGCCTCAAGTCCACAACCCAAGTGTGACACTCACTTACTGTGCTGATAGTGTTCATTTTCTTATTCTTGGGCTTTCCTTTCACACGGAGAGAATAGTAGAACATGGCTTCTCTTTAGCCATTTTTTTATTAGCATCAATTCCGTGTATAAAATACCAGGCTTCCTCACATTGCTATGCATATACATCATGTACTTTGCTCATATTTACACCCATTACCCTCTCTTGCCCCTTGTACCCACTGGTCCTTTTCCTCTTATCAAGTAGTTAAATAGTACCCTTTCTATTTTACACACACACACACACACACACACACACACACTCACATGTACATACATGCACTTTAGAGATTCTTCATATAAGAGAATATATAAGCTATTAGTTCTTCTCAGTCTGTCTCATTTCACTTAGCATTATGATATCCAAGACTACTATTATTTTTTCTACAAAGGGCATGATGTCATTCTTTATAGCTGAATAAAACTCCCTGGTTTATACATTTTCTCCATGTTTATCTGTTGGTAGGCACTCTCCACTCCTTGTGTTCTGTGACTTGAATAGTCATAGACAGGGTTGTTCAGGTGTCTCTGGCAAGCTTATAGTCTTCTGGGGGATGTTCCCAGGCTTGCTGGAGCTGGATCCTATTTGTCTACTGTTTTATATCCTTTAAATGGTCAGCACAAGTAAGAGCTGGCTCCTGGGGTTTGTTGAAAGGAGGAATTGCTTCTCTGTAATGGATAGTTGAACATTATAGAGATACCTGTGAGGATAAAATAAAAGATAGAGAAATAAAATATGCTATGAATTACTGACAGATGTTATTTTTCTTAATCTTAATTTCTCATTTTATAACATTGTGGTGTGCATCAGCCCAACTCAGTGAAAAGCACTTTAGATCCCTAAATATGAACATTAAGTCATTGTTTCAACAAATTTTATTGTGTGCAGGCAAATTGTCCATGCTACATGTCTTGGAAAATGTACACTCTAGATTTTATACATTTTTTTTCCTCACATCTAAACCGTCCAAGAGCTGTGTTCTTGCATTAAATAAGAAAAAAAATAAAATCAATTCGCCGCTATTATTAAGTTACCACCACTTGTTTTCCTGTGACCAGGGAAAGTACTGAGCGCCACACACACCAGGGTCCCTTGGATGGGCTTCTTTAGCGCTGCGCAGAGACCAAGGTTTGGCCTTCAGATGCCTCCGGGGGCTGGCTGGCCGCCCTGCCCGGCCCCGCCCTGCCGGCTGCTGGGCGCGTGGCACAGAGGGAGCAGGGCAGCCAAGTCCCCATCGCCGGCTGCCACCGCGCCAGGTAGACTGTAGAATCAGCTCGCACAGGCAGAGTCTTTGACCAGGCGCGGCTTTGGATCCTGCCTCCGCACCCGCAAGGCGACGCGCAGGTCTCACGTCTCAGTGATGGTGTCTCCGAAGTGGCTTAGGCTGGGCGGCTCCCTAGACATGCACGTCACCTGTTTGACAGCCTCCTACTAAATCAGAGAGCAGCGCGAGCCAGGAGCCTCGCGCGCCGGTCACTGGCAGCTCCAGCGGATTAGAACTCGCCTCCTTGCTCCTCCCTGCAGTCCCATTTAAAGTTAAGTCTGGCTTTAAGAAAAAGCTGTGAGTGGGCCTAGTTTCAGCAGCGCTTTCTTCTGCAAGATGGTAAGTGAGGAGCTGGCCTTAACTGGTCTGCTGCCAGGACCCGCGGGGGCCCTGGAAGCCAATAAACTGCATTTAAAATATAGTCCTTGGGAGATGCCTTTGTACTTAACAAGTAAAATAGGACAAGTCTGCTGCCCCGTACCCCTTTTTATTCTCTGTTCCCTTTCTGAGCACAATCGCCTCCCCACCCCTTTGCCCTCACCCTGCGCTGGCTTTCTTTCCTTCCACCTGTTCCTCCAGACGATGCACATATTTGCAAACACTTAGATTTAAACTACTTTAGGAGTGTTTGGGATTTGTTTTCCTCTCCGGTATCAATTGCATAATAGCTTAGCTCTGATTCCAATAATAACCTCCTAAAAGAGTCTACAAACATACTTTTAGAAAAAAAAAAAAAGAAAAAGAAAAAGAAAATAGCACTTGATAAACTTTTGGCTGAATTTCTTTAGGCTGTCCAAGCCGTACTCCAAACATTCACTCGCTGGGAGCAGGGCCCAGGTGTTACTCTAGTGCCTCAATGATAATAAATCTGTTCTTTTATTCTTATTTTCTTCCTCCTCCTTCTCCTTGTCCTCCTCCTCCTCTGCCTCTTCCTCCTCTTCTTCTCCCCTTCTCCACCTCCTTTCTTCTCCCTCTTCTGGTTTCTTTATTTATGTTATGTCCAAGAAAGTCTTCAAGGCAGCAGCAGACTTACAGTGTTTAAAAAGAGTTTGTTCAAACCTGAACTCCGTGGCCACAGATGTCTGTTATCTGATTAAACATTGACACGCAATTAAGAATGGGCTGTTGGAGAACTTTAGCTAGCGGGCAGCCTACCTGGCCTGCGCTGACATTTGGAAAGACCATATCTGAGGATTGAGGCATGAGTCGGGCGGGGCAGGAAGGTGTTCACTGAATCAGAACACAGTGCAGAAAGCTTGCCAGAGAGCTACTGGTGGCAAGAGAACTTAAAAAGGCTTTAGTGATGGAGGGAACTAGAGCCCACTGCCTTTATTCTCAGCCTTTGACTGTTTACTTGGAGTGATGTTAGGCTCCAGTGACTGGAGCTGGGGGAAAAATATATGTAATCACCTCTGTATACGTATATACCTATATATGCATATTCATTTGTGTATTTATCATCCAACCATAATGTTGAGGTTTGGATTGTTGCTAGATATTGTAGTGCTAAATTCTGTACCAAAAGTTCTAGCCCTATAAGTAAATGACAAGCTTTTGTTGTGCAAACATGCTCCTTAGTTTAAAACTATTGGTTAAATAAAATTACCTACTGCCAGTTACTGGAGGGTTTTAAGCTACCTGGTTAGGACTGGAATGGCTAGTTGAGGAGAGAGGAGAGCTGAGGAGAAGAAGGAAAAAAGAACGAATAAGGAGAGGGGAGGAAGCCAGGGTGAAGGGAGATGAACCATGAGCATGTGGAGAAACAGCCTGGACTTAGACTGATCTGGACTGTACACCCCTGCCAAGGTAGCCCGATCAGCAGTTAGAAAAGTAGATTAGGAGTTAAACCCCCCCCCCAGTAATTGTCAAAGCCAAATAAAATAACCATAGTCTGAGTCTCATTTATTTGTAAGCGTGTCTGGGATCAGCTTGAATTAGTTTTCCTACAGTAGAAGGCACACACCTGATTCAGATTCCCGGTTTAGAAGGTTTGGTGATAAGACACCATGTGGACCTGTTCTCTTAACACATTGTAGCCTGTGATCTTTATCTCCCAAGGCTATTAGAAACATAGTCACGGTGTCTCCTCCAGAGTAACAGGTAGTTCTTATATTTTTGAATCATGAAACCTAATTCTTTTTATTTAATTTCTGGGTAGCTTATATTTGGCCTGTGTACTACAGTAGGAAATATTCTTCTGATGTTTACTAACCTGGTCCATCCAATACTAGTTATTTTGTGAAAAGTCCTTAGGAAATACTGGGTAACTCAAAGAGCCTACTCCTTTTTAGCAATTATAATTATTGTTAATTCAATTATAATTAATTCAAATATGTATATGGACCTATAGTTATCACCTTGTTTATTTGCTTCACTGCATATAATTTCTCCATGTTTCTCCCACTCTCTCCCTCTCTCACCTGCTGTCATGCCTTCTCCCACACCCCCACCATACTGAATTTCACAGAACACCATTCTGCCTTGCCAAGATCAGTATTTTGTAGGAGGCCAGAGTCATAATTGCCCATATTCGACTACAACGTCAGAATCTGGTGTTGACGTTTCCAAGGAGACTTGGGTCTCTTTCTGGGCTGCTGGTCTCCTGGACAACACTGAGCTCCAAGTACCACAAGTGCTGGGTAAGTTCTACTCTTCCGCTTCCCCGGGAGAATGAGCCTTTTCACAACCCCCGTGACAGGGCCAAACCTCTATAGAAACAGAGATATTGTAGATAATTCAAATAAGCCTCCAAACTCCTACATTTTGTGGGATAAATCTGGTTGTCCTGTACTCATCAACTAGTGAAAATGAAACCCTTCCTCTTGTGTGCTATTTTCTACACTGTGAAATTCTTAGAGATTTCCAATTCATGGACTAACTTTGGGTCTTTAACCAAGTTTCACCAACAGCACATTTTTGGAGTCAAGGTATCAGGTGGAGCATTTACTTTGTAATTTGGTTAGATATTTTGTGACCTTGAGGGAAAGTCAAGGATGAATCACAATGTTTATTTCATAACACAAATTCTGAGAACAGTATCACATACACTGAAACAACCGTTCCTCTTTTCCATATATACTTCAACTTTAGACAGATGCCTAATGTCGATGGAAATTATACAGAGAACATTGGGCTGGAGCTCATGTATACTAAAGTGGGTTCTACATGAGAGTGTGCTTTCTGTAAAACTCTCTCAGGCACTGCAAAATCAAAGGCCCGTGCATTCATTCCGCCCCAAGGTATTTGGAGACTGAAGTGGTTATGGCAAGACTTGAAGCAAAAAATGCCATGGAGGAAGTTGTTTAATCTTGTCCTTTCACTATAAGCAAAAGCCAAAGGAGACCGTCTCAGGATGTGAACCCCAGCTTTATTTCAATTTTCTTGCTCATCATTGTGACTTAATACTAAGTGTTTAAACAACAAGATTTTAAGTCCAGCCCAGAGCAAGACTAAGAGTGAGCCAGAACGAGTTTTGAGTTGCCATAAGTCATGAAAAACTTAAACTTTTTTGAAAAAAAAAACAAAACAAAAACACAACAACATTAAAATATACAGATATAAACACTTAAAATAGATCATGTATGATATGGTAGCAAAATCTCTGTGAAATTCTTCATAGGAACAGGAAGGATATCACTGGGGTCAGTGGCAACAGGAGCTGGGGATTTGGCTCAGCCATGGAGGAACTTTCCAGGATGTACAAGGTCCTGGTTTTAATGTCCATCACTAATAAATAAACAAGTACTGGAAAATGTTATCATACATGATATAGGATTTGATCACAGAGCCTAACACAGCACTATCAAATGCTAAAAAATCAGAAAATATGACAAACACTAGAAAGGGGTAGTAGAAGTATTGAGTCTCCTGGAAGGCAGTCAGTAAATATTCTTATGAGGTACTGATATGGAAGAGATAGATAGCCTCTATTCTCTCAGCCAGCAAGAATGTACAAGTGCTGATGAGGAAGAGATAGCCTCTATTCACTTAGCCAGCAAGAAATGTACATATTCATTCCAGGAGTTGCTTGACTCTCCTAAGAAGGCATCTCTGTAGCCACTTTTATAGGCAGTGCATAAGTATTTCCTCACTTCCTTTTTCTGAAATCTTTAAAAAAATTTGTTTTCCTGTGTGAAAGAGAAGTAACTAAGTCTCTTAAACGTTCGAAGTCATTTGTTGAGTTTTTAATCACACAGTTCTAAATACACGCATTCATTTGTTTTGTATTTTCACGTAGACTCGCCCTCTGAGTTAAGTTTCCCTGTTCTGGACTCATGTTCATGGGAAGAGGCTCAGCTCTCATCTCAGCTCTACAGAAATAAACAGGTAGGGATCGGTACCAAGAATACTGAGACTATCTGATTCCATAAAGTCCATTCTTTTCTGAGTCTCTCCTTTTTGCATATTGATTTTTAGTTTTATATTGTTTGTCTTTTTAAAATCAAGTGGCTCAGTACTGTGTGTCCAAAGAGATAACAGTTGGAAGAAAAAAAATCACAGAAACAGTGGCTCCAAGAAAACCTATCTATGACTGATGTCTCAATTCACCAGTCATTTTCATTATCTGTGGAATATTGCTGCAGTCCTACTCTGGGTTGCTGCCAAGAGAAAAGAAGGAATAAAGCAATGTTTTCAACAATAAACATAGCTCATCTTTGAGAGGAGGGATGATGATAAACTTTTTTCCAAAGATCACTCCTTCTCCAGGTTTTGTTTGTGGCTCCTCGTGGGGAGAAATCTTATTTATTAGACACACAGTCAGACCAGTATGACCCCAGCAGAAGCAAGGTCACATCTCTTGTTTTTATTTTCATAAACTTGCAAGGAAGAAGTCCAGTCGAACCTTCTACCTATCCTTCCTGTGTTTAAACGGTTCCATGTGGCTCACTTTCCTCCATACCCACCCGATTGCCTGTGGTTACAGTTTTGAGAGTCATCTGATCTCTTTAAATACTTTGTAATGAATGGAATATGTGGTGCACAAAACTGAACAATCAGGTGGTAGGGAGTGTGGATTTAATTTAGGACTCGGAGGACTAGGGCTCTTTGAAACTACGTTCATAAAACAAACAAGAATACTCCAGTGTAAGAAGGTTGGGGAGCAGTGCATTATTATTAGGTTACAAAACCAACACAGCACCCTTCACCTTTGCGTGCTTCCTGCAGCTCCAGGATACTCTACTACAGAAGGAGGAAGAACTTGCTAGGCTACACGAAGAGAATAATCACCTCAGACAATACCTGAATTCCACTTTGGTTAAACGTCTGGAAGAGAAGGCCAAGGTATGTAATTATCTGTTTTCTGAGTTCAAGGCAGTGAGTTGACAGAGGAAATCACTACCTAACATCCCATGACCAAGTATATGAAGTTTACTCGAAAACGGTGTCATGGGACGTAATAGGATCATTATCCTTCACAATATAGATGGCTTCAACAGGATTTTTATATACCATTTCCCAGAAGTTTCTAGTTTCAGATTTTAGCTAGCTGTCACTAAGGAAGTTGTATAAAGACAAAAGTTAATCAGAGGAATTGATGACTATGGTGTTCATAAAATGTGGAATATTGGAGAAGAAATCAAATGGAAAAAGTATCAGTAGTTCTAAGTATGTATTAGATGTTACATACATACTTAGGTCTGTCTTAGGGTTTTATAGCTATGAAGACACACCATGACCATGGCAACTATTATAAGGAAAAATTGGCTTACAGTTCAGAGAATTAATCCATTGCCATCATGACAGGGAGTATTGAAGCACACAGGCAGACTTGGTGCTGGAGAGGTAGCTGAGAATTCAACATCTGCCTTTCAAGGCAGCAGGAAGAGATTGCCACAATAGGCCCTGTTCTAGGATCTGAGACCTCAAAGTCCACCCCACAATGACAAACTTCCTCCAACAAGGCTACCCCTACTTCCTAATTATACCACTTCCTATAGGCCAACCATTCTATTCAAACCCCTACAGGGCCTTTGTTATCCCAATTTGTAAATGGATGGGCTAAGAGCCCTGATAGAATCCTCTGTGCTTTGTAGAGACTGTTAAGTAAGTAAAGCATTTTCATGTGTCCACGAAGAACTGAATTTGGATCCTGAAGAGCTCCCCTTAAAAGCCTACAGTATGCATCTCCTATCTGAGTAGATCACAGGGAAACTGAGTAGATCCATGCATCCCACTGGCCATTTAGACTAGAAAGATCTGTAAGGGACTGTGCCTGAAAATAAAAAGTAAAGAGTGATAAAGATATCAAACTAAACCTCTGGTCTATACACACACACACACACACACACACACACACACATACACACAAACACACACTTGCATATGCGCTCAAGAGCTGCCTCCCTTCCCAGACTGGTGATTAGGGATATGCAAACACTCTTTCTTTCTTCCCATTTTTCTTGCATTATAAGTGAACTAATTTAAATCAACGATAAATAGCTCACCTGTAAACTTTTTGTTTTTCCTTTCATTTCGCATTTAAAGTTTGCATTTGCCCTCACTCTCACTACTGTGTCTACCATCAAATTAATCCTATTTATAGACAAACTATGCCATTAATCTAAATTTGATTTAGATTGCCACCCATTTCTTTCATTTCAAAGGGTCACTAAATTTGATTCCTTTGCAATCTAGTTAGCTTTGGCTAAAACATATTTTTTTACTGTTGCTACTATGAAATCCTAACATTGGTTATCAATCCATAAAAAATATTTTATAAAATCATTAAGGTGATATTATTTTTAACTCTCTTGATATCAGGTTTCTAAATTTAGAATAATGTAACACATCACAAAGGAGTGTCTTGAAAGTTAATATAATAAAAGTGAGAGGTGGTTTGTGTTGTTTGTGTTGGTTAGTGTTTATATTAGAGGTTCAGTTTAGACTCAGATGAATGAGATTTAGATCTAGGCTAAGGAGTACTTAATTATGACTCTTATGACTGTGTCCTTATTTATTAGTGACTTTAATAGCATCTGCATCCAATGAGAAAAAAAATCTAAGTAATGGTTTATAAATGATGATCCTATTTTATTTACTTATAAATAAGTTTTATAAGTGACACCTATGATTGACATCAGTTTTTCCGTCTCTTAGTTGAAACCTTACAGATATCATCTGCTTCCTACAACTTTTAAAAACTGAGTAAGGAAAGTGAATTAAAGTAACTGTTAGCATTCTGTCTAAACTCCACCCCACAATTACCTGGCAACAGCCAGGTATGCTCCTCCCCACCATTACTTGGCAACAGCCAGGTAGGCCTGGTTCATTATAAAAGGGGTTACTTGCCTTCTTCCTCCTCCTCTTGATCTCTTGCCTCTTGCTCTTGCCTCTTGCCCTCTTGTGGAGCCAGGTAACTGGGGTGGAGTCTAGACAGAATGATAACAGTAAAAACTTAAAAAGAATATTTATGCAACAAACAGTAGCTAATTTATTAGTTTGACTTGTGTGAGAACACACAAGACATTTAGCCTTTTTTTCAACCTAAGCAATTGGGCTCTCAGTAGATATCTGAAGGAAGTATGGTTTTCACATATTGCTTTTCCAGAAATTGCTGTCGTCAGATGATTTTTCCAAAGTGTTTGGGAAACTCAGAACAGAGAAGAGGAAACCCAGAGAACACAGACACCCCCCTGCTGAGATTCCCAAGTCCAAAACTGCCAAGAGAAACCTCTCCACGGAGTTTTCTAACTGTGAAGAACAGCCTGGGCCCCGTGTGGACCCATGGGTTCTTCAAACTCTTGGGTTGAAAGACCTCAACACCATTGATGACACTCTACCAGCTAACTACAGTGCCGCCGCCTCTCATTCCAGAGCAGTTCCCAGTATTTCCTCCCCATTTGTACATGATGCAATCGGCTATGCAAATGTCCCCAGAGATCTGCACCTTGACTATGTAAGTCAGGGAACCCATGCCTCACATACCACCACCATTCACCAGGAAGATTGTCACAGTTTTCCTAGGCTTTCTAATACTCCAGTGAGGGTGCAGACTCTTCCTTACCACACTGCAGATGTGTCACCCAACAAAACAGAGGTGGCCTTTTCCACATCTTTGAGCCCTCACTGTAATGTGAAAACTCATTCCTTCCACCAGGGACAAGCCTTTGTGCGTCGCGATGAGGAGGGAGGTTGGAAGTTTACCTGGGTCCCTAAAGAGACCTAGTGATTCCCTTCTATCACAGAGTACTGCCAGGACTTCTGTCTACAACAACCTCTTGTGTATGGACTTGACCATGGGAAACACAGCAGCTCTCACCTGCCTGTTGACACTGCCAATGTTCCTTTAGGTTACACACATAAACTTGTAGGGAATGGTTGTCAATAAACCACACTGACAGGGATCTGCTGCTCCTTTACTCATATCTGACCGGTTTACACATTCATACCTGCGGTTGGCTTTCTCTCATTCTGAGGCCTGGAAATATATTTTCTAACTACCTGTAGAGTTTTTCAAGACAAATTGCCCTTTTCCAATTATTGCCAGTTTGACAGCATATCATTTTACATCAAATTGTCTAAACATGACTTTTATTCCTCCTCTGCTTGTCTTTTTTCCGAAGACAACCTGTAGAACGAGTCCCAATTCTATTTCACATGCTTGCTACTGGATGTTCACAGATGGGGGTTCTGCCCTTTGGCATTACTGAAAACACAGGGTCAATATGAGTCACATGTCTATGGAAGATCAAATAATTAAATGTCTCATGGTGATATTGTCAAAATGTCTCATAAAGAAAGCCAATCTCACAGATAAGCAATACCAATGACAAATTATAGCAGTCAAAAGAACTACATCTACTTTAATGTGTCATGGGGTATATTAATCTCTATTGGTACTGAGATTGTTTCTTTGAGCAGTATGGTAGAAACTTTTTTGAGGGACTTTAATTAAAAAAGAGAAGGCAAGGTTTCCTAGACTACACCAAGCTGACAAACACTTCACAGGAATGGTAGTCTGGCTTAACTTTGACCTTCTCTTATCCTTGTTCATCCTTCATTCTGCAATTCCATCAAAACATTTATAGAATACTTAGTATCCATGTGGGACAAAGTAAGGTGACATATGTCCCCAAACTTGTGTACACACAAACACCAGTGTATACAAGTTAACATCGGGAAAGCTATTTCAATTGTGTGAAGGTCCAGTTTTCCTGACTCTAGAATATCGATATTAGGCTAGAAAATCACTAGCATTCCGAGCGGAGTATGAGTTGCATCAGCTTTAGTGGAAAGTGACATCTCAGCCTATTCTTCCCTTTAACTTTGATAAGTGATGCAGATATTATGTAGGGTAAACCTTATATACAACCAAAACAAGAAAAGATGACTATAAGCAATGTGTGTGTGTGTTTGTGTGTGTGTGTGTGTGTGTGTGTGTGTGTGTGGTGTTTAGCATCACAAATTCTGTTCTTGTCATGATATTCTTCAGCAAAAAAGCCAGTTTTGTGTGCTAGTATAGCCTAGTTTATAGTCATTTGCATCTACCAATAGATACGGATTAATTTTCAAATAGTGCATAGCTCGAATGCAAATCCCGATATCAAGGGTTCATCCCTTTCTAGATTAAAGAAATGTTCCCATCTGTTTGTGTCCTTCCTAGCCTGTTCCTGTGAGAATTAAGCATGTATCATGAACACACACCTGTATCGTCTAGATAAAGTCCATTGCTATTTCTCCCCCCCCTTCCTTCTCATGCTGTCACTTCACAGAAAGCAGGGCTGAAATGTGTACTGTCTATAATTTTTTGTACGAAAGATGTTCTTTTGATCTCTGTTCCCTGTTATCTGTTTCAGTTTGATCCTAAAAATCAAAGAATCTGTTATAATTTCTATTGCTAATCAGTTTTGTTTACTATCATTGAAGGAACTGGTACTCACTGGGGTGTTTTCATAACTTATGGAGCAATAGAACTTTTTTAAAAGATTTCTTTTTAAAGGAGTATCCGAATCCCTGATGGGTGACATCAATATCATTTTAGAATAACAAAGTGAGCATTAGAATTGATTGTATGTTGCTCTGCTAGGAATTGAGTAAACAATGCAATTATTTTGAAAGACAAATAAACAGAAAACTAAATTAGCTAAAAGATTTTTATGTTACATTGCTCGAACATTCTGTTGTGTAATGTGTGCCATGAAGAAATACTCAAGTTCAGCACAGTGAGCTGGGGCACAAAGAATAGCCACATACATATCACAGCTTTTGAGATCATTTCTTTTTTTTCTATTTTTTCTATTTTATTTTATTCTATTTTTTATTTTCTACATTCTTTGTTTACATTCCAAAGGCTTTCCCCTTTCCCAGTTTCCTCCTCACCATATGTCCCATAGGTCCTCTTCCCCCCTCCGTGCCTGTTCCCCAATCACACCCCCCCATTTCTCTGTTCTGATACACTCCTACAAAACTGGATCCAGTCTTTTCAGGACCAGGGTCCTCTCCTTCCTTCTTCATGGGTATCTTTTGACTTGCTAATTATGCCTTGAGTATTCAGAGCTTCTGGGCTCATTAATATCCACTTATCAGTGATTGCATTTCATGTGTATTCTTTTGTGATTGGGATAACTCACTTTTTGATTTCCAGATCCAACCATTTGCCTACAAATTGCATGGATTCATCATTTTTAATTGCTGAGTAGTCTTCCATTGTATAAATATACCACATTTTCTGTATCCATTCCTCCTTTGAGGGACATCTGGGCTCCTTCCAACTTCTGGCTATTATAAATAAGGCTGCAATGAACATAGTGGAGCATGTGTCTTTATTGTATGCAGGGGAATCCTCTAGATATATGCCCAGGAGTGGTATGACAGGGTCCTCTGGAAGTGTCATGCCTAATTTTCTGAGGAACCACCAGACTGAATTCCAGAGCAGTTGTACCATCTTGCAATCCTACCAACAGTGGAGGAGTGTTCCTCTTTCTCGTCATCCTCGCCAGCACCTGTTGTCTCTTGAGTTTGTAATCTTAGCCATTCTGACTGGAGTGAGGTGGAATCTCAGGGTTGTTTTGATTTGCATTTCCCTGATGACTAATGATGTTGAACATCTCTTAAGTTGCTTCTCAGCCATCCAAATTTCTTCTGGTGAAAATTCTTTGTTTAGCTCTGTACCCCATTTTTTTTTTTTTTTTTTTTTTTTTGGTTTTTCGAGACAGGGTTTCTCTGTGTAGCCCTGGCTGTCCTGGAACTCACTTTGTAGACCAGGCTGGCCTCAAACTCAGAAATCCGCCTGCCTCTGCCTCCCAAGTGCTGGGATTAAAGGATTGTGCCACCACCGCCCAGCTTGTACCCCGTTTTTTGATAGTTATTTGGTTCTTTGGGATCTAACTTCTTGAGTTCTTTGTATATATTGGATATTAGCCCTCTGTCAGATGTGGGGTTGGTGAAGATCTTTTCCAAATTTGTTGATTGCTGTTTTGTCCTTCTGACCCAGTCCTTTGCCTTACAGAAACTTTGTAATTTTATGAGGTCCCATTTGTTAATTCTTGATCTTAGAGCATAAGCTATTGGTGTTCTGTTCAGAAACTTTCCCCCTGTGCCCAGGTCCTCCAGGGTCTTTGCCAGTTTCTTTTCTATTAGTTTCAGTGTGTCTGGTTTTATGTGGAGGTCCTTGATCCATTTGGAATTGATCTTAGTACAAGGAGATAAGAGTGGGTCAATTTGCATTCTTCTGCATGTTATCCTCCAGTTGAACCGGCACCATTTGTTGAAAAGGCTATCTTTTTTCCACTGGATGGTTGTAGCTCCTTTATCAAAGATCAAGTGACCATAAGTCTGTGGGTTCATTTCTGGGCCTTCAATTCTATTCCATTTATCTACTTGCCTGTTGCTATACCAATACCATGCAGTTTTTAACAAAATTGCTCTGTAGTACTGCATGAGGTCAGGGATGTTGATTGCCCCAGAAGTTCTTTTATTGTTGAGAATAGTTTTAGCTTTTTAGCTATCCTGGTTTTTTTTTTTTTTTTTTTTTTTTTTTTTTTTTTTTTTGCTCCAGATGAATTTGAGAATTGCTCTTTCTAGATCTATGAAGAATTGATTTGGGATTTTGATGGAGATTGCATTGAATCTGTAGATTGCTTTTCGCAAGATGGCCATTTTTACTATATTGATCCTGCCAATCCAAGAGCAGGAAATATTTTTCCGTCTTCTGAGGTCTTCTTCAATTTCTTTCTTTAAGGACTTGAAATTCCTGTCATCCAGATCTTTTACTTGTTTGGTTAGATTCACGCCAAGATATTTTATATTGTTTGTGGCTATTGTGAAGGGGGTTATTTCTGTAACTTCTTTCTCAGCCTGCTTGTCCTTTGAGTACAGGAAAGCTACGGATTTGCTTGAGTTGATTTTATAACCAGCCACTTTGCTGAAGTTGTTTATCATCTGTATGAGTTCTCTGGTGGAGTTTTTTGGGTCACTTAAGTATATTATCATATCATCTTCAAATAGTGATAGTTTGACTTCTTCCTTTCCAATTTGTATCCCTTTGACTTCCTTATGTTGTCTAATTGCTCTTGCTAGAACTTCCTGGAACAAAAAGAAGCTAATTCACCCAGGAGGAGTAGAAGACAGGAAATCATCAAACTAAGGGCTAAAATCAATCAAGTAGAAACAAAGAGAACCATACAAAGAATCAACAAAACCAAGAGCTGGTTTTTTGAGAAAGTCAACAAGATAGATAAACCCTTAGCCAGACTAACCAAAGGCCACAGAGACAGTATCTAAATTAACAAAATTAGAAATGAAAAGGGGGCTATAACAACAGAAACTGAGGAAATTAAAAAAATCATCAGATCCTACTACAAAAGCCTATACTCAACACAACTGGAGAACCTGGAGGAAATGGACAATTTCCTAGACAAATACCAAATATCAAAATTAAATCAGAATCAATTAGATCAAATAAACAGTCCCATAACCCCTACAAAAATAGAAGGGGTTATAGAAAGTCTCCCAACCAAAAAATGTACGGAACCAGATAGTTTTAGTGCAGAATTCTATCAGACCTTCAAAGAAGACTTAACACCAATACTCTTCAAACTATTCCACAAAATAGAAACAGAAGGAGCACTGCACAACTCATTCTAGAAGCCACAATTACGCTGAAACCAAAACCACACAAAGATCCTACAAAGAAAGAGAACTGCAGGTCAATTTCCCTTATGAATATTTATGCAATAATACTAAATAAAATTATTTCCAACCGAATCCAAGAGCATATCAAAATGATCATTCACCATGATCAAGTAGGCTTCATTCCAGGGATGCAGGGATGGTTCAATATACAGAAATCCATCAATGTAATCCACTACATAAACAAACTTAAAAAAAAAAAACACATGGTCATCTCATTACATGCTGAAAAAGCATTTGACAAAATTCAGCACCCTTTCATGCTAAAAGTCCTGGAAAGAACAGCAATTCAAGGCCCATACCTAAACATAGTAAAAGCAATATACAGTAAACCAGTAGCCAACTTCAAAATAAATGGAGAGAAACTTGAAGCAATCCCACTAAAATCAGGGACTAGACAAGGCTGCCCTCTCTCTCCATATCTTTTCAATATAGTACTTGAGATCATTTCAAACCAACTTGGTCTCAGCCTGGTGTATAGAAGTTATATCCAGTTAATAACTTGTTTAGACTTATAATATGAAAGGTGGTAGCAGAGGAATTACCAAATATTTTTGCAATTATATCTTGAAATTTTTGATATTTATTTGAGTTATATATAAACTATCATTTTGTTGATGTGTAAGAAATTTGAAATTTTATTATGTGTGTATACGTTCTGACTTTTAGAGTTGACCTTATCTCTCCAGCAATCCACTTAATATTTTACTAGATAAAATGACAAACAATATCTGTCTTTTTCTGAATGTGATGGGCACTTTCATATGGTGCAAATGATTTCCAACAACAGATATTGCTCCCCCTGTGTTGTAATCATAGTCTTCTTTATTTGCACTAATTCTGTAACATGTTTATAGCTAGATTGGTATTGTTGGCACTTAGGGTTACTGATTATTTCTTTTATCCAGGTATATAAATGAGGATTTTGAATAATTTGTGGCCTAAAAAGGGTCAAATTCCTAATGAATACAACTGTCTTAAGTGTAACCTCACATGAGAATTTGAATCTAATGTTGATTTTAATCATATAATATTAATAAAATTATATTAACTATCTGAAAATTTTATACAATGTATTTTAATGACCAGTACCTCTAACTCCTCCCAGATCCATATTATTTACCCTGAACTCCATACACATCCAACATCTTTGTTTTGGGCTATTTATGATTAAACCTGATAGGTTTAGTTCTTAAAACATATGACATATGTATGTTTTTAAATATGGTTTAAATCTTATTTTGTTAGATAAACATAAGCATTTAGTTTTAATTCTTCCAAAGACTATCTACAAATATCAAGTACAATTTGCTACTTGGAGTGTAAATACTATGACTTATTTTTGTTTGGAACAATTTCTAATTATCTAAGTCAAGTTTGTAATCAATCTATGACTAATAAATGAGAAAACTTATTTTATTGCCCTTTGATTCTTTATTTTAGAAATTGTAGTGAATGGAGCAATGTACTAAGAAATGGATTTTTGTACCTATTTCTGCTATAAATTTTGCATCATAAAATATATTTTCCTTTCTAAATCAGTTTTTTTTAGATTTTTTTCTTTATTTTCTATATTCTATGTTTACAATACGAAGGCTTTACCCTTTCCTAGTTCCCCCCTCACCATATGTCCCATAAGTCTTCTTCACTCCACCCATTTCCCAATCACCCCCCCCTTTTCTCTGTTCTGATAACTCTCCTAAAAATCTGGATCCAGTCTTTTCAGGACCAGGGTCCTTTCCTTCCTTCTTCTTGGGAATCTTTTGATTTGCTAATTTGTGCCTTGAGTATTCAGAGCTTTTGGGCTCATTAATATCCACTTATCAGTGATTGCATTTCATGTGTATTCTTTTGCGATTGGGTTAACTCACTTAGGATGATATTTTCCAGATCCAACCATTTGCCTACAAATTGCATGAATTCATTATTTTTAATTGCTGAGTAGTATTCCATTGTATAAATATACCACATTTTCTGTATCCATTCCTCCTATGAGGGACATCTGGGCTTCTTCCAATTTCTGGCTATTATAAATAAGGCTGCTAAATCAGTTTTTGAAAAGCAAATTATTTACAATGGAGAAACTGTTTAATATATATGACCTGTGACCAGCTCTAATGAGGATATTAGAATACAACATATTTTAAAATTAAAGTAGCTACAAATGGGAAGCACAACTTGGACATATTTCATCAAAGCAGGGTATGTACTGGCTCTCAAGACGGGAATGTCTATTCCACCATAAACTAATCCAGGTTCAAGGCGTGGTCACAGGAATCTTGTTTGGGAACTTAAGAGAAGCTGTGATTGGGAGCAGCTTCTTAAATGATGATGAAGAGGTGCTTACACAAAGAAAGCAAAAAGAACACGGGCCATGAGTAGTTCTGTGAACATAAAAAGCAAGCTTTGTCTCATAAAATACTTTCTGATCTTCTTCTCACCTATACTTGCCCCGAATGATGGAAGGAAGATAGGCTGGGCCAAGGGGAATAATCAGCACACCAAATTTAACTGCATACGGAAAATGAGCTGTTTTCCAAGTCTATGATCTATTTTAGACCTTCATTCACAGGGAGAATATTAATATCTAGAGGGAATGCATAGAGATTTATTTGATTTTTTTTTTGACTTGGAGAAAATTATGACTGAATTTCTCTCTTATTGAAACTTGAATAAGAATATAACGGATGCAGTTATGTTAGGTATATAAAAAAATAATGATTTTCAGGTATTTGTGGAACTAGAAAATATACTGAGTGTAGTAATATGTAGCCCAGAAATACAAATGCCAAATATTCTCTCTCATCACTAAGTTTAGCTCAAAATCCTTAGATGTGAGTATACAACCAAAAGTAACATCAGAAATCAAGAAAGTAAATACTCTGAGGCTGATAACAGGATATAAAGGACCTGAAGGGAAAACAGGATTAACAGACTCCCCAAATAATATAGGTTACTGCTGCTGTTTTTGGATCAAGGTAAGTCCCTATTGATTAAGACACCATGCACTTCAGATACAGAACTTAAGGATCCATGCTGGGTCTAACCTAAACACCTTTCCTGGGGAGTAGCTTTCATTGCAGTGAAGGTGCATGCAAGCTGCCTTGGAAAAGAAGCAACGAATAGTCCCACCCAGCTGTAACACCTATGAACTTCAACAAGGACCAGCATGGCACCATATCCTTGAGCCCAACAGTATAACTTTATACCTTGGTGGTAGCCATTGGGTCTCTAGTTGGACCAAGAACTGCTCAACAGAAGGGAAATCATGCCCGTTATTGGAAACTTTCCCAACTTTCGAGGGCTAGTGATGTCATGGATCTGAAGGAGAACCTTCTAGCACTACTTTACTAACACAAACCAACCCCTAACTAAATTCTAAATACTTATCTTTAGAACCACAGATTAATATACCTCTTACCCTTCATCAAAGCTTCTTTTGGCAGCAAACATTATTACAGAATGCCACTGTAGTGTGAACATTATGTTGGATATTAGATTACACGGGAAAAATACAAAGAAAAGCTGATCGTGGATTGCTTTGAAGCAATGGATACAACTACAGCACAACTTCTTCACCTTAGTCTCAAGGAACATTAAGAAAAAAGGGACAGAGACAAATGGCAGGGAGGCTACACTCATTATACTTCAATACTATCATTGCCTAAACAGGACTTGAACAATAGCAATGACAGACCTGCTTCATCTCTTGTCAATCTCTTGTAGTCCTCTTCCTAGACAAAGAAATATAGGAAGCTGATGGCTACTGAGAAAGAGGGAGACTTAGTCTTTTTCAGGGATGAACCCCACAATTGCTTAACCAATACCAAGTAGTCAGCCCTAAAATTATATAATTATATATATATATATATATATATATATATATATGCAAATAACACCAAGCAGGTTGAGCAGGCCATATTTATATATTCATGCACACATACCTATATGCAGTAATTACAATTAAAGAAAAAACATACATTGAAGAGAGGGCAGGGCTTGGGGAGCACATGGAAGAGGTGCGACTGGAAAAAGAAATGGGAAAAATCATGCAACTGTCTATATGAGAAATATTAGGAAGCTTAGGCCCAGTTTTCTGGTCAAGTTGGAAAACTAATTGAAGCCCAGTAAAATGTTCTTCATGCTATAATATAGAATGCTTATGTTATAGAAGCCAAATGGCACCATGGCTGTAGCAGAATACACCAAGCCTTAGATACAGACACTCTAAAAGTAGACAGCGCTCTTAATCCTTTATCTACTGTTACTACTGGTCTACTTGAAGACTCAAAATCTCATCATGTACAACACAGATCTCATTCAAATCTCACAAATTTAGTATGAGGATGGAATGGTTGCAAAGAATCAAGAAGTGACTAACCCTTGACAATAGCAATGGGTTTCTTATCCCAAAGGGCAGAGAAATTAAAAGGAAAATAAATTTATTTCCCAATGATGTCTGCTCATATTAAAACCTAACACATAAATGTACAAATATTTCACATGAAAGTCTGCTGGATGGTGGGCAAGGGATTGCTAAATGAATAAAGTGTTTGTAGAGCAAGCAAGGGCACTAAAGTGCAAATCCCCAGGATCCATTTAAGATACAGCAGACAGACTAGCTAGATTGGATGGAATTTGAGGTCTCTGTGTTCAGGAAGAAATCTTGCCCCAATAAATACAGTGAAAAACAATTGAAGACATGTCATATCATCTGTGTCTCTACATCTACATAACACTTGACTGCTCATATACATGTAAATATTTATGCATATATGGTACCACACATATACCCACATAGCACACAAAGGCTTTCAGGCAATAGATTTCATATTCGTTCAGTTATTGGCATCATTCTCTTTTGTGTGCCACTATTTCACACAATTCAAGAGAGCTAGTAAGATAGTGATTGAAGACACATACAATGCAGGATCCATGCATTCATATACCTCAGGTGCTTTGTGTACTCTCTCTTTGGAAATGGAGGATTCAATATTCTTTTTCAGGGAAATAATAGGTGCATTTGGCTTTGGCCTTCATCTTAATGCCAGGTTGATAATTTGAAATAGAAAGGCCTGGATGTCCTGCTGGGTTGAGACATCAGTACCTCAGGACCCTGTGGAGGGAGTGGTCCCTTAGGATCCTCCTTTGCAGGGAATATGACAGCCGGAGCTGCTATTCAATGAGGATGCTGGGAGAAGTCAAAACCTCTCCTTACATTCAGGCAAAAGGCCAAAACACACCCTCCATTCATGTCAGCCTCTGGGGATTTGTTATAGCTTATAGAGGCTGTAGAATTCCCCTTCTTCATCCCTGCTGAGCAGGGTGTGGTTCCAGGTGGAATTTGGAGGTGGCACCTGTACATGTGCTCCCCTGGGCCCAACTGCCTGGTGAGCTGTTTGAATGTCAACACCACATCCTCCATTGGGAGTTAGAACACCATCTTGCCAAAGACTGCCTTTTCTCCTTTGATGTGTAAGGATCATGACTAGCCCCACTTGGCCCTCTTACTGTGCTTACTAAACATTTGTATCAAGATTTTAGACAATAGCCTTTTGAAGTGATAGAGGCCAATTCAAGTTTGTTGTGAACCCTTCTCATTAGCAACAGTGGGACCAAAATGGTCTAGAGTTCTAAACTAGCCCACTGATGAACTCAAGAAGCATTCTTTTTCAGTGCCTTTGTATACAGACAGATTAATATCTACAGCAATTACAAGAATATGTATATGAGAGCAAATCAAAACACAATGTGCTTGAATATCCCTTCATTTTACAGCCATGAGTGTGTGAGCAAAGATAGGATTTTGCAGTTAAAACTATGTGGCTCCCAGGGATAGAGGGCCAGGAGTGTAGACAGAAATCAGGGCATGGCGGGGGCTACACAAGGACAGATGGACAGACGGATAACCTCTACCTTCTCAGTGGTGAAAGGGGTGGGGGAGGGACCATGTGAGAAGGAGGCTGGTAGAAGGGAGGGAGCTGCAATCAAGATGTAAAGTGAATAAATAAATTGATTAATAGAAAAAAGAATGTGGCTTCTCTGCTCACAGCATCCTTAGGAATAAACTCTCCTCGTCCGTGTCAGTGTTTTGACCTAAAAGTGGTGAAAGAGCTTTTTTTTTTTTAAAAGGATGATGTATAGCTTCAGATAAATAGGTAAAGAGGTAAAATATCTTCTTTAGAAATTGTCACAGGAAAAGCATTCATACTTCCCCAAACAGGTCATTTTAAATAAGTAATGCATTATTTCTGCTTATTTAATTTTATATATATGCTTATTTCAAAATATGATCTTGTCTCTTAGAGACTATGGTACGTGTCCCAAAAGTTTTTGAATACAGGAAAATCAGGAAAGTGTTTGCTGAAAGCTTGATTTCAGGGACATTAAGGGGATTGCAAAGTGGTCATTACAAGTATAGGCATAGGTTGGAAGGATAACAGAAGACAGACAAGACAAGGTGTGAAACCTCTCCAGAATGGGAACCATCATTGTTGATTACATGATTTCTTTTTATAAAGGATGATAATGTACCTAGAATCCAGCAAAAGATTCTCCATTAATAGAATTTCTATGTTGGTAGAAAGCCAATAATGGACACTGAATCTACAGAGGTAAGACAATGGTTTAGATGTGCTGCTTCCATCCTTACCAGCAGGGGTCATGAGTCACGTCAGTTTACACTGGTCATAAAACAGTGAGTAGTGAGTCTCTTAGAGGTTTCCTTTCAAAATACTCAGATTATCTTAAGATTAAATCAGATATCCCTCAAGAAAAAAACTGAGATAGTTTTAAAACTCCTCAATTTAATGTTTTACTATTAACAATTTAATATCTCCTTGAAAATCTTACATAGGTTGAGCATGTGGCATGTACTATAAGCATGCATTGTCATCTGTCTGAGAAGATCCTGTAGGCCAGGAACATATCTACAACATATTAGAAAGTGAACCGATATTGCAACCAGGACACAGCTGGAAAGGTGCAGGTATACAGACTCCATCTGGGGCTACCATGCAGGGAGATCTGTTAGGCTCTCGCCCCCAGGCAGGCCCAGTGGTGCCCGCCTAGGCTCTGCTGCACTTCCCGGCGACCTTAGGCTGTGCACCCAGGCAGCCGGAGGCAACAAGCTCCCAGGACCTTGGACCAGCAATAGTGGCAGGTCCATATTGCAACCAGGACACAGCTGGAAAGGCGCAGGTAGACAGATTCCATCTGGGGCTACCACGCAGGGGGATCTGCTAGGCTCTCGCTACCAGGCAGGCCCAGCAGTGCCCACCAAGACTCTGCTGCACTTTCCCGCACTTCCCCGCGAACTCAGGCAATGCACCTAGGCAGCGGGTGGCAGCCAGCTCGTGATCCTGTTGAGCAGCAATCACGCATTACCACCAGTAGAGAAACAACAGGTAAGCCCAGCCTCATGGGAGATTCAAACACCAACCAGTGACAACAAGGTCAACTAACACCAGAAATAACCAGATGGCAAAAGGTAAACGAAGGAACGTCACTAACAGAAATCAAGGCAACATGACAGCATCTGAACCCAGTTCACCAACAACAGGAAGCCCTGGATACCCCAAAACACCAGAAAAACAAGACTTGGATATAAAATCACTGGTCAGGATGCTGGTAGCTGAACACATAGAAAAATCTCATAAAGAAATAGAGGAGAAAATGGATCAAAAGTTAGAAGCCTTTACAAGGCAAATACAAAAATCACTTCAAGAAATGCAGGAGAAGATGGATCAAAAAGAAGAAGACAATAAGGAAGAAAGACAAAAATCACTTAAAGAAATACAGAAGAACGTGGGCCAACAAGTAGAAGCTATGAAAGAGGAAACACGATAGTCCAGCACAGACAACACAGCCAGAAGGAAGCAGCAGAGCCGGGTACGAGCAGCTCAGCCAAGGACACGCAGTGCTTTCAGCAGGGGCAGCCAACTTGCCCCAGACCCCCGCGCACAAACAGCGGGCACACTGGACGCAGTGAGCGGCTGGAATCAGGTGCGTGGCCAGAGTTATAGCTTAGCTTAGCTCTGCAGGAGATCTGGGCACAGAAAGCTCAGCTGCGGGTGCAGACTAGCAGCCGGGACCAGCTCTCTGAGCAGACTAGCAGCGAGGGGCCACCGGGCCGCCTCGGGGCACAGCTCGGCACTCTAGCAGCTGGAGTCAGGGGCCTGGACTCAGAGCGAGCATAGTCCAGCACAGACAAGCTGCCAGAAGGGATCTGTCTCCTGGGGACAGGCGTGCTGTGCTTTCAGCAGGGCGCCATCTACAATAAGACCAACTAACGCCAGAGATAAAGAGATGGCAAAAGGCAAACGTAGGAACGTTATTAACAGAAATCAAGGCAATATGGCACCATCTGAACCCAATTCGCCAACCACAGCAAGTCCAGGATACCCCAGCACACCAGAAAAACAAGAGTTAGATATAAAAGCACAGGTCATGATGCTCCTAGAGGAACACAAAAAAGACATAAACAAATCTCTTAAAGAAATGCAGGGGAACATCAATAGAGTAGAAGCTCTTACAATCCAAACACAAAAAACACTTAAAGAACTCCAGGAGAATATGGGCCATCAGACAGAAACCAATAAAGAGGAAGTGAGAAAATCAGTTAAAGAAATTCAGGAGAACTTGAAACAACAGGCAGAAGTCATGAAAGAGGAAGCACAAAAATATATTAAAGAATTACATGAAAACACAAACAAACAAATGATGGAACTGAGCAAAACCATCCAAGATCTGAACACAGAGGTAGAAACAACTAAGAAATCACAAAAGGAGGCAACCTTGGAGATAGAAAACCTTGGGAAGAAAACAGGGGTCGTAGATGCAAACATAAACAACAGAATACAAGAGATAGAAATAAGAATCTCCGATGCTGAAGATAACATAGTAACCATTGACTCCACAGTCAAAGAAAATGCAAAATCCAAAAGGCTTGTAACCCAAAACATCCAGGAAATCCAGGACACAATGAGAAGACCAAACCTAAGGATTATAGGGATAGATGAGAGTGAAGATATACAACTTAAAGGGCCAGCAAATATGTTTAACAAAATTATGGAAGAAAACTTTCCTAACTTAAAGAGAGAGATGCCCATGATTGTACAAGAAGCCTACAGAACTCCAAACAGACTGGACCAGAACAGAAACACCTCCCGTCACATAATAATCAAAACCCCAAATGTACTAAACAAAGAAAGAATAATAAAGGCAGTAAGAGAAAAGGGCCAAGTAACATATAAAGGAAGACCTATCAGAATCACACCAGACTTCTCTCCAGAAACCATGAAAGCTAGAAGATCCTGGGCAGACATCATGCAGACCCTAAGAGAAAACAAATGTCAGCCAAGACTACTATACCCAGCAAAACTCTCAATCAACATAGATGGAGAAATCAAAATATTCCATGACAGGACCAAATTTACACAATATCTTTCCACTAACCCAGCTCTACAAAGGATAATAGGAGGAAAACTCCAACACAAGGAAGGAAATGGCACCCAAGAAAAAGCAAGACAGTAAACTTCTTCCATCAAACTCAAAGGAAGATAACTACTCAAAAACAAAAATAACATCAAAAATGTCAGGAAGTAATAATCTCTATTCCTTAATATCTCTTAACATCAATGGACTCAACTCCCCAATAAAAAGACATAGACTAACAGACTGGATACGGAAACAGGACCCTACATTTTGCTGCTTACAGGAAACACACCTCAGAGTCAAAGACAAACACTACCTTAGAGTAAAAGGATGGAAGACAATTTTGCAAGCAAATGGTCACAGGAAGCAAGCTGGAGTAGCCATTTTAATATCAGATAAAATTGACTTTCAACCCAAAGTCATCAAAAGAGACACAGAAGGTCACTTCCTGCTAGTCAAAGGAAGAATCCACCAAGAGGAACTCACAATTCTAAACATCTACGCTCCAAATGTAAGGGCACCCTCATTTGTAAAAGAAACCTTACTAAAGCTCAAAGCACACATTGCACCTAACACAATGATTGTGGGGGACCTCAATACTCCACTATCTACAGTGGACCGACCAGGAAAACAGAAACTAAACAGAGCCACGGAGAAACTCATCGAAACTTTGGAGCAATTGGATTTAACAGATATATATAGAACATTTCACCCTAAAGCAAAAGACTATACCTTCTTCTCAGCCCCTCATGGTACCTTCTCCAAAATCGACCATATAATTGGACACAAGACAGATCTCAACAAATATAAAAAGATCGAACTAATCCCATGCCTCTTATCAGATCACCATGGAGTAAGAGTGTTCTTCAATAGCAACAAAAACAACAGAAAATCCCCATACGCTTGGAGGCTGAACAATATTCTACTCAATGATACCTTAGTCCAGGAAGAAATAAAGAAAGAAATCAAAGAATTCTTAGAACTTAATGAAAATGAAGGCACAACATACCCAAATCTATGGGACACAATGAAAGCAGTGCTTAGAGGAAAACTCATAGCCCTGAGTGTCTCCAAAAAGAAACAGGAGAGAGCATATACCAGCAACTTAATGGCGCACTTGAAAGCTCTGGAACAAAAAGAAGCAATTTCACCCAGGAGGAGTAGAAGACAGGAAATCATCAAACTCAGGGCTGAAATCAATCAAGTTGAAACAAAGAGAACCATACAAAGAATCAACAAAACCAGGAGCTGGTTCTTTGAGAAGATCAACAAGATAGATAAACCCCTAGCCAGACTTACTAAAGGGCACAGAGACAGTATTCAAATTAACAAAATTAGAAATGAAAAGGGAGATATAACAACAGAAACTGAGGAAATTCAAAAAATCATCAGATCCTACTACAAAAACCTATACTCAACACAACTGGAGAATCTGGAGGAAATGGACAGTTTCCTCGACAGTTACCAAATACCAAAATTAAACCAGGATCAAATAGATCGTCTAAACAGACCCATAACCCCCAAAGAAATAGAAGGGGTCATCGACAGTCTTCCAACCAAAAAGAGCACAGGACCAGACGGTTTTAGTGCAGAATTCTATCAGACCTTCAAAGAAGTCCTGATACCGATACTCTTCAAATTATTCCACAAAATAGAAACAGAAGGAACACTACCCAACTCATTCTATGAAGCCACAATTACCCTGATACCAAAACCACACAAAGATCCAACTAAGAAAGAGAACTACAGGCCAAATTCTCTTATGAATATCGATGCAAAAATACTAAACAAAATACTTGCCAACCGAATCCAAGAACACATCAAAACGATCATTCACCATGATCAAGTTGGCTTCATCCCAGGGATGCAGGGATGGTTCAATATACGGAAATCCATCAACGTAATCCACTACATAAACAAACTCAAAGAAAAAAACCACATGGTCATCTCATTGGATGCTGAAAAAGCATTTGACAAAATTCACCATCCTTTCATGCTAAAGGTCCTAGAAAGAACAGGAATTCAAGGCCCATATCTAAACATAGTAAAAGCAATATACAGCAGACCAGTAGCCAACATCAAGGTAAACGGAGAAAAACTCGAAGCAATCCCTCTAAAATCAGGGACTAGACAAGGCTGTCCCCTCTCGCCATATCTCTTCAATATAGTACTTGAGGTACTAGCTAGAGCAATTCGACAACAGAGGGAAGTCAAAGGGATACAAATCGGAAAGGAAGAAGTCAAACTATCACTATTTGCAGATGATATGATAGTTTACTTAAGTGACCCAAAAACCTCCACCAGAGAACTCCTGCAACTGATAAACACCTTCAGAAAAGTGGCTGGCTATAAAATCAACTCAAGTAAATCAGTAGCCTTCCTATATGCGAAGGATAAGCAGGCCGAGAAAGAAATTAGGGAAATGACACCCTTCACAATAGCCACAAATGATATAAAGTATCTTGGAGTGACGCTAACCAAACATGTGAAAGATTTATACGACAAAAACTTCAGGTCTCTGAAGAGGGAAATTGAAGAAGACATCAGAAAATGGGAAAATCTTCCATGCTCGTGGGTTGGCAGGACTAATATAGTCAAAATGGCAATCTTGCCCAAAGCAATATACAGATTCAATGCAATTCCCATCAAAATCCCAACTCAGTTCTTCATAGAGCTAGAAAGAGCAATTCTCAAATTCATCTGGAATAACAAAAAACCCAGGATAGCTAAAACTATCATCAACAGCAAAAGAACTTCTGGGGGAATCAATATCCCGGACCTCAAGCAATATTACAGAGCAGTGGTATTAAAAACTGCATGGTATTGGTTCAGTGACAGGGAAGCGGATCAATGGAATAGGATCGAAGACCCAGAATTGAACCCACACATCTATGGCCAATTGATCTTCGACAAAGGAGCTGAAAACATCCAGTGGAAAAAAGATAGCCTTTTCAACAGATGGTGCTGGCTCAACTGGAGGTCAACATGCAGAAGAATGAGAATTGATCCACTCTTATCTCCTTGCACTAAGCTCAACTCCAAGTGGATCAAAGACCTCCACATAAAACCAGACACACTAAAACTAATAGAAAAGAAACTGGGGAAGACCCTTGAGGACATTGGCTCAGGGGAAAAATTCCTGAACAGAACACCAATTGCTTATGCTCTAAGAGCAAGAATAGACAAACGGGACCTCATAAAACTACAAAGTTTCTGTAAGGCAAAAGACACTGTCAAAAGGATAAATCGGCAACCAACAAATTGGGAAAAAATCTTCACCAACCCCACATCCGACAGAGGGCTAATCTCCAATGTATACAAAGAACTCAAGAGGTTAGACCCCAGAAAACCAAATAACCCTATCCAAAAATGGGGTACAGAGCTAAACAGAGTCTTTTCACCTGAAGAAATTCGGATGGCTGAGAAACACCTTAAAAAATGTTCAACATCACTAGTCATTAGGGAAATGCAAATTAAAACAACCCTGAGATTTCACCTCACACCAGTCAGAATGGCTAAGATTAAAAACTCAGGAGACATCAGGTGTTGGCGAGGATGTGGAGAAAGAGGAACACTCCTCCACTGCTGGTGGGAATGCAAGCTGGTACAACCACTCTGGAAATCAGTATGGCGGTTCCTCAGAAAACTGGGCGTGATACTTCCGGAGGACCCAGCCATACCACTCCTGGGAATATACCCAGAAGATTCACCAGCATGCAATAAGGATACATGCTCCACTATGTTCATAATAGCCAGAAGCTGGAAAGAACCCAGATGTCCCTCAACAGAAGAATGGATACAAAAAATGTGGTATATATACACAATGGAGTACTATACAGCCATTAGAAACAATGAATTCATGAAATTCTTAGAGAAATGGATGGAGCTGGAGAATGTCATACTAAGTGAGGTGACCCAGTCTCAAAAGAATACCCATGGTATACAGTCACTGATAAGTGGATATTAGCCTAGAAGCTTGGAACACCAAAGACACAAATCACATATCAAGTGATGTCTCACAAGAAAAAAGGAGTGGACACTGGTGCTAGAATGGACCAAAACATCATTGTGGGAGAGTACAAGAACAGTAAAGTGGGAGGGGGTGGATGCGGGAGCAGGGGGAGGGAAAAGGACATGTGGGACCTTTGGGGGTGGGGAACCAGAAAAAGGGAAATGAATTGTAAATATAGAATATATACAATAAAAAAAAAGAGGAAACACAAAAATCTATTAAAGAAATACATGAAAACACAATCAAGCAAGCGAAAGATCTGAGCATATCCATCCAGGTACTAAAAACAGAAGTAGAAACAACTAAGAAATCGCTGAGGGAGACAACATTGGAGATAGAAAACCTTGGGGAGAAATCAGGGGCCATAGATGCAAAATCAACAATAGAATACAAGAGATAGAAGACAGAATATCAGAAGCCGAAGATACCATAGGAACCATTGATTCAACAGTCAAAGAAAATACTAACTGCAAAAAGGCTGTAACCCAAAACATCCAGGAAATCCAGGACACAATGAGAAGACCAAACCTAAGGATTATAGGTATAGACAAGAGTGAAGATTTACAAGTTAAAGGGCCAGCAAATATCTTCTACAAAATTATGGAAGAAAACTTCCCCAACCTAAAGAGAGAGATGCCCATGAATATACAAGAAGCATATAGAACCCCAAACAGACATGATCAGAACAGAAATACATCCCGTCACATAATAATCAAAACTCCAAAGGTACTAAAGAAAGAAAGAATATTAAAGGCAGCAAGAGAAAAAGGCCAAGTAACTTATAAAGGAAGACCTATCAGAATAACACCAGACTTCTCACCTGAGACCATGAAAGCTAGAAGACCCTGGGCAGATATAATGCAAACTCTAAGAGAACACAAACTTCAGCCAAAACTACTTTACCCAACAAAGCTCTCAATCGCCATAGATGGAGACATCAAGGTATTCCATGACAAAACCAAATTTGCATGATATCTTTCCACAAATCCAGCCCTACAAAGGATAATAGGGGGGAAACACCAAGACAAGGACAGAAACTACACCCGGAAAGAAGCAAGATAGAAACCTCGTCTCATCAAACCCAAAAGAAGATAAACTCTTGAATATAAAAAATAAATAAAATAAATAAATATAATTTCAAAAATGTCTGGAGGTAATAATTACTATTTCTTGGTATCTCTTAACATCAATGGATTCAATTCCCCAATAAAAAGACATAGATTAACAGACTGGATACGGAAACAGGACCCTACATTTTGCTGCATACAGGAAATACATCTCAGTGTTAAAGACAAACACTGCCTCAGAGTAAAAGGCTGGAAGACAATTTTACAAGCAAATGGTCCCAGGAAACAAGCTGGAGTAGCCATTCTAATATCAGATAAAATTGACTTACAACCTAAAATCATCAAAAGAGACTCAGAAGGCCACTTCTTGCTAGCCAAAGGGAAAATCCACCAAGAAGAGCTCTCAATAATGAACATCTATGCTCCAAATGCAAGGGCACCCTCATTCGTAAAAGAAACCTTACTAAAGCTTAAAGCACACATTACACCTAACACAATAATTGTGGCTGACTTCAACACTTCACTCTCCTCAATGGACCGATCAGGAAAGCAGAAACTAAACAGGGAAACAGTGAAATTAATTGAAACTCTGGACCAATTGGATTTAACAGATATATATAGAACATTTCATCCTAAAGCTAAAGAATATACCTTTTTCTCAGCACTGCATGGTACCTTCTCCAAAATAGACCATATAATTGGGCACAAGACAGATGTCAACAAATACAAGAAGATCGAGCTAATCCCATGCCTCCTATCAGATCACCATGGAGTAAGAGTGGTCTTCAATAGCAACAAAAACAACAGAAAGCCCACATACACATGGAAAATGAACAATACTCTACTCAATGACACCTTGGTCAAGGAAGAAATAAAAAAAGAAATCAAAGACTTTTTAGAATTCAATGAAAATGAAGGTACAACCTACCCAAATCTATGGGACACAATGAAAGCAGTGCTAAGAGGAAAACTCATAGCTCTAAGTGCATCCAAAAAGAAACTGGAGAGAGCATACACTAGCAGCTTAACGGCACACCTTAAAGCCCTGGAAGAAAAACAAGTTAATTCACCCAGGAGGAGTAGAAGACAAGAAATCATCAAACTCAGGGCTGAAATCAATCAAATAGAAACAAAGAGAACCATACAAAGAATCAACAAGACCAGGAGCTGGTTCTTTGAGAAAATCAACAATATAGATAAACCCTTAGCCAGACTAACCAAAGGACACAGAGACAGTATACAAATTAACAAAATTAGCAATGAAAAGGGAGACATAACAACAGAAACTGAGGAAATTCAAAAGATCATCAGATCCTACTACAAAGGTCTATACTCAAAACAACTGGAAAATCTAGAGGAAATGGACAATTTCCTAGACAGATACCAAATACCAAAATTAAATCAGCATCAAATAGATCAGCTAAATAGTCCCATAACCCCTAAAGAAATAGAAGGCATTACAGAAAGCCTCCCAACCAAGAAAAGGACGGGACCAGATGGTTTTAGTGCAGAATTCTACCAGACCCTCAAAGAAGACCTAACACCAATACTTCTCAAACTATTCCACAAAATAGAGACAGAAGGGATACTGCGCAACTCATTCTTTGAAGCCACAATTACGCTAATACCTAAACCACAGAAAGATCCAACAAAGAAAGAGGACTACAGGCCAATTTCTCTAATGAATATCGATGCAAAAATACTAAATAAAATTCTTGCCAACCAAATCCAAGAGCACATCAAAACAATCATTCACCATGATCAAGTAGGCTTCATCCCAGGGATGCAGGGATGGTTCAATATATGGAAATCCATCAATGTATTCTACTACATAAACAAACTAAAAGAAAAAAACCACATGGTCATCTCATTAGATGCTGAAAAAGCATTCGACAAAATTCAGGATCCTTTCATGCTAAAAGTCTTGGAAAGAGCAGGAATACAAGGCCCATACCTAAACATAGTAAAAGCAATCTACAGCAAACCAGTAGCCAACATCAAAATAAATGAAGAGAAACTTGAAGCAATCCCACTAAAATCAGGGACTAGACAAGGCTGCCCTCTCTCTCCATATCTTTTCAATATAGTACTTGAAGTTCTAGCGAGAGCAATTAGACAACATAAGGAAGTCAAAGGGATACAAATTGGAAAGGAAGAATTCAAACTATCATTATTTGCAGATTTACTTAAGTGACCCAAAAAACTCCACCAGAGAACTTCTACAGCTGATAAACAACTTCGGCAAAGTGGCTGGTTATAAAATTAACTTAAGCAAATCAGTAGCCTTCTTGTACTCAAAGGACAAGTAGGCTGAGAAAGAAGTTAGGGAAACAACACCCTTCACAATAGCCACAAACAACATAAAGTACCTTGGCGTAACTCTAACCAAACAAGCGAAAGATCTGTATGACAGGAACTTCAAGTCCTTGAAGAAAGAAATCAAAGAAGACCTCAGAAGATGGAAAAATATTTCTTGGTCCTGGATTGGCAGGATCAATATAGTAAAAATGGCCATATTGCCAAAAGCAATATAGAGATTCAATGTGATCCCGATCAAAATCCCAACTCAATTCTTTATAGATCTAGAAAGAGCAATTCTCAAATTCATCTGGAGCAACAAAAAACCCAGGATAGCTAAAACTATTCTCAACAATAAAAAGACTTCTGGGGGAATCAATATCCCTGACCTTAAACAGTACCAAAGAGCAATTGTGTTAAAAACTGCATGGTATTGGTATAGCAACAGGCAAGTGGATCAATGGAATAGGATTGAAGACCCAGAAATTAACCCACAGACTTATGGTCACTTGATCTTTGATATAGGAGCCACAACCATCCAGTGGAATAAAGATAGCCTCTTCAACAAATGGTGCTGGTTCAACTGGAGTTCAACATACAGAAGAATGCGAATTGACCCACTCATCTCTTTGCACTAAGATCAACTCCAAGTGGATCAAGGACCTCCACATAAAACCAGACACACTGAAACAATTAGAAAAGAAACTTGGGAAGACCCTGGAGGACATAGGCACAGAGGGAAAGTTCCTGATCAGAACACAAATAGCTTATGCACTAAGATCAATAATTGACAAATGGGACCTCATAAAATTACAAAGTTTCTGAAAGGCAAAGGACACTGTCAGAAGGACAAAAGGACAACCAACAAAGTGGGAAAAGATCTTCACCAACCCCACATCTGACAGAGGGCTAATATCCAATATATACAAAGAACTCAAGAAGTTAGACCCCAAAGAACCAAATAACCCTATCAAAAAATGGGGTACAGAGCTAAACAAAGAATTTTCACCAGAAGAAATTCGGATGGCCGAGAAACACCTTAAGAGATGTTCAACATCATTTGTCATCAGAGAAATGCAAATCAAAACAACCCTGAGATTCCACCTCAAGCCAGTCAGAATGGCTAAGATTAAAAACTCAAGAGACAACAAGTGCTGGCGAGGATGTGGAGAAAGAGGAACACTCCTCCACTGTTGGTGGGATTGTAAAATGCTAAAACCACTCTGGAAGTCAGTGTGGCAGTTACTCAGAAAATTGGGCATGTCCCTTCCAGAGGACCCTGCCATACCACTCCTGGGCATATACCCAGAGTATTCCCCTGCATACAATAAAGACACATGCTCCACTACGTTTATAGCAGCCTTGTTTATAATAGCCAGAAATTGGAAGGAGCCCAAATATCCCTCAAAGGAGGAATGGATACAGAAAATGTGGTATATTTATACAATGGAATACTACTCAGCAATTAAAAATAATGAATTCATGCAATTTGTAGGTAAATGGTTAGACCTGGAAAATATCATCCTGAGTTAGCTAACCCAGTCACAAAAGAATACACATGAAATGCAATCACTGATAAGTGGATATTAATGAGCCCAGAAGCCCTAAATACTCAAGGCACAATTAGCAAGTCAAATGATTCCCAAGAAGAAAGGAGAGGACCCTGGGCCTGGAAAGATTGGATCCAGTTTTGTAGAGAAACCATGGGGGGAGGGGGGATGACTGGGGAATAGTTGGGGGGAGAGGAATTATGGGACACAGGGAGGGGAGAACTGGGAAAGGGGAAAGCCTTTGGAATGTAAACATAGAATATAGAAAATAAAAATTAAAAACGAAAACAAAAACAAAACAAAACAAACAAACAAAAAAAAAAAAAGAAAGTGAACCATTTGGGATTTAGCCCTGAAGTACTTCTGCAGCCAGTGATGCTATACTGAAGAAAGCAGCTTCAGCAACTACAAAATAATTGTTAAGTTATGTTTGCTCTGTTCTCATCTATCGAAATAATACTCACAGAGTGTCTGGTAGGTTAAAACAATCTTACCTGCTGATTTGGAAGTTGAAGTTAATAAAGTTCCTGAAATTAACAGAACTAATATATTTTATGTGTATTGGTGTTTTGCTTCCATGTTTGTTTGTGTAAGGGTGTCAGATTCTATAATGCTGAACTTGCAGATAGCTGTGAGCTGCCATAAGGGTGCTGGCAATTGAAACCAGGTCTCCAAAAGACAGGGATCCTAATTACTAAGTCACTTCTCAAGCCCCAGTACTAATATTTTAATTGTTTTACTAAAACTTCCTGGAATTTTGAAGTTCTGATTCTGTCAGTTACTAATTCTCGTGAATTTTAAGATGTAAGAGGCTAATTTTTATAAATAATCCATATCAATTTCTCACTGTAGGTATAATACAAGTTCATTTTATACATTAATCATATTTAATGGAAAAATGATAGAAAATGCTATTCTCACTAGTCAGTGACTGTCCTCATTAAGTGTATTCAAAGTAAAGTGCCAGCAAGGAATTATAACATTCCTATATGCCTTGCTGTAGCATTATTCTATAGATGGTCAGAAAGTTGATGGTGATCTAGAAATGTAATGCAGTGAGGATTATTTACTGATTTTTTTTTAGATCATCACACAGAATGTTTTGTTTCTCATCTAGTAAAAGATTCAGGCTGTCATAAAGTTGTTCAATGCAAAATATTGATAGTATTTTTAGTTTTATTGAATCACCTTCTGATCACAGTTGTATAAAGGATCCTATAATGTGTCTTTTACTTGTATGTATATGAATTAACAAAATGTATGTTTCGAATTTTATATCTAAATAAATCAAGTAGAAGACGTGTTAAATGAAAACAAAAACTAATGGTTACATCACTACATAAAAGTAATAATTTATATATAAGCAAATCATAAAAAGGGGTACAGAGCTAAACAGAGAATTTTCACCTGAAGAAGCACCTTAAGAAATGTTCAACATCACTAGTCATTAGGGAAATGCAAATCAAAACAACCCTGAGATTTCACCTCACACCATTCAGAATGGCTAAGATTAAAATTTCAGAGCCGGGCGGTGGTGGTGCATGCCTTTAATCCCAGCACTTGGGAGGCAGAGGCAGGCGGATTTCTGAGTTCGAGGCCAGCCTGGTCTACAGAGTGAGTTCCAGGACAGCCAGAGCTACACAGAGAAACCCTGTCTCGAAAAACCCAAAAAAAAAAAAAATATTCAGGAGACAGCAGGTGTTGGCGAGGATGTGGAGAAAGAGGAACACTCCTCCCCTGCTGGTGTGATTGCAAGCTGGTACAACCACTCTGGAAAGTGGTCTGGTGGTTCCTTAGAAAACTGAGCATGACACTTCCAGTGGACCCTGCTATACTACTCCTGGGCATATTTCCAGAGGATTCCACAGCATGTTATAAAAATACATGCTTCACTATGTTCATAATAGCCCTATTTATGATAGCTAGAAGCTGGAAAGATCCTAGATGTCCCTCAACAGAGGAATGGATATAAAAAAATGTGGTATATATACACAATGGAGTACTATTCAGCCATTAGAAACAATGAATTCATGAAATTCTTACACAAATGGATGGAGCTGGAGAACAGCATACTAAGTGAGGTAACCCAGTCTCAAAAGAACACTCATGGTATGCAGTCACTGATAAGTGGATATTAGCCTAGAGTCTTGGAATACCCAAGACACAATCCACATATCATATCATGTCTAAGAAAAAGGAAGGAGTGGCCCTTGGTTCTGGAAAGGCTCAGTGTATCATTGTAGGGGAATATCAGAACAGGAAAGTTGGAAGGGGTGGATGGGAGAACAGGGGGAGGGAAAACGGCTTATGGGACTTTTGGGGAGCTAGGATCCAGGAAAGGGGAAATCATTTGAAATGTATATAAAGAATATATCAAATAAAAAAAAAGAAAAAGAAGTAACTGAGTAAACAATAAACAGTGAATATGGAGAGCAGAGTAGAGTGAGGATGATTTCTCCCCTCTCATGTGTATCCTTGCTAATGTTGAAACCAGAAGAAGCTGCAGAAAACATAACTGAACAGAGCTCTGAATGATGAACATGTGGTAGAGTTCCATCCTCCCAAACCAACAAAGAGCAAGTGGTGTCCTGCGAAGAGATAAGGTGTGGTGTGACTGCATTACAATGTTTGAGCAACAAATTTTCAAGTTATTTTACTTCTTGGTGGGATCGTGATATGTCAACCTTGGAAATCAGCAGAGCCACATTCCTATTTCCTTAAGTCATATCTGTTCAAGTGTCCTGTTAAGTCTTAAACTACCCTAGGTTAACAATAATTTACCACATAATCTCAAGTCGTTTATAGTTTTAATTGAAATATTACTTTATGTGTAGGCAAAAGGCAAAAGAGATGATGTTGGAAACTGGCTTTCAGTGTATAAGTAGAACCATTATAGGAAATGTAAATGTGCACTATAAAAGATGTAAAACTGAAACAGCTAGTGATTAGAATATGTGATCTTCAAAACCTTGGACAGCAGAGATATCTCAGTGGGCAAAAGAACTTGTGTGAAATCCTGAGTTCAGATCACTGGAAGCTATATAAAAACTGGATGTGGTAATACATATCTATAACTCTAGTCTTCTTCCATTAGGGTGAAAACAGAGACAGAAGAATTCTCTGCAAGTTTGTAGGGCATCTACTGCAGACACAGCTGCATTGCCTCAAAGTGGCTTTTGAACACCAATACTTGAGGTTGACCTATGAATTCCACAGCTTGTTATTTTCACAGGATGTGTTGAGGCACATATGTTCCCTTATGTATATGCAAGTATGTACATACATACATACATGCATACATACATATATACATACATGCACACACACAAGAGATACACTACTACCACCACCATCTGTACAATTAAATTTTACAAGGCCTTGTGTATATGTGTTCATGCAATATTGTAGGGGTGAACTGAGACACAATATTGAAAGAGACACTCAACCTCTCTTTTTGGTGATACAGTTCCTCCTAAAATCTCAAAAGGAAGTTGCATAAAATGTTTGTCTTTCCTGGCCTTGCTCTTCACTGTGATCTTTCCTGGATGCTGGTATTTGTTAAGACTAACTAAAGTAGAAGCAACACATATATGGCCATTGTTCCAAACATATTCCAAAAAAAATTAATCTTTCATGAAAACTCTGTGAAGTTCAATTAAGTATCAATGGTTCATGTTATATAGTCACTCGTACTGCAATAACTATTTTGAGTATTTCCAAAATGAAGTATTATTATAGTTCACTCCTTACTATTATACTATGCATGTTAATCAGTAAGTATTCTGCAAACAATTGCCAGGAATTTATTCTTTCTAAGGAAAATGATCAAGTTGTCAATGTCTACAAAGATTGTCCCTTGTATTACAGTAGTGCTTTCTTTTGTGCATGGCATTGATTTGTTAAAAAAACCATCAATTATGTAAAATTTGCAAGATGTTGAATGTATTAATTCATCATAAATAAGTTTTATATTGCTTATGACTGTATGGTATAGCATTTCATTTCCCATTGTACTTTTAGAAGTCATTCTGAGAATCAAAAGTAAGCAGACACACAAAAAAAGAACATGACTTGACCCACAGCATATGCATTTTATCTTCCTATCATTTTATAATACTACTCATCTCTGTTATACTCCAAGCTGTTAAAAGGGGAAGAAAGTGTTATGGGGAGGGAGAGGAAGTGAGAATTGTATCTATCTGGAAGGTACCATTTTAACATCTACCGTCTAAATCCCTCTCTGGCAGTTTGATTATGATATGAGTAAGCCAAGTCAGCATTACAGTGTATCGCCTTAGGAGGTAAATTTGAATGACCTCATTCTTTAAGTGCTAACCAAAATGATTTCAGTAGGGCTGGGGTTAGGGTTTCTAGAAGCACTTCAATTTTTTCATTGAATATATAACCGATTATTATTGGATATTATTTTCAAACTTCACTCAACATGTGCACTATTCAAATGAAGAGATACCAGGCATTATATTAACCAGCTACCATAAACAATATACTTTGTGACACTTTCATAAAATAATTATGTACATCAAATGAAGATATTTTAGTCATTGAACTAACCAATTGTCATATATAACATACTTTGTAACAGTTTTATAAAGTAGTAATAAACATGCAATAATAAAATCTGAATCATAAAATTCCCCCATTCATTGCATAAATAAAAAATCTTAGATTTACATATTGATATTAGTCATTTCATTTTACATAGAAAAATGGATGTACAAAGTTGTTTTTCTGAAATTCATTAAATAATTTATTACACCAGAAATCCTGTCTTTTATTAGGTCCAATTATTATGTTAATAAGGAGGATTGTACTTTATTGATAAATTCTCAATAGAAAGCATTCACAAAAGTCATCAACCATAATGTAAAAAGGATCTGGATTATATGATATGCTCTTTAATGATTAACTGAGCTCCAAAGCTCTCTGATTGGTTCTTATTAATATTCTTAAGTATGATAATAAAAGTTAACATTACTGATACCTTTTGTAGATTTTACTTGTAGAATGATTAGCTGACTGCAGTATCTCTTTATCAATCACCTTTGGATATAGATTTATTGCTATATAAAAACTTTACTAACCTATTGAATAAAATATACAAATGTTAATTCCATTGCTCTAGCCAAGGAGCTGAAATTAGCCTCAAATTCTATTCCAACTGTACAACAAATTCTCTGTGTTGTACTTCTAATCATATCAAACAGTATGGCTGATTATTTTAAAATTATACTAGTGTATACCAGTATACAGGTGTTCTGTGCGCCTAAAATCAAGAAACTAATTAAAAATTAGAATGGAAACTGAAAACTAAAATTATGTAACAATCTGTATAAAATTTCGAATACTTGAAAAGCAAGTAAATTTAAAGTATATATGCAAGGGACCTTAAAAACCTATGACAGGAATAGGTCATTTAAGAATATAACATGATTCTGTTGAGAGTAACATCAGTAAGAAAGCAGAGAAATAATTCTTAGGCCCTATCTCCTTGCTTCTGAAAGCTCAACTAAAAATTATCCATAGACTAGAATATACTCTTGAAGACATGTAGCAATATTACAAAATACCTACATAGTGAGCAAAATTAGATGAAATTTTGAGTTAGAAGTTTAAGATCCATTTCCTTAACTTAGCACAGGCCTAGATACACAGGATGCAGTGTTTGGTTCCCACAGCAAAAAGAGCCACAAGGAGGCATCAGAGTCTCTGGCCCTGTGAGATCTCAGGAAGTCCACTCTGTAGTGGAATTTTAATCCATCAACATGGCTGTTCTAGCAAGGGATCACATCCAAATACCCTCCAGGTCTGCATTATCAAGCCGAATGCAGACATGCATTGGATTACAGTATGATCTGACTGAAATACAAACATGCCCTTAGATGTGTATACACATCTTTAATACCAGACAATGAGAATAAAGTTAGTTTATAGAAGGAAGCAGCTGTGTTTGAATGTGACTCTAATTGAGGTCCAGACAAAGTGATGAGTCAAAGAAAGATTTGACAGAATGAGTTGGAGGTAAGAGTTACAAGAATATACAGGAAAGAGGGAAGGCAATTCAATCAGTTTGGTCAGTGAGTTGGGAGTCCATGCTGTGAGTTCAGTGCAGAGTAGTTGAGTTAGACTGTGAGTTTGTGCAGGCCAATGCAGGTCAGCAGAGGCAAGTGAAGCCAGAAAAAAAGGGGGTAGCCAGAAGATTAGAACAAATTGCCAGAGTTAGTTTGAGGCCAAGCAGAACAATTCAGTGAGAAGTTGAGAAAAGCCAGATTTTTCAATCAGTCAGCTTTGAAAGGATCTTGAGCCTGAACCAGACAGCCAGAATTCAGAAAGGACTAGAAAGAAAGCTTATTCAGGACTAAGCCTCTGAGATGACAACTATATCACACAGATAAAAGTTATACTACTCCATCCTCACTTCATGGGAGCACTAAGAAAAAAAAACAGTGGTTTAATTCTTTATTTAGCCTAGAATGTGATCAAGGCAAATGCTTCTATGATGATTCCATGCTGCTGCTGGCTATGTTACCCAAGTAGAAGTGCAATCCCAGCTCACAGCTCATCTTTAAAGGAGATCTGGTGGCCTTACAATCTATGATGGGAAATACAGTCTAGACTGAGCTTTAAGACTCCATAATCTTCACACTATGCCAACTCTAAAATTCCTGTTCAGGCAAAGAGGATCTCAACTTTGTAGTTTTTAGAGCATGAAATGGGTTCTAATGCTTATATCTGTGAAAGCAAACAACATCCACAGTTATCCAAACAGTCTAAACATAATGATGCCAGGAAGAAAACTCCTATCTGCATACTTATTTTCAGAACAGCATGGATTATTCTTGTTTGATCTAAAAGGACACATACAACTCAAATCACCCAGAAGGGTACCCCATTTCTTTACTCAGACAGACAAAAATTCTCACACTCAACATTTTTAAGAAACATGGATATTCATCCCGTTTGTCTACATGGTGACTCATTTCACCTGAACTCAAGAGCCAGCTTACATGCCTGTTTAACTGCAGAACATATAGGCTAACTCCATGACCTGTACAAATCATGGTATCATTCAGCTAACAACTGCTTATGATAGCAGACCACTTGAGAACTCTCACTGGTTGTTCAAACTCAGATATTATGTCTATCAGATACTGGTAAAGGCGTCAGAAAACTAGAGAACTCACTTGATTTGTTCACCTGGATCATCACTAGGAGATTCTTCCAAAATCAGAGGCTGGAGTGAATTTTAAGTTTTATTGCTGTCCTAGAAGGGCCATAAATGCAAGAAGATTATCTCCTCCTCTGCACAGATAACAATGCAAGGTTATTAAATGATTAGAGACTAACGATACTTTAAAAGAAGCTAACCAATTTCCAATGATGGAATGAAAAATATGAGAGAAATTTTAAATACTGTGAAAAATTAAGACTAATACCCAAAAATACTACCATAATTTGACATAAAATTTAATGACATTTGTCCAATAAAACATAAGCATATAAAATAATTAAAAATAAAATCAAAAGAAAGACTTGGCTAACTCACTCCCTATGTGTCATATGTGTAGCTAGCAGAGCATAATGAGATAACACTTTAGCCTGATTAACATGGCTGATATACAAATGATAATGTCTTGACATGGGTGTGAAGAGCTGTAGAATCTAACATATTGTGGTAGAGATGTGAATTTATATAACCACTGAGGAAACAATATAAACTCATCCAGTATTAAAAATAGGACAGCCATATGACCTTGCAGTCTTAGTCTTGGTTATAATTTCCAAGGCAATGGAATGAATCTGGAAATGAGTAATCAGTAGTCCCACATTTTTTTCAGAAGCATTCAAAATAACAAAAGTACCAAATCAATCTCAAGATCCATCAACTAATGATAGATTAATGATGTGACTATATGTACATATATATGTGTATATATATATATATACATATATATATGTATATATATATATACACATACACACAGAAACAGACACACACACATATGTACATATATACATATGTAGTGGGAGTTAATTTAAAAAGTGTGCCACCCCACCAGGCCTCTGCACTACTCCTTCTAAGTATCCCATAAAGCATGACTCTTAAACTCAAATAGTTAACCAAATATATTTATGTATAAGAAACTCCCGCAGAGGCAGGAGGATCACGAGTTCGAGGCCAGCCTGGGCTATACATTTTTAGCAGGGCGGTGGTGGCACACGCCTTTAATCCCAGCACTTGGGAGGCAGAGGCAGGTGGATCTCTGAGTTCAAGGCCAGCCTGGTCTACAAAGTGAGTTCCAGGACAGCCAGAGCTACACAGAGAAACCCTGTCTCGAAAAACAAAAACAAAACAAAACAAAAAAAAGAAACCCCAATTTCATAATGCCAATTTGCAATGATAAAGTCTTATCCCAATATTTCTAACCTCTCCAGAACACCAGGAATATGCCTGAAACCATTTGAATATCTGTGCCTCCTTCCCTGCTCTGCTCCCTGCTCTGCTCAACTACTCTACTGAGGCTCTCTGTCTCTCCTCCCCTCCTTTCTCTTAGCTCCTCCTCCCTCCCATCCACTCACTGGCCTCTCACTGCCTCAATGTGGATAGACAGAAAGACAGAAAATATCTTGCAACATATATATATATATATATATATATATATATACATACATACATACATATATAGACATAAATATAGATATAGATAGAGAGATAGAGAAAGATAGATATAGTTATAGGCATAGATAGAGATAGAGATAAAGATATATACATATATAATTGTGTATATATAAATAGTATTCAAGAATTAAAACAAAAAATTGTATAATTTACAGCAATATCAATACTCCTGGAGGTTCAAACATTAAACAAAGTAAGCTAGACACAGAAATGGAGACAGGATGTGATTGATATCAGTCATAAACAGAATCCAAAAAAAGCATAATAAGGTAATTGCTCATAGCCTTGTTATCCAGATATCTCTTTTCCAAATGCTTTGTCTTTAAACCAGGTCTCCCACCTTTGGGATTAAGAGTGACTTCTGCAAACATCACCCAAATCAATCCCATTCTGTTGTCTTCCAGCTTTTCCCCTGTATTAGAGATCGAATCTGGGGACTCATACAGGCTAACCTCATTTCTATCTGTAAATCCTATTAGATACTACTATCTACTATTACTTTGATATGGACCTGTATGTGTCCTCATAAGGGTGAAGTGAAAGGCTTAGTCTCCAGCCCATGGTGCTCTGAAGACGTGGTGGAAACTTTAAGGGTGGGGCATACTTGTAAGATTTCCAGTCATATGAAAGGATACAGATGAAGGCCACATTGCTATTCTTGCTCCCCTCTTTTCTCAGTTCGTTTACCTGTCATCAAGAGTTCAGGAGCTTTCTTTAGAAAACACTCCTATCATGATGTACTTTCTTACTACAGGACAACATAGGACAATCAATGAAATGTGCCATGCTGAACTGTGAGTCAAAATAACCTTCCTCTCCAGTAAGGTGATTATCTCAGGTGTTTTATTATTTTAACACAGAATTGATTAATATGAGTACCATCCATAGGAAACAGAAAAGTTGTCCACTTGTAAGCTTTTCAGGTTGTTGAGTTTTCTCTTATCAAAACACTGTTCATCATTACGATCAACAGAGTTCTAGGCCATGTTTGTTTTTTCATATTGTTATTTTTTGCTTTGCTTAATGCAGCCATGTCAACCTTATCACTTTCCCAAATATCCCTTCACCTTTCATCAGTTATATTTCACTTGATATGGACTATGATTCTTTATTTAGCTCTCAACAAAGATTTTAATAGCATATCATATCAACTTTCAGGACTTTTCTTAAAATATATCATAAATAACTTATTATCAACATCTTTGACCCAACCTTTTTAGGCTATATTTTACTATGTAAAATGTTGTGCCCAAAATATCCTTCTGTAAACTTTTAAAGAACCAAGATATTTAAGGTATGGAAAAGGGTTGAATGTTACAATTATCCATTAAGACAATGGGCAGTAGTTGGCATTCTAGGTCAAACTGAGGTCTTCCATTTGCATGTGTTTTGGTGGTATAGAATGTGGAAACATAAACTACGCCTCCATTTTAAAAGTAGTTTATCACTGGCAATGTACATAACCCATGGCAGGCGCATGCTCAAATACCAAGAAGAAAACATGTTGGGACCCACGTATCCTCCCTTATGCTGGATCATGAAACAAATGGTAGATTTAACTGAAGTCAAACTGAGAGGAATTTTTTAATCCCTTGAAATTTAAGTGACCCTTGTTATGCATGAATAAAAATAGTGAACACATCTTGCCAAGTAGGTTGACAGAGAGTTCTCTGAGAGGTCAGAACAATCAGGTCATGGACTGCCTAATCTGCTGGTTCACTGGCTTTCATTTCAGTTCATGAACATTATTCATTATATCAAACCTGGGCTATTGCATAAAAGAGTCCTGACAAACATAAGGTGAATGGAAGAGGGGAGATTGCTAATTGGAACTTTCTAAGTTCTACTTATATAGGTCAAGTTAAAATATAACTTTCTCAAAGTAGAAAATCAGTGAGTAATATAATGATGATAAATATTCAAATTTTTAAATATGAAGTAAATAAAATCAACTGTGACTAGGTGATATAAAGCACAATAGAGCAAAACAATAGGCCAGATCTTGTGAACTATTTCTGTAATATCAGCATCCAAGAGGAAGAAACTAAAGGATCAGAAGTTCAGGGCAAACTTGCTCAATATAGCAAGGTTCAGAGTATCTTGGGCTGCACATGACAGAATCTTTCAAACTAAACAAAGACTTAACAAAAACAAAACCACCTTGGGCTGGAGAAATGACTCAGTGATTAAGAACACACTGTGTGCTCTTGCAGAGGAAATGGGTTCAGTTCCCAGTGTCCACATCATGCAGCCCACAACTGACTACACACACATGATGTTTATAACACACACAGGCACATGCAAGAGCACATGCGCGCGCATGAGCACACACACACACACACACACACACACACACACTCACACACATACACTAATCATTTTTAAAAAGGAACAATTTTTTCTTTTTTTAATTGAATATTGTCTTCATTTACATTGCCAATGGTAAAGCCTTTCCTGATTTCCCCCCTCCCCAGAGACCCACAACTCCTCCTCCCACCTCCTGCCTCCATATATATGCCTCTCCATGCGACATACTCCCAGCTCCCCCTCCCTTGGTTTCCCTCTTTTGGGGGCTCTATTGAGCCTTTACCTGAGCAAGGACCACTCCTCCAACTTATGCCCAACAAGGCATTCCTCTGCCACATTTTTGGCTGGAATCATGTGTGCCCCTTGGTTGATGGTTCAGTCCCTGGGAGTCCTGGCATCTGGGTGGCTGACATAAATGTTCTTCTCATGGGGCTGTAAACCCCTTTAGCTCCTCTGGACCACCCTCTAGCCCCTCCCTTTGGGACCCCCATGCCCAGTCCAATAGTTGGTTGCTAGCATCTGCCTCTGTATTTGTAAGGCTCTGGCAGGGTCCCTCTGGAGATAACCATGGCATGCTCCTTTTGGTATACACTTCTCATCGTCCATAGTTGTGTTGGGGTTTGGTGACTGTTTACAGGATGAATCCCCAAGTAGGGCAGTCTCTGGGTGGCCTTTACTTCAGTCTCTGATCCACACATTGTCTCCCTTATTGCTCCTGTGAGTATTTTGTTCCCTTTCTCAGAGAAGCCAAAGCACCCTTACTTAAGTCCTCTTTATTCTTGAGCTTTCAGTGCTGGGTGAATTCTAACTTGTTTATTTTCAGCTTTTGGGCTAACATCTGCTTATTAGTGAGTGCATACTATGTGTGTTCTCTTGGGATTGAGTTACCTCAGTTAGGATGATATTTCCCAATTCCATCCATTTGCCTAAGAATTTCATGAATTCATTGTTTTTAATAGCTAAGTAGTATTCCATTGTATATATATATACCACATTTTCTGTATCCATTCCTCTGTTGAGGGATATCTGGGTTCTTTCCAGCTTCTAGCAATTATAAATAAGGCAGCTATGAACCTAGTGGAGCATGTGCCCTTTTTTCATATAGGAGCATCTTCTGGGTATATGCCCAGGAGTGTATAGATGGGTGCACAGGTATTATTATTTCCAATTTTCTGAGGAATCCTCAAACTGATTTCCAGAGTGGTTTTACCAGCTTGCAATCCCACCAGCAAAAAGGGAACAAACTTAACAAGCAAAACTAATACTAAAACAAATTTTACTGATTCATAATTGGTTCTATAAAACTCTGTTCTCTTCCTTCCAGATTCTGAAGTTCATATTGTGCCTGATGATGTAAGCAAAAACATGAATTTCAATTCACACAACCATCATCATTTAGCATCTTATCTACCAAGTGTAGTGATACGAGATTTAATCTGTGTGTTTCCTGTTCCTACATTTTTGGAAATTATATGCCATTGTCTGCCCATAATTTTTGTCCCCAACTTATTGGTTGCATTTTTTTTTAGATTTTTTTTTATTTTCTATATTCTTTGTTTACATTCCAAAGGCTTTCCTCTTTCCAGTCCCCCCCCACCATATATCCCTTGATTGCATATTTTACTAGAATCATCATTCTTTATGAACGCTGAGAAAGAACTCTTGAAATTGCAGGAAAATGGATTATCCTTACATGAAGAACAAAGAAGAAAATGGAGGAGTACATTTCAAACCCCTCTAATTTTATTTTAAGTGACTCTATTAGACCAAAACTTTTTCATGAAAGATGTAGAGGTTGCCATTCCTAACTGCTCCCATCAGCAGAACTATTAGGTTGAACCATATGAAATTTCCATTTCTATCAAAGATATATAACTTAATATGGATTTGGCAACTTCATGTAGTTCAGTTGCCTAAATGGATGTATGTGATGGCTTGTTAGATGAACAGAAACTGTGTGTAACTAAATAGTACAAACCGGTCACTCTGAGACTGGTACAAATTGAAGTGGATGATTCCTTTTTGAAAATAATGGCCTTCATCATAAATAACCTTATTTAATATCAAAATAGAGAGATAATTTCGACCATTCATAACCTTTAGCTACATTCAGCTCAAATGTAAGACTTGTAATCACCAGAAAATCAACTAACTGATCAACAGCATCTTCTTCTCAGCTAGCCTAACAGTATTTTGGCTATTGTCAATACTTGGGCACAGATTTCACTGCATTGGAAAGTGTTCCCTTCCAGGATAAAAATGGATACAGTCACTCAGAGATTTTCAAATGGCTCTATATTTCTTCAAATGTGTCAGTGCATTAGCTGATAATCACTTGCTGCCCTGATTAATGAAGGAAAGACTCCAACACAGTGTTATAATTTCCGTAAATCATCGCTGGCACTTCATAAACAATGTTTGAAAGCAGTGTAAATAATTGCTGCCTGTCTTGAAGAAGCTCAGTACAAAAGTATGTACTTTACATATATGTCCAAATGGATCAGTGAACACTAGTATGCAGTGACATACCTTTACACCAATTGGTGAAATTAACTGTAGCAGTGACTAAGCAGGTGCCTAACAATAGTCACTTAGAGCAGCTAAAATTCTATTCATTATTTTAGTTCTTTGACAAGTTTGTACATATGATATATTCCAATTACTCTGTCTCCTGTCCCACTGTCTCATAGCTCTGTCCCATCCCTACCAACTTCCCTCCTTCCTATTTATTAGTCTCATTCCCAGATTCACTACTTTTGAGTTGGTTTTGTGGCCAGGTTAGTTTAACCAGGTTCACATGTGTCATTGTTGGATTGGAACTGTCCACTGAATGCTGGTAGGGTCATCACTGACTACAAAACTGAAGGCAATCACATCCTCAACCCCGAATTTATCAGTAGCAACTGGAGTTAGTTAACAAGGAGGGTTAGTGTTCCCTGAGCATCTACCACTCCTGTCAGTAATCAGGCATGTGCTGCAGCCTCTGTGAGCTTCTATTAATGATGGCCACCTCTTACCCAGAATATGGCATTTCCCTACCTTTCTCCCTGAATTGTTGATCTCATATTCTTTCTGTCACCATGTAGGCAATGTTCCTTGAAGGATAGAGGAGACAGTATGTCTCCTGGGAGAATGTCTTACTTAGAACTAAGCACTCATTTATCACTTATTCTCAACTTCTTGCACAATGGTGAGTCTCAAATCACCACAATTTACTAGAAAAAGGCTTTTATGATGAAAGACTGATGATCAGGCTGAAAACAATGGTTTTGAAATATCAATGTTTTATAAGGTAGTTTATAATATGCCAATTACCTAAGCAATAGTAACAAATACTCCCTCACATCTGCAGACCTTAGAATCTTCCCTGTCATTGTCTTTTGAACTTTGACCAGGTTTACAATCCAAACATGAATTCCTTCCTGTTGTGTGGGAGAGATCAGTTACTTTCATAATACTAATACCACTATTGAACATGTGCACACAACTTGCCTTGGTGGTTATTTTCATAGTTCATAGAGTTCATAAATAACTTTGTTCTGCCTTTTTCTGCCATCCCAGTATCCTGCATCATCTCTTTCAGGACAATGAAAGCTATCCAACAAGATGGATACTTCTAGCTCAGTTCTGGTTTGATTTCTCTATATTATGCAAACAGCATCTACAATATTTAAAACAATAAGGATATGTCTTCTTGTTTTGACAGACAAATAACTATTTTGGAGGATTCATGGAACCTCCCTGACTGAAAACTCATGACAAGGCTCTCATCCCAGGCATTGGGGTTTTTAAATAATCCATGGCTTTTAAAAGTATGATTTATAGCCCTGTAAGTATCTCCATGTAGTTTATATGTACAGTTTTTACATCAGTTACAAGATAGTTCATTCCATATGACTTTTTAAATACACCTTCACTTTGATTAACTGTCCCTTCTTGTCTTATCTCCCCAGTACACACATTTCCACCCTGTTTCACCTTTGTGCTGTACCACAGTATTCAACTCTCAACTTTTTTATTGCCTGTGTTCCCCTATTCTTCTATCCTTAAGGCATTGTCTTCCCAATGGCTAACTTCCCTTTTCCTGTCTTTTACAAAAATTACAAACTGATCGATCAAAATTAGTTTATGATAGTATGTGACATTTGGTTTTTATGTTAGGGAAAATTATTCAGTACATTCTCTTCAGTTTTAACTAATTACCAACGAATCCATAACTGGGGTAACTAAATCCTACACTCTATCCTACATTCTCAATATTACAGTTAATGCTGAGGTTCACAATAAACAGGATCAGTTTCTCTGGTCACTGAAAACACTGAATCTTTATTTATTGTAGATTTTATTTATTTACCTTTCAAATCTTATCCCTTTGTCTGGTTTCCCATCCAGAAACCTCCTATCCCCTCCCAATACCCCTGCTTCTATGAGGGTTCTCCCCCACCCATCCACACACACACATCTCCCTGACTTCACATTTCCCTACATTGGGGCATCAAGCCTTCAAAGCACCAAGGGCCTCTCCTCCTATTGATGTCTGACAAGGGTATCTTCTGCTACATATATGACTGGAGCCATGGGTCGGCCACTCTGTGTGTACTCCTTGGTTGGTGGTTTAATCCCTGGGAGCTCTGAGGGACCTGGTTGGTTGATGCTGTTCTTTCTATGGGTTACAAACCCCTTCAGGTCCTTCAGTTCTTTCCTTAACTCCATCATTGGGGACCTCATGCTCAGTCCAATGGTTCGATGGTTGAAAGCATTCTTCTCTGTATTTGTCCGGCCTCTCAGGGGATAGCAATTTATACAAAAATACTTGATGTTAGACTCCAGAGAACCAAAAACCCTATTAAAAATGGGGTATACAAAGAACTCAAGAATTTAGACTTCAGAAAGTTAAATAACCTTATTAAAAATGGGGTACAGAGCTAAACAGAGAATTCTCTACTGAGGAATACCAAATGACTATGAAACACTTAAGGAAATGTTCAACATCCTTAGTTATCTGGAAAATGCAAATCAAAACAACCCTGAGATTCCATTTCACACCAGTCAGAATGGCTAAAATGAAAAACTCAAGGGACAGCAGATGCTGGCAAGGATGTAGAGAAAGAGGAAAATTTCTCCATTGCTGGTGGGATTGCAAGCTGGTACAACCACTCTGGAAATCAGTTTGGTAGTTCCTCAGGAAATTAGACATAGTACTACCTGAGGACCCAGCTATACCACTGCTGTGCTTATATGCAGATGCTCCAATATGTAATAAGGAAACATGTTCCACTATGTTCATAGCCGCCTAATTTATAATAGCCAGTAGCTGGAACGAACCCAGATGTCCTTCAACAGAGGAATGGACAGAAAATATGGTACATTTACACAATGGAGTACTCTTCAGCTATTAAAAACAATGACTTCATGAAATTCTTAGGCAAATGGATGGAACTGGAAAATATCATCCTGAGTGAGGTAACCCAATCACAAAAGAGCACATATGGTATGCACTCACAGATAAGTGGATATTAGCTCAAAAGCTAATAAACAAGATACAATTCATAGACCACATGATGCTCAAGAGGAGGGAAGACCAAAGTGTGGGTGCTTCAGTTTTTCTAAGAAAGGGAACAAAATACTGGCATGAGCAATTATGTAGACAAAGTATGAGGCAGAGACTGAAGAAGAGACCATCCAGAGACTGTCCTACTTGGGTATTCATCCTATAAACAGTCACCCAATCTTGACACTATTGTGGATGCCAAGAAGTGCTTGACGAAAGGAGCCTGATATGGCTGTCTTCTGAAGTCCCCTGACAGAGCCTTACAGATACAGATGCAGATGCTAGCAGCCAACTATTGGACTGAGTGCAGGATTCCCAATAGAGTAGTTGGATGGAGAACTGGAGGAGCTGAAGGGTTTGTAGCCTCATGGGAAGAATGCAGATGTCTGCCAACCAGATGCCTCAGGGCTCCCAGGTACAAAGTCACTACCCAAGGGGTACATATGGTTCCAGCCACATTTGTGGCAGAGGAATGCCTTATCAGGCATCAAGGGGAGGAGATGTCCTTGGTCCTATGAAAGCCACAGTGTGGAGAAATAGAGGGGGATAGGTGGGAGTGGGTTGGGTGGAGGGGCATCTTCATGGAGGCAGGGAGAAGGAGGATGGGGTGGGAGTTTTCCAGGAAGTGGAAACTGGGAAAGGGTGTAATATTTGAAATGTAAATGAAGAATTTATTCAATTAAAAAAGAAGTTCTTATTTTTAAAGCTGATTAAAAAATGGGGTACCTAGCTAAACAAAGAATTCTCAACTGAGGAATATTGAATGGCTGAGAATCATCTGAAGAAATGTTCAACATCCTTAGTCATCAGGGAAATCAAATCAAAACAACCCCGAGATTTCACCTCATACCAGTCAGAATGGCTAAGATCAAAAACTCAAGTGACAAGATATGCTGGCAAGGATGTGGAGATAGAAGAACACTCCTCCATTTTTGGTGGGATTGCAAGCTGGTACAACCACTCTGGAAATCAGTCTGGCAGTTCCTCAGAAAGTTGGACATAGCACTACCGGAGGACCCAGCTATACCACTACTAAGCATATACCCAAAAGATGCTCCAACATACAACAAGGACACATGCAGCCGTTTTTTTTTTTAATAATAGCCAGAAGCGGAAAACAACCCAGATGTCCCTCAAGAGAGGAATGAATACAAAAAAATGTGGTACATTTATACAATGGAATATTCCTCAGCTATTAAAAACAATGACTTCATGAAATTCTTAGGCAAATTGATGGAACTAGAAAATATCATCCTGAGTTAGGTAATCCAATCACAAAAGAACACACATGGTATGCACTCAGTGATAAGTGGACATTAGCCCAAAAGCTCAGAATACCCAAGATAACAATTCATAGACCACATGAAGCTCAAGAAGGAAAAAAGACCAAAGTATTGATGCTTCAGTCCTTCTTAGGGGGAACAAAGTACTCATGGGAGGAAATATGGAGTCAACACGTGGAGCAGAGACTGAAAGAAATACCACCCAGAGACTGCCCCAGCTAGGGATTCATTCCATAGACAGACATCACACCCAGACACTATTGCAGATGCCAAGAAGTGCTTGCTGACAGGGGCCTGAAAAGATCGAATCTTAAACATAAAATACTGTGTCTTTTCATCTAACTTCATTTGAGAAGTATTTTGATTACAATGAAGTGGTAATTCATTATGACAATATCAGTCTTCAGAGTGCCTTTTTTTTTTTCATGTTGGATTGGATACATCATTTACCTTGGAGAATGCCTTTTTCTAACTTCACCTGTTTTTTCTCTTGTGGAACATGAACATTTCCTACTCTGTGAGTTTCTCTCCAATTGTCAATTCATTTTTTCTCAGATCCTTTTTGCTAGGGTATGAGTTCTCTTAGGGTAAGTAAGTTCTCAACACCATCCTTCCCTGGCCCCAAGATCTATGCTAATATTTGGAATAAAATACTGTTTAATTATATTAAATTAAGTAAAGATATTGGAGGATTAATAATACATATTACAACTCATGAAACAACTGAAAGGCCTCGCTAATGGCTCTGAATAAGAAGGTACATGAAGAGAAAGAGGTTTTAGTAGCAGATAGCGGCCTACAGCTAATAGGAGGGTACAAGTTAATGTTCTGCAATAGGAAATTATAGTCTTCCCTAGAAATATGTTATTCATTTTATAAAATACTAATGAAATGGGGCTCATTGGTTCACAATGTTCACAATCAACAAAACGTATAAGTGTTACTTTTGGTTTAAATGTGAATGTCTCGGCCCAGTTTGTGTGACTCTTGGTATCAGTGTCTAAGGTTGCAAAAATCTCTCAGCAACATCTAACTCAGCTGCTCTAAAAATGTATGTCATGACCACTTTGACAAGTCTCAGTTTCCAAAAATATTTACATCACAATTCATAATGTTAGTAATATTACAGTTATAAAGTAGTAGTGGAAACAGTTTATGGTTGGGGGGGGAATTACCACAGCATGAGGAACTGTATTAAAAAGTCACAGCATTAGAAAGGCTCAGAACCACTGATTAACCGTTGATAGTATGATATGGCATCGTGATCTACAAATATGTTGGGCTATTGTCATAGCTATCCCAAGAAGCATGCAACTTGTACACTGGAGGTTGGGCATGCCTGGAAATTTAGAATATAGAGTCTTGCTGGAGAACAGGTCATTGTGCTTGGGCCTGAGATTTTATAGCTTGGGCCCACTTTCTGATGCTTCTCTGTATCCTGACTGTGAGGGAAATGTAATGTACGTTTCTCCCTCATGGTGCTATCTCCGTGATTTCCTGATGATAAAGGCTGCAAACGTTGAGCCAAAATATCCCTTGTTCCTTTTACTTTTTATTCAAGGATTTGATCACGATACTGAGAAAAGACCCTACTATTGTTTACCAGTATTTTATCTTCATGCATTTACACATTATAAAATTATCATATTGTCTTCCCTGTGTATGCGTGTATGCATTATATATGCATATGTCCCAATTAAGATGTTTTAAAAGATGTGTGTCTTAATGGTTATTCATTAACATGCTTTACATATTCATCATAAAAAGGCTTGGAAAAACACATGGTATTTTAGTCAAGAAAAATATAAGCCTCAATTTGAGCTCATAGAAGAGCAAGCCACCTAACCAAAAAATTAGTTTAATATGTTTTTCAGCAAAAGTGTGAAGGAAATGTCAAAACCTTTGAGACTAAACAAACTCCTGTTCCTTATATTTAATGTTTCCTTGCACATTTCTAATGCAATGCAGCAGTCATCATAGACTGACTTCTCACCAGGCCAAGCTGTAACTAAGCCTACTCAAGCATATGGCATGCTGCTGTCTCTTTGGTATTGCTGGCAGAAACTTCAAAGACTGTAAAATCTTGTCCCATCAGGAGGATATCTGTGATTCTTTTTGTGAGGGAAAATTCTAATGGAGACCTCTTGAGAACGGCATCTTAGAACATGGTACATTCAGTTGAATAGTTTTTGATTCTAGGGTATACACAATTTTCAGTGTAGAAATATCAAAATCAGCAGTCTAGAGGATTATGGTTCCTTTCTACTTTCTTCTCTTCTTGGCTGGGATGCTCTGGATCTCTGTGGAAGGTGCTGTTCATTTTAGCATTGATGTACTTGCTCAGCAGTTGGGCCTGCTGGGATGTTTGCTTTACCAGCCAGGTTGAGCTTGCCAGCTTTTGTTGAGAAGTGATGGGAGTTCATGCCTGGTGTCAAGAAATTTTGGCATGGTTAGAGAAAAAAGAAATTGTATTAGTTGCAATGAATTTAGACCTACTTATGGTGGGGTTCTTTAAATCCATATCTGGCATTCTTCTTAGCTCAATGGAGCTTACAAGTGAGTTGAGCCCAGACACTAGAGATTCTCAAAAGACCCCTGGCACTTGACCTGCCATATCAAGGTAGATTTGTTCACAATATATGGAAAATACATGAAGATCTTTGAAATGAGGAAAGGACAGGGTTGAAGGAGAGAGGAAATGAGCTTGGAAAATGGAGGAAAAGTGAAACACAAGGAAAAGACAGAGCAAGAGAGAAGTAAATAAAGAATAACATAAACTCCATTCTCTGCTAAGCTGAATGAACATTAACAATTATTGACTGTTATTATAGGTGCCTCATGGTTTTATAAATTTTATAAGTATGATTGTATGCAATATTACAGCTACACTAGGCACACAGATAACTGAACTGGCCCTTAGAATTTGTAAGGAAAGAGGTGATCTTGGTTTGGAACTCAAACTATAATTAATGTTCTTAAGCGATACCATAACTGTATTTCCATTGTATATTGGGGAGCTTTTCAGAGTGCAGCTAGGATTTCAGTTCAACTAGTGGTAGCAGATCCTGTAAGGATATGTCTTCTGTCCCCTCTGTTTCCTCCTTAGAAAGAGAAAAAAACAGGGTCCCAAAGAAAGGTCCTAGGATTGAAGACTCCACCCTTATAAATCCTTGGAGAATGTTTTCTACACTCCACACATAAAACTAAAGGCATAAAAGGTTTTCAAGAAATGATAAGGAAATATGGACCAATATTTAGAGAAGGCTTCTAGACAAATGGACAGAAGTAGTCTTGTGCCTTTGGTATACTGTGATAATTATAAAACACTCTGTATAATTTTATTTCATGTTTAAGTCACTGGAAAACATGACTGTTGCCCTTTTCCTGCTGTCCTTAGAATTTCCAGAACTCCAGGGGAATTAGTTTTAACTTCTGATTCTTATAATTGTGAAGGTATCTGGAACAAACAGATTTGTTTCTAGGTGCAACTTCCACATAGCAACTCTAATTCCCTTTCTCAAGTAGTAGTTGGTGGTTACTATGGAAACTCACAACTTGTCAAAGAGAAGCAAAGGTACTCCAGTCCTACATCATGCTTTCTCAGAGGGTAGCAATAGTTGCACGGATGAACTAGATATTAGTTGACTCTTGAAAGGACTTTTGTTTCTTTTTTACATCTCTGTCCATTAAATACCATGGTTAAAAATATGAAAGGAGTGTTTTCCATGTATAACTTGAGTCTTAACAATGTCCCTTTTAAAAACAAAATTTTTAGTCCTCTTTTGTACAGATACTATTTATAAATATGTCCTTGTTAAATGTAATTTGGGATTGAAATACAGTTATAAATTTGGATGAACTTAACTATGTTAAGTCTTTGATGGAGGTTTTTATGTATTATGTATAAAAACATATGTATTATGTATAAAAAGTTACTACTTTTAAATCCTGGAGACTGGAAGGCTGGTTCTTCAAATTGATTGTAAAGTAATTTCCATAAACAATAATACATAAACTCATTTTAGTGTTAAAATTCAACTAATGAATGTACATCTCCAGCTCCTATGTTTAAAAGGCACCAGAAGGGTGTTAATAGAAGATAGGGCCCTGGACCAGCAGAAGCGGCGGGCCTCCATATTGCAACCAACATAGCTGGAAAGGCCCAGGTAAACACCCCTTCCAGGGCTGCCCTCACGGGGGGATCTGCTAGGGTCTCGGACCCAAGCAGGCTGAGTTCCACCTAGGCTCGGCGGGGCATCCCCGTGCCCTCTGGCGAGCACCGAGGCTGCTTTCTGCAACCAGCTCGCCGGCCCCTGGACCAGCGCGGCGGGCCTCCATATTGCAACCAGGACACAGCTGGAAAGGCCCAGGCTCTGTGGGACTTCCCCGCACCCTCTGGCGAGCACCGAGGCTGCTTTCTGCAACCAGCTCGCCGGCCCCTGGACCAGCAGAAGCGGCGGGCCTCCATATTGCAACCAGGACATAGCTGGAAAGGCCCAGGTAAACACCCCTTCCAGGGCTGCCCTCACAGGGGATCTGCTAGCGTCTCGGACCCAAGCAGGCTGAGTTCCGCTTAGGCTCTGCAGGACATCCCCGTGCCCTCTGGCGAGCACCGAGGCTGCTTTCTGCAACCAGCTCGCCGGCCCCTGGACCAGCAGAAGCGGAGGGCCTCCATATTGCAACCAGGACATAGCTGGAAAGGCCCAGGACACAGCTGGAAAGGCCCAGGCTCTGTGGGACATCCCCGCGCCCTCTGGCGAGCACCTAGGCTGCATTCTGCAACCAGCTCACCGGCCCCTGGACCAGCGGTAGCTGCGGGCCTCCATATTGCAAGAGGACATAGCTGGAAAGGCCCAAGTAAACACCCCTTACAGGGCTACCCGCACAGGGGGATCTGCTAGGGTCTCGGAACCAAGCAGGCCGAGTTCCTTGCAACCAGGACACAGCTGGAGAAGCCCAGGTAGACAGACTCCAACAGGGGCTACAATCGCATGGGTGGCAGCCAGCTTATGATCCCTTAAAGCAGCAGTCACACATATTTACCAGTAGAGAAACAACAGGTGAGCCCAGCCTCACAGGAGATTCAAACACTAGCCACTAACAACAAGGCCAACTAAAACCAGAAATAACCAGATGGCAAAAGGAAATCGAAGGAACGTTACTAACAAAAATCAAGGCAACATGACAGCATCTGAACCCAGTTCTCCAACAACAGGAATCCCTGGATACCCTAAAACACCAGAAAAACAAGACTTGGATATAAAATCACTGGTCAGGATGCTGGTAGCTGAACACATAGAAAAATCTCGTAAAGAAATAGAGGAGAAAATGGATCAAAAGTTAGAAGCCTTTACGAGGCAAATACAAAAATCACTTGAAGAAATTCAGGAGAAGATGGATCAAAGAGAAGAAGACAATAAGGAAGAAAGACAAAAGTCACTTAAAGAACTACAGAAGAACGTGGGCCAACAAGTAGAAGCTATGAAAGAGGAAGCACAAAAATCTATTAAAGAAATACATGAAAACACAATCAAACAAACGAAAGATCTGAGCACATCCATCCAGATACTAAAAACAGATGTAGAAACAACTAAGAAATCACAGAGGGAGACAACATTGGAGATAGAAAACCTGGGGAAGAAATCAGGGGCCCTAGACGCAAGTATCAACAATAGAATACAAGAGATAGAAGACAGAATCTCAGAAGCCGAAGATACCATAGGAACCATTGATTCAACAGTCAAAGAAAACACTAAATGCAAAAAGGTGGTAACCCAAAACATCCAGGAAATCCAAGACACTATGAGAAGACCAAACCTAAGGATTATAGGTATAGACGAGAGTGAAGATTTACAAGTTAAAGGGCCAGCTAATATCTTCTTTAAAATTATGGAAGAAAACTTCCCCAACCTAAGGAGAGAGATGCCCATGAATATACAAGAAGCCTATAGAACCCCAAACAGACTGGACCAGAACAGAAATACATCCCGTCACATAATAATCAAAACTCCAAATGTAATAAACAAAGAAAGAATACTAAAGGCAGCAAGAGAAAAAGGCCAAGTAACATATAAAGGAAAACCTATCAGAATAACACCAGACTTCTCACCTGAGACCATGAAAGCTAGAAGATCCTGGGCAGATATCATGCAAACTCTAAGAGAACACAAACTTCAGCCAAAACTACTTTACCCAGCAAAACTCTCAATTGCCATTGATGGAGACATCAAGGTATTCCATGACAAAACCAAATTTGCAAGATATCTCTCCACAAATCCAGCCCTACAAAGGATAATAGGGGGAAAACACCAAGACAAGGACGGAAACTACACTCGGGAAGAAGCAAGATAGAAACCTCCTCTCATCAAACCCAAAAGAAGATAACCTCTCGAATATAAAAAATAAATAAGATAAATAAATATAATTTCAAAAATGTCTGGAGGTAATAATTACTATTCCTTAATATCTCTTAACGTCAATGGACTCAATTCCCCAATAAAAAGACATAGAGTAACAGACTGGATATGGAAACAGGACCCTACATTTTGCTGCATACAGGAAACACATCTCAGTGTTAAAGACAAACACTGCCTTAGAGTAAAAGGCTGGAGGACAATTTTACAAGCAAATGGTCTCAGGAAACAAGCTGGAGTAGCCATTCTAATATCAGATAAAATTGACTTTCAACCTAAAATCATCAAAAGAGACCCAGAAGGTCACTTCTTGCTGGCCAAAGGGAAAATCCACCAGGAAGAGCTCTCAATACTGAACATCTATGCTCCAAATGCAAGGGCACCCTCATTTGTAAAAGAAACCTTACTAAAGCTTAAAGCACACATTACACCTAACACAATAATTGTGGGTGACTTCAACACCCCACTCTCCTCAATGGACCGATCAGGAAAGCAGAAACTAAACAGGGACACAGTGAAACTAATTGAAACTCTGGACCAATTGGATTTAACAGATATATATAGAACATTTCATCCTAAAGCTAAAGAATATACCTTTTTCTCAGCACCGCATGGTACCTTCTCCAAAATAGACCATATAATCGGTCACAAGACAGATGTCAACAAATACAAGAAGATCGAGCTAATCCCATGCCTCCTATCAGATCACCATGGAGTAAGAGTGGTCTTCAATAGCAACAAAAACAACAGAAAGCCCACATACACATGGAAACTGAACAATACTCTACTCAATGACACCTTGGTCAAGGAAGAAATAAAAAAAGAAATCAAAGACTTTTTATAATTCAATGAAAATGAAGGTACAACCTACCCAAATCTATGGGACACAATGAAAGCAGTGCTAAGAGGAAAACTCATAGCTCTAAGTGCATCCAAAAAGAAACTGGAGAGAGCATACACTAGCAGCTTAACAGCACACCTTAAAGTGCTAGAAGAAAAACAAGTTAACTCACCCAGGAGGAGTAGAAAACAAGAAATCATCAAACTCAGGGCTGAAATCAATCAAATAGAAACAAAGGGAAGCATACAAAGAATCAACAAGACCAGGAGCTGGTTCTTTGAGAAAATCAACAAGATAGATAAACCCTTAGCCAGACTAACCAAAGGACACAGAGACAGTATACAAATTAACAAAATTAGAAATGAAAAGGGAGACATAACAACAGAAACTGAGGAAATTCAAAAGATCATCAGATCCTACTACAAAGGTCTATACTCAAAACAACTGGAGAATCTGGAGGAAATGGACGATTTCCTAGACAGATATTAAATACCAAAATTAAATCAGCATCAAGTAGACCAGCTAAATAGTCCCATAACCCCTAAAGAAATAGAAGGGGTTATAGAAAGCCTCCCAACCAAAAAAAGTACGGGACCAGATGGTTTTAGTGCAGAATTCTACCAGACCTTCAAAGAAGACTTAACACCAATACTCTCCAAACTATTCCACAAAATAGAGACAGAAGGGACACTGCCCAACTCATTCTTCGAAGCCACAATTACGCTAATACCTAAACCACAAAAAGATCCAACAAAGAAAGAGAACTACAGGCCAATTTCTCTTATGAATATAGATGCAAAAATACTAAATAAAATTCTTGCTAACCGAATCCAAGAGCACATCAAAACGATCATCCACCATGATCAAGTAGGCTTCATCCCAGGGATGCAGGGATGGTTCAATATACGGAAATCCATCAATGTAATCCACTACATAAACAAACTGAAAGAAAAAAACCACATGGTCATCTTATTAGATGCTGAAAATGCATTCGACAAAATTCAGCATCCTTTCATGCTAAAAGTCTTGGAAAGAGCAGGAATTCAAGGCCCATACCTAAACATAGTAAAAGCAATCTACAGCAAACCAGTAGCCAACATCAAAATAAATGGAGAGAAACTTGAAGCATTCCCACTAAAATCAGGGACTAGACAAGGCTGCCCTCTCTCTCCATATCTTTTCAATATAGTACTTGAAGTTCTAGCAAGAGCAATTAGACAACATAAGGAAGTCAAAGGGATACAAATTGGAAAGGAAGAAGTGAAACTATCATTATTTGCAGACGATATGATAGTTTACCTAAGCAACCCAAAAAACTCCACCAGAGAACTTCTACAGCTGATAAACAACTTCAGCAAAGTGGCAGGTTATAAAATTAACTCAAGCAAGTCAGTGGCCTTCTTGTACTCAAAGGACAAGCAGGCTGAGAAAGAAATTAGGGAAATAACACCCTTCACAATAGCCACAAACAACATAAAGTATCTTGGCGTAACTCTAACCAAACAAGCGAAAGATCTGTACAACAGGAACTTCAAGTCCTTGAAGAAAGAAATCGAAGAAGACCTCAGAAGATGGAAAAATATTTCTTGCTCCTGGATTGGCAGGATCAATATAGTAAAAATGGCCATCTTGCCAAAAGCAATATACAGATTCAATGCAATCCCCATCAAAATCCCAACTCAATTCTTCATAGATCTAGAAAGAGCAATTCTCAAATTCATCTGGAGCAACAAAAAACCCAGGATAGCTAAAACTATTCTCAACAATAAAAGGACTTCTGGGGGAATCAATATCCCTGACCTCAAGCAGTACTACAGAGCAATTGTGTTAAAAACTGCATGGTATTGGTATAGCAACAGGCAAGCAGATCAATGGAACAGGATTGAAGACCCAGAAATTAACCCACAGACTTATGGTCACTTGATCTTTGATAAAGGAGCCACAACCATCCGGTGGAATAAAGATAGCCTTTTCAACAAATGGTGCTGGTTCAACTGGAGGTCAACATGCAGAAGAATGCGAATTGACCCACTCTTATCTCTTTGCACTAAGATCAACTCCAAGTGGATCAAGGACCTCCACATAAAACCAGACACACGGAAACTATTAGAAAAGAAACTTGGGAAGACCCTGGAGGACTTGGGCACAGGGGAAAAGTTCCTGAACAGAACACCAATAGCGTATGCACTAAGATCAAGGATCGACAAATGGGACCTCATAAAATTACAAAGTTTCTGCAAAGCAAAGGACACTGTCAGAAGGACAAAACGGCAACCAACAAAGTGGGAAAAGATCTTCACCAACCCCACATCCGACAGAGGGCTAATATCCAATATATACAAAGAACTCAAGAAGTTAGACCCCAAAGAACCAAATAACCCTATCAAAAAATGGGGCACAGAGCTAAACAAAGAATTTTCACCAGAAGAAATTCGGATGGCTGAGAAACACCTTAAAAGATGTTCAACATCATTAGTCATCAGGGAAATGCAAATCAAAACAACCCTGAGATTCCACCTCACACCAGTCAGAATGGCTAAGATTAAAAACTCAAGAGACAACAAGTGCTGGCGAGGATGTGGAGAAAGAGGAACACTCCTCCATTGTTGGTGGGATTGCAAAATGGTAAAACCGCTCTGGAAATCAGTTTGGAGGTTCCTCAGAAAATTGGGCATGTCACTCCCAGAGGACCCTGGCATACCACTCCTGGGCATATACCCAGAGGATTCCCCTGCTTGCAATAAAGACACATGCTCCACTATGTTTATAGCAGCCTTGTTTATAATAGCCAGAAATTGAAAGGAGCCCAAATATCCCTCAAAGGAGGAATGGATACAGAAAATGTGGTATATTTATACAATGGAATACTACTCAGCAATTAAAAATAATGAATTCATGCAATTTGTAGGTAAATGGTTAGACCTGGAAAATATCATCCTGAGTGAGCTAACCCAATCACAAAAGAATGCACATGAAATGCAATCACTGATAAGTGGATATTAATGAGCCCAGAAGCACTAAATACTCAAGACACGAATAGCAAGTCAAATGATTCCCAAGAAGAAGAAAGGAGAGGACCCTGGGCATGTAAAGATTGCATCCAGTTTAGTAAAGAAACTGAGGGGGGAGGGGGAATGATTAGGGAATAGTTGGGGGGGAGAGGAACTATGGGAACTATGGTGGGTGGGAACTGGGAAAGGGGAAAGCCCTTGCAATGTAAACATAGAATATAGAAAATAAAAATTTTAAAAAAAAGAAGATAGGTAATAATATATTTAAATACCATGTTATATAAAATTTAAATGTATAAAAATTTGTAATGATGTTTAGATTCTATGAAAGTATTTCTTGACACAGAACACTTGGTAGTAAGTGTATACTTCTTTTTTTAAATATTTTATTCTTCTTTTAATACACTGTATTTCTACATAATTATTTATTCTATTAGAGTCAACATTTTCTTTTATTTTTATTAAATAATATTCTCATTCTTTGAGAATTTCATGTTTGTATAATCTATATTGAACACATCTATTCTCTACTTCTTCCCTCTGTATTTCCCTACTAGCTAATGTTATCTTTCTCACACCTTTGTATCTTCCTCATATTTATCATTAATAATCCCAAGCACAATTAATAATGCCTGTGCTCACACAATGAAGAATATTTTCTTAATGACAGAAGTATAGTACCCAGTAAAGTAAACTCATCTTTAATGTGATCTGTACCTTGTCTTAGGCTTTCTATTCCTGCCCAAACATCATGACCAAGAAGCAAGTTGGGAAGGAAAGGGATTATTCAGCTTACACTTCCACATTGCTGTTCATCACCAAAGGAAGTCAGGATTGGAACCCAAGTAGGTCAAGAGGCAGGAGCTGATGCAGAAGTCATGGGGGGATTTTTCTCACTGTGTTGCTTCTCCTGGTTTGATCAATGGGGCTCTTTTATATAAGCCAAGACTACCAGCCCAGGGATGGCACCACCCACAGTGAGGCCCCTACTTTGGTCACCAACTGAGAAAATGCCCCACAGCTGGATCTTATATTAGCACCTCCCCACTGAAGCACATTTCTCTGTGATAACTCCAGCCTGTGTCAAGTTGAATTACAAAACCAGCCAGTACTTACCTCTTTTGGTCTCCTGAAATTCTCATGGTCCCTCAGGTTTTCAAACAGAGAAACTACCCAGCATCACTCTGCCTCAGCCTCTCTTGTGATGACATCATTGTTTCTCTTTTTCTGAAAACAGATCTTTAGCACCTCTCCCACTTAGGGATAGCATTTTTATTGTACTGGACCAATCCAATAACATGGAATAATCTATGATCTGGTGATTAGCAACTTTAGTTCCCCGGTATCAAGAAGCATAACATATTCATAGCCATAAGGACACAAACATATTTGGGTATGATTAATGTGCCTACTGAACTCCACAATCATCAATTTATTAAAACTAGATTAAAGAACTAGAAAACTGCCTTAGTTAAGACCATTTATTGCAATTGTGGAGGAGCAGGGTTTGTTTCTTAGCACTCACATGGTAGTTCATATCTTTAACTCCAGTTCTAGAGTATCTGATGCCATCTAACCTACAAGACCAAGTACCAAAATGTGTTGCACATGAACCCCATGTAAAGACATGGATATTCACATCAAAACTAGATTAATATTCAAGTTAAAATTAAGCATTAATATTATTAGTGCTTAGTAGAAAGTTATAGATATCCACTGCAATGAAATTGGGGAATAATTTCCCTTTGCCTCTTTTGTAGTCATTGCAAGGTTTAATTATAACTATGAATTTGTCTATTTTACTATTTTCTTCTGCTAGTTTGTTATCCAAAATTGATCATTTTATATCTATGAATTTCTCTTCTATAATACTGTCTGCCATGGTTTGAAATTTCCCCTTCAAAATTCATGTTGAAACGTAATTGCTTTGCTGCTGTATTAATAAGATGGAGAATTTCAGGGATAATTGAATTATGAGGGCTCCACTCTTATGAGTGGACTTACATCCTTGTTACCGGAGTGAGTTCATTATCACAGGAAGGGGTTGTAGGTCAGAAGAACACATATAGCCAGACTTTTCCTCTCTGTCTATTTTATGCTCACTCATTCTTTGTTGTGTTACAATGCAACACAGATGTTCATTTTCAAATTCTCTTACACTTCATAGCCTACAGAACTCTGGGAAGCAGAAATATGAGTATGGGTTTCGTGATTTGACTTTGGATACAAAAAAGAAAAGCATGAAAGAAAATTCATGCTTAGAACAAACCTCTTTTCATAACATATCTGCAAATGGCTTTCAAACAAGATAGAAAGTAGACAGAATTTGGAGGAGTGGGCTAGGAAAAGTCTAGGTTTCCATAGATGGAACATTGGGGTGACTCTTCAGAAAACAGGCAGGGATGGACTAACTCTAGGGAAACTATCTCAATTGCCTAGCAATTACTAAAGTGACATAGAAAAAATGTTGACACTACTCTGGATGCCAAGAAGTACATGCTGACAGAAGCCTGATATAGCTGTCTCCTTAGAGGCTCTGCCAGAGCCTAACAAATACAGAGTAGGATGCTCACAGCCAACCATTGGACTAAGCATGGGGTCCCCAAAGGAGGAGTTAGAAAAAGGACTGAAGGAGCTGAAGGGGTTTGCAACCTCTTAGGAAGAATAATATCAACCAAACAACACCCCCTCCCCAGAGCTCCTAGGAACTAAACCACCAAATAAGGAGTGCACATGGAGGGACCCGTGGCTCCAGCTGCATATATAACTGAGGATGGCCTTGTTGGATATCAATGTAAGAAGATGCCCTTGGTATTGTGAAGGCTCAATGCCCCAGTGTAGGAGTGGGTGGGTGAGTGGGGGAGCACCCTCATAGAAGCAAGGGGAAGAGGATAGGATAGGAGTCTTGGTGGGGAGAATGGGAAAGAGGATAACATTTGGAGTATAAATAAGGAAATTATTCAATTAAATGTTGATAGGCAATGGGAAATACAATTGGATATGATAAGATCTTTGAAAGATATGTGAAATAAGGCATTAGAAGCAGAATAAAGAGCACATGAGTATGTAGCTGCCAAGAACTTGGACAATGTGAGTCTATGTCTTAAGAATTTTATTTATTTTAAATTATTTTTATTAGATATATTCTTTATTTACATTTCTAATGATTTCCCATTTCCTGGATCCCCCCCTCTATGAAAGTCCCATAAACCCTCTTTCCTCCCCCTGTTCCCCAATGAACCCCCTTCTGCTTCCCTCTCCTAGTAATCCCCTACACTGCTGCATTGAGCCTTGCCAGAATCAGGGGCCTCTCCTTCCTTCCTTCTTGGGTATAATTTGATAAGTGAATTTTTTCTTGGGTATTCCAAGCTTCTGGGATAATATTCACTTATCAGCGAGTAAATTCAATGTGTGTTCTTTTGTGATTTGGTTACCTCAATTAGGATGATATTTCCTAGATTCACCCATTTGCCTAAGAATTCCATAAATTCATTGTTTTTTTTTAAATTTTTATTTTCTATATTCTATGTTTACATTCCAAAGGCTTTCCCCTTTCCCAGTTTCCCCCCTCCCTATGTCCCATAATTCCTCTCCCCCCCAACTATTCCCCAATTGTTCCCCCTCCCCCCATGGTTTCTCTACAAAACTGGATCCAATCTTTACAGGCCCAGGGTCCTCTCCTTTCTTCTTGGGAATCATTTGACTTGCTAATTGTGCCTTGAGTATTTAGGGCTTCTGGGCTCATTAATAGCCACTTATCAGTGATTGCATTTCATGTGTATTCTTTTGTGATTGGGTTAGCTCACTCAGGATGATATTTTCCAGGTCTAACCATTTACCTACAAATTGCATGTATTCATTATTTTTAGTTGCTGAGTAGTATTTTATTGTATAAATATACCACATTTTCTGTATCCATTCCTCCTTTGAGGGATATTTGGGCTCCTTCCAATTTCTGGCTATTATAAACAAGGCTGCTATAAACATAGTGGAGCATGTGTCTTTATTGCATGCAGGGGAATCCTCTGGGTATATGCCCAGGAGTGGTATGCCAGGGTCCTCTGGAAGGGACATGCCCAATTTTCTGAGGAACCGCCACACTGATTTCCAGAGCGGTTTTACCATTTTGCAATCCCACCAACAGTGGAGGAGTGTTCCTCTTTCTCCACATCCTCGCCAGCACTTGCTGTCTCTTGAGTTTTTAATCTTAGCCATTCTGACTGGTGTGAGGTGGAATCTCAGGGTTGTTTTGATTTGCATTTCTCTGATGACTAATAATGTTGACCTTCTCTTAAGGTGTTTCTCGGCCATCTGAATTTCTTCTGGTGAAAATTCTTTGTTTAGCTCTGTACCCCATTTTTTGATAGGGTTATTTGGTTCTTTGGGGTCTAACTTCTTGAGTTCTTTGTATATATTGGATATTAGCCCTCTGTCGGATGTGGGGTTGGTGAAGATCTTTTCCCACTTTGTTGGTTGTCGTTTTGTCCTTCTGACAGTGTTCTTTGCCTTGCAGAAACTTTGTAATTTTATGAGGTCCCATTTGTCAATTCTTGATCTTAGTGCATAAGCTATTGGTGTTCTGCTCAGGAACTTTCCCCCTGTGCCTATGTCCTCCAGGGTCTTCCCAAGTTTCTTTTCTAATAGTTTCAGTGTGTCTGGTTTTATGTGGAGGTCCTTGATCCACTTGGAGTTGATCTTAGTGCAAAGAGATAAGAGTGGGTCAATTCGCATTCTTCTGCATGTTGAGAATTCATTGTTTTTAATAGCTGAGTAGTATTCCATAGTGTAAATATACCACATTTTCTGTATCCATTCTTCCATTGAGGGACATCTGGGTTCTTTCCAGCTTCTGGCTATTATAAATATGGCTGCTATGAACATAGTGGAGCATGTGTCATTATTACATGCTGGGGAATACTCTGCATATATGCTCAGGAGTGGTATAACGGGGTCCTTCAGTAGTATCATGTCTTTCCTCAAAGACTTGAAGCTTCTGTCATACAGATCTTTCACTTGTTTTTTCAGAGTCACACCAAGATACTTTATATTGTTTGTGGCTATTGTGAAGGGTGTTATTTTCCTAATTTCTTTCTCAACCTGTTTATCCTTTAAGTAGAGGAAAGCTACTAATTTGCTTGAGTTAATTTTATATCCAGACACTTTGCTGAAGTTATCAGCTGTAGGAGTTCTCTGGTGGAGTTTTTTTGGGGGGGTTGCTAAAGTATACTATCATATCATCTGCAAATAGTAATAATTTGACATCTTCCTTTCCAGTTTGTATCCCTTTGACCCCCTTTTGTTGTCTAATTGCTCTAGCTAAAACTGTGAGTAGTACATTGAATAAATATGGAGAGAGATGGCAGCCTTGTCTAGTCCCTGAGTTTAGTGGGATTGCTTCAAATTTCTCTCCATTTAATTTGATGTTGGCTACTGGTTTACTGTATATTGCTTTTACTATGTTTAGGTATGGGTCTTGAATTCTTATTCTCTCCAAAATCTTTAAGATGAAAGAATGCTGAATTTTGTCAAATGCTTTTTCAGCATCTAATGAAATGACCATGTGTTTTTTTTCTTTGAGTTTGTTTATGTAGTGGATTGCTTTGATGGATTTCTACATACTGAACCATCTCTGCATCCCTGGGTTGAAGCCTACATGATCATGGTGAATGATTGTTTTGGTGTGTTCTTGGATTCATTTAGCAAGAATTTTATTGAGTATTTTTTGTATCGAAATTCATAAGGGAAAATGGCTTAAAGTTCTCTTTCTTTGCTGGATCATTGTGTGGTTTTGGTATCAGTGAAATTTTGGCTTCATAGAACTGAGTTGGGTAGTGTCCCTTCTGTTCCTATTTTGTGGAATGGTTTGAAGAGTATTGGTGTTAGGTGTTCTTTGAAGGTCTGATAGAATTTTGCCTGTGCACATCTTGTCCTGTGCTTTTCTTGGTTGGGAGAATGTCAATGACCACTTCTATTTCTTTAGAGACCATTTAGATGGTTTATCTGAAACTTTGATAGCTGTTAACTGTCTAGGAAATTGTCCATTTCATCCAGATTTTACAGTTGTGTTGAATATAGGCTTTTGTAGTAGGATCTGATAATTTTTTGAATTTCCTCAGTTTCTGTTGCTATTTCTCCCTTTTCATTTCTGATTTTGTTAATTTGGATACTGTCTCTGTGCCCTCTGGCTAGTTTGGCTAAGGGTTTATCTATCTTGTTGATTTTCTCAAAGAACCATCTTCTGGTTTTGTTGATTCTTTGTATAGTTCTTTTTGTTTCAACTTGGTTGATTTCAGCCTTGAGTTTGATGATTTCCTGCCTTCTAATCCTCTTGGGTGTATTAACTTCTTTCTGTTCTAAAGCTTTCAAGTGTGCTGTAAAGCTGCTATTGTATTCTCTCTTCAGTTTTTTTTTTTTTTCTTTTTGGAGGCACTCATACCTATGAGTTTCCCTCTTAGCACTGTTTTCATCGTGTCCCATAAATTTGGGTATCTTGTGCCTTCATTTTCATTAAAATCTAAACAGGTTTTGATTTCTTTCCTTATTTCTTCCTTGACCAAGGTATCATTGAATTGAGCATTGTTCAGCTTCCATGTGTATGTGGTCTTTCTGTTGTTTTTGTTGCTATTGAAGATCACCCTTACTCCATAGTGATCTGATAGGAGGCATGGAATTAGTTCTATCTTCTTATATCTGTTGAGGTCTGTTTTGGGACCAATTATATGGTCAATTTTGGAGAAGGTACCATGTGGTGCTGAGAAGAAGGTATATTCTTTTGATTTAGGATGAAATGTTCTATAAATATCTATTAAACCCATTTGGTCCAAAATTTCTGTTAGTTTCACTGTGTCTTTGTTTAGTTTGTGTTTCCCTGATCTGTCCATTGAGGAGAGTAGGGTGTTGAAGTCACCCACAATTATTGTGTGGGGTGTGATATGTACTTTAAGCTTTAGTAAATTTTCTTTTTTTGTATGTGGGTACCCTTGTATTTGAAGCATAGATATTGAGAATTGAGTAAAAGGCTGGAATCGGAGTAAAAGGCTGGAAAACTGTTTCCCAAGCAAATGGTCCCAGAAAACAAGCTGGAGTAGCCATTCTAATATCCAATAAAATAGACGTTCAACCAAAAGTCATCACAAAAGACACAGAAGGACACTTTATACTCATCAAAGGAAAAGTCTACCAAGAAGAACTCTCAATTCGGAACATCTATGCTCCAAATACAAGGGCACCCTCATTCGTAAAAGGATTTTAGATAATGCATAATTTATGAGTGATGAACTCAATTTGGCACACAGCAGAAAAGAAAATGTGTCTTAAAAGCAATGTGTTCAAGCTGCTGTGTAGCCACTTTTAACAGCTAAGAGTGAAATGAAAAATAACAAAGATGGCATTTATAGTTCTAAAGGAAACAGACTGGAATGATTCAGATCATTCACAATCTATGTAAGGCAGGTCTGGGATGCAAGCTCTAAGAGAAGAACCAATGTATCACTTGGAATTTAGTGTTGATAAAAGGCAGCAAAATTTGAGTACAAATTTGGAGGAATTTCAGGTATTATCAAGGCTTCCCCACTCATAACTTCTGTAGAGCTTTAGAACAGTGGTGTGGCTTCATTGGGTGGATCCTTCATATCTATTTTCCAAGGAAAGTATACAAATCTAGATTCCTGCCTGTTCCATACTAGATTCAAGTGAACCTACAACGGGCTTAGTTTTTGCTCTGGAAGAGACAAGTTGCAAGCCTTGGTTGGTCCATGTGGTAAAAAGTCCTCATACCAGCAGAAGTCAGGAGGTGAGCAATGCATCTGGATTTCAAATGATGTTGCAGAAAAAGTCAGGTGTCAACAGAGAACTTATAGCGGTAGAGCCACCATTATAGAGCAATATTTCCAAAAGCAGTGAAAAAGCCACACCCAACCTCCAAGAACTACAGACCAACCAGCATACAATCCCAGCCTGAGATTCCTGAAGGTAAAGAACTCAGCTAGGAGAACTTCTGCCTTTCCTGTGGGAGAGGGAAGAAAACTCATGTTGGTGTGTGAGACTTTCTCAAATTTTCAGAATGTTCAGTAAATGACACATTATTACTATATTAATTCTACTGCTCCACAGGGTTCTTTCTATCTTCAGTTCATTCCTTCAATTTCTTTCTTCAGTATCTCAGAATTCTTTATCGAATGCCTTTCACTTGCTGGGTTAGAATTATCCCACTATATTCTTTTATTATTTGAGGATATTGTAGTGACTGTTGTTTCCCAATATCTTCTTTCTCAGGCAATTTATCATTGGCACATCGGATGGCTGCAGATATTTCTGCTGTAGGAGTTTCCTGATGAAATTTTGTGGACACTTATGTATACTATCATATCATCTGCAAATAAAGGTACATTGAGTTCATCCTTTTCAATTTGCATCCCCTTGGTTTTATTCAGTTGTCTTATTCCTATAGCTAAGAGTTCAAGGACTTTAGTGAATGGGTATATAAAAATGAACAACCTTGTTTGGTTCCTTATTTTAGTGGAATTCCTCTGAATTTCTCTGTACTTAAGTTGATGTTGTTTATGGAATATCTTAAACTGTTTTTATTTTGTGGTTTTATGTTCCTTGTATCTTTCATGTCTCAAATGCAGAACTTTCATCATGAAGGGGATTTGGATTTTATCAAAGGCCTTGCTGCTTCCAATGAAATAAGTGATCACATGGATTGGTTTTTTTCTCTTTCAATTTATTATATGACATATTACATTAATTGCTTTATATATGTTGAAGCATCCTACATCTTTCTGATGATGCTTCTCTGATCATAGTGGACAATCTTTTTGATGTGTTCTGGAACTTGGTGCCATCCTTTTGCAGAGAATTTTTGTATCTATGTTTGTTGTGATCCTAACGGAATCCTAACAATGTTCACAAGGGAAATAGGCCTGTCAAACTCCTTTGTTGGGGCTTTATGTGTTTTGGGGTTCAGAATAACTATGGCATTGTAGAATGAATTGGAAGATATTTGGTCTGTTTCTATTTCTGTGGAATAATTGGAGGAGTGTTGGCACTAACTCTTGTTTAAAAATCTGGTAGAATTCTGAACTAAAACCCCCTGGTTCTGACTTTTGTTTGTTGTTGTTTTTGTTGTTTTGTTTGTTTGTGATTGTTTCATTCTGTTATACTGAGGGTTATAAGATTATTTAAGTTACTTATCTGGATTTAACTTTGTTAAGTAATATGTATCAAGAGAATGAACCATTTTTATTATATTTTTCAATTTGGGGGGAGTATAAATTTTTAAAGTCTGTCCTTTTGGTTCTCTTATTTTCTCAGTATCTGTCTTTTCATCTCTGCTTTTATCATTTTGCATCTTCTCATTTAGTCAATTTAGATAACATTTTTTCAGTCATATGAGTTTTTCTCCAACAAACTACTCTTTGTTTCATTGATTTTTATATTGTTTGTTTCCATTTCAGCCTTGAATTTGATATTTTCTTGCCATTTAGTTTTTTTGGGTGTGATTTCTTCTTTTTATTCTAGAACATTTAGGTATGCTGTTAAGTTATTAATATGACATATATTCTTTATTTTATATATATACTTCTCTCATATATTATATCCTGACTGCAGTTTCTACTGTCTCCACTCTTCTAAAGCACCTCCTTCCCCACCACACACACACACACACACACACACACACACACACACAGAGAGAGAGAGAGAGAGAGAGAGAGAGAGAGAGAGAGAGAGAGATGTTGTTGGAGTAGTCGGATCACAGCCTCTAAATCATTCTAATTAATCATTTATTATATGAATACATAATATATATTCATTCTATCATTGCATCAATTATATTTCTGGAGGAAACTCTGACTTACACAGATTTTGATACCAAATTTTGTTGTAGAGTACAGAAGTGTAATGAATTGTGTAAGTATCTGGAATAGGTTTGCCAATTTGCCAGCATCTATAGTTACTGAAGCCTCTCCTAGACTACCAAAAGCTCATAATGTGAACTACTTTATAAACTGAAACAGAAAGATGCATTTGATTATCCTGACTTACCAATTATGAGAGGCAATGGATTTGGTGACTCTATATAGAATATAAAATTTTAGAGAATTTCTGTAAAAAGTAGAAAAATGATGAAACTTTTGTTGTTTCTAGGATCTCTGATCAAATTGACAATGGAAAGGATGTTATTCATGAAAAATTAACCAACTTTTAGCATCTTGGTATAAAATATAGGGCAGCATTAAACTTAGTGATAAAACTAACTGGCTCTAGATGTGCATAAACACTCTAACAGTTTCTAAGTGTGCCTTGGAAGAGCCTCTTCTGTCTGGCAGCAACAGAACTTAATGTGTGGAAAACCAAACCCAGATCTTCATTGTAAGGTTGGCTGAATTACAGTGAAAATTCAAGTCCCAGCTTTATCCCAGCTTAATGCCTTTAAGACAACAGGCTAAGAAAGGAATAATGGTTTTAAGATGGGTAATTGATCCATACTGCCAAAGGGAAATTGAATTGCTTCTTCATAATGGAGTTAAGAAAGATTATTTCTGGAGTGCAGGAGATCCTTTAGGGTATACTTTGGTGCTACCATGTCTTGTGATTACAGTCAATGGGGAACTACAACAACTAATATAGGAAGGATGACAAACAGTAGAGAGCTTTCAAGAATGAAGGTATTTGTTACTCATTCAAGAATAGAACCAAGATATGCTTAGGTGTTTAAAGTGGCTAGATGAAATAGAAAATGTATAGCAGAAGAAAGTAGTTATAAAAATACCAGTTAAGGCCATGTGGGGAGTTCCCAAAATAAGGAATATAATTAACATATGTGTTTCTCCCATATTTTGTTTAAAATGTAATTATGTTGTGTACTAGGTTGGGGAAAGGACTGAAATCCCCGAGAGCCACCAGAAAGAATGGAAACAGGCAACTTCAGGAGGTAGGAGGTTGGAGGGACTCTCCAGAATGTACCAGAGACCTGGGACATGAGAGACTCAGAGGGACCTTAGATGAAATGACCTGTAATGCGGAGAAGGAACTTGTTGAGCCCAACTCTAGCAGAAAGACAGGGCATCACATGAGGGATGGGGCTGCCATCCCACAGTTTAAATTCTGGCCTATAATTGTTCCTGTCTGAAAGAACTGATGGGGTGGAAATGGAGAGGAGCCTGAGGAAAAGAAAGGTCAGTGGCAGACCCAAAGTGGGATGCAGCTGAAGGGGAGGCCCCAAGACCTGACACTTTTACAGAAGCCATGGAGCACTCACAGAAAGGGACCTATCAAGGGACTGTCCTCTGAAACACCCAACAAGGAGCTGAAAGACTCAGATGCAGATATTTGCACCCAACCAATGCACAGAAGCTGCTTACCACTGTGGTTGAATTAGGGGAAAGCTGGAAGAAGCTGAGGAGGAGGGCAAACCTGTATGAGGACCAGCAATCTCAAATAACCTGGACCACTGAGATCTCTCAGATACTGGAACACCAACCAGGCAGCATGCACCAGTTGATATGATGCCCCCAACACATATACAGCAGAGGACTGCTGGGTCTGGGTTTTGTCAGAGAAGATGCAGCCTAACCTTCAAGAGACTAGAGGCCCTAGAGAGTTTAGAGATCTGGTAGGGTGGAGGGGTGGGAGGTGGGGACATCCTTGTGGAGACAGGGAGGAGGGGAGGAGATATGGGATGTGGAACAATTGGAGGGTGGACTTGGAGAGGAATTAAATGTGGAGTTTTAAATAAATAAATAAGTAAATAAATAAATAAATAAATAAATGAAAAATTGTAATTCTACAGATGTTTGTATTTCATTCCTTGATTCTTTAAATCATGTGATATAACATCAATTAACATAATATCAATGGTCATCCATATTTGTTTGAGATACTCAAAAGAATCTCTCTCAAGGGATATTTCTACCTATTTTAACATTTATAATGCATTTATACTAGGGATAGCTATAACATGATAGGCCCAATAATAACCTGGTTAGACAAATAATGCATTTGTAGTCATGCATGGAATATTTATATTATGTTAAGCATAATTATGACCTGCTCATTTTTTCATTTAGAAATTCAGTATGGCATAAAAAGATATAATTTTGCTTCATATTGACAAGGAGTAGATTTGTGATAACTATTTTTGGTTTTCAACCTAAATACATCTAGAATTAACCAAAAACCCATCATCTATGTATCCTGGGAGAGATATTTTTATTAATCAATTACTACTACTACTACTACTACTACTACTAATACTAATAATAATGATAATAATAATAAATTTAAATATTTTGAAGTCAAAGACACACTTTCAATCTGAATCTTTTGAAATGAGAAGACCTATGTTTATTCAGACCATTTGAGGTGGAAAAGATCCACCAACTATCTGGGCCACACCTCCTGCTGGCAGCCTATACAAAGGACATGGAAGAAGAAAGTTTCTTCTCTTTGCTTGCTGCTCTTCCTTTCACTGGCAAGTCTGTTATTCAGGGGCACAAAGCCTCCCTTTTCTGGAGAATATATATATAATATAAATATATAATTTTATAAATTTTGTTCTAGAGAGCCATTAGTGACTTAAGAGCCATCTCCCCCTTTTTTTAAGGCTAGGGGAATTGTCTTCTATGACTTTGCTGAAAAACATTCTGGCCCTTTGATACAGGTTTCTTCTCATTCGTCTATTCCTATTATTTTTAGATTTAATATTTTCATAGGGTCTCAAATTTCTTGCATAAATTAATCCAGAATTTGTTTTAGATTTAACATTTTCCTTGATTGAAGAAACCATTTCTCCTGTCATGTCTTTGATGCTAGAGATTCTTTCTTTCATGTCTTTAACTCTGCTGTTGTTACTTCGGCCCTCAGTTTCCTGTTTAAGTGCCTAAATTTGGTATTACCAGTTTTCCTTCAGTTTGGGTTTGTTGATTCTATTTCCACCTTTAGCTTTCAACTCTTTTATTCATTTCCTTCCAACTCTTTGTCTTTTCTTAGATTTCTTTAAGTGATTTTCTAATTTCCTCTGTAAGGACTTCTATTATATTGATAAAGGCTATTTTAAGGTCTTTGTTTTGTGCTTTACCTATGCTGTAATTCTCAAAACCTACTATACTAAGTTTGCTGTCTCTAGTAGAGACATGTTTTGTTTTGGTTTTTTGTTTTGTTTTGTTTTGTTTTGTTTTGTTTTTCGGTTGTTGATTGGATTTTGAGGCTAGCATCTAGGCATCTGGGTTTGGAAAAATTGTAATTTCAGGCACTGATATCTCATTTTGCTTTGTTAGGTGGTTATTTCATTTCTTGATTTCCATTGCTCTCTATGACTCTCCAGAGGGTGCAGTAGTTTTGTTTTTCTTGGTGGAAAATTCTTTTAGAATCCTGGTATGTGTGACCACTTGGGGTTCCATGAAAAAATGTGTTTCTAGATATGAGAAATTGATACTTATGCATGGGTGTGGGTTGAGGGATGGTGGTGGTGGGCTCCATAGGATGGAGGAAAGCACAGTGCTCCATCAGAATCTGCTTAGTCCCCGGGAAGTGGGGGAAGAGAGTGAGGAGAGGACATAGCAAATTTCTTCTTCAGAGCTGGGAATTAGACTAGGGGAGAATTTGGAGGAGAGGAGGATCTGAAAGCACCCGTAGTTTCTTTGCTGACATACTTGCTTCTCCTGCAGGCTTGCATGACAGGTTCTCAGAGAATTCCTGCTGCAGCTGAGGGCAGGAAGTTGAGGGAGGAAGTTTGGAAGGGAATATCTGTATGATCCACAGGAAACTGAGGGCAGGGCTGGAGGGGAGGCTGAACACGTGGTCTGCTACAGAGGTGTGGGTGAGATTGGGGAATTAGATTTGGAGGAGAGGAGAGAGAGGGGGAGGATATGACATTAACCTACCTTGCTTGAGTGGCCTGCTTGTCCCCTCCCTGTTTTTTTGTTTTGTTTTTTTTTTTACAGTTGGAAAATAAAGTTTTATTTTATTTTATTTTCTATATTCTATGTTTACATTCCAAAGGCTTTCCCCTTTCCCAGTTCCCCCCCTCCCTATGTCTCATAGTTCCTCTCCCCCCAACTATTCCCCAATCATTCCCCCTCCCCCCACAGTTTCTCTACAGAACTGGATCCAATCTTTCCAGGCCCAGGGTCCTCACCTTTCTTCTTGGGAATCATTTGACTTGCTAATTGTGCCTTGAGTATTTAGGGCTTCTGGGCTCATTAATATCCACTTATCAGTGATTGCATTTTATGTGTATTCTTTTGTGATTGGGTTAGCTCACTCAGGATATTTTCCAGGTCTAACCATTTACCTACAAATTGCATGAATTCATTATTTTTAATTGCTGAGTAGTATTCCATTGTATAAATATACCACATTTTCTGTATCCATTCCTCCTTTGCCCCTCCCTGTTTTTTAATAGACTGGTTACATCTCTGGCTTGAGCTTTTCTTGTTGGTGAAGTTGGTAATCCAATAAGCATGGAGACATAGATGTTCTGTGCTCACAAATATGCTCTAGGGAGATCAAGAATCTTACACACTCAGGGTTGTCCTTTCAAAGGGAGAAATATATAACTTGATTTCTGCTCAAAAAGCTCAGTGATCTTTATGCTATTTATATAACCAAGACTCTCCCCTGTATCCTTACATGTTACATGTAAGTCAGTCTATAGAACCCTTCTTTATAGATGATGCAACATGTACTTTACAAAGAGTTTCAGTGTGGTAACATCTTAGGCTTTTTGGTACACACAGGATTGGCTAGATTATCACCAGGAACCGTTTTTTTTTGTTTGTTTGTTTGTTTTTGTTTGTTTGTTTTTTTTTTCTGATTTGTCACATACTTACATATGCCTAAAACAAAATGCCTCATGTCAGACTCTTGAAGTTTTAACCAGTACTGGCTAAACCAGTTGGTGTGTTGAACCAGACTTCCTTCTTGACTTCCATGGATCTGTGTTCTGATGGCTTTGTTGGCCACAGAGATCCCCAAGTAAGCTCCAGGCATTGTCTTGTATCTAACTGTAACCATGGAATTTTCTGTGCCCATTCCATTTCCCAAATAATGTCACAGAGACTACATTTATTTATATATTTTTGGCCTTTTAACTAGGCAGTGTTTCCCACTAGCTCATAACTCAATTATCCCCTTCATACTAATCTAAGTTCTACCACATAGCTACTTGGTTACCTCTCCTTCCTTCTCGCTGGCTTCCTTCCTTCCCTGTTCATCTAGCTGAATCTCCACCTCTCTCTCTCTCTCTCTCTCTCTCTCTCTCTCTCTCTCCTTCCCTCCCTCTCTCCCTCTCTCCTTCCCATTCTCCCTCCCTCTCTCTCTCTCCCTCCCTCTCTCCCTTTCTCCCTCTCTCCCTCTCCCTCTTTTCCTCCCTCCTTCCCTCTCTCCTTCCTTCCCTCCCTCCCTCCCTCCTTCCCTCCTTCCCTCCCTCCCTCCCTCCCTCCCTCCCTCTCTCCTTCCCTCCCTTCTCCCCACCTCTCTGGAAGTCCCACCTTACTATTCTGCTTTTTGCTAGTCTCTATGTCAGGTCTCTGCTGGTTCAGAAATCAACATTTGAAAAATACAAGGATAATTTTTACACATGCACAAAAATATTACTTCAACATCTAACTCTCCAGTGAAGGGATTATAAAGGCATACAACTAAGCCTGAAGAGATTTTTTTACATTGGTTTGGGGGATCAAACTCAGGTCTTCACACATACAAGGTGAGCACATCATTGACCAAACTGTCCCAGGCCTGTATCTCAACTTTACAAATACAAAATAACTCATCTTTCACTTTCTACCAATTTATTTCCAAATGTGGCCTCTCTCTTTTCTTTTCCATGGATATTGACATAATACAATCCTTTGGTCTATACCGTGTTCATATTTCATATTCTAATTTATTCCCATTTCTCAGTTATTCCTACTTCAATGTATTTGCAAAGATCTATCATTTTACCATGCACAGTGATGTCATCTACTCCAAAAGTTAATCCCTGAGCCATAAAGAAATCTCAGTGGAGCAATCCCTCTGTGAAGGCTAATTAGTTGGTGTACCACTGAACACATGTTCTTCATATGTCCTTTCAATAATTATTTTGAAAAGAGGAAGAAAGAAAGACATCTGGAAAGCACAGCTTTCCTCTCCTTTGCTTGCTTAATCAATTTATCTCTGTCTCCAAACTTGCAAATATAAAATTTATTATCATCAAATGTCCTGCTGCTTTTCAGATAGGGTAAATTGAGCTTTCTTGGTGGCATTCTCCATCAACCTAAGATGCAATCTGATATCTTATTTTAAAAATGTACTGTGCTTTCCCAGGAAAGAATATTAAAAATTGTCAATACCTCCATTAACTTACATTCCCAGTAATATGTCTTCATAGTAGTGATATTTTATTTAACTTCTGAGTCAGAAAGCTCACAAGCTGTCTTGCTGGTCCTCCTTAATGCTTAGGTCTTCACACTGCCCTCACAGCAGCAGCAGTTACAGCATTTCACACTTGTAATTTGTCAGTGGTTTCCTGTTTGGCTTCAGCTTTCACTATTGCAGCATGTTATCTCCACTGACCTCACGACAAACACAATTTGCTCTTTACACTTTGGCCAGAATAATTTTAGTTTTGAAATGGGTGATTGAGTATGGAGAAAACTCAGAATAATGTGCATCACTAATGAACCAGTCAATAAACCTGTATTGAGCACAAAGCCAAGTATGAGTAGTATTGACATAAAGTAAATAGATTCTTGTTCTGAAAAAGGCTCTCACTATATAACCCTGCCTGGCCTGGAACTTCATAGGCAGACCAGGAACTCACAGAATTCTGCCTGCCTCTGCTTCCTGAATGTTGGGATAAAAGGAGTGAGCCACCATGCCCACTGCAACAACTGAAGTGTTTTTATTGTCCCACAGGTATCAAGAGAAAAAAACAATTAAAACATAAGGTAGCTGAGACTGTCAGAATACATACAATTCATAGGCATGTGGTTTGAGAGGAGAGCTTGTGAAGCAGGAAGGACTGGATGTGAGAACTGGTGATTAATTGGGACATAGAGAGAAGCACCTGGGCTGGAACTACCTGGACATTCATGTTAACACTTGCCAAGATAGATAGATGTCAAGAGGATGCAAACATTTTCTTTTATGAGCTCACTGCTCATTGGGCTGCATAGAATTGTTGTGTTGCCAAAATTATTCAAACAGTCCTAAGTAAGGATTTTTTTCACATGCTTTATGTAAAACTAATACTTTTATGTTCCTATCACACAGGTGTGCCTTTTGACTGCATCAGCTATTCAATACCGCTCCCTGGGATAATGCTCTCACTTTCATTTCCTCAGGGAATGGCTCCCTGGAGCCCTGGCGGTTCTAGGACAGGATGTTTGCTAATGCACAGCACCATCTACTGGTATATTTTGCAATCAATAATGGAATTGCTCAAATATTATTGTCATTTTTATTTTCTGGCAAAAGACACAGGTGAAGCCACGGGACCTGCTTCTTTTGATCACTCCAACACTTCCATGAAGATACCTGTTTTTCCAATCATGTGGGTTCTCTTTGAGAAATCACTAAATATTGGAATAATTCACAGGGATGATTGAATCACAACTGAATTGGAAGAATCAGGGTAAGTGAATCACAGCTGAACTTCATAACAAACTGCTTCCCCCCTTTCTCCTCAAGCAAAAAATAAGTTCAGTATGAAACTAGTGAAACTAAAGATGGAGTTTAATTGACAGACTTTTGCTGTCATAATGGTATTAGGAAACTCTGGTAAAAGCCAGTAAGAAAGCTCCTTCATAGGAGATGAACGCCAGTGCTTTCTACCAGATGGATGAACCTTGTGTGATGGCATAAGGGTCATGCTATTGATTTATACTAGGTGACCAGTAAACACCATGCATATCAACTGGCAGCACTCTGACATCACCGATAGCACAGCTGTCCATATTTGAGATTCATGAGGAATAGGAGAAATGTGGGTCTGAGCTGTATGGATTTGGGTAGACATCTTTGATTTCACTGAGTCTTGGATTCCTCGAGCTAAATAATATTCCCCCCTTCCTTCCTGTAAAATTCTAAGGAAAACAAAGTGAAGCTGATCATGCAGAAGTACCCACAGACATGGCTAGACAATGAATTAGATACTGTTTGCCACCATGCAATTAAATTTGAGCTGATACCATCCCAGAAAGCATTATGAAGGCATGGGTTGTTAAGACAAAACATTACTAAGGAACTGTACACAAATCCAGAGAGGTATCTGGATTTAAACTTTGGGGATACAAGACATCTTCATAGCTGTCATTAAATTCTCTGCTGCAAAACATGAGCTTGAGAAGGATCCCATACCCAGAGTCCCATCCCTTCCTGTCTCAGACAAAACCTGCACAGGTCTGTGTGAGGGACTGTCACTCTGCAGTGTTAATTAATAACGCTGGCTGCTTGCTGGGGTCCCAGTAAGCCACTAGCTTTCTACTGCTATTCAAGTATAATTTGGGCCATGCGTCAGACAGCAGGTCAGAGATGGTAAAGTGCATCTTACCAACTCACAAAACGTCTGAAATGATCAACATTCCTCCACTTTAGGTGGTCATTTTGGAGTCTTTCATGCAACATTAAGTGGGAACAACTGTAGTTGATTATTTTCAGACTGGTTATTCATGCAGATTTTTAAAGTAGCGACTGTGTTTCCTCTTTGTGAACCCTGTGGGGTAAATGTCTCTGGTCAGTGACCTGGAGGAAGTCTAGACTGTCTCAGAAGAGGAAGCTTCTGCTTAAGAGCATTACAGGTTTCTTAGAAACTTTGGTGCCTCTCTTGAACGACACTAAAATGACATTATCCTGACATTTCTTAAGAATAATTCTCGAAGAAAATGAATGGTTTAGACGAAGCCCTGACACTGGACTGTACTGTATTCAGTACTATTTATGTCAACTGATTCCTGAGCTTGGCTATGAGAATGCACAGCAAGCTCATTCATGTGACTTGCCCAGCCAGCACAGCACTGCATACATGTTGACTAGCATGTGTGCCAGAGTACAGCTGTCAGGAAGATGCAACTGCTTAAAATGCAATTTTTAAAAATTCAAATAGCAAGGATGATAAAAATCACCGCCAATGTCCGGCTTGGGTGATGGTTCTAATTAACATGTCTAATGATTTTTTTTACTGATGAGATTATTAATATGCTCACACTTTTATAGATTGGATTCTTTCATACACTGTGTATGAACAACGCAGCTGCTTCTGACAGATTTGGTGTATGGTACTAAGACATTAGGAGATCAAAGTAAGGCTTTTACTCTGTTTAGCCACAAACAGGCTTTCTTGACGTGAGTGATTCTTTTTATTCCACATTATTGCCTTTCATAAATGTAAAAATACTAAAAGTAAAAGTTAGAGACCAAGCCTTATTATCTTCCTCAATCGTTTTGTTGATATTTTCACATAGTAAATGCTAATAGGTTTAAATGTACTAATGTTGTTGAAATGAAGATTTCTCAATCAAGCAGGATTCCTACATATCTTTTAAATGACTAATCATTTACTGGTAGCTATGAATGCAGGTACACACATGTCAGAGTGCATTGCATATGCACATTCTTGGAGGTGCTAGTGACCGAGTCGCTGAAAATGATCCTCACATACAAAACCTGGAAGACTCGAGGAGTAGGAAAGCCAAATTCCTTTGATCTTTTAAGTTGTCAGTAAAAAATTGCTGAGCTGCCTGCCCAAGCTCTGTGCTAAGGTCAGCGTGCCCTTGAAGAGACAGAAAGAGAAGTGATTTACAGATAAGGCTGGCAGCCTTGCCACCAAGAGCTTTTGTTTTCATAGCTGTAGGCCCCGGGAGAGGAGTGTGCCTCGGCAGGCACAAAGTGTTCCCCAGACAATGTCAGACACACGCCAAACGGGAGCCCCGCCAGCATCCAGCTTCCAGAAGAATTCTTGCCTGCTGCCCACAGGCACACACAAAACACAGACCCAGGTTACTGCAGCCTCCCAGGTAAGGACCCAGGCAGCAAATTTGTCATTATTAAGTGAATGGGTTAGTCTTCCATTCTCCTGACTGCAAGTTCATAACAGAAGAAAAACACTGAGCCAAGGAACAACCAAACTTCTGAGCATAGACAAGCATAAATGCCCTTGCCTCGACTTCCCTGTGGTAACAAGTGTTGCCAAGTCCTACCACTGATTCTCCCTGCCATCTTGAGGATGTTTTCTTAATTAGCTCTATAAACCACAACCTTGTACTCACTCTCTATACTTGAAAGTAATGTTTATCTGTTAGGAAATTTAAGAAAGATAATGAATCTAAGAAAAAACACTAAGAAGCCAACAAGATCCAAAGTCAAAGGCTGTGATGATGTGCAATGTACCTTTTGCGGTGACATGTGTGTGAGTTTATGTGCATGTGTATGTACTTTAGGACTGCATAGAATGTATATTCAGATTAGTAGGTATGGAAAATCACTCTTTTCCACGCTGGGTATCATACTATACATAATATTTTGTATTATTTTGTTTGACATTCATATCACAGAGATTCTCTGCAGCTATTCACTATTGGGTAAAAATATAAAAATGATAGATTATAGGTGGTATTTCATAAGATAGATGGAGGTAAAACCTTGTGTGATAGCACCATGCAAATGGTGATATATGATATTAATAAACTTTATAATATAATATGCAATATACAATATACAACATACAGTATACAGTACATAGTATATAGTATACAGTATATAGTATATAGTATATAGTATGTAATATGTAGTATGTAGTATATAGTATATAGTATATAATGTATAATGTATAACATAATATAATATAATATATAATTATGTTATAATAATATTATTTTATCAGAATCCAATCATTCAAAAATTACTTTTCTGTTTACCATATTTAAAAATTATTTAGTAGAATTGTCTGTGATGCTCAAGGAGAGGGATGCTGCTGATTGTGACTGGAAGAACAGTGAACTTGAACTTGTAGATGTTTCCTCCTGTGCCTTCCTAAGAATAGGTTAATTCAGACTAGAAAGAGACCACAGGAAACATTAGATACTGACAAAAGACATTCCATTGTCTAGAACCTTCAGTCAGTACATCATGCCTGGGTTACTATCTATGTGATTGTTTCCTCATATCATCCCTGTCATATTCATGGCCTGAGCCACTTAAACGTGTCCTCTTCGGTCAAAGGATTTCTGTTCTTTGCTGGATAGACAAGATATGGCAGGGATGTTCAGCAGTGGAAGCGTGTCCTGTTTTCAAAGTCAGTAAGATCTGTTTCTCTCATACTCTGGGTTCTTTGCTACTCTGTTTGGAGTTTGATGACTGCAATATGTGTTTCAAATTAAATTTATTATTACTAAGAGGTCATAGTTGCATTTTCAGAATCCTTTCCATCTTTTATTATTCCCGTCTCTTTAAAGAATATTAGTAAAATATCATTAGATTATTTTTCTTTTATTCTTTCTCCAACCTTTTCCATGTATCTCCCTACTCTTTGCTTCCTTTCAATATTATGGTTTACTTTTCTGTACTTATTTTTGATACACATATACATAAATATCTAAGTATATAAATACAACACGTTCAGACTGTTTAGTGTTTCATATAAGTATATATATATGTGTGTGTATGTATGTGTGAATATATACATGTATGTGTGTATGTATATGTGTATATATGTATGTGACATATGTATATGTGTATATGTATATGTACACATATGTACATGTGTGTATTTGTATATGATGTCGGCATAAATGTACAGATACAAGAATATATGTGTGTATATATACTTGATTGCATATACATAAACATATACATATATATGATTGCAGGACTGACTACTGATGTTGGATAACCAATAGTGGACTCATTCCAATGTAAGACTGATTATCCAGCTCTCTCAATTTCTTCATTGCATTTAGTTCTCTGTTCCTGTGTGGGATCGCATATTTCCCCCTTCCATGTTAACATGCCTATTGCTATGTACTTGCTATTTAGGCTGCTATTATTAAAGTATATTGGATGAAGCTTTTCTGTCATTTTTAGGAGACAGAATCTCACAGCAGATTTCTTGATGCTCTGGCTCTTACAGTCTTTCTGGTCTCTCTGGTCCCTCTGGTTTGACAATGTTTCCTGAACCTTAGGTGCCAGAGTTGTGTTATAGTTTGAGGTGGGAATTGCCACAGTCACGTGTTCTCAGTATTTGACCAGCTGTAGTTTCTGTAATAGTCTCTGTCTGGTGCAATGAAGTTTCTTTGATGAGAGCAAAGAGCCACACTTATCGACGGGAATAAAGACAAGTACTTAGGAATTACGGCAGGAATTATGCTGTCTTGGTAAGGTGGCAGTTGTAGGTTCTCCTGACCACTACACTCCCCCCCCCCCGCAGGTATCTGGATGGGTTTCTAGTTGGAAGCATGACTTTCCTCCTGTTGAGCAAGGAGAACTTTTCCTCCTGTTGAATTGAAGAACTGTTGGATACTCTAGATGTGTCTCTTTTCCAAAGCCTGCAGGTTGTGGGAATAATGAGATGATAGTATGCCTGGGTATTGGGTGTGGAACCTTCAAGTAGATCTTGCAACTGAAACTTGTGTATGCAGAGGACATTTGGGGAGATTCATCTGTTAGGGCCCTGTCAAGATGTCAAAGTTGCATTTTAAAATGGGGATACACTTATAAACAATACATTACAAAGCATATGCCACATAATTTATCTTTGTAGCATTAAAAGAGTAAACAAAATATTTGAAAGCTCATGATTATAGTAATGTAAATGATGATTAAACATATAAGCACATAAGTCACAAAAAATATATAATTATTAATCTCTTCTCTGACCCACAAAAGGTCTCAGTGGAAAAAATGGTTATCCCTTTCCAGGTTCTTGTTCTGTTACTATTATTAACTTACAATTATTGAATGAATGTCAACACTTTCAATTAGAGGGAGCCTTCCTTTCTTTGAACTTTCTTTTTTCCTGTTTCTCTCCTTTTCCTTTTCTCTTTCTGTCTCTGACATTCTCTTTCTCTCATACATACTCTCTGTTTCTCATCTCTTTTTGTTTCTCTCTGACACACTCTTTTGCTCTCTGTGTTTTTAATCTTGCTCTCTCACTATTGCCACCGATACTTTTTCTTATCTTTAGAAGAGAATTTCACAATGTAGTTCAGTATCACCTCACATTTACTACATAGCCTAAGCTGTGCTCAAACTTTCAATCTAATTCAGTCTCCCTAATCCAAGCCACCATCAAAGTCCAACAACTTCTCAGTTAGTGCCTACATTTCATGTATAATCCTTCCCATCTTCATAAAGGTGCTTGACAAGTTTGTCGAGCTTGAATTTATACAGTTCTTGTGCATGCTTTCACAATCACTATGCATTCATATGCACAACTACCCATATGTGCTAACAAAATACTTCTTGTTGAAGTTAGTCACCACCTCTGATTCTTAGAGCCTTTCATCCAATCTGTTGAGCACATTTTCTCCTCTCCTCTGAAATAACTAGCTTATGTCAAATTGACAATCAGTCAGTAACATCATGATCATCATGATCATCATGATCTTCATCATGATCAACAACCACAACAACAATCCAGCAACTAACCTCTCTCTTTGTCTCTGTCTGTCTCTGTCTGTCTTTGTCTGTCTCTCTGTCTCTCTGTCTCTGTCTCTCTGTCTCTGTCTCTCTGTCTCTGTCTCTCTGTCTCTCTGTCTCTCTGTCTCTCTGTCTCTCTGTCTCTCTGTCTCTCTCTCTCTCTCTCTCTCTCTCTCTCTGTGTGTGTGTGTGTGTGTGTGTGTGTGTGTGTGTGTTTTCAGGTGTCTTAAAAATAGCTTCATCTTTGCCAGGTGGTTTACTCCCTAACTTCTGTTTTAACAATATAATCTTGAGGAAACATATGCCTATAACTGAAACAAATACCATAAGCAGTTAAAGCAGGATTAAGTTTAGAACACATTTGTTTGTGCCAGATAGCTGTGCATAAGAACTATGTTCTCTAAGTCTTAGTTACTTACTTTCACATGGACTAAAGCCAGCAACTCTCTCTTGTAGGTTTCACACTAGCTCTCCCTTTGAAGCCTCAGTTAGTTACTTATGCAGCTTGCCTCCCAGAAAGAAATTTCAGAGATTCAACTTGTCATACCAGCTTACTGGAGAGACTGGAGCCCAGACAAGGATGAGTCAATGGTAGGAGGGACTACACCTGTGACCAGAACTGTTTAGATGTGCACAATCCTGGATGGATTCAGTTAGGTGGTCATGCCTCTTTCCAATGTGGCCACACTAAATACATCCCCATATTATTGCTTTTTATTATTACCTTTACAGCTTTGATTGACTTTTTTGAAAGAACTATGACAACACTTGGCCTGCTTTAAGTATAGAGTATGATCACAAATTTGCTAACAATGTGGTAAACACAAAGTGATTGAAAAGCACATGTTAAAGGGTCTATCACCAGCAGAAACCAGTTTGGAATGGAAAGAAAAGATGGATGTCTCAACAAAGTAAAAGCAAAAGCGTCTACTTCCAGGGTATTTCTCCTCTTTCCATTTCCACTAGTAACAGCTGCATTTTTGTCCTATTTGGTGAAGAAGAAAAATGTATATTTAGACTTTTGTTTGGATTCTCAAGAACATGAGGTCTTTGATAAGTTTATCAATTATGTGTTAGTTTTTATCTTTGCTTCACTTTCTTCTTTGTTGTTTTGACTCTTTTGAGCCATTTTCTGATGGACTTTGTCTTTGTTGAAGTGTGTGTAGGGCAGACTTTGTCAGGCTGAAAACTCTTTCAAGATATTTTAGAAATCCACTATACAAGAGGAAAGGCTGGGGCTCTGTTGAGCCATTAGTTCTGTACAGCAATTAAAATAGAGAAATGAGGATGTTGAGATCTCTGCTATGATTTGAGCAACTGCAAAATTATTCACCTGTGAAGAATTAGAGTTGAATAATCTGTAAAGAACTTAAGAGAGTGATAGGTAAAACCGATCTCTGCTTTGGAATCTGAAAGCACTGAGCAAGAAATTAACCAATTTAGTTTTGTCTTTTTAATTTCTGAATTCATTGGTCACAGAAATTTAAGATTATAAACATGCTTGTTTTGAAAGATGTAGAAATGAATATGTGAATGAACATGTGTACTTTTGTAAATATTGCTACGTTTGTGTTTGATCTATTTTCCCATTAAAAATAAAGCTAAGACCTACAAAAAATGGAATGTATGAGAGGGTGAAGTAAATGGCCTCCCCATGGTTAATGGGAGGGGTGTGTGTGTGTGTGTGTGTGTGTGTGTGTGTGTGTGAGAGAGAGAGAGAGAGAGAGAGAATGAGAAGGAGGGAGGGAGAGAAGAGCAAGGTAGGGCACAGAGGGGCAGAGTAAGGGAAGAGCCTCTAACCTTGCCTTTATAAGCAGACCAGGACCTGAGGAAAAGTGCCAAGTTGCTAGTGTGTGTGCTTTGAAGTGTATGATGGGTGCTAGTGAATAGAGACTGCAGGAAAGGAACCTGGAGTGCAGCATGCACTTCAATATGGAATCATGGGTGTTTGGTAATGGATCTGTATATAGTTTCTGCCAGAGGTAAGGAAAGTGATACCTTCTGTGAGGTAGGAACGTATTTCACATGTTTCTGAGGAATGCTGGCTTTTATCAAACAGTCAGAAATCATTCTATAGTCTAGCTTGACATGGGTAAAGACTGTCATTTCTGAGTATATATACTTCCTATCATGGAGAATTTGAGACTAAAAGAAAAATGGTTGCTGTTTTGTCATTTTGATGGTGTCCTTTTCCTTACAAAAACTTTATTATTTTATGAGGTCCCATTTGTCAATTCTTGATCTTAGAACATAAGCTATTGGTGTTCTGTTCAGGAACTTTTCCCCTTGTGCCCATGTCCTCAAGGGTCTTCCCCAGTTTCTTTTCTTTTAGTTTCAGTGTGTCTGTTTTTATGTGAAGGTCCTTGATCCACTTGCAGTTGAGCTTAATACAAGGAGATAAGAATGGATCAATTTGCATTCTTCTACATGCTGACCTCCAATTGAACCAGCACCATTTGTTGAAAAGGCTATCTTTTTTCCACTGGATGCTCTAAGATCAAGAATTGACAAATGGGACCTCATAAAATTACAAAGTTTCTATAAGGCAAAGGACACCATCAAAAGGATAAAACAGCAACCAACAAATTGGGAAAAGATCTTCAACAAACTTACATCCAACAGAGGGCTAATATCCAATATATACAAAGAACTAAAGAAGTTAGACCCCAGAGAACCAAATAACCCTATTAAAAATGGGATACAGAGTTAAACAAAGAATTTTCACCTGAAGAAATTTGGATGGCTGAGAAGCACCTTCAGAAATGTTCAACATCATTAGTCATTAGGGAAATGCAGATCAAAACAACCCTGAGATTTCACTTCACACCAGTCAGAATGGCTAAGGTTAAAACTGAAAAAGCGGGTGTTGGCAAGGATGTGGAGAAAGTGGAACACTCCTCCACTGCTGGTGGGATTGCAAGATGGTACAATCACTGTGGAAATCAGTCTGGCAGTTCCTCAGAAAACTGGGCATGACACTTCCGGAGGACCCTGCTATACCACTCCTGGGTATATACCCAGAGGATTCCCTATCATGCCACAAGGATTCATGCTCCACTATGTTCATAGCAGCCTTATTTGTAATAGCCAAAAGCTGGAAAGAACCTAGATATCTCTCAGTGGAGGAATAGATACAGAAAATGTGGTATATTTACACAATGGAATACTACTCAGCAATTAAAAACAATGAATTCATGAAATTTTTAGGAAAATGGTTGGAACTGGAAAACATCATCCTAAGTGAGGTAATCTAATCACAAAAGAATATGCATGGAATGCAATCACTGATAAGTGGATATTAATTAACCCAGCTCTGAATGCTCAAGGCACAATTAGCATATCAAATGATTCCCAAGAAGAAGGAAGGAGAGGGCCCTGGTCCTGGAATGGCTTGATCCAGCATTGTAGGGGAGTACCAGAACAGAAAAATGGGAGGAGGTGATTGGGGAATGGGCAGAGGGAAGACGGCTTATGGGTCATATGGGGAGAGGAAAGGGGAACGCATTTGGAATGTAAACAAAGAATATAGAAAAGAAAAAAAAAGAAAAATGGATTTTGCAAAGGTTGGTTACTAGTTCTTAAAACAAACTCTTCTAGCCAGGAAATGAGAGAACTCATCTTTCACTTCTTAAAAGTATTCTAAGTCAAATGACATCATTTTACATAAACATGTAGACAAACACAGAAAAAAAATCCATGTGAAGTTTAAGACAGAGAATGAATTAACAGCAAGGATTGGTTGAAGCTCCTGTAAGTAAGGAGGGAAGCACTTAAATACTCTCTGAAGCGTTGTAAAGAACTAACTCTGAAAACTTCTTATTCCTGCATTTTGGGATTCCAAAGCTATAGAAGAATGAGTATTTATCACCTGTTGTTGAAAGTCATCAGGTTTGGGATAACTTGTTATGATAACATAGACTGTACCTAATATGCATTGTCAGAACATGATCCAGGAGTGAAATAAAAAATTCAGCTTGCGAAAAAAGTCCAAGAAACCAAGACTAGAATATTGTGACCTCAGCTTCATTAAAACAGTGTTCTTGCACCATGTTTTCATGCTCTTCCCAGGTATAGTGGATAGTAGTGAGTTTACTCTAGATAATTCATTATAAGTTCCTATTGTTATGTGTTCATATGTCTTTATGGAGAAATGCATTTTTTGCCTCATGTAGCTTGCCATTGTGATTGTTTATGACTTGAATTTGTGGGAACTTTACTCAGATGCCCTCTTAACCTTCAGAGTATTAATTGTCTGATGCTCTGAATAAAGTTGACTATTGTATGTATAGCAGGACTTATGCTAACCACCAGTGATGTCCATAATGACATAGAAGATTTTTGTTATTTTAAAGCTTAGGTTATTTAATCAGGCAGTTTCCCATCTAACTACCAAGTTCTTATGAACCACCCTGTCACTAGATCTACCTCTCTGTTCTGCTCTGGTCTGTCAGTTCACTTCTGTATCTCTGGCACATCTCTCTAGCCTTGTTTCTTCTCCCAACATCACTCGTTCTCTTAGAAGTTCTGGTCTTCATTTCCTATCCAGCTAATGGCTATTAGCTCTTTATTATAGCCAATCTGATACAAATCTAGATTGACTAGATCTAGGCTAGTGAGGAAGGATGAATATTTACAAAATATGAGATGATGGTTCATAGAAATAATAATACCAAGATCCTGCCAGCATTTAACTCTCTGCTTAAATACACCTTCATACTATGTAGACCAAGAGCATGACACTTTAATCTGCCTCATTTATTAGCTCCATGCTCCCAGGTCCTACTGCTTCTAGAGTGGTGACAGTTCACTACTAAGTGTACTACTTCCATTGACCTAAAATTATAATTCAGGACAGGATTTATGGTGTTATCAGCAACAAGAAAAAAACAGGTAAATTGTTGACTTCTAAAATGGTATAATGTGAAACTTGGGAGTCAAATACAGCAACCTTTCCTAAATATCAATGTTTATTATTCTCTCAGCAAACACCATTGAGTCAATTTTTGTTTTGCAGCATCATGATTTGTTCTGTAAAGTTATGGAGAAAATGACAACATAGCTTCATCAAGATGCTGCTATATTATATTGATACATATAGTAAATATCATCTGTTGCATAGAATAGCAAAGTTACAAGAGGAATATTTTACAGATACCAGAATTAAGAATAAGTATTGGCTCCTATTTTAAATGTCACCTCACCTTTCAAAATCATATCCATATAATTATGGATCCATATGAGAATCTGTGTAACTAAGTGGCCTCATAATAATGAAGTAGCTTGCTAATATTTGTAAGGGCTAAGAATTAAACTTGTGTTATTTCATTAAAACTATTAAATGGCTGGGAGAAAATGGTTCTGTGAGTAAGAGTACTTGCTTTGGAATCATGGGGTTCAGAGTTCAAATTTACAGTACCCATAGAAGATTAGATAGATCTGTGAGTGCCTATAACCCCAGCATTGGGAAAAAGAATCTGGTAGATCCCAAGAGCATTCTGGTCAGGAAGTCTAGCAAAATGTGAGCCTTGAGTTCACTGAGAGAACTTGTCTCAAGAATTTGTCTTAAGAAGGTAGTGAATGATAGAGATGACCACTTGATATCCTGATCTGGCCTCTGCATAAGTACTAATGGGGATATACATCCACTCTCTCACATGCATACAGTGTATACACTCATGTTCACATGTGCTTGCACACACACACACACACACACACACACACACAAACACACACACATTCACAGAGTTCTGACATTTACTTGATCGTGGCAGACTGTCAGGGAATTCCACACAGTAAGAAAAGCTCACTTTGTTATTCTGCATTTCACAAGAAAACTGCATCTTTCTATTCTGAATGTAATCACTAGTCATACTTTATTTTAAATAGCAATGTACTGTTGATTTTACCCCCACTGTGGCAGGATTTCTCAAGATTACCTTGCCTTTATTTACTGTTTCTATGCTTTCCTTAAGTCTTTTCTTCTTTGAATGACCTTAGTAGTTTTGAAAAATGTGAGGTATTTATTTTGTGAAATGGTTCTTGGCTTAGGTTTGTGCAATGCTTACTCAGATTAGATTCATGTAACATGCTCAGTAGATACACCATAGGCATCTTTCTAAAAATAACTAACAGTATTGTACCTGTCATCACACAGATTTTGGATCCTATGCCCTTTGGGACTGGAACAGGGACAGGAACACACAGAGAAAGCCTAGCTCTACGGCTGAGATGGTAAGTATTCAACAGAATCCTGGAAAAACTTTCTATGACTCATTGTAAACAAATCGCTAAACATGAATGATTACAATGAAGACAGTGCACAACCAAAAATTACTGAGTTCTGCACACATCTAGGAACATCTGAGTGCTAGCATAAGTGATAATAAAAATCACTACATGAGTAACTGGTAAAGCAACTAAGCGTAGATAAACAAATAAGATTATTATATTTAAACAACAGATGTCGAAGAAACATTCTTTTAAAGATAAACAAATGTTGCTAGGGAGATGGCTCTTATATAAGAACTGAGCTGAGATCCTTAAAAACTCAAATAAATGCTGGGTTGGCTTAGGGAATCACCTGCAATCCCATTCCTAGAAGGGGGTCTCTTAAGTTCAATTGGACGGTTCTGTTTCAATGAATCAAGAATGATTCTCGATAGCAATCTCAAGTTTCCAAATGAACATATACACATGCGCACATGCACACATGTGCCCATACACATTCATATGTGCATGAGTACCATATACACATGAAGGAAAAAATTAAAGTTATGAAGCTCAGTAATTTATATTGTCTATGCACCATATTATCCATACAAAATAGGGCAGTCAAGTATAAATATTCATAATATAATTCTCAAATGGATAATAGTATATATGTATAATTGTCCCTGTGATTTCTTTTTGAAAATAGGGTAACTTGAAACAAATCCTTCTTCCATTTTGGGTTACAATTACTCATATAAAAAAATAAAGGTTGATGATAATTTGTGAAATTAGAAGTCTAATCCAATTTTTTCAACATATTCCTTATGACTTTCTGGGCCCAAATAATCCAGTTTTGGATCCTTCTTGAAAGTAGTCTGTGAATGAGAACCTATTTCCTGGGCCTTTGTACCATTCAATGAACTACTCAAAGCATAAATTAATATTGAGCAATTTGTCTCACGATATTTATTTAGGTGTCAGTGAGGTACACCTAGTTCTATGGTTCATTGTTACATTTTTCTGTTACATTGGAAACCTGTTTATTATTTTACACTAGTTAACGTGTAAATTCATATAAGCCAACATGAGGTTTCATATTTCATTATGTTCTTCATTTTAAAAAGTGGTCCATAATTAAAGTCATTTGCAAGTAAAGACAGGATTGCAGGAAGCTGAGCAAAGGGTAACTTTGAAAAGGTCATAAGTTACTCTGCTGATCTCTCAGTGCAGGCCTTTAAAAATCTCAGTTTATTTTAAAGAAAAAGCTTATAGTAAATGTCACACAGTTAGCAAGTAGAAGATGAGGCATTTAGGTTACCACAAAAGGGAAAGAAATGAATTAAAATGTCCAAGGTAGCAGTGAAAATTGAGGTAGGTAAAATGGTCAGGATTAGTAATGAGAAATCATGAGAATGTAAAGGCCCCAAAATGCCTAATGTAATTTAACATGAAATCATTTTTGTAAAGATAAATATTTTATGGAAATGAGAGAAATGAATGTAGATGTTTACCTGGTATTGGGAAGTGAGTTCAAGGAATCTGACATCATAAGAACAGTATTTTTCTAACCATCGTTACATATGGCACACAGCCTCTAATCCCTACCCTGCAGAGACAGAGAGAGCTAGATCTCTGTGAGTACAAGGATATATATATATATATATATATATATATATATATATATATATATATTTGATATATATGTATATACATATCAACTTCCTCATAGTTCAGCTTGTTTGTCCTGGTAGAAGAAATTATATGGTATGTTCTATAACTCTTAATATGTGTTTAACTTCCAGGAGAATTTATGCATTGTCATTTTTGTTTATCAAAAGTGCTTTAAGTTTGTAACGTAAACACTTTCCTTTTTTTTTTTTTTTACCTCTTACCTGTTCTATCCAATTGTGCTTTGTATAATTTGTAACAAGCTTCCGTCTTTTGTTTCAAATGGAAATAACTTATTGAAAATCCTAAATGGCCCACTGCCTAAACCTATATTTCCAGTGTATAAACCAATAACACTGGTAGTCTTGGGTAAGTCATGAAGTAAAAATGGAGTGCCAGTGTGTGCCATCTCCCTTTCCTTTTATATAATCCATGATATCAAAATGAATTAACTCAGACTCCAGGCTGTTTAAGCAGAAAATATTTCTGTCACTCATTTTTGAGTTTTTAAAGATGGTAAATCTTAATATCAACATATGGCATGGCGATCTCTGTATTTCAGACAGCTGCTTTCATGGAGTGCCAACAGCTGGTAGAAAAAGAGGAAGTTGGGAGGAAGGAAGGGAAAGAGATCTGTTAGTGTCTCTTACTTCCTGTAAGGGCATCAAACTCATCATGGATGGCCACTCTCCACCCTCACGGACTCATCACTCATTTCCTTCCAAAGGACTTTCCTCTTACAGTCATCACATTGGGAATTTGAATGTCAAACCACGAATTAAACTGTAAAAGGAATAAACTTTCAGTCCATATCAAAATATGTTTTCTACTAATGGAAACATATTTTCTAAAGAACTAGGCAGTCAAACACATATTCCTGTTCCCTAAGGAAAATCAAGACATTTTTCTTTCAAATCTTATTAGTTTTCTCCTTGTCCATGCTTGGATATCTAACAAACTATTATCCTATACCAACTCTAACTCAATCAAGTAAAAATCCTATCAAATAAACTCCTCCATTTCTTAAACAAATTTATTAGCTACTTGAGAGTAAGGAGTATGTCTAAAGCATACACCTATTATATTCAGACTTAGTAATTACTCAAACAAGAATGTCAGTGTATAAAAGTTTTCTGCTTTTCATTGGATTTTCACAAAGAAAGATTTTGCCCAGTCATAAGTTATATTACAGGTACTCAAAATGTGTAAATGAATATTTTTCTGTGACCATAATGAATCAAACTAAAAGTTATTAATTCAAAAGATGACAGGAAAATATATATGCAGATTTAGAAAATAATAGTTGAAAACATGCAGGGTTAAAAGTAGATGGCAAAAATAGAAAACAATAAATAAAACTGAAGATGCATTGTAGATAAAGATTTAAATCCCAGTTGTTACTTCTAGGCCAGAAGAAAGAAGAGAATAAAGACATTATAATCAGTAAGTAATATTTAATAGACTGAACAAAATGCAGAGAATGAACTAAGGAAAATTAGGGTTTATTGGTGAAAGAATAAAATATGCTTTGCAAATATCTAGCAAGGTGGACAAATAAAATATTCAGAGTAGGCATAAATTGCTAATATTAAGAATGAAATAGGGGATTCCACTAAAGAATGTAGCAATGAAAGTACAAATAAAAGGATACTTCAGCTCTTTTAGCTGGGTGGTTTCAATGAGGAAGGTCCACATGAACTCATGGTTCAAATACTTCATTACTATTTGTAAGGAGTAGGAGTTGTGGCCTTGTTGGTGGAGATATGTCCCTGAGGGTGGGATTTAAGTTTCAAAAGGCATTTCCCATTCCCAGTATGTGTTTCTTTCTGCCTCCTTCTTTGGGATCAAAATGTAAGCTCTCAGCTATTCCTACCACTATGGCTTTACTCTGCCATCCTATGGACTCTAATCCTCTGAAATCATAAGCCAAATTAAATTCTTTATCTTACAAGTTGCCTTGATGAGATTATTTGCCACAGGGTTAGAAAAGTAACTAAGACATCAACATGAATTCAATTTAGAATAAATTGACAATTTTCTTTAAAAGCACAAATTATCAAATTCAGTAAAAATGCATTAATTAGCTTGAGTTCTATAACATAGAGAAATTAGAACTGTCACTTTAAAATTTCTCTAGGATAGGGGTATAGCTAAGTATTAGGGGTATTTATATAAAATGTACAAATTATTAGTATTAACCCAAGAATTATGATTGTTCAAAATCTATTATAAATAAAATTTTGTATTCTCCAGAGAAACCATCCTTGTAGCTTTCACTGAAGAAACTTACCAAACCATTAGAGAACAGATGTAAATTACAGGTAATAATTTAAAATCTATAAAAAAAGGAGTGATCATTTATCAATACATATTATAAGGATTTGTTAGTGACACCAAAATAAGAAAAGACATTATAAAGTAAAAATAAGGAGGAAAAAATAAGACTAATGTTTCTCATGCAATTGTATATAAAAATCCTCAACAACGTTTTCTAAATATGGAAGGCTGTTTAGACATTTAAAAATCACTTTAATTTACTTTATCAACAAGTAATAATTAATGAGTATGTAATTATATCAATTAGAACAGGTTGTAAACTCATAAAATTCAACATTAATTCATCATACAAAACAAAAGACTCATGATACAACTTATGACAAATAGAATTTCTTCAGTTTAACAAAGAGTATCTACCAAAGCATCCAACAATACCATCCCTAAAGGTAAAACATTGAATATTCTTCCTTCAGGATTAGGACAAGATAAGAGTGCCTTCTGATACCACACTGTCTGTGTGGAAGTTATAGTCAAGGCAGTAAGTTAAAAAGTTACAAGTAGCTGAGTAGTGGTGGCACACAGCTTTAATCCCAGCACTTGGGAGGCAGAGGCAGGTGGATTTCTGAGTTCGAGGCCAGCCTGGTCTACAGAGTGAGTTCCAGGACAGCCAGGGATACACAGAGAAACCCTGTCTTGAAACAACAACCAAAAAAAAGTTAAAAGTATTACAGAAAGAAATAAAATAGTCTCTATTTTATAACATAAGTCTAGAATTAAAACTCCTAAACAAAGCCAACAAGGTAATTCACAGCTGTATTTTCTATCCTTATGAGGCAGAGACACATACACTTCTGTGAAAACAACAGCAACTTGTTCTACTCAGTGAGTACTAGGCCAGGCAAGATTACCCAGTGAGACCCTCTCTCTCAAAAAGCCACAAAACAACAACCAACCAACCAAAAAGAATTATCTGTCAAACTACATTTTTTCTATTTTTTCAAAAGCAGTATAATAGTCAACTGTGTGTTCCATGTTTTATTATTTTTTTAATCTTTGATATATATACATATATATTATTAATATAATGTTGAGTTTATAGCAAAATTTTAATGCATGCATTGTATGCACCAATAAAATCCATCTTCTGAGACTTTTTGGACATCAAAGGGAGGAGGATAGGACTTGGTCCTGAGAAGGATTGATGCCCCAATATAGGGGAATGCCAGGAGAGGGAAGCAGGAGTGAGTGGGTTGGTGAGCAGGGGGAGGGAGGATGGGATAGGGTGTTGTTGGAGGGGAAACCAGGAGAGGGGATAACATTTGAAATGTAAATAAAGAAAATATCCAATTAAAAAAAAATCTGTCCTCTGTTTATTGAGACTCATCCATACCCTTCCCATTCTGTAATCTATTTTTTAGAAATTTTAACATTGTTAAGTAAATTCAACAAGGTCAAATGATTTGTGAGCAGGCAGGCTAAGAAACAAAAAGAGATTTTAACATGCTTTGGAGGGAGAGAGCCACCAGCCTTGTGAGATTTCAGGTAGAGTAGCTATTGGCACTTCCCCTACTGGGCCTGGGATATCAGGCAGGAGGTCACAAACATAACTGGGGAAGACCTTGGAGGACATGGGCACAGGGGGAAAGTTGCTGAACAGAACACCAATGGTTTATGCTCTAAGATCAAGAATTGACAAATGGGGCCTCGTAAAATTACAAAGTTTCTGTAAGGCAAAGGACACCTTCAGAAGGAAAAAACAGCAGCCAACAAATTGGGAAAAGATCTTCACCAACCCCACATCCGACAGAGGGCTAATATCCAATATACACAAAGAACTCAGAACCAAATAACCCTATTAAAAATGGGGTACAGAGCTAAACAAAGAATTTTCACCTGAAGAAATTCGGATGGCTGAGAATCACTTTAAGAGATGTTCAACATCACTAGTCATCAGGGAAATGCAAATCAAAACAACCCTGAGATTCTACCTCACACCAGTCAGGATGGCTAAGATTAAAAACTCAAGAGATATCAGGTGTTGGTGAGGATGTGGAGAAAGAGGAACACTCCTCCACTGTTGGTGGGATTGCAAGATGGTACAACCACTCTGGAAATCAGTCTGGCAGTTCCTCAGAAAATTAGACATGACAGGTCCAGAGGACCCTGTCATACCACTCCTGGGCATATACCCAGAGGATTCCCCTGCATGCAACAAAGACACATGCTCTACTATGTTCATAGCAACCTTATGTATAATAGCCAGAAGCTGGAAAGAACCCAGATGTCCCTCAATGGAGGAATGGATACAGAAAATGTGGTATATTTATACTATGGAATACTACCCAGCAATTAAAAACAATGAACTCATGAAATTTTTAGGCAAATGGTTGGAACTGGAAAACATCATCTTAGGTGAGGTAATCCAATCACAAAAGATTACACATGAAATGCAATCACTGATAAGTGGATAGTAATTAGCCCAGAAGCTCTGAATACTCAAGGAACAATTAGCAAATCGAAAGATTCCCAAGAAGAAGGAAGGAGAGGGCCCTGGTCCTGAAAAGACTTGATCCAGTATTGTAGGGAAGTATCAGAACAAAGAAATGGGAGGGGGGTTATTGGGGAATGGATGGAGGGAAGAGGACGTATAGGACATAGGGAGAAAGGGGAACTGGGAAAGGGGAAAGTGTTTGGAATGTAAACAAAGAATATAGAAAATAAAAAAAGATAAAAATACTTTACTTAATAGTAGCATGTTTAACATAATGCAGTAAAGAGTTAACAATGAGCAGGTCTTTGATTGAGAAATATGTCAACATCCTTGGTTTTGTTCACAGCTTCTGATGTAGATCTTGGTCATGTGAGTATTTTACCCTCAGACAAAAAAGAACACTTCATTTTAAATATTTGGGAATGCATAATATACGTATGATCCTCAAAATGTACAATGTGTAAAGATCTAAATTTTTTAAAGAAATTATTTGCTGAAAGATAACAAAAGCATGAATTAAATTCAGACTGGGTATTTTTAGGACTATTGCTGTCTACTTAAATAATCCTTTCTATTGTCAACATAGCTGAGTTACTTATATGTGCCCCTTCCTCCATAGCCTACACCTAGACATAAACCTTTTCCCAAATAAAGACTTCTCCATACCGCCCACCCCTATAGTCTTCCCTTGCCTATATAGTGTAGCACCTCCGCAAGGTCACTTCCAATTAAGAGAGTGTTTATTCAACATGTAGTAGAGAATCAGGTAAAGGTCTCATGCTCTTCCACACAGCCATGGAAGCTATAGACAGTCAACAAGCCCAACTCTGACAACAAAAAGTAATATTATAAAGAAATACACTAAAGACTTGTATTTTGTTAAGCCAGAAAGGAATACATGCATTTCTAGATTCAGACAAACCACAAAAATTAAACCAAGAGAAAAAACCCATAACAAATTAGAATATGTGACATTAATAAAAAGTCTTTTAACTTAAAAAAAATCCCAGACACACAAGGATTTATAGCATAATTCTACCAGATTTTTTAAAAGTTCCATGCCATCATTCCTGAGGTGGGAGAATGGAGGTAATAAATGAGGCAGACCAATCTCATAAAATAGCCAACTTTATTCATAGCCTCCGAAAATGTATACTCTGAGAGTTAAGAAGAATCATATGGCTTGCACCTCACACCAATCAGAGTGACTAAGATCAAAAACTCAGTGAGTGCAGATGCTGGCAAGTATGTGGAGAAACAGGAACACTCCTCCATTGCTGGTGGGATTGCAAGCTGGTACAGCCACTCTGGAAATCAGTCTGGTGGTTCCTCAGAAAATTGTACATAGTACTACCTGAACACCCAGCTATACTCCTCCTGGGCATATACCCCAAAGATGCTCCAACTATGTTCATAGCAGCCACATTTGTAATAGGCAGAAGCTGGAAACAACCCAGATGTCTCTCAAGAGAGGAATGGATACAGAAAATGTGGTACATTTACCTAATGGAATACTACTCAGCTATTAAAAACAATGGCTTCCTTTATTGCTCCTGTGAGTATTTTGTTCCCTTTCTCAGAGAGCAGAGACTGATGTGAAGGCCATCCAGAGACTGCTCTTCTTGGGGACTCATCCTCTAAACAGTCACCAAACCCCAACACTATTATGGACAAGAAGTATATACCAAAAGGAGTATGCCATGGTTGTCTCCAGAGGGGCCCTGCCAGAGCCTTACACATACAGAGGCAGATCCTAGCAGCCAACCATTGGTCTGGGCGTGGGGTTCCCAATGGAGAAGCTGGAGGGTGGTCCAGAGAAGCTGAAGGAGTTTACAGCCTCATGGGAAGAACAATGATATCAGCCACCCAGATGCCCCAGGACTCCCAGGGGCAAAACCATCAACCAAGACGTACACATGGTTCCAGCCAAAAATGTGGCAGAGGAATGTCTTGTTGGGTATCAGTGGGAGGAGTGGTCCTTGGTCAGGTAAAGGCTCAATAGAGGCCCCAACAAAGGGAAACCAAGGGGCATATATGTGGAGGCAGAGGTGGGAGTAGGGGTTGGGGGTCTTTGGGGAGGGGGTAAATTGGGAAAGGCTTTACTATTGGCAATGTAAATGAAGATGATATTCAATAAATAAAATTAAAAAAAACAATGGCTTCATGAAATTTGAAGGCAAATAGATGGAACTTGAAAATATCATCCTGAGTGAGGTAACTCAGTCTCAAAAGAACATATATGATATGCACTCACTGATAAGTTGATATTAGCTCAAAAGTTTGGAATATCCACAATAATAATTCACAGACCATATGAAGCCCAAAAAGAAGGAAAACCAAAGGGTAGATGTTTTAGTGCTTCTTAGAAGAGGAAACAAAATACTCACAGGAGGAAATATGGAGACAAAGTATGGAGCCAGAGACTGAAGGAAAGGTGATCCCACGACTGTCTCACCTGGGGATCCATCCCATATACAGTCACCAAACCCAGACACTATTGTGGATGCTGGAAAGTGCTTGCAGACAGGAGCCTGATATGGCTGTCTCCTGAGAGGCTCTGCCAGAACAGGACAAATACAGAGGCAGATGCTCACAGCCAACCATTGGAACCCATCCAAGGGGTCCCTGATGCACGAGTTGGAGAAGGGACTGAAGGAGCTGAGGGGCTTTGCAGTTCAATGGGGGGGGGAGTAGCAACAGTGTCAACTGGCCAGACCTCCGAGAGTTCCCAAGGACTGGACCACCAACCAAAGAGTACCCATGTAGGGATCCATGGCTCCAGCCACATATGTGGCATAGGATGGCTTTGTTGGACATCAGTGGGAGGAGAGGCCCTTGGGCCTGAGGGTGTTTGATGCCCCATTATAGGGTGGGGAGGCAGGTGTGGGTTGGTGGGGGGGCACCCTCATAGAGACAGGGGTGGGTGGGTGGGATGGGATGGGGATTCTGAAGGAGAGACCTGGAAGGGGAAAACATTTGAAATGTAAATAAAGAAAATATCCAACTTAAAATTAATAAATTAAAAGGAAGAATCACATGAGTAATGTTATCATTACTTCAAACTATATGCAATCATAAGGACAAACCACATATGGGAAAACATGTTTCTACATAGAAGCATATTAGGGATATTTTAAGCATTTAGATGAAGAAATGAATAACAGGAGTAAGCAGGTAACGTCACATGAAAGAAGAAAAGTATAGACTACACTTTCCAATGAACACTTTTAATAATCCTCAGTGAAAAATTTACAAACAGAATATAAACGTGCATCAATAAGTTTATGTCACTTCATTCCAGTATTGGGTGTAGTCAAAGCTTAACATATACAAATCAATATCTGTACTATATCATATAGGTGGCTTAAAAAGAAAAAACACATGATTATCTCATGCAAAGTCCCTCTGACAAATCCAGCATGCCTTTGTGACAACATCCTGAAGACAGAGTATTCCTCAATATAATAAAACATGGGAAATTAATCAAACTATTCTTACCTGAACCTTCTACCAGAACACCCTTAGAGATGGTTTTGACAATTTAGCCTGATACTTAAAAAACTTACAAAAGCAACAACAAAAACATAAAGAAAAAGAGATTGTAGATAAATTCTCATTCACAACAGCCTCAAAGAAAATATATTATCTACAAATAAACCTAACCAAGTGTGATTATTTATGTATGCTTCGCCCCGGGAGTGGTAATTTTAGAAGGTGTGACCCTGTTGGAATAGCTGTAGCCTTGTTGGAGTATGTGTGTAACTGTGTGTATGGGCTTTAGTACCCTCATCCAAGCTGCCTGGAAGTCATTATTCTGCTAGCAACCTTCAGATGAAGCTGTAGAACTTTGAGCTCCTTTTCCACGGTGCCTACCTGGATGCTGCCATGTTCCTGCCTTGATGATAATCAACTGATCCTCTGAACCTGTAAGCTACCTCAAATTAAGTGTTGGCCTTAAAAAAATTTGTCATGGTCATGGTGTTTGTTCACAGAAATAAAACCCTAAGACATCAATAGTGAAGACTTTAAATCTCTAAAGAAAGAAATTGAGAGAAACGAATGGGAAAATGTCTCACGATGACAGATTGGTAGAAATAATATTGCTTAAAAATAAAAAAGCATCATACAAAACCCATATACAGCTTAAGAGTCAATGCACTAACAATCAAAATCCCAATTTCATTCTTCATAGAAACAGAAAAGAATAATTCTAAAATTGAGATGATACCACAAAAGACCTCTGATAGCCAAAGCAATCCTGAGCAAAAAGAGCAATTGTACAGGGATTATATTTCTAGACACTAAGACACATTCTAGAGGCATAGTTATAAATACAGAATGGTATTGGCACAAAACCAGAGACAGACACAATTGGAATAAAACTCAGGACCCAAACAAGAGTAAAAGTAACAATTAATGCAGCATCTAATATCTGACAAGGTGTAATAAATAAAGAAATAGAAATAAAAAATAAGGAACCTTACAGCAGCCGTCACGGTAGGTCTCCATATTGCTACCAGGAAACAGCTAGAGAGGCCCAGGTAGACAGACTCTAGCTGGGGCTTCCATTGCACGAGTGGATCCACCAGGCTCCCACCACCAGCCAGGCCCAGGGCCAAGGCCCTGCAGGACTTCTCCACACCCTCCGGCATTGCACCAAGGCAGCTGGAAGCAGCTGGCCTGCGGATCCTTACAGCAGCGGTCACTGTAGGTCTCCATATTGCTACCAGGACACAGCTAGAGAGGCCCAGGTAGACAGACTCCACCCGGGGCTGCCATCGCGTGGGTGGATCCGCCAGGCTCTCACTACCAGCCAGGGCCAGAGCTGAGGCTCTGCGAGACTTCTCCATGCCCTCCAGCCTTGCACCAAGGCAGCTGGGAGCAGCCTGCCCGTGGTCCCTTACAGCAGGGGTTGCAGTAGGTCTCCATATTGCTACCAGGACACCACTAGAGAGGCCCAGGTAGACAGATTCAACCAGGGTTTATCATCACTCGGGAAGATCCTCCAGGCTCACCCCACTAACCAGGGCAAAGGCAGCAGCTGGAGAGACATCTCCATGCCATCCAGCTTTGCACCAACTCTGTTGGGAACCACCCTCCCTGAGGTCCCCTCAGCACTAGCAGAGGCAGTCTCTATCTTGCAGCATAGTCACCAGTAGAGAAACAACAGGTAAGCCCAGCCTCCCGGGAGGTTCAAACACCAGCCAGTGACAACAAGGCCACTAATGCCAGAGATAACCAAAAGGCAAAAGGAAAACGAAGGAATGTTACTAACAGAAAACAAGGCATCATGACAGCATCTGAACCCAGTTCACCTACAACAGGAAGCCCTGGATACCCCAACACACCAGAAAAAAAACAAGACTTGGATCTAAAATCACTGGTTAGGGTGCTGGTAGCAGAATACATAGATAAATCTCTTAAAGAAATACAGGAGAAATTGGATCAAAAGTTAGAAGCCTTTACAAGGCAAACACAAAAATCACTTAAAGGAATTCAGGAGAATATGGATCAAAAAACAGAAGTCAATAAGGAGGAAACACAAAAAGAATTACTTAAAGAAATACAGAAGAATGTGGGTCAACAAGTAGAAGCTATGAAAGAGGAAACACAAAAATCTCTTAAAGAAATACATGAAAACAAAATCAAGCAAGCGAAAGATGTGAGCACATCCATCCAAGTTATAAAAACAGAAGTAGAAACAACTAAGAAATCGCAGAGGGAGACAACATTGGAGATAGAAAACCTTGGGAAGAAATCAGGGGACATAGATGCAAATATCAACAATAGAATACAAGAGATAGAAGACAGAATCTCAGTAGCAGAAAATACCATAGGAACCATTGATTCAACAGTCAAAGAAAATACTAAATGCAAAAAGGCTGTAACCCAAAACATCCAGGAAATCCAGGACACAATGAGAAGACTAAACCTAAGGAATATAGGTGTAGATGAGAGTGAAGATTTACAAGTTAAAGGGCCAGCAAATATCTTCTACAAAATTATGGAAGAAAACTTCCCCAACCTAAAGAGAGAGATGCCCTTGAATATACAAGAAGCCTACAGAACTCCAAACAGACTGGACTAGAACAGAAATACATCCTGTCACATAAAAATCAATACCCCAAATGTATTAAACAAAGAAAGAATATTAAAGGCAGCAAGAGAAAAAGGCCAAGTAACATGTAAAGGAAGACCTATCAGAATAACACCAGACTTCTCACCTGAGACCATGAAAGCTAGAAGATCCTGGGCAGATATCATGCAAACTCTAAGAAAACACAAATTTCAGCCATAACTACTTTACCCAGCACAACTCTCAATAGCTATAGATGGAGATAACAAGGTATTCCATGACAAAACCAAATTTGCACGTTATCTTTCCACAAACCCATCCCTACAAAGGATAATAGGGGGAAAACACCAACACAAGGAAGGAAACTACACCCAGGAAGAAGAAAGATAGAAAAATCCTCTCAAACACAAAAGATAACCTCTCATATATAAAAAAATAATTTCAAAAATGTCAGGAGGTAATAATCACTATTCCTTAATATCTCTTAAAATCAATGGACTCAATTCCCCAATAAAAAGACATAGACTTACAGACTGGATACGGAAGCAGGACCCTACATTTTGCTGAATACATGAAGCACATCTCAGTGTTAAAGACAAACACTGCCTTAGAGTAAAAGGCTGGAAGACAATTTTACAAGCAAATGGTCTCAGGAAACAAGCTGGAGTAGCCATTCTAATATCAGATAAAATTGAGTTCCAACCTAAAGTCATCAAAAGAGACTCAGAAGGTTACTTCTTGCTGGTCAAAGGGAAAATCCACCAAGAAGAGCTCTCAATACTGAACATCTATGCTCCAAATGCAAGAGCACCCTCATTCGTAAAAGAAACCTTACTAAAGCTTAAAGTACACATTACAACTAACACAATAATTGTGGGTGACTTCAACACTCCACTCTCCTCAATGGACTGATCAGGAAAGCAGAAACTAAACAGGGACACAGTGAAACTAATTGAAGCTTTGGACCAATTGGATTTAACAGATTATATATATATATATATATATATATATATATATATATATATATATAATCTGTTAAATATATATAAATATATATTTATATATATTTATTATATATATATATATAAATTTTCCTCCTAAAGCAAAAGAATATACCCTTTTCTCAGCACTGCATGGTACCTTCTCAAAAATTGATCATATAATTGATCACAAGACATATGTCAATAAATACAGGAAGATCGAGCTAATCCCATGCCTCCTATCAGATCACCATGGAGTAAGAGTGGTCTTCAATAGTAACAAAAACAACAGAAAGCCCACATACACATGGAAACTGAACAATACTCTACTCAATGACACATCGGTCAAGGAAGAAATAAAAAAATAAATCAAAGACTTTTTGGAATGCAATGAAAATGAAGGTACAACCTACCCAAATCTATGGGACACAATGAAAGCAGTGCTAAGAGGAAAACTGATAGCTTTAAGTGCATCCAAAAAGAAACTGGAGAGAGCATACACTAGCAGCTTAACGGCACACCTTAAAGCCCTGGAAGATAAAGAAGTTTATTTACCCAGGAAGAGTAGAAGACAGGAAATCATCAAACTCAGGACTGAAATCAATCAAGTAGAATCAAAGAAAACCATACTAAGAATTAACAAAACCAGGAGCTGGTTCTTTGAGAAAATCAACAAGATAGATAAACCCTTAGCCAGACTAACCAAAGGACACAGAGACAGTCTCCAAATTAGCAAAATTAGCTATGAAAAGGGGGACATAACAACAGAAACTGAGGAAATTCAAAAGATCATCAGAACCTACTACAAAGGTCTATACTCAACACAACTGGAGAATCTGGAGGAAATGGACAATTTCCTAGACAGATACCAAATACCAAAATTAAATCAGGATCAATTAGATCAGCTAAATAGTCCCATAACTCCTAAAGAAATAGAAGGGGTTATAGAAAGCCTCCCAACCAAAAAAAGTACGGGACCAGATGGTTTTAGTGCAGAATTCTACCAGACATTCAAAGAAGACTTAACACCAATACTCTACAAACTATTCCACAAAATAGAAACATAAGGGACAATGCCCAACTCATTCTTCGAAGCCACAATTTGGCTGATACCAAAACCACACAAAGATCCAACAAAGAAAGAGAACTACAGGCCAATTTACCTTATGCATATCGATGCAAAAATACTAAGTAAAATTCTTGCCAACCAAATCCAAGAGCACATCAAAACGATCATTCACCATGATCAAGGAGGCTTCATCCCAGGGATGCAGGGATGGTTCAATATATGGAAATCCATCAATGTAATCCACTACATAAACAAATTAAAAGAAAAAAAATCGACAGAAAGCTCAGCGGCGGGTGCAGACTAGCAGCCAGGACCAGCTCTCCGAGCGGACTAGCAGCGAGGGCCCACCGGGCGGGCCGCCTCGGGCACAGCTCGGCACTCTAGCAGCTGGAGTCAGGGGCCTGGACTCAGAGCGAGCACAGTCCAGCACAGACAACGCAGCCAGAAGGGAGCAGCAGAGCCGGGTACGAGCAGCTCAGCCAAGGACACGCGGTGCTTTCAGCAGGGGCAGCCATCTTGCCCCAGACCCCCGCGCGCAAACTGCGGGCACACTGGACGCAGTGAGCGGCTGGAATCAGGTGCGTGGCCAGAGTTATAGCTTAGCTTAGCTCTGCAGGAGATCTGGGCACAGAAAGCTCAGCCGCGGGTGCAGACTACCGGCCGGGACGAGCTCTTTGAGCGGACTAGCAGCTAGGGGCCACCGGGCCGCCTCAGGGCACAGCTCAGAACTCTAGCAGCTGGAGTCAGGGACCTGGACTCAGAGTGAGCATAGTCCAGCACAGACAAGCTGCCAGAAGGGATCTGTCTCCTGGGGACAGGCGTGCTGTGCTTTCAGCAGGGCGCCATCTACAATAAGACCAACTAACGCCAGAGATAAAGAGATGGCAAAAGGCAAACGTAGGAACGTTATTAACAGAAATCAAGGCAACATGGCACCATCTGAACCCAATTCGCCAACCACAGCAAGTCCAGGATACCCCAGCATACCAGAAAAACAAGAGTTAGATATAAAAGCACAGGTCATGATGCTCCTAGAGGAACACAAAAAAGACATAAACAAATCTCTTAAAGAAATGCAGGGGAACATCAATAGAGTAGAAGCTCTTACAATCCAAACACAAAAAACACTTAAAGAACTCCAGGAGAATATGGGCCATCAGACAGAAACCAATAAAGAGGAAGTGAGAAAATCAGTTAAAGAAATGCAGGAGAACTTGAAACAACAGGCAGAAGTCATGAAAGAGGGAGCACAAAAATATATTAAAGAATTACATGAAAACACAAACAAACAAATGATGGAACTGAGCAAAACCATCCAAGATCTGAACACAGAGGTAGAAACAACTAAGAAATCACAAAAGGAGGCAAACTTGGAGATAGAAAACCTTGGGAAGAAAACAGGGGTCATAGATGCAAACATAAACAACAGAATACAAGAGATAGAAATAAGAATCTCTGATGCTGAAGATAACATAGTAACCATTGACTCCACAGTCAAAGAAAATGCGAAATCCAAAAGGCTTGTAACCCAAAACATCCAGGAAATCCAGGACACAATGAGAAGACCAAACCTAAGGATTATAGGGATAGATGAGAGTGAAGATCTACAACTTAAAGGGCCAGCAAATATCTTTAACAAAATTATGGAAGAAAACTTTCCTAACTTAAAGAGAGAGATGCCCATGAATGTACAAGAAGCCTACAGAACTCCAAACAGACTGGACCAGAACAGAAACACCTCCCGTCACATAATAATCAAAACCCCAAATGTACTAAACAAAGAAAGAATATTAAAGGCAGTAAGAGAAAAGGGCCAAGTAACATATAAAGGAAGACCTATCAGAATCACACCAGACTTCTCTCCAGAAACCATGAAAGCTAGAAGATCCTGGGCAGACCTCATGCAGACCCTAAGAGAAAACAAATGTCAGCCAAGACTAATATACCCAGCAAAACTCTCAATCAACATAGATGGAGAAATCAAAATATTCCATGACAGGACCAAATTTACACAATATCTTTCCACTAACCCAGCTCTACAAAGGATAATAGGAGGAAAACTCCAACACAAGGAAGGAAATGGCACCCAAGAAAAGGCAAGACAGTAAACTTCTTCCATCAAACTCAAAGGAAGATAACTACTCAAAAACAAAAATAACATCAAAAATGTCAGGAAGTAATAATCTCTATTCCTTAATATCTCTTAACATCAATGGACTCAACTCCCCAATAAAAAGACATAGACTAACAGACTGGATACGGAAACAGGACCCTACATTTTGCTGCTTACAGGAAACACACCTCAGAGTCAAAGACAAACACTACCTTAGAGTAAAAGGATGGAAGACAATTTTGCAAGCAAATGGTCACAGGAAGCAAGCTGGAGTAGCCATTTTAATATCAGATAAAATTGACTTTCAACCCAAAGTCATCAAAAGAGACACAGAAGGTCACTTCCTGCTAGTCAAAGGAAGAATCCACCAAGAGGAACTCACAATTCTAAACATCTATGCTCCAAATGTAAGGGCACCCTCATTTATAAGAGAAACCTTACTAAAGCTCAAAGCACACATTGCACCTAACACAATGATTGTGGGGGACCTCAATACTCCACTATCTACAGTGGACCGACCAGGAAAACAGAAACTAAACAGAGACATGGAGAAACTCATCGAAACTTTGGAGCAATTGGATTTAACAGATATATATAGAACATTTCACCCTAAAGCAAAAGACTATACCTTCTTCTCAGCCCCTCATGGTACCTTCTCCAAAATCGACCATATAATTGGACACAAGACAGATCTCAACAAATATAAAAAGATCGAACTAATCCCATGCCTCTTATCAGATCACCATGGAGTAAGAGTGTTCTTCAATAGCAACAAAAACAACAGAAAATCCCCATACGCTTGGAGGCTGAACAATATTCTACTCAATGATACCTTAGTCCAGGAAGAAATAAAGAAAGAAATCAAAGAATTCTTAGAACTTAATGAAAATGAAGGCACAACATACCCAAATCTATGGGACACAATGAAAGCAGTGCTTAGAGGAAAACTCATAGCCCTGAGTGTCTCCAAAAAGAAACAGGAGAGAGCATATACCAGCAACTTAATGGCGCACTTAAAAGCTCTGGAACAAAAAGAAGCAATTTCACCCAGGAGGAGTAGAAGACAGGAAATCATCAAACTCAGGGCTGAAATCAATCAAGTTGAAACAAAGAGAACCATACAAAGAATCAACAAAACCAGGAGCTGGTTCTTTGAGAAGATCAACAAGATAGATAAACCCCTAGCCAGACTTACTAAAGGGCACAGAGACAGTATTCAAATTAACAAAATTAGAAATGAAAAGGGAGATATAACAACAGAAACTGAGGAAATTCAAAAAATCATCAGATCCTACTACAAAAACCTATACTCAACACAACTGGAGAATCTGGAGGAAATGGACAATTTCCTCGACAGTTACCAAATTCCAAAATTAAACCAGGATCAAATAGATCGTCTAAACAGACCCATAACCCCCAAAGAAATAGAAGGGGTCATAGACAGTCTTCCAACCAAAAAGAGCACAGGACCAGACGGTTTTAGTGCAGAATTCTATCAGACCTTCAAAGAAGTCCTGATACCGATACTCTTCAAATTATTCCACAAAATAGAAACAGAAGGAACACTACCCAACTCATTCTATGAAGCCACAATTACCCTGATACCAAAACCACACAAAGATCCAACTAAGAAAGAGAACTTCAGGCCAATTTCTCTGATGAATATAGATGCAAAAATACTAAATAAAATTCTTGCTAACCGAATCCAAGAGCACATCAAAACGATCATCCACCATGATCAAGTAGGCTTCATCCCAGGGATGCAGGGATGGTTCAATATACGGAAATCCATCAACGTAATCCACTACATAAACAAACTCAAAGAAAAAAACCACATGGTCATCTCATTGGATGCTGAAAAAGCATTTGACAAAATTCAGCATCCTTTCATGCTAAAGGTCCTAGAAAGAACAGGAATTCAAGGCCCATATCTAAACATAGTAAAAGCAATATATAGCAGACCAGTAGCCAACATCAAGGTAAACGGAGAAAAACTCGAAGCAATCCCTCTAAAATCAGGGACTAGACAAGGCTGTCCCCTCTCACCATATCTCTTCAATATAGTACTTGAGGTACTAGCTAGAGCAATTCGACAACAGAGGGAAGTCAAAGGGATACAAATCGGAAAGGAAGAAGTCAAACTATCACTATTTGCAGATGATATGATAGTTTACTTAAGTGAACCAAAAACCTCCACCAGAGAACTCCTGCAACTGATAAACAACTTCAGCAAAGTGGCTGGCTATAAAATCAACTCAAGTAAATCAGTAGCCTTCCTATACGCGAAGGATAAGCAGGCCGAGAAAGAAATTAGGGAAATGACACCCTTCACAATAGCCACAAATGATATAAAGTATCTTGGAGTGATGCTAACCAAACATGTGAAAGATTTATACGACAAAAACTTCAGGTCTCTGAAGAGGGAAATTGAAGAAGACATCAGAAAATGGGAAAATCTTCCATGCTCGTGGGTTGGCAGGACTAATATAGTCAAAATGGCAATCTTGCCCAAAGCAATATACAGATTCAATGCAATTCCCATCAAAATCCCAACTCAGTTCTTCATAGAGCTAGAAAGAGCAATTCTCAAATTCATCTGGAATAACAAAAAACCCAGGATAGCTAAAACTATCATCAACAGCAAAAGAACTTCTGGGGGAATCAATATCCCGGACCTCAAGCAATATTACAGAGCAGTGGTATTAAAAACTGCATGGTATTGGTTCAGTGACAGGGAAGCGGATCAATGGAATAGGATCGAAGACCCAGAATTGAACCCACACATCTATGGCCAATTGATCTTCGACAAAGGAGCTGAAAACATCCAGTGGAAAAAAGATAGCCTTTTCAACAGATGGTGCTGGTTCAACTGGAGGTCAACATGCAGAAGAATGAGAATTGATCCACTCTTATCTCCTTGCACTAAGCTCAACTCCAAGTGGATCAAAGACCTCCACATAAAACCAGACACACTAAAACTAATAGAAAAGAAACTGGGGAAGACCCTTGAGGACATTGGCTCAGGGGAAAAATTCCTGAACAGAACACCAATTGCTTATGCTCTAAGAGCAAGAATAGACAAATGGGACCTCATAAAACTACAAAGTTTCTGTAAGGCAAAAGACACTGTCAAAAGGATAAATCGGCAACCAACAAATTGGGAAAAAATCTTCACCAACCCCACATCTGACAGAGGGCTAATCTCCAATGTATACAAAGAACTCAAGAGGTTAGACCCCAGAAAACCAAATAACCCTATCCAAAAATGGGGTACAGAGCTAAACAGAGTCTTCTCACCTGAAGAAATTCGGATGGCTGAGAAACACCTTAAAAAATGTTCAACATCACTAGTCATTAGGGAAATGCAAATTAAAACAACCCTGAGATTTCACCTCACACCAGTCAGAATGGCTAAGATTAAAAACTCAGAAGACATCAGGTGTTGGCGAGGATGTGGAGAAAGAGGAACACTCCTCCACTGCTGGTGGGAATGCAAGCTGGTACAACCACTCTGGAAATCAGTATGGCGATTCCTCAGAAAACTGGGCGTGATACTTCCGGAGGACCCAGCCATACCACTCCTGGGAATATACCCAGAAGATTCCCCAGCATGCAATAAAGATACATGCTCCACTATGTTCATAGCAGCCTTATTTATAATAGCCAGAAGCTGGAAAGAACCCAGATGTCCCTCAACAGAGGAATGGATACAAAAAATGTGGTATATATACACAATGGAGTACTATACAGCCATTAGAAACAATGAATTCATGAAATTCTTAGAGAAATGGATGGAGCTGGAGAATGTCATACTAAGTGAGGTGACCCAGTCTCAAAAGAATACCCATGGTATACAGTCACTGATAAGTGGATATTAGCCTAGAAGCTTGGAACACCAAAGACACAAATCACATATCAAGTGATGTCTCACAAGAAGAAAGGAGTGGACACTGGTGCTAGAATGGACCAAAACATCATTGTGGGAGAGTACAAGAACAGTAAAGTGGGAGGGGTGGATGCGGGAGCAGGGGGAGGGAAAAGGACATGTGGGGCCTTTGGGGGTGGGGAACCAGAAAAAGGGAAATGAATTGTAAATATAGAATATATACAATAAAAAAATCAAAAAAAAACCCACATAGTCATCTCATTAGATGCTGACAAAGCATTTGACAAAATTCAGCAACCTTTCATGCTAAAAGTCTTGGAAAGAGCAGGAATTCAAGGCCAATACCTAAACATAGTAAAAGCAATCTACAGCAAACCAGTAGCCAACATCAAAATAAATGGAGAGAAACTTGAAGCAATCCCACTAAAATCAGGGACTAGACAAGGCTGTCCTCTCTCTCCATATCTTTTCAATATAGTACTTGAAGTTCTAGCGAGAGCAATTAGACAACATAAGGAAGTCAAAGGGATACAAATTGGAAAGGAAGAAGTCAAACTATTATTATTTGCAGATGATATGATAGTTTACTTAAGTGACCCAAAAAACTCCAGAGAACTTCTACAGCTGATAAACAACTTCAGCAAAGATGCTGGTTTTAAAATTAACTCAAGCAAATCAGTAGCCTTCTTGTACTCAAAGGACAAGCAGGCTGAGAAAGAAGTTAGGCCACAATAGCCACAAACAACATAAACTATTTTGGTGTGACTCTAACCAAACAGGCAAAAGATCTGTATGACAGGAACTTCAAGTCCTTGAAGAAAGAAATCGAGGAAGACCTCAGAAGATGGAAAATTATTTCTTGCTCCTGGATTGGCAGGATCAATATAGTAAAAATGGCCATCTTGCCAAAAGCAATCTACAGATTCAATGCAATTCCCATCAAAATCCCAACTCAATTCTTCATAGATCTAGAAAGAGCAATTCTCAAATTCATCTGGAGCAACAAAAAAACCAGGATAGCTAACTATTCTCAACAATAAAAGGACTTCTGGGGGAATCAATATCCCTGACCTCAAGCAGTACTACAGAGCAATTGTGTTAAAAACTGCATGGTATTGGTACAGCAACAGGCAAGTACATCAATGCAATAGGATTGAAGACCCAGAAATGAACCCACAGACTTATGGTCACTTGATCTTTGATAAAGGAGCCACAACCATTCAGTGGGAAAAAGATAGCCTTTTCAACAAATGTTGCTGGTTCAACTGGAGGTCAACGTGCAGAAGAATGTGAATTGACCCACTCTTATCTCCTTGTACTAAGATCAACTCCAAGTGGATCAAGGACCTCCAAATAAAACCAGACACACTGAAACTATTAGAAAAGAAACTTGGGAAGACTCTGGAGGACATGAGCACAGGGGGAAAGTTCCTGAACAGAACACCAATAGCCTATGTTCTAAGATCAAGAATTGACAAATGGGACCTCATAAAATTACAAAGTTTCTGTAAGGCAAAGGACACTGTCAGAAGCACAAAATGGCAACCAACAAAGTGGGAAATGATCTTCACTAACCCCACATCCAACAGAGGGCTAATATCCAATATATACAAAGAACTCAAGAAGTTAAACTGCAAAGAACCAAATAACCCTATCAAAAATGGGGTACAGAGCTAAACCAAGAATTTTCAGCAGCTGAAAATTGGATGGCGAAGAAACACCTTAAGAGATTTTCAACATCATTACTCATCAGGGAAATGCAAATCAAAACACCCTGAGATTCCACCTCATACTGGTCAAAATTGCTAGATTAAAAACTCAAGAGACAACAAGTGCTGGTGAGGATGTGGAGAAAGAGGAACACTCCTCCACTGTTGGTGGGATTGCAAAATGGTAAAACCGCTCTGGAAATCAGTGTGTCAGTTCCTCAGAGAATTGGGCATGTCACTTCCAGAGGACCCTGGCATACCACTCCTGGGCATATACCCAGAGGATTCCCCTGCATACAATAAAGACACATGCTCCACTATGTTCATAGCAGCCTGGTTTATAATAGCCAGAAATTGGAAGGAGCCCAGATGTCCCTCAAAGGAGGAATGGATACAGAAAATGTCGTATATTTATATAATGAAATACTACTCAGCAATTAAAAATAATGAATTCATGCAATTGTACGTAAATTGTTATATCTGGAAAATATCATCCTAATTGAGTTAACCCAATCACAAAAGAATACACATGAAATGCAATCACTGATAAGTGGATATTAATGAGCCCAGAAGCCCTAAGTACTCAAGGCACAATTAGCAATTCAAATGATTCCTAAGAAGAAGAAAGGAGAGGACCCTGGGCCTGAAAAGACTGGATCATGTTTTGTAGATCCAGAACAGAGAAATGGTAGGAGGGGGGATGATTGGTGAATAGTTGCAGGGGGCACTTATGGGACATATGGTGGGGAGGAACTGGGAAAGGGGTAAGCCTTTGGGATGTAAACAAAGAATATAGAAAATAAAAGAAATAAAAAATAAAAAAATATATCTTCAACAAATATATTGCTGGAAAAATGTGTATATGTAGAAGAAAGAAATTAGATCCATGTTTATCACATCACAGAATAATTCAATCACTGATAGATCAGTGGCCTAAATGAAACACTGAAGCTGCTAAAATAAAACTTATATGGAGTACCACATATGAAAGTGCTTCCTGAATAGGACCTTGTTTTCCAGAAAATAAGGCAAACAGTGACAATGGGACTTTTCAGTAGTTTGAATATGCTTGGTCCAGGGAGTGGTACTATAAGTAGGAGTAGCCTTGTTGGAGAAAGTGTGTTACTGTGGGCATGGTCTTTAAGACCCTCCACCTAGCCACTTGAGAACTAGTCTTCTGTTTGCCTTCATAACAAGTTGTAGAACTCTCAACTCCTCCAGTGCCATGCCTGCCTGGATGCTGCCATGCTTCCCACCATGATGATAAGGGACTAAACCTCAGAACCTGTAACCCCGCCTAAATTAAATGTTGTCCTTAGAAGAGGTATCTTGGTCATGGTATCTGCCCACAGCTGTAAAACCCTAAGACAGAATTCATGACTCTAAAAGTCTCAGGACAGCTAAAGGAAGTGAAGAGGAAGCCCATAGACTGGGAAAGAATATTTGCTGGCTATTCTACCTAATAGGGTATTAATGTCCAGAATGTAAAAAGAACTAAAAAAGTAAATACCCACTTAAAATAGCCAACAGATTTGACCACTGTGTTCTCAAAGAAAAAGAAATGTCTAACAAATATCCTGAAAAATGTACTGTGACTCTACCATTTATGGAAATGAAATTAACACCAATTTTGGGATTTCATCTTACCCTAGTCATCATGCCAAAAATAAAATAAAACAAAACAAACAACTGACAAAAAATTCTGGAGAGACTCTGGTGAAAGAGGGATTCACGTTCTTATTTGATGAAATTGCAAGCTGATGCTACGACTCTTGAAATCAATGTGGGGGGCCAAAAAGAAACCCTAAAATTAAACCTCCCATACTGCCCACCTGCTCACTTGATAATTGCTATGTTATGCATAGCAGTATTATACACCTAGCGATAATGTGATGATGTGGTAATTTGCCTAGGTCATAGACATCATGATTGGACAGGATTATTGGTTGTTTTCATCCCTCGGAAAGCTTGTTTATACCTTCTGGTGCCATAATAGTTAGTCCTCAGGGAAAAGGCTTTTAGGTCAGATTCAGTTGGATTCTCAGAGACTTTCATCCAAAGTACATGGTATCTTTTAGCAATAGAGACTCATTCTCAGCTTTTGGGAAGTAAATAAGGAAAATAATAACAGCCCATGGTGTTTGGGGAATCTGTTCCACAACTCTGAGCAACAAGACTTGTGCCTCTTGTTGAGGATTTTGTTAGGTATATTTGTCTATGTCTTTTCGAGGGAGCACTGTCAGCTTAGGTGGTAAAATTTCATTTAAATTGTGTGTGTATAAACAGATTTATATGTAAATATGCAGTGTGGGTAAATAACCCACCATAACCCATATGGTTCTTTATAACCTTTCAGGCCTCACTGATGTTATTTTACCCTCTTCACTTCTATGAATCTCCTTCGTCCATTTCTAATTAATTCTCTACTATCCCTATTATCCCTTTTCCTTCTTTAAATCACTAATTTTCTGCTCTTCCCCTGCCCCCGGCTCCTGTGTCCTTGTGGTCTTTTGTACTTCTTTCATTCTGCAGTTATCTTATCTGAAGATTTAGAGCTAGGACTGTAAAGCTTTAGAGCTAGGAGAGAGATTATGTGATATTTGTCCTGTCTGGGACTGGGTTATCTCACTCATGAGCTTTTCTTGTTCCATTTATTTCCCCCAAAATTTCATAATTTTATTTTTCTTTGCAGCTGAATATTATTTTATTGTGGATTTGTATCCCATTTTTATTGTTCTTTTCTTGTGTTTTATGGCATTTATATCACTTTGAACCCTTTGTGAGCTAATTTCCCACACTGTTTTCTTTGACTGTTTTTCATGTCTCTTAATTTTGTTTCTGTTTTCATCTGAAAAACAGGCAAAGTTTAGTATTATCATATCTATGTTCAACAAAACATTTATACAGAGGATGGCCAGAATAATTATGAAAAGTCTAAAGCCCCAAACTCAACCTCAGTTTGGTTTTGTAATTTCCTGCTGACTATGCCAAGTTACTAAAATTCCTATCCAGAGGGAGACATAAGCAATATCAACCCCTTCTCCTAATGTTCCAAAGACAAAAATGAGATGCAAAACTGTAAAAGTTTACTATGCTGAAGCAATGTGTTTATTGCCATATCTTACAAGTCTTAGTGCAGATTTACTTCCAAGGCCATGAGTGTTCCTCCAACCAACAGTCCACACCGGAAAGGCTTTAGTTAGAAAGGATGAGGAAAGCTTACTTATAGTCACACAGATGGGAGTCCCTTCTCTAGGCAGCCCCCAAACTATATATTCTAGCCCTTCCCTGAGGCCCTGTTCAATTATGGCAGAGTTTTGTCTAACAGGAGGTAGGAAGCATCTAGAAACTCAGGTGGTGGTCTCATGATCTTCCTCATCCCAATCTGGTGGACTGTAAATAGTCAACAAGCCTATTTTTAATAATGGCTTTTTGCAAGGGGCACAGCTGAATTCCCCAATATGCTGGCAATAATAATCACACAGAAAACTTTCCTTCAGTAGAAAATTATATTAACTTCTTGGCTTGAAAGAAATGGCTCATTATCACTTAACCACCTACTTCTATTAATGTTTTCAAGTGCGAGACAATTAGTTAAATGAAATATCTAGTTAATTATACCAAAGTCACTATCCTAAAAATATACAGACATGACTTTCCTACATCTGTGATATGGAGGATATATATGACTTCCAATGTAAGGACCTTCCTCTTTCAGACCACTGTTCCATTTGTGTCTTAGCAAGCCAAGGATGCTCTTACACTTAAACTGGTTTCAGCATTGAGTTAATCCGTGGTTTCACATAATAACTCTAGAGATTAATATGACTTTATAAAAATTAAAGATACCACAAGCACTCCATCTTTATACTCATTTATTATGATTCTGGCTTTATCCTCACTGACAGTCTCATGTCATAGAGATCCCTGGTACATCAAGATTTTCTTCTGTCGCTCAGTAAACTGAGGTAACGAATGTCATGCTTTCTGAATGAGTCCAGGGCATCTTTAAACAATTCACCATGGACATTGTTTAAAATTCTGATAAGAATCACTGGCACCAAACTGCTTTCTAAATATTTATGTCTTTACCTTTAAGTAGATACATTTTTTCTGAAAGATCTTTTATTTATATATTCTTTTAATAATTTATATACAAAATTAGTTTTAATGTCTGAAAGGCATCACAGACATCAAATTATGTATTCCACATAATTAGGATTTTGACAATTTACATTTCGATATTGTAACATCAACTGTATTTATAGACATAATTTATATTCATAAATATATACTTAATTTGAATTAAATTTAACATATTTTTTTCTGTATTTTCTATATTCTTTGTTTACATTCCAAAGGCTTTCCACTTTCCCAGTTCCCCCCTCACCATATGTCCCATAAGTCCTCTTCCCTCCACCCATTCCCCAATCACCCCCCACTTTTCTCTGTTCTGATATTCTCCTACAAATCTGGATCCAGCCTTTTCAGGACCAGGTTCCTTTCCTTCCTTCTCCTTGGGAATCTTTTGATTTGCTAATTGTGCCTTGAGTATTCAGAACTTTTGGGCTCATTAATATCCATTTATCAGTGATTGCATTTCATGTGTATTCTTTTGTGGTTGGGTTAACTCACTTAGGATGATATTTTCCAGATCCAACCATTTGCCTACAAATTGCATGAATTCATTATTTTTAATTGCTGAGTAGTATTCCATTGTATAAATATGTTATTGTCTGCCTTGGTCCAAGAAGCCTCTCTGCAATGATAAATGAAGAGATATTGGGTAGGTCAGATGCTGGGAATACATAGTTGCTAAGGAGTGAGACACAGTTTTAGTGAAGAAACACCACAACCACAGAAAGTCTTATAAAAGAAAGCATTTATTTGGGGGAGGGGATTGCTTACAGTTTCAAAGATTTAGGCAATCTTTATCATGGTAAAAAACATGGAGGTATGCATGGTGCTTGAGCAGCATCTGAAGCTACATCCTGATCCACAGGCCAAGGGAGAGCCTGACATGGAAAGCCAGACTTGGGCTTTTGAAGCATCAAAACCACCCTGACTGATACACTTTCTCCACCAAGGCCACACCTCTAAATCCTTCAAATCCTTTTAAATTGTGCCATTCCCTGGTGACTGAGTATTCATATATATGAGCCTATTGGATCATTCTTATTCAAAACACCACAGACATTGCCTCAGAAAAATGGAAATATAATAATATAGCCAACTTTGTTAACATCAACATAAGCTAATAAATGTAAATTCTTTATAAAGTTGTTAATTGTTTATTGGATATATTTATTGAGTGTTTTTTGTTAATACATGCACTCCTTTCCAATGAATTGTGGATTAATAAGTTAATGCATTCTTAAAATGTTTTAAGTCCTTTTCTACTTAACATACAGTTGTCAATTACTGAGTGAATAACAGACCATTCACAAAATCATAAGTGCCAAGAAAATATGATGATAGCAAATTGAAAGAAGCAGATGGGGGTGGGAGGAGAATGTTCAGACAGGCATACCTTCCCAATGTTCCACACCAGGCTGAGCACACTGTCAACATTCAATAAAAGTTAAACAACAGTAGAATAATGGGTGCCATCTGCATGCCAAATTTAGAATAGTAGAAACCTACAGGACAGGCAGTCTAAAAGGCCATACTTCCTTGTCTGACTCTGAGTAGCAGTTACAACATGTTTTTTTAAATTTTAATTTATAGCACAAATATTATTTTAGTCAATCAGTAATGTCCCTTTTATCTTGCACTCTACCTTCTCCATTCTCAAACTTCTTTTTAGAACCCTACCTTTCTCTACTTAATCCTCATTCAAACTACATATAATGTTTCCTTCCTTTTTTTAATTAAAAATGCAACTATAGTCATAACTGTCAAAGTTATTTTGTGATCCAAATTTCGAATTATTGTATAAAGACTTAATTTTCTTTCAGCTTGGAATATAAAGCTTTCTAATGCTTCAACTCATGTTGCCAACATAATACATTATATAACATCATGAGATCTTTATCTTTTATTTATTAATTATTGTCATATTTCTAAGCAAAGAAAGATAACATCTCTCATTTCTTTGATCTTTTACCAACCAGAAACAAAAACTAAATAGGTCTTAGATTTTTATAGACTTCTTCCATGAGAAATAATTGGTTGCTACTTTACAGTTCACAGTTTCAAATAGAGGTTAAATCACTCTGACAGTATTGCTAATTTATACAAACAGTGTTTTAGAAAGCTTAGAGGTCAAATTATCCAGAAGTAAGGACTTCAAACTGTACAAGAGCATAATCCTGGGAAAGGCAGATATGCTGTTTCTGGAAATTGAACAGATTATAGCCATGTGTGGAGGTAGTATGAAAAAGAAAGTTTGACATAGATGCCTAATGCACATCCCTCCACAAAAGTAGAGGATATAAATAAAACATAACAGGTACTCAACTAGAATGTTTGAGTGAGTACTCAACTGCCATTTTAAAGAAGGAGCTGAACCACATGGCATCTACTGTCCCATTTTCCCTTCTGAATAAAGTATTCAATATGGTATTCAGCAGGCCCTCCAAAACCTGCCAACATAACAACTGAGGCATATGCTGGTAAAGAAGTCTGAAGCTCTCATGAGTCCAGCTCATGAGACTGTCAGCGAATATATGCCACTGCATTAACTCAGGCAAAGAGCCCAGAACATGTGATATACCCTGTCCAAAGTCTTACCGAATGGAAACATAGGAACTCACTGACCTGAGGTACTAAGAATCAACCAAGCCTATCTGCCCATCAATCCATGAACAGAGGAAAGTTTATTTTTACTATCTTGGCCTAAGAACAACAAAGAAGTTACTAGAGAGCTCTGAAAGTAAAACCACCACCACCACCACCACTACCACCACCACCACCGCCGCCACCACCACCACCACAATCACCATCACCATCCACAACAACAACAAACAAACAAACAACAACATACTGAGAGTAGCTCAGACTCACAAAATAAAGTTGCTAGATAGCTTAGCTCCTGTTCCCATAGTTTTAGAAACAGCTTTAAGCAGCTTAACCAAATGGAATCCACCAAACTTAAAGTACCCTAAGCAAATTTATCATAGCAAAATGATTCTTTGAAGCCTAATCATAGTCAGTCAAACTGTCTAAGCCTGGGGTAATGATGAGCCCAAAGAACGTACGAAGTGATATTAAAGGGAATCATTAGGAGACTTAAACAGAAAAGAAAAGAAGAGAAAAGAAGAGAAGAGAAGAGAAGAGAAGAGAAGAGAAAAGAAAAGAAAAGAAAAGAAAAGAAAAGAAAAGAAAAGAAAAGAAAAGAAAAGAAAAAAGAAAAAAAGAAAAGGAAAGGAAAGAAAAGAGATGGTTAAAGTCTTAAATAAAAAAAAAGTGAGTTAGCTCCTAAGCTTAAAAAAATGCTTCAGAGAGAATTACTTAGAGAACTAACATATTTATGAAGGTAAGACCAACAACAATAACAAGCAAACAAAACGAAAACTTGGAGTAGCTCAGACTCCACCAAAAATAATTAAATAAAAAGGATTGTGGCCGGAGACATGGCTCAGTAGTTAAGATAAATCTGTTGTTCTTTCACAAGACCCAGATTTTAGCACCCACATAGTATCTCACAGCCATCCATAACTATAGTTCCATAATCTGAAACTTTCCTCTGGTCTCTGAAGACAGTAGGTATATAGATGCTGCAGACATAAATGCATGCAGAACACTTGTATATATGAAATAAAATAATAATTTTTAAAAATTAAGAAAAAAGATTTGAACTTTATCCACACAGAATGCTACAAAACCACAAAATTGAGCAAAAATAATAAGAAAAAATGTTAAACTGACAGTAACAAATGATTGAGTATAAAAACAACCTTGAATATGAATTGATTAAAATTTCCAATTAAAGTATTTAAATGGGCAGAGAGTCACAGAATAAAATTCATTGATCCACTGCACTGTTTTTATGAGGAGACATACCCTGAAGGTGGATATATGATAGAGGTCCTATGAGGACAGAATCCACAGCAAACATAATTAGCTATGTTATTTCAGACAAATAAACTTTCAAATATAAAATGCTGGTCACTAAAACACTAAAAAAGACCAATTCAGGAGAGAAATATATCTTAATATTTGAAACCAATGCCAGAGCCAGAGTTATATGCAAATCATATCTAAAAGGAAGAGCTACAGTAGTGATCTGGAATGGCAGCATGTCATTTTCCTCAACAGAGAGAATTTTTAAACAATGTATCAACAACGAATATTATATTTAAAATATACTAGCAACAGAAGCAGATGTAACTTTAATCCTCATCCCGTTTTATCCATCAGTCTCTGACTGATAGTCTTCTTGTAAGACAATGTTCAGAAAAATTCTTTTGGTAAGCTGCAAAACAAATCCTAACATGCTAAGAATTTGAAATATCATCATGTGTGTTGGGTGAGAGGATTCTGGATCTGTGCAGGTGCACATCTGTGGGATGGCCAGAGGACAACATTAAGTGTCATTCTCCAGGAGATGGCCATCTTGTTTTTTGACAAAGCATCTTCCACTGACTGACCACTCACTGAGTAGAAAGACAGGTTGGGTATCCAGCAAGTCTCAGGGATCTGCCCATGTTTCTGCATCAGCCTGCATATGTGTGTGAGCATGCATTGCACTAGGTTGCACATGTGTACTGATATGTCTGTCTTTTTTCACATGGATTCTCAAGTCTTCAGTCTTTTGTGGCAAATACTTTGCTGACTGAGCCACTCCTTTAGCAAACCCATGTATAAACTGAAATATAAGTTATCTTCTTTGGCAACAATAGCATAAACTGCAAATCAATAACAAGTAAAATTTTTGAATTGTGATGATAGAAATCATATACAATTTTCAAAAAGGTCAATAGTCCAACAAAGTAATCATTGAAACCTTAATGAATTTCATAAAAAAAATGAGAGCAGAGCACAACATACCCATGCCTATGAAAATCGATAAAGCTATTACTATGAAGAAATACATATAAAATGTAAAGATACCAAATAATCAATAAATCAAATATAGCTCATCTTATCTGTATAATGATCAAATTTATTCCAATAAATAAGACGACATCTGACAAAATTCAATGATTTAGGTCAAGTTCATTGAGTGTTTAAGAAATATATTTCATAATACAATGAACACCATCTATATTGTATTGAATAGAGAAATCAAGAAATATTCTCTTAAGATCTGTAAAGAAGCCAAGGATGTCTACTTTATGTTTCTTATTCAAGACAATACCGAAAGTCTCAAGAAAAACAACTAGATAGTGTGGAAAAGAAACAAAGAGCATCTAAGTACAAAGGATTTGGATTATTTTTGCTTACAGATGATGTGATTTTACATGGAAAAATTAAAAACTATTAAAAATGATAACTGAATTCAATAATATATCAAAATATGAAATCAGTCTATAAAAATATAGGAGTATTGTACACAAACAATAAACTTACTGGGAAAAAAATCAAGAAAGCAGTCTCCCTCATAATAACTAATATAGATATATTAATATAAAATGTATTATGTATTTACTGACACACATGTATATGTAATATCAATATGTATTGCATATTAAAATAATATTAAGATGTGTATATTAACTGTGTATATATTATTTATATATTAAAGAAATTAAGCCAAAGAAGTGAATGATCTTTTCATTTTACATTATAAGACTACTGAACACCCATGACAGAAAAGGCAAGTATAAACTAGATGAATTAATATTATTAAATAGTTTATTGGCCAAGTACATTTATAAAGTCAATGTAAACCAATGGTCTTCTTCATAAAATAGAAAGAGTCCTAAAATACAAGAGGCTACAAAGAGCCACGGGAATATTCAGCAAAAGAAAACAGTTGGAGGCTTAAAACATCTGACCTGGAAATATAATACAAACCCACAATAACCCAAATAGCCTGATTTGAACATTAAAAGAGATACTCAGGCCAGAAACAATTTCTCACACATACAACAACTGATTATTGGCAAAAAGACTAAAATCACACAATGAAGCAAAGTTGGTTATTTTAATATATAATGCTGGAAAACCTGGCTAGCCCCTGCAAAAGAAAAAAATGGGACTGTCTTAGCCAATGATCTGTTGCTGTGAAGAGACACCATGACAACAACTCTTATAATAGAAAACACTTAATTTGCAGTAGCTTATAGTTTCAGAGCTTTAATTCATTTTCAGCATGGTTAGGAGCATGGCAGCCAGAGGGCGGACAGGTAACTAGGGAGGGAATTGAGAGTTCTACATCTGGATTTGTAGGCAACAGGAAAAAGAGAGACACTTGGCCTGGTGTGGCCAAAGCCCATTTCTAGTGACATACTTCCTCCAATAAGGCCACACCTCCTAAAACTCTAAAGTAGTGCCCTGATGACCAAGCATTCATATATATGAATTCACATATATGAGCCTATGGGGCCAATTTTATTCAAACACCATGTGGACTTTTGTCCCTTCATTTACAATGCCAGTTCAGAAAGTTCTAAATAGGTAGGTAAGACCTGACATTATAAACCATAGGTAAGACCTGACACTATGAACCATAGGTAAGACCTGACACTATGAACCATAGGTAAGACCTGACACTATGAACCATAGGTAAGACATTATGAACCATAGGTAAGATCTGACACTATGAACCATAGGTAAGACCTGACACTATGAACCATAGGTAAGACCTGACACTATGAACCATAGGTAAGATCTGACACTATGAACCATAGGTAAGATCTGACATTATGAACCATAGGTAAGACCTGACACTCTGAACCGTAGGTAAGATCTGACACTGTGGAACCATAGGTAAGGCCTGATACTATGAACTAAGAAGGAAAACCAGAGGAAACTCTTTATGGATCTGGCACAAGCACTGCCTGTTCGTTAAGATGAGAGAAAAGGGAACTGAGTGGGATTGCATAAAGCTAAGAAAACTGTTCATGGCAAATATCTATAACATGCAAAATGGGAAAAATATGTTCAAGGCATTCACTGCTAGCCAACCTCCCCAAGATGCTGGCGGTTTAGACCAAAAGCATTTTATTAAGGCTACACACATTAATATATATACATATACAGATGTATATGTATATATATATATTTGTTTATTAAATAATATTATTTAGTAAATATTTATGTATTGTCAACTCTTTATAATGAGGTTTATAGGAGATATAATAACAACAAATAATAACACACATTGTCTCAATTTACAAAAATCTGCCTTATAAATAATTATGTCTATGAGCACTCTCTACATGTGCTTATGTTTTATGTAATTTATCTGGTAACAAATTGGCTTATAGGTAAGTGTTCATATAAACTTAAGTTGTTAAATTGCCTCAGCTTTCTTTTTGCTTGTAGTTAAACTAAAATGTTAAGGGAAAATTTCTCAACTCCAACTACTTCAGCAGGTAAGGTTGGCTATATGTGGAATATATGTCCGATTAAAGGGACATATAATGCCAAAGGACAAAGAAAGTCTATGAGCTATGTGACCACCAAGATGAAACAAAGAGAAATGGCTCATGGTTCTGGATTGTTATTAAGGACAATACACTTCTGGCATGTCATCTACTTGAACCTGCCTCAATCCCATTTCTAGTACATACATGGTCCCTACTGCCTAAGGATATAAATTAGTTCTACATACATGGTCCCTACTGCCTAAGGATATAAATTAGTTCTACATACATGGTCTCCACTGCTTGAGGATATAAATTAGTTCTAAATACATGGTTTCTACTACTTGAGGATATAAGTTAATTGGAAAGATACTCACTCCTGCTATAGAATACAAGTATTTTCCTAATTTATAATTGTCTAACTACAAAAGTATACTCTTTATTCCAAGAATTTTCTCTTAACATGACCGCCACCTTAAAAAGAAATAGACAAACAGATTTTTCAAGGTCTGTATCTTGACCATAAGATACAAGGCTAAATGGTTTGTCAAAAGATGGTGATTTCAAAACCTGCTTTAAGACCAACAAAACACCATGAAATTTACAGATAATATGTTGCATCATAGTAATACATTTGGTACATTCATTCACTTGTGTGTATTTTGTTCTAAAGAAGAGAAAAATAAAATAATCCCAGTAAAATATGAATGCCCTTACTACAAAGCTGAGCAACTGTCTCAGAAGAGAAGTCCAACGTGACAAATTTATTCTGCTCTCCACATTTCATATTTTTAATGAAAAGTTTTGATGCTGTTTTTAGCAAAAACCACATCAAAATTACCTGTTATAATGACATAAACAATCAACAGATAATTTAAATGGTTAAAATGAAAACAATTAATGCCTTTTACCCATATTTATAACTCTTAGGCATTCAGTATCTAGCGTGTGTTTTTCTCTGTGTTAGGTACAATATCAAATTGGTTCATTAGTGTATAGAAGGTGTCCAGAGCAGTTTAAGTGTGTAAGCAATACTCAGTGCAGGTTTGTAGAATGACCATAAGCCATTTCTCTCCGATTCAGCTCATTGGTCACACTGATTAAATAGATTTCCTCTGTCCTGTGCCATTATCTGTCCTTTTTAATTGCCATATTACACACAGGGCCAATCTCCCCTTGTTGAAGCAGGTGGAATTGAGAATTTTTCTCTTAAGATTTTATTTTGAGATAAAGAAAGATTGGTAAACAGGAGTTTACATGATCACTTATAAACCAATTTGCTACCACATAAATTACATAAAATCATAAGCACATGTAGAGAATGCACATACACATAATCATGCATGGGATAGACTTTTATAAACGAAGACATTGAATGTTATTGTTTATTTTGATTATATCTGCTGTAATCCTCATTGTGCAAAGCAAACACAACTCAAAGAACTTCAGTAAATATATGTGTTCCACCTTTTAAAAAATCCTTACGTTTAACAGTATTAAGAATTTTGGGGGTGGGCTGAAGAGAAGGTTCAGCAGAAAAGAGCACTGAATGCTCTTTTAGAGGTCCTGAGTTCAAATCCCAGCAACCACATGGTGGCTCACAACTATCTGTAACAGCATCTGATGCCCTCTTCTGGCATGTAGGTGTACATGCAGATACAGCACTCATATGCATAAAATAAAAAAATAAATCTTAATAAAAGAGAATATTTAGTACTGACTGCACTGTCGGCCCCCATTAGGCCAGCTGAACAAGGGACATACAGGCCAGCCAGCCAAACAAAAGCTATCCAGGCCAGCTGAAAAAGGAACAACCAGATCAGATCCTTTAGTCCTCATTCCCCTGAAGGTTCCTCAGGGCACACCCAGCTGCCCTGAGACAACTCTAGGCTCCATTGTCAGGCCACTGCTCTGGTGGGCTCCCATCAGGTCTGCTGAACAAGGAATATCCAGGACTGCTACACAAAGAACAACCAAACAGAAGGCTGCCCAGTGGGAGCCTGCTGCCCAGAGAACATCCAGATTAGGCCTGCCTTCCATATGCCTGCTACTCTGGAAACATCCAGGGACAAACAGATGGTTCTGGAGATGCCTTAAATGCCCACAGAAGAATGCAAACAACAAGAGCCAGGGCAATGTGACACCTTCAGAGCAAAGCTATTCCACTATAGCAAGCCCTGGACATTCTAACACAACTGAAGAACAAGAAAACAACTTTAAATCCAACCTTATAAAGATGATAAATGCCTTTAAAGAAGTAATGAATAAATTCCTCAAAGTTATAGGGAAATACAATTAAATAGGTAAAGGAAATGAATAAAACTGTTAATGACCTGAGAATGGAAATAGCAGTAATAAAGAAAACATAATCAGAAAGAATCTAGGAGATGGAAAACTTAGGAAAAAGAATAAGAACATTAGGCCCAAGAGAATACAAGAGATGGAAGAGAAAAATCTCAGGAGTAGAAGATACTATAGAAGGAATGGATACATCAGTCAAAGAAAAGGTAAAATCTAAAATCTTGACACAAAAACATCTGGAATATTATGAAAAGACCTAATTTAAGAATAATAGAAATAGAAGAAGTAGAAGAGTCCCAGCTCCAAGAAAATGTTTTCAGCAATAATATTTTGAAAAAGAAATCATGTGCATTTTATGCTACTCCTAAATATTATGTAAATAATAGTCATATGGGAATAATGGAACTTGGGGTAACACAAGCCTGTGTTCCTGAGCAATATTCACTCAAATGTTGTTCTAGAATAAACTATATCTTATTCCCATTGACATTAAAAACTGTGGTTTTGTGTGGAAAACTTTTCCTGTTCTTAAAGGAGCAGATTTTTGAATTAAATATAATTAATTATATAAACTTATATTTATACTTTATATAAAGTATATTTTCTAATCATATGATAGATATATAAAATTAATTTAACTTAGTTATTAAGTTACATTTATAAATGATTACTCAGTCTATCTGTAGAGATGGAAAGAGACACAGCTCTGCACTGCCACTCTCAGCAGCCGACGTGTCCTAGTGACCTGGGCTCAGGCCAAATCGGAACCCCTGACCTCCACACTGAAAAGAATTTCAAGACTTGTTGAGATAATGATGAAGCTTTGTTGGAGATTTTGAATTAGAAGGAAGGTGGTCAGAAGTAAGTAACATACACTACACTAAAAAATTTGAATCTGGGTTACTCAAGACCGGTATGTGTGCGTGCCCATACACACACACACACACACACACACACACGCACGCACGCGCAAGCAGGCACGCACGCACGCACGCACACACACACACACACACACACACACACACATACACACATACACACACACAGACACACACCCCTTTCCTGTCTTTGGATCAAGAAGACAAGGTGGGGGTGGCTCTGGAGATGCCTTAGATGGAGTTATAATCTGGCAGGTAAACTAGGCTTGCACTGCAGGTTTACTATAAGATTTTTTCCCCTAAATAGGGTTTTTAGAAAATTCCAGACTCTTGGCTTGGAAGGAAGAAAGGCTTTAAACAGTTGATAACTACTTGAATTATTATTTCTCTAATGAGAGAACACCACAACCAGATTTCAGGGTAAGAGTTTCTTTCTCCCAATAATAGCTCCAATGTTCCTTATCTTTCCGTGTTACCCTGACCTAATTTGCATTAAAGATTAGATATGTTTGTAAGAATAATATTTATTGGGCCCTTATTAATTATTGTTATCAATACCTTTATACTTCCCCTTTCTATCCCTACAATACCTCCATATACTGACCTTAAATTTCAGAGAACTAAAGCTTGCCAAAGAGACTAAAGCTAACCAACGAATACCTGTTTCTAAAGGTTGTTCTCCAAGTAGTCATTGTCCATTTGTTAAATAGTCTCCATCTCACTTAACTTCCTATTGTTTTCCTGTTAACATTAAATATTCAAAACAGCCCTAAATCTGGCTGTGTCCCAACACAAGGTCTCCCAGGAGATTGCTGGCCTGCTCTCAGAGGTCCAGATGGGAAACTGATACAGACCGCCTTCATAGGCTGTCTCTGGCAGCTCATATTCCCAGATGGAAACTGGAAGTGAACAAAACCAAGCTGAGTAGCTTAAACTTGGCGAAATTCAAGTTCTGCTATCTTCAGTTAAAACATTTCTAAGTTAAAATGCCAAGTAAAGAGAATGTATCATTTTTATTTGAAATTTTTTTTGTGTGTTTGCTTGGAATTATAAAATATATGCCTCCAAATTCTAATGATTAATTCAGAAAATAGTAACTCTGTCCAAACTCCTTCTTAAGCTGCTTTTATGGTAATACCCTTAGGTGTTTGATTTTCTTCTTATGAGCTTTAGCCGGGTTTTACCTAATCCATATTTGATAGCACAGACACCATCATCTGTTAAAAAAGCAAAATAGGTCTCTTCTTTCTTGGTTATGGAACAACCCTAGGTGCCAGAAATAAGCTCAGTTATTTGTAGTTGAACCTTTTCTGGAAAGGTTAGGTTCCCTTCTTACCCTTAACCAATACTACAATCTTTGAGGAACCCAGTACTTTAGTGGGAACAAAAATAAACACTCCTTTTTCATATCTTCCCAAAACAGAGGCACGCTGCTTGCTAGAAATCTAGCCTTAGATAAATCCTTCTTCCATTAGTTGCCATCATTATCCAATATATGCACTGGCCACTGATGAAATTTCAGTATCACTGAATATTGAAAGTTAAGGGACTGCCCCACCTGGGAATCCATAATTGTCTGCAGACACCAAACCCTGACAAGACACTCTTGATGTTGCCAAGAGGTGCTTGGTGACAAGAACCTGCTGTGGTTCTGCCTTGGGAGGTTCTGCCAGCAACTGACCTATTCAGATGTGGATGGTTGGAGATGTCCATCTGAGTGAGCTCCGGACTCAAGTGGGGGAGCTGGCGGAAAGACTGGAGGAGTAGAGGGGGATTGCAACCCTATAGGAAGAACAACATGGGCTGTTCGGACCATCCAGTGCTCCTAGGGACTAGACCACAAACCAAGGAGTGTCCAGGGAGTGATCCATGACTCCAGATACATATGTAGCAGAGGGTGGCCTTGTCTGATTTTAATGGGAGGGGAGGCGCTTAGTCTTCTGGAGGTTTGATGCCCCAGAATATGGGGATGCTGGAGCGGCATGGTAGGAGTGGGTGGAGCAAAGAGAAGGGGGAATGGGCAGATTTGGGATGGGGTTCTGTGCAGTGGTAACTGGGAAGGGGGTTATCACTTGAGATGTAAATGGAAGGAATGACTAATAAAAATTTTAAAAAAGAAAGTAAAAGTGAAGTGGATGTAACTTTATTCTGTAAAATAGAATTTCAGTGGGAATCTTTTCCACCATTAATGACTGGCTGTAGGACTATTCAGTCTTTGCTTTACCACCATGGATGGTTTGGTCTGGGTTTTTAGTCAATGTTCTCATTGGTAATAGCTTACCTCTTTTGCACTGATTTTGGAATGTGTCATTTTATATTTTTGAATTGTATTAATAGCAACCAGTACCCCGCCTAGATAAACTTTGACTACATATTTATACTTGTTTGCTAATTTTTCAATCAAAAAATAGATCAATATAAATACCTATAAACATGAGTACACATATGCACATAAACATGTACATGTTAAGGGATAATTCATGAATATACGCTGAATAAAGGAACTGAAAGGATACTAAGTGGGAGGTAGAAAAAATGTTCATTTAAAATTTAAGCGAATTCTTCGGTTTCTTTTGATGAAATGTCTCAGAATATATAAGTCGAAGAGTTGTTTCTCAAGTATTGTTAAACCTCATACTGTAAAAGAAAAATTAGAACCTTTTAATGATAGACATATTACCCAGTAAAATATCAAAAAGTGACTGAGGGAAGAGACTGAGGCTGGGCAAAGAAAAAACCTGAGGAATCCAAATCAATGGTAGTCACTAAGGCTGAGCACTGCATGCAACCTGAACACTTTTTATCAGAAAAACAAAGAATTGTTCCTGTGTCAAGCCCTTCAACTCATGTGTGATGTCCGATTCCTTACTACTGTTTGGAAGAAATTAACAATGTGTTTTAAAGTGTACAGAAACAGTATCCTATCTAGTGTTTGGAGGAAGAAATTAAGGAGTGTGACTAAACATTTAGGGGATGGACCAAGAAAAATCCGGTCACAAGTGAAGCACTGTTCTCTCTTCTGATCCTTTCAGCTGTCAGAAGTATTGCAATAACAGGAGCTTGAACAAAGTTTCCACACAGAAAACTGAGAAGGTATCTGGAGAGAGACAAGTTTGAACATATGGAGGCTGCCTCTCATACCTTGCAAAGCCCAGAGGTGCTAACTGGATGCCTGGCCATGAAGCACTAAAGAGTAAAAGATTAGCATTCAGCAGGGTCATCTGACAGATGTAGCAGAGATGACCATGGTACTATGACAGGAAGAAGACCATGTATTTCTGTATTACTCTAACACTGGAGATGCTGAAACATTGCATAATGAGCCATTATTGATACCCTGCTACTTTGAGTAACAAAATCTTAAACCATTGTTTAATATATAGCTAGGAAGTAAGATTACATAGTGCTTCTCACACCTAGCTGGTACAGAGTAAATTTACACACATTCCATGAAGAATGAATTATATCATTGTATAATTCTCCCATTGAAATTCCCACATGTGCAGTCTACCACGTAAATCTCTACCATCTGAAGATCTATATATGTATATTTGAAAAGAAGCTTCTTTGAATGACACAGGAAGAAAAGATTTATGTAAAAATCTTGGTTATAAGTTTTTTCAGTGTAGAATATTCAGCAGAAATATGTAATAGCTCTCAGGGGAAAAACTGAAAAAAAAAGGAAAATATGGACACATATGGACACTAATTGAAATAGAAACAGATTTGACAGCTCTCTCTCTCTCTCTCTTTGTGTGTGTGTGTGTGTGTGTGTGTGTGTGTGTGTGTGTGTGTGTGTGTGTGAATATTTCTTGCTACATGCAAATGATTTGTAAGGAAAAAACCCATAGATTGGTTGATGCTCAATTACTGGGATTACATTTCAATATCCCTTCAATTAAACAAATTCTCAACTACTTTTTCTTCAAATCTTTTTGCAAATGTCAAGAAGATTTGCTGCTAGACAGCTAAATGGAAAAGATATGAATTCTAGAACTTCCAAGTAACTCATAATAAATATTAATTCTATCTATTCCACAAAATATTAGTGAGAAGATTAATGAGCACCTTTGGACAAATCCAATGTCTCCTATATATTTTCTAATATCCACTTAAGTAGACATATTTTGTATGCTACATTTAACACATTATCAGGATAAAAGATATTGGTTTGATTTTACAATTGGATACCAATCATGAAGTCCATATTAAGTCCTGTTAAAATCTGCTATATAACTGCTTGGCCTTCTCCCCTCCCTCTCCCTCCCCTTCTGCCTCCTCTTCCCTCTCTCCCTTCCCTATACTCCCCCATCCTTTTTCACCTTCTTCTTTCCCTCTCCTGGTTCTCTCTCTCTCTCTCTCTCTCTCTCTCTCTCTCTCTCTCTCTCTCTCTCTCTCTCTCACACACACACACACACACACACACACACCTAGAAGTACACCAATTTTCTTTTTTGATATGGCTCATATAATAATCTCCGACCACTATGTTTTAAGTTTTGCATGTGTGAGTCTCTTAAGTACAAAGCAATGAAGTGTATAGAATAAGGAGGAAGTAGCAGATAGAGAAATACAGCAGATAAATAGAAAACATGATCAAGTGGGACACTCACAACATCCAACATAAATTACAGAATTGGTGTATAATTGAGAGCAAACAAAAGATAGCATCATCAAATCAGGGCCTTACAAATATGCAGTAGAAATAGACTGGTGGAATCTTAATAGTTGTGGTAGCCAACAGGGGATCCTGCAGCCTTGAATGCCCTTGAGTAAAGCTTCTACATAAGACAATAAATAGTAGCAGATGGATGGTATCACTAAGCCAGGCAGAGCAGTTTTAGAGCAGCTATGGAAGTCGAGATGAGTTCCCAAATCAGCTTCCTACAGTTGAGCTTCCATGGCCGGGCTTCTGGTTTCCATTTCTCATGGTGGGATTTTTATATCATGAAGTAAACATACCAACCACTATTGGAAATCATTTGCTTCTAGCTGATCTCCAGAACACATTGCTTTTTACACCCTTAGCTGCTTGCTGTTTCCTTTCATCCTGGCACAGAAGTAGAGATCAGCTTGTCCCTGAGAAAAAGGTACATTGGCAAAAACTTGAACTAAACGTTCTAGAGTCTGGGACAAAAAGACCCACTTCACTCCCAGACTCTACTTTCGAATCGCTGAAACAGCATGTAACAATTTACCAGTATAATTTGCATTGCCCCCAAATTCTGTAGAATCTTGCCTTGTGCCAACCGCAGCTTTTGTTCCTAGCTCTGGGTCCCCCCTTGTTGGTTGAAAGGCTTGAAATGAACAAATGAACACAGCTAAGAACTGCAAAACAATTCTAATGTACCAGGTTGTGAGGGAAACTTTGACAAATGAAAAATATGTGGTAAATATATGCTTGTATTTGCATATATATTATTATACCAGTTAACTATGACTATATGTATCCATGTATGAATACATGTTGGAGTCCTTCTATTCCAGCAATGGCCATCTACCAATGGAAGGTCCAAGAATCTAGTAGTTGTGCAGTCTTTGAGGCTGGATGTCTCAGTTGGTCTTTAGCATATGAAAGGATCATAAGGAAATAGGCTCTAATGACTTTTCAGCACTGGTGATGATAATCAGGCAAAGAGCAAAAGCTTCCTTCTTCTGTGCCCTTTATATAAGCTGCTGCCCAGAAGGCATAGTTCACTAAAGATCCTAATTTATGGGGTGCCTTCCCACTTCAAAAAATTTAATCAAGAAAAATTCCTCAAGGGGATACACAGCTGCTTGAATATTAGTTAATTCCAGATGTGGTTAAGTTGATAACCAAGAATACCCATCACACACATACATACCTTCTCCCTTCCCGGTGTGAACAGTCCTGGGGAAGGTTAGGAGTTTCTTTCTACTTTTACTAGAATGACCTCTATGCCTAATGATTGGCTCTCCCTTGCCTCTACCTCACTTGCTTTCCTTCCCTGCTGATACTATGCTGTACTTCCCCACTAGACAGGCTCAACTTAACTCAGGCTAAAATGAGAACTTTGATGTATTTCTCAGTCATTTTTTTAAAAATATGATGTGATCTTAATATTATAAAACCATATTTTCATTTTATCCTCAATTTAAGAAAAGAATCCAGTATGTTCCCCCTTGTAATACAAAGATGAGTTGTCTTCTTTTAGGAAAGAAATGCATGCCTCCTTTTGTTTCCAGTTCTTCATTGATAATTATGTCAGCCACTCAAAAGTAAAGAATCAAGGTAGATAAAATATTAAGCAATGGAAAATGAGCACATGATTTCAATTATAATAAATACTACAGAGACTCACCAAAATCCCCGATTATATCTTCAACATTTGCTGAAAATAAGTTTTTGTGTGGATGGTACCCTCTGTAGCATCAGCAGACTGTGAAGACTGTCTTCCTTCTCCAAATGTAAAAAAGAAAAAAATTCCCAAGTTGAGCATGGTTCTCAAAAGGCACGGCTATCCATGGTGTGTTATAATCCTCATGTAAAGTTCACAACTCCTTTTTAAGAGATGATCCTGTGTCTTCTTCTCATATTTATACCTGAGGAATCACAGAAAATATCTAAAGATTTAGATGAAATAAAATAAGTATCTAGAGAAAATAGAAAAATGCTCCTAGATATTAAGCATGGTAATGACTCAAAGCTGAGAGAACAAATCAGAAATGACAAACCGGATAATAGCTGAAGTGTGAGAATTTGCCATCCAAAAAGCCATACAAGGAAAGTGGGTCTCTGAGAAAGAGTTAAGAGACAGAATTCAGGACCTTACAAGTTAATAGCAGAAAGACAGTCAACACAACTTTAAAATAAACACAAAGAGCATGAGCCAACAGTTCTCCAAAGCCATAAATCATCGATGGAAAGGTTCCCAACACCAGAGAAGCGTGAATCAAAGTTATGAGATACCATATTACTGCCAACACAAGGCCTATTTTGAAATAAATAAATAAATAAATAAATAAATAAATAAATAAATAAATAACCTGTTGATGGAATATAGACTATAGCCATATTCTATAAGGAAAAAGGAAGTTTTATATTTTCTATCTTTTTTTAAGTATAGAGTTTATTTAGGGCATGGGGAGGGGAGTTAAGAGAGTAGTAGAGACAGGGAAAGGGAGAGAGAAGGAGAAAATAGAGAAGAAGTGTCCAGCCATGACCACATGGAGAGAGGGGGAAGGGAATGGGAAGAGAGGGGAAGCAAGGGGGAACAAGGAGAAAGAGGCAAGACAGAGAGGAGAGTAAGAACAGACAGGAGCTTTCTAAAATGACTAAAACTAGAACATTCAGCAATTGTTGCTTCTGGGTACATACTCAAATGATATGAAAGACCCCAGCCACCGTGAAAATATTTTCTTTTTAAAAATCTTATTTATTATTGGATATTTTCTCTATTTATATTTCAAATGTTAACCCCCTTTCCACTTTCCATCCCTCCCAAAAACTTCTTATCCCATTATTCCTCCCCCTGCTACTATAAGGGTGTTCCTCCACCTACCTACCCATTCCCACCTCTCTGCCCTCAATTCCCTACACTGGGCCATATATCTAGTCTTCATAGGACCAAGGACCTCTCCTCCCATTGATGCCTGACAAGGCCATTCTCTGCTACATATGCAGCTGGAGCCATGTGTACTCCTTGGGTGGTGGTTTAGTCCCTGGGAGCTGTGGAGGTCTGGTTGGTTGATATTGTTTTGTTTTAAGATTTATTTATTTGATATATGTTGCTTTCTTCAGAGACACCAGAATAAGGCAACAGATCCCATTAAAGATGATTGTGAGCCAACATGTGGTTGCTGGAAATTGAACTCAGGCCCTCTGGAAGAGTAGTTAGTGCTCTTTACCACTGAGCCATCTCTCTAACATGAACATATTTTCTTTTTTTTATTGGATATATTCTCTATTTATAATTCATTTCCCTTTTTCTGGTTCCCCACCCCCAAAAGGTCCCACATGCCCTTTTCCCTCCCCCTGCTCCTTCATCCACCCCTTCCCACTTCCCTGTTCTTGTATTCTCCTACACTGATGCTTTGATCCTTTCCAGCACCAGTGTCCACTCCTTTTTCTTGTCAGACATCATTTGGTATGTGAATTGTGTCTTTGATGTTCTAAGATTCTAGGCTAATATGCACTTATCAGTGACTGCTTACCATGGGTATTCTTTTGAGACTGGGTTACCTCACTTAGTATGATTGAACATATTTTCAAAACTATCACCATGTCAACAATGTTCATGCTATCTAAGGTATGGAAACAACAGAAATGGAACATTATTCTGCCATGAAAAGGAGATCTTACTATCATGGCACACTTATGAATAGACCTGGAAGATACAATGATAAGTGGGTTACTCATATACAGTCAGCAAAATGTTACATGATTTCCCATGTGGTATGTAACAAGAGAGAGAGAGGGGGGGGGAGGGAGGGAGGGAGAGGGAGAGGGAAAGGGAGAGAGAGAGGGGGAGAATTAAACAATGAATTCAAGGAAACTTTAATGAGGTGAAAGAAAATTTAAAAATTGCAATAAAAAAGATAAATGATGTTGGGTGTGCTATACTGTCAAGTCTAGAGACTTTCTATGTACATAAGAACCAGAGTTCATGAAACTCAAAGTATTAAGGGTTTTGTTAAATATGTAGAGTTTATCTGCTTCTTTCACAAAGAGTAACTATGTGGGATGATTGACCAGCTAATGCTGTTCTCGGAAGTAATCACTTTACTCTTTATATATATTCCTCAGCATGAGTGGGCCTATAAAACACAATGCAAATTAAGTAATATATTTTTGTAAACCTTGAAGATGTCGAATGAAATCTATTGTTATGATGAAATTTAAATATTCAGTTCTTTACCTGTGGTTGTGACCCTTTTAGTAGGGTCAAGGAATTTTATAACTGGGGGTCACCACACCATGAGGAACTGTATGAGGAGCATATCATGAGAAATGTTGACAACCACTGGTCTAAGTCAATCTACATAATTGAAAAATAGAGGCTCATCCCAAGGTGACACCCTAAAGTGTACTTGTAGCTTTGACACATGTGGTAAGTTAAAATTTCCTCTCTACTCATCACGACACTAATGTTCTGATCTCCAGCTTCCATTAATGTTTCCTTATATGTCAGTAGAGACGTTGATGATGTCATAAGGTCAAAAGTTCTGAGACAAGGAGATTGTCCTCATAGTACAGTGACAACTTGAGTCCTTGGAGGGGGTTGGGAGAAAAGGAAGGGCAAAGTAGAGAACACCTGATAGAAAATTATGTGCAGATAACAACAGATCACATGGTGTACTTTGATGGCAGAAGAAGATGCTACAAATCAAGATCCACAGGATCTATAGATCTGAAGAAGGTGGGGGACCCAGATCCTGTTTTAGGGAACAGCAGGCACAAGTCCTACTGACACCTTGATTTTACATGAAAGATGCTAATCTAAGACTTGTGGTTCATAACCCTAAGAAAAACAAACCCTTTTTGATGCTTCAAGCCATCAAGTCTGTGCCATGTGCAATGGGCACGATGGGGAACTATTGACAGCACAGGAAGATGCCACTACAAGTTACTGAGTGGGAAGTGAAGTTCTTGGATAATGAATAGGATATTCAAGAATCTGGAAGTCACAGAGCAAGTCTGCACTCCAAGGGAAAATCTGATCTTTGTAAAATGTTGATAGAAACAGAGACCTCAGAGTGCTGCCAGAGAACACATGGAAGGAAATGTGGGGTGTGTTGTCACGAACTGGAAGAAAGATGAATCTTTCAATATAGAAAACACCCTTTTCTCTGGCACACAATGATGGATCACATTCTATGTGGAAAGCTAAACTATGAGCCAAGACAGTGAGCTTTGCCAAGGAAATTCAAGGACACAGGTGACTCTTCCCTTTATAATATTGTTTGTGTGACAGGAAGAGAAAATGTGAGGGAAAGTATCCATGTGGAACCAAGACAAAAGACTTTCCTGTCTATCCATATGTCAAATGAAATCGAAAGGTAAAGGCAAGATTCACCATGAGCAAAGTGTCCTCTCCTCTCAAGGGAAAGCCACAGTTGTAAAACACACAGATGAGTGAATGCAGTGAAAACTCACTTACTGTGAAGGTGAAAAATGACACAGGCAAAATAAAAGACAATTTATAACTTCCAATAAAACTTAGAATTTTTCTCATATTGTCTGCCAATCACACTTCTTGGAACTCAATCTAACTGAACACATCTATACAAAAACCAGTGTACAGTTTCTGTAGCAGCTGCATTTCTGAATGTCAGTGTTTGGGAAGAAACAGGATAAAGGAATGATAAACTGTAGCAGATTGTAAAATAGTATTCATTGTTCAATGGCTCAAGCTATCAGGTCACAAAACAATTGGTAAAACTCAAATGCTTATTAGTGAATGAAATAAACAACACCCCCAAGAAACTAGTTGTACCTGCTTGAAAATGTTTGTATTAACACCCTCAGACTCATAACTGCAGAGGACTTGTGTGTTCCTTGAATAATGAAGGAGGAAAGAATGGTCGGGGGACAGAGATGATCTTGTGTCAATGAATCCATTTCGTATGGTGCTATTACAGTAGGATCATGTATTTACAACATCAATAGTGAACTGTAATGTCAACGATAGACAGTGGGTGATAAGAGGTACTAATAATAGGCTCAAGGACTGTAACTGATTTATTACCTAAAGTTGATTATGCCTAGGCTGTGCCAAAAGGGCATAGATAGCAAGACTCTACATTCCACTCTATTTTTGCTTTTAAAATAAAGCCAATGTTAAGTGGAACACACTAGTAACAAATAATGCATTTATCAGTTACATGTGAAATCTTAAAATAGTGTCATAAAGTTGACAGTACAAACATTAACACTAGAGACTGGGAAGTGTGGAGAATAGGGAAATTGAGAAAAGATAGATAAGGAACATATAAATAGAGTTACCTACTCTATTCCAAAGGCTTAATTGCACAACACACTGGTTATTAATCAATAATAAATTATTACTTATTTTAGAACTAAAAGAGAAGTGTTTGAAAAATGACATCACCCCAAAATTATATTTTTTAAAACAGAGATACTAGTTCCTATATTTCAAGATCAAACACATATATTGAATAATTACACTATGTTTCATAAACAAGGTAAAATTAACATTTTTAAAAGTCAGTGCTAGAAAACATCCCATGGCGGGATACAATGTCTGAGATAACTTAAAAAGAAATTATTTGTGGATTCATGATTTTAGAGGATGATCCAAGATCAAATGTCTCTGGAGCTGACCTCTTTCAAGTGCAATATATCCTGATGAGAACAAAAGAAATCCATTAAACCTATGCTCATGAAACAGAACAACCAGAAGAGTAGGAGACCAGGACTACAGGATCTACCACTTGCATCTGAATCTTAAAGAGTCTATGGCCTCTATAGTATAGTCCAAAATAAAAAGCCTGTATAAAACATAGCAAGCTTGGTGAGATTCATTTAAACCACAGTAGATTCAGAAGGTGAATCAATGGATCAAGAGGCAAAAGTCAAAGGACACAGTGAACTATTTTCAAGACTTAACACTTAATACTGCTTGACCCACATGGATTATGTGAGATGTGTAAATAAAAGGACCAAGGGCCCTCTGCTTTCTCCCATTATTTCAGTTTTGGAAATGGCATGTCTGTAGCTGGGTGCCTTTCCCATATTTTGAGAACAGTTAAATTATTTTCTAGCTTCATAGGTCTATGGTATGAATCATGCTTAGAATCTGGGCATGTGATTTGAGGACTGTCATTATGATAGGCTCAAATAACGTGGCTAGCACCCACACCATAATCTCTCATAACCTGTGAATGTTAACTAAAATGATAGGGACGTTAAAGACATGATTAGGTAAAAGATTATGAGATGAAGGAAGTAATTTTGTTTGCATAGAAGAACTGAAACAATAACCAGAATCCTTTCAAAGGGAATGTTTTGGGAAGACCTAGACAGGAGCCATGTGATGATAGAGGACCAAGGAAAGAGCCTGTGATAGCTTCTTTGAAATGTCACTAGTTAAGCTGTGATCCTCAGATATTTGGTCAAACACCAACATAGATATTAAGACATTTTAAAATATGATTAATATTGAGTCATTGGACTTTATTAGAAAGCAGCTGGTAAAATGGAATCTTTGGTAGCATTGCACAGCATTGGAAAAAAATCCTATTTTACACAGTATGGAATAACTTGGTAGAATAGCCTAAGCTCAACACAATGTTCCAGTTCTGTACAATTATGGAAGTTCTAATCCATCAGCCATGTAGTGTATTTAGTGTGTGTGTGTGTGTGTGTGTGTGTGTGTGTGTTTCCTTCATTTCACAAATGGAATTAATTTTTTAAAAACTGTCTTGATTTTTTTCTATTGCTTTATTATCCAAATACTTTAGTTTTCATTTCCAAAAACAGTAAATGAGTTATATAATACCTTGTTATATGTCTTTTCGAATTTATCTGCATTTTCACTGACATTTTATAAAATGTATAATTTGATCAATTGAATAATTATGCTATATCATATTATATACTTGTATATAAGTAATATTTAATTCAATGTTAATCTCTTTTTAAATAGTCTTACATCAACTAAGTAGCCTGTCATAGAGATGGTACATTTTTTCTTTATTTCCAAAGATATAAAAAATCTCATTTTTTATTGATTTACCACTCAACTAATGGACTAGTATTAAAGATATATAAGTTATACGATATGCAATATTTCTGTCAGCGCAAGGTTTACTGTATAAGAGAGGTGATAAGCACTATAACACAATAGGTGTCACAATTGAACCTATAGAATTACTTGAAGAAGATGAAGCTGAATAGCTGATCTCTAACAGTCATGAAGAATCTTCCACATGCATGTGATCGATCATTTTGCTGAAGTTTTAAAAACTAAGTAATGAGGGGTTTCTAAGATGGTTTTGAAAAGCAGTACCATGGTGATGAAGCAAGAAACATGTTGGGTGTGAGAGCTTGGCTGCAATGTCAAGAAATTTTAAGCTTAATCTGTGTAGAGAATGTGTCAAAATTTAACATATGTCAGGTAGGGATGCTAACATATGTGATGTCAGGAAGTTGCGAAAGAACAGACATTTGTGGACATGACGTTTTGTAAAAATAGATGGTGAATTATTTAAAGAGTGGATTTCCTCATATTTGAGGCTTGACAAGAGTAGAAGTCAATTTAAAATGGTTATGTATGATTTGCTAAAGAATATGTTATGTGATTTGCATAAATTTGGACCCAAATGCAAGTTTTACAAATTAAGATTGAGCCAATCAACATTTCTAGCTGATGCTTATGCGACATGTTGATGCTGATGACTACCATGTTGTCCATCTGATTGTAGTGTGACTGTGATGGACTCCTTATGTGCTTAGTTCAGAAGGTGCTGCAGAGGCTCACTATCTGTTTCTGGGAAAACACAAAAAGATCTTGTGACATGTTCACATGCAGCTTCTAGGTGTGAAGATTAGCAAAGCTCATTGACTTATTCTTCTCTTTGCTCCTTCTCCATTTTGTTTTGCCTCTTCACTTTTGCTTCCTGGGATTTGCAAAGAGCTTGCTTTCGGGTTCACTTTAGGAAAACTCAAATTGAAAAAATGAACAAAAGAAATGGCTTAAAATGATAAGCTTGAGATAGACTTTGTGACTGGACCCTGTGCTCTTCAGTTACGTGGTCACCAGGACTGTAAATTGGGGTAAAGAAATGGTTATGGCTCTTGAAATGCCATACTCTTGTGAATCAGCATTGCTAAACATGAATGGACTGTGCAACAAGATATTACTTGCACATTAATGAGAAAAAAATAGTGGTTTTATGGAATTGGTATAACCCATTCATTTCAGTTTAAGAAAAAGAAAGCTGTAATTTACTCAGGTTATTGTCAATTTGGGGAAGACTATGAAAGCTGGGGTGCCTCAAATTGTGTTATGTGGAAGCTATTTTCATCCACGATATCAAATGATGGAGTCATATTAGAATATGGCTAAGAATTTAGTTATTAGGGTGGGAGGATTATGAAAGAGGTAACAATGAATCTCTTGTGTTGACTTTCTGGCTGAGGTAGGACAGGAGTAATTCCTGGAGACCTGGATGCAAATATTTTGATATTTAATGCATTAAAGAACTGAAAAACTCTAGATTAAACACTGCCTAAGTAGAATTCCCTATATCCTTACTAAAAAAAAAATGTATCCTTTCCTTGCCTGCAGACTATACAGATGTCGTATTTGAAGTGAAGAACTTGTAGGATAAAGATTATCTTCCCTTAAGTCTGGCCCTGCCTCTGATTGTCTGCTGCTCAATTACTAGTGCTATTTTCTGTTTAGTATATGGTGAAAGAAAATATATTCCCTGGTCAAAGAATAAGTTTTATTCTTACAAAAATGACTCAAGTTTAAATTAATATGTGAGAAAACAATCCCCTAAAAGCATCTGGCTAGAATGAAGGGCTACATTAGAACATAGGGAAATAATTCATTCAGTGGGAGAATGTGCCCTTGACTATAGATTTAGCATAATGGTAGTAAGGATGCTTATAGATGGTCATTTAACATTATTACAATGCTTTCTAGAACTTGAGCATAGTGAACATTACAGAAAGTCAATGAGGCATAAATGTAAAAACTGTTTTGCAAGAATTGGATGGAGGAGTCAGAAAGCATGTGGAGTAGGTGACTTAGAACTGGTTTTCTTTGTAAGAATAGTGAACAAATCATAGGTCTTGTATCCTCTGAGCTGGTTTGGAGGGTACACTCTCCACTTAGGCAATAGGAATGCATGTGTGAAGAAAGCATCTCTATAGGAAACCTGAATTGAACTACAGATTTGGTGTGGCGGCAAAGAACTTAAATGTCCAGAAGCACTGTCCATCAGCAGTTCACCATGGTGATCATAACTGAGAAGTAGATGGGTTTTTCAAGTCTGCAACCAGGAAAATAAAACACTGGAAAACAGGAACAAGAAGGCAGTGGATATCAAGGAAAATGGTGATCTTCCAGTCACTTCTTTCATGGAAACCAATTCTGAAAACCAGAGCCCACCAGTCAAAATCTCTTAGAGCAAAGATCTGCAATGGTTTCACTTAGCTAAAACAAAACAACAACAACAACAAAAAACCCACAAATATTCCCAGTTCTTAGCCCTCCATCTCCAAAAAAGATCCAAACAATAGCCACTTCTGAATAGGAGTTCACAGATAATTCCAAGACAGATTAATTGAAGTCTTGACTTACAAGTTGTAAAAGATAATGTTTTCTCCTCTAGATGGAGATTAGTAGAGGTCAGGTGATATACAAAAGGGTGGGCCAAATCTAACTGATTGTGTGCACTGGTCTGCAGATATGTTACCTGCTCATTCTTTGGTTACAAATATATACCTGGGATCAATATATAGCAGATGAAAGAAACATGGTGCTGCTGTGACTTGATCAATGGCCAAGTGAATGTCTTGAAAGTTTCCAACATTATCAGGAGAGTAAATCACCATTAATGCTGCATCCTAGGAAGAACTACAATGGTCTGAGCCATGATTAAAGATTTACAGTAATCAGGGCTAGTGATGCCTATACACTTATAATTATGTGCCCTCAAGAGTTAGATGTGCCATGGCACAAACAGGGCAATATGGTGAACTTAAGAAGGAGATAGAATTAACCATGGCTGTACCAGCGGTGGCTCCATATCTTGACAAATCAAGACAGACTGGTTACTCCTGTCCCATGACAGATAGCAATGATGTGCTGTTTTCCATCTCCAGCAGAAAAGGAAGAGAATATTATGCTCACTTGGATGACCTGGCCCGTGTTCATTTTCCTGCTCTCCCTCACATCACAGACTTTGTCAAGAATCCTGATGACCTTAAACTTCATATAGCATTGAGTTTATAGAGTAGTCTACTGTATTGACCCATCGTGTACACTAGACATGAATAGATAAAAGTGCTTTTAGAACCTTTCTGTAATTTTTAAATCATAAAATTGTTATGACTTTAGAAAACAAATGACACTTCTTTTTGTGTATCTTAGCCCTTTAATCTAACATCATTCATTTTCAGTGTGCCTTGGGAATTTGGGATTTTTTTCCACCTAAATTTTAAAACATTTACTTTAGATCTCATTTTAACATCCAAGCTCTCTACTGATTTTCAGAAATATGATTTTCTGAAATATGTTAAATAGTTTAAGAAAAAGTTTTAAGAGATACAATTTTGAAATTGTAACTATAAATAACTTTGAAAACTTTAAATACTCTCTAATAATTAGTATTTTCTCTACAAATATATTAGCATTTATTTTATATATTCAGTATGTTCTATTGTATAAGAATTATGCATGTTTTCATGAGGCTAACCACGGTAAATTTTATATTATTACATCTACCGATGCAATTTATATTAATTATCATATATTTATATGAAAATATCAGTCATTATGGTAAACCAAATATAAATCATAGAAACTGTGTGGTACTTTGTATACCTGATCTGTTCAAAAATAGATGTGTGAGAAGGAAGAAAAATAATAATAGTGAATGTCTTTTGATATCACATAAAGATATGAATGTAATGGCTAGCTCAAACTGATGAGAAATTGTGTGCACTGTTGGATATGCATGGAGGAGGGTCACATGTTCCTGTATACAGAGGACAAACTCTGTTTTCTTGCCGCTTTATTCCCTAGAAAGAGGGCTGCCTTCTGAACCTGCAGGCACGTGTGTGTGTAACCCCCCACACACACACACACAGTGCTAAGGTTACAAGCATGCATGACCACATGTCGTTTTCCATGTAGGTTGTGTGGACTTGAGCTTAGGTCATCATGATAGTCTAGCAGACATTCTTACTCACTGAGTCATCTCTCCAGCCCTTAAGCAATTATGCTTTGTATGATAAAGTTTTTCATGTGTAATGAATAGAATTTTGGTCAAAAGAAATACATTTGCACCATGTATGAAAATTTAAATTAAATTCAACTAAAATTTCCAGTAGTATATCTAAAAACTAATGTAGTATATATGACTATGCAGGGAAACCTATAGTCACTAGAAGAAAATGTGTGAATCAAAAGAGATGCTTACAGTATTGTTTTAGACATTGTTGAGTAGTAGTTTAGTAGAACTTACCTTGTAGTTCATTTATTCCTCATTTTAATGTTCTCCTAATCCTCTACACAGTAGTTCTGAAAGATATGCATTCCCGTGACGGCAAAGTTTCAGCCCACAGTACAGAGGCATTTTGTTGGCAAATGTGAAATTGCACCTGTTACCCAGGAGAAAATTTGAGGACAGAGCCTTTATTTGAATTCCTTCAGAGTTTATCTTAGAGCAAATGGTTTCAGCAGATGTTTGATGGACTTAATTCACATTGTGAGCTGCATTAATACAAATTGGAAAAGCCAACTTTACATTCCTTTGCATGTGAGCAAAATAAATCCCCTAAGACAAAACCGAAGAAGGATGACTGACCTAACAACTTTTGTGCTTTTATTTGTTGAGGAAGTGGAAAGGGCCAGAAGATTGATTAAGCCAAATAAATAGGTTGAGGTTGACACTTTGGCCAATTTATTCTTCTCTCTTTGTTTACCCCTCTTCTAAGTACTGCCAAGTCTGCTGCCATGCAAGCAAACAAGGTTTCTGGTAAATTATCACTTTTTGGAAGCAGAGTTAAGGCTTGTTCCTCATTTAAAGAAATGAATGTTAAGACTATTGTCAATACCCAGCAGCCCACTGCTGTTTGTGTTTCAGTTGAGTGGTTTAAATGGTTTATGATTTTGTTTCCTCTACTGAGTCACATGACTCAGTTTTGCTCTCCTGTTCAAAACTAATTCCTTCCATTCCTTTGAGTGCGGCTAGTGAGGTCTGAAGATCTTAACCCAGATTTTAAGGAAACATAATTTTATAATTACTATCATCCTATCCATTACTAAGCCTTTCTACAGGAAGTGTGACAAATACTGCAAAATTCACAATTGCCTTCTCTCAGTAAAACCTGAGTATCTGTTGAAGCCCATTTTAATGACAGGTTCTATATTGTTATCTGGGGCTAGAGATTCATTTCAGTTTCTTCTTTTCTTTTATTATAAATTTACCTTTGATAGTGTCAGTGATTGGTATGTGCCCCTGGGTTGGGTCTCAAGTTGGGCCAGGCATTGGTTAGCCATTCCTTCAGTCTCTGTTCCATCCTATGTTCCTGCACTTCTTGTAGTCAGTATAAATTGGGTTGAAAGTTTTGTGGGTAGATTAGTGCCCCTGTCACTCTACTGTAGTTCCTGCTTGGCTAGAGGAGGTGTTCTCTTCAGGTACCACATCCCAAATCAAAACTAAAACAAAACTAAATACATTCCTTTTTTTTCCATTAATTTATTTATTCACTTCACATCTTAATCACAGCCCCCCTCTTCTCCCATTCTCTCCTCACATAGCCCCTCCCCCACCACTTCTCCCAGGGAACCAACCCTGACCATGCTGTCACCTCAATTCACCAAAAGGATTAGGCATATCCCTTCCCATTGAGGCCAGACAAGGCAGCCCAGTTAGATCACCAGGATTTACAGGTAGGTACCAGAGTCAGCTCCAGTTTTGGGGGAACCTGCATGACAACCAAGCTGCACATCTACTACATATGTAAGGGGGCCTAGCCCCTGTATGTTCTTTTGATGGTGGTTCAGTCTAGAATAGAATTCTAGCAAGTAAAATTCTGCTAAAATCATCCACCACAATCAAGTTGACCTTATTCAAAAAATTCAGAGTTGAACCCAATACATGTAAAGCAATAAATATAATAAATTATATGAGTAGACTTAAAGACAAAATATCATATAATAATCACAATAGTGACAGAAAAGACTTAAACAACATCATTATGGTTTGATGATAAAACTCCTAGAGAAAATAGTACTGAAAGAAAAGTACTTCAGTATGATAGGGCAACTCACAGTCAACATTAAACTAAACAGAGAAAATCCTTGAGGGATCCCATTAAAATCAGGAATAAGGCAGGACTAGCCACAATCTGTATTGCTTTTCAATATAGTACTGATGAACTAGCTGGAGCAGTAAGTGGATATTAGCCATAAGTGGACAATCATGCTATAATCCACAGACCCAAAGAAGCTGAACAAGGCACAAACAAGGATGTTTGAATCTCACTTAGAAGGGAAAATAAAATAGTCATAAGACACAGATGGAGATTAGCCCTCTATTGGATGTAGGGTAGGTAAAGATCTTTTCCCAATTTCTTGGTTGCCATTTTGTCCTTTTGACCATGTCCTTTGCCTTAAAGAAACTTTGTAATTTTATGAGTTCCCATTTGTCAATTCTTGATCTTAGAGAATAAGCTATTGGTGTTCTATTGAGGAAATTTTCCCCTGTGCCCATATTCTCAAGGGTGTTCCCCAGTTTCTTTTTATTAGTTTCAGTGTGTCTGGTTTTGTGTGGAGGTTCTTGATCCACTTGGACTTGAGCTTAGTACAAGGAGATAAGAATGGATTAATTTGCCAGGTGGTGGTGGTGCATGCCTTTAATCCCAGCATTTGTGAGGCAGAGGCAGGCAGATTTCTGAGTTCAAAGCCAGCCTGGTCTACAAAGTGAGTTCCAGGACAGCCAGGGCTATACAGAGAAGCCCTGTCTCGGGGAGGAGAGGTGGAATGGATCAATTTGCATTCTTTTTTTTTCCTATTTAATTGGTTTTTTTTTGAATTTTTTTTATTTTCTATATTCTATGTTTACATTCCAAAGGCTTTCCCCTTTCCCAGTTCCCACCCACCATAGTTCCCATAATTCCTCTCCCCCCAACTATTCCCCAATCATTCAGATATCAAATACAAAAATTAAATCAGCATCAAGTAGACCAGCTAAATAGTCCCATAACCCCTAAAGAAATAGAAGGGGTTATAGAAAGCCTCCCAACCAAAAAAAGTATGGGACCAGATGGTTTTAGTGCAGAATTTTACCAGACCTTCAAAGAAGACTTAACACCAATACTCTTCAAACTATTCCACAAAATAGAGACAGAAGGGAAACTGCCCAACTCATTCTTCGAAGCCACAATTACGCTAATACCTAAACCACAAAAAGATCCAACAAAGAAAGAGAACTTCAGGCCAATTTCTCTGATGAATATAGATGCAAAAATACTAAATAAAATTCTTGCTAACCGAATCCAAGAGCACATCAAAATGATCATCCACCATGATCAAGTAGGCTTCATCCCAGGGATGCAGGGATGGTTCAATATACGGAAATCCATCAATGTAATCCACTACATAAACAAACTGAAAGAAAAAAACCACATGGTCATCTCATTAGATCCTGAAAAAGCATTCGACAAAATTCAGCATCCTTTCATGCTAAAAGTCTTGGAAAGAGCAGGAATTCAAGGCCCATACCTAAACATAGTAAAAGCAATCTACAGCAAACCAGTAGCCAACATCAAAATAAATGGAGAGAAACTTGAAGCATTCCCACTAAAATCAGGGACTAGAAAAGGCTGCCCTCTCTCTCCATATCTTTTCAGTATAGTACTTGAAGTTCTAGCAAGAGCAATTAGACAACATAAGGAAGTCAAAGGGATACAAATTGGAAAGGAAGAAGTGAAACTATCATTATTTGCAGACGATATGATAGTTTACCTAAGCGACCCAAAAAACTCCACCAGAGAACTTCTACAGCTGATAAACAACTTCAGCAAAGTGGCAGGTTATAAAATTAACTCAAGCAAGTCAGTGGCCTTCTTGTACTCAAAGGACAAGCAGGCTGAGAAAGAAATTATGGAAATAACACCCTTCACAATAGCCACAAACAACATAAAGTATCTTGGCGTAACTCTAACCAAACAAGCGAAAGATCTGTACAACAGGAACTTCAAGTCCTTGAAGAAAGAAATCGAAGAAGACCTCAGAAGATGGAAAAATATTTCTTGCTCCTGGATTGGCAGGATCAATATAGTAAAAATGGCCATCTTGCCAAAAGCAATATACAGATTCAATGCAATCCCCATCAAAATCCCAACTCAATTCTTCATAGATCTAGAAAGAGCAATTCTCAAATTCATCTGGAGCAACAAAAAAATGAGGATAGCTAAAACTATTCTCAACAATAAAAGGACTTCTGGGGGAATCAATATCCCTTACCTCAAGCAGTACTACAGAGCAATTGTGTTAAAAACTGCATGGTATTGGTATAGCAACAGGGAAGCAGATCAATGGAACAGGATTGAAGACCCAGAAATTAACCCACAGACTTATGGTCACTTGATCTTTGATAAAGGAGCCACAACCATCCGATGGAATAAAGATAGCCTTTTCAACAAATGGTGCTGGTTCAACTGGAGGTCAACATGCAGAAGAATGCGAATTGACCCACTCTTATCTCTTTGTACTAAGATCAACTCCAAGTGGATCAAGGACCTCCACATAAAACCAGACACACTGAAACTATTAGAAAAGAAACTTGGGAAGACCCTGGAGGACTTGGGCAATTTGCATTCTTTTGCAGGCTGACCTCCAGTTGAGCCAGCACCATGTCTTAAAAAGGCTATCTTTTTTCCACTGGATGGTTTTAGCTCCCTTGTCAAAGATAAGTGACCATAGGTGTGTGGGTTCATATTTGGGTCTTCAGTTCTATTCCATTGATCTACCTGCCTGTCGCTGTACCAATACCATGCAGTTTTTAACGCTATTGCTCTGTAGTACTGCTTGAGGTTGGGGATAATGATTCCCCCAGAAGTTCTTTTACTGTTGAGCATAGTTTTAGCTATCTGGGGTTTTAACGAACTCAAGAAAGTAGACTCCAGATTGCTAAATAACCCTAATTAAAAATGGGGTACAGAGTTAAACAAAGAATTTTCACCTGAGGAATATCAAATGGCTGAGAAACACCTGAAGAATTGTTCAACATGCTTAGTCATCAGGGAAATGCAAATCAAAACAACCCTGAGATTTCACCTCATACCAGTCAGAATGGCTAAGATCAAAGACTCAGGAAAAACAGGTGCTGGTGAGGATGTGAAGAAAGAGGAACACTCCTCCACTGCTGGTGGGGTTGCAAGCTGGTACAACCACTCTGGAAACCAGTCTGGCAGTTTCTCAGAAAACTGGGCATAATACTACTGGAGGACCCCTCTATACCACTCCTGGGCATATACCCAGAAGATTCCCCAGCATGTAATAAGGATACATGTTCCACTATGTTCATAGTAGCCCTATTTATAATAGCCAGAAGCTGGAAAGAACCCTGATGCCCCTCAGTGGAGGAATGGATACAGAAAATGTGGTATATTTACACTATGGAATACTACTCAGGTATTAAAAACAATGAATTCATGAAATTCTTAGGCAAGTGGGTGGAACTGGAGAATGTCATCCTAAATGAGATGACCCAATCACAAAAGAACACATATGGTATGGACTCACTGATAAGCAAATATTATCCCAGAAGCTATGAATACTCAGGAAACAATTCACATATCAAAGATGCCCAAGAAGAAGAAAAAAAGAGGCCCCTGGTTCTACCAATGAAACAGTGTAGGGGAATACAAGGACAGGGAAGTAGGAAGGGGTTAATTGGGGAACAGGAGTAGGGAAGAGGGCTTATGGGACTTTCAGGGAGGGGATATCCTGGAAAGGGGAAATCATTTGAGATGTAAATAAGAATATATAGAATAAAAAATAATTTAAAAAAAGAATTAGGGAGAAATTTTAACAGAATATACTATATGAAAAAAACTTATTTTCAATAAAAGAAAATAAGTTTTTTTTTAAAAAAAGAGGCACATGGAGAGAGGGAACTCAGTGGCAGAGGGAATCTGGAAGAAAATGATCATGTTCAGGATCAGGTGTGTGGAGGGACAAGAAGGATGGCCAGATAGCCATGAGAATGAATGGAAATCTGCAACTGACAGGGGTGGGGATGTGGGGGGGGACATCTCAAGAATATGACAGAGACCTGGGATAAAGGAGGGCTCCAAGAGTCAATGAGAATGAACTTAGCTGTGACACACAGCATTTTGTTCATTTTTTTTCATTTTAACTAGGGTGGAATAAAAATCTCAAAGTTCTTTTAATTTGAGTTTTCCTAACTGCAAAGGATGCTGAACATTTTTTGAGATATTTCTTTAGTCCTTTTATTCCTTGTAGTGAGAACTCTCTGCTTAAATTCCTGGTAAAATAGATACAACTAGAAAAAGAAGTCAAATTATCCCTATTTCCAGGTGATATTATATACAAGAGTCTCCCCAAAAAAAATCCCAAAGGAAGAATCTAGGAAAACCAACAATATCTGAAAAAGGGATTCCAGAGACTGAACACCAACCAAAGAGTAGATATGGACTGGACCTAACCTCCTGCACATATGTAGCAGGTTTGCAGCTTGGTTTTCATGTGGGTCCCCCTATAGTGGAGGAGGGCTGTCCCTGACACTGTGGCCTGGTTGTGGATCCTGTTCCCCTAGCTGAAGCATCTGGCCTCAGTGGGAGAGGATGTACCTAGTCCTGCAGTGAACTGAGGTGACTTGTTTTTACCCAGCAGAGACCTTCACCTTCTCAGAAGAGAAAGGGAAGGGGGATAGGAGATGGGGGGGAGGAACTGTGTAAGGGGAGACTGGTAGAGAGGAATTGTGATTCTGATACAAAGTGAGTAAATAAATAAATTAATGGGGAAAAAAGCAAAGTGTCAGGGTACAAAATCAATCTATAAATGTTAGTATGTTTTCTGTACATCACCAGCAAACACTCTGAGAAAGACATCATGGGCACTTCCAGTTTCAATAGCATCACACACAGTAGACATTGTGGAATAAACTATCCAAGGAGGTTATACATTCTTAAGGAAAACCTCTAATCCCTGAAGAAAAAGATTGAGAAAACCACTAGAAAATAGAAAAACATTCCATAGTCATGGAACAAAATTCGTATTATAAAATAAACATCATACCAAAAGCAATTTACAAAAAATGCAACCATGGTCAAAATGCCCAAGATATTCTTTACAGAAATAAAAAAAAAATCCTAAAATTCATTAGGATTGAGAAAAAAATCCCAGATAGCTAAATGAATCCTGAGAAATAATAATAATAATAATAATAATAATAATAATGGAGAGCGATTAGAGCTTCAAGATATAAAGTTACAAGATTATAGAGGTAGAGTAATAGCACAAATATGGTACTGTCACAAAAATATACATAGAGAACACTGGAATAAAATAGAAGAGTAAAACATGAGCACTCATATTTATAGCCATGTGATACTGACACAGAGGCATAAAGCATAATCTGTTTTTTTTTATTTTTAAGAAAGTATGTTCAACAAATGACTCTGGGGAAACTGGGTACCGACTTATAGAATGAAATTAGAGTCATATCTATCAGCCTGTAAATCTTAAGTCAAAGAATTTAATTGGAAACCTGAAACACTAAAACTGCTAGAAGAAAGTACAGGAGTGACTTTACAAGAAATAATTGTAGAAAAATTTCTGAACAGGATTCAATTTGCTCAAGACCTAAGGCTGAGTACTATGACCTTGTAAAACCACCAAGCTTCTGTACAACTAAGAAAACAATCTACACAGCTAAGAAGAAAGAAAATTGGAGACAGTATTTACCAGATATACACCTGACAAAAGAATAAAATAAGAACTCAAAAAAAAAAAATACTGCCAAGAAAACAAATGAAACCAATTGTTAAAAATATGCCAGGAATTTTTGCAGAGTTCTCAATACAAGAAAAGGCTAAGAAATTTCTCAAAAACTGTTCAGCATCCTTAGCGATTAGAAAAATTTAAGTTAAAACATCTTTGACATTTTTATTCCACCCTCGTTACAATGGCTAAGATGAACAATTCCGGGGAAAGAAGAATCCTCATTGTTGGTGGGAGCGCATATTGGCATAGCTATCTGCAAATCAGTATGAGGAATCCTCAAGAAAACTAATAGAAATATAAACTCTACCACTCCTTGGCATGTGCCCAGAGAACTTAGAATCCTAGTTTACAGGTACTTGATCATCAATGTTCATAGCCACTCTATTTATAATAGCTAGAAAATGTAGACAACCTAAATGTCCTTCGATGATGAATGAATGTTAAAAATGCCATATATGCAAAATGGAATAGGATTCAGGTGTTAAAAAAGATATTATGTAATATGCACAAAAATTGATGCATCTAGAGAAAACATATTGAAGTAATCCAGACACAGAAAGACAAAAGCTTGGTCTGATTTAAAAGTCTTTTTCCTGTGGTCTGTCCTCCATGGTTCCAGAAAATTCTATGAAACCTGCCTAGGATGGGAAGCAATGAAACAATACTACTCAACTGCTACATGCAGTCTAAGAACCATGACAGCATGACATGATGTTCTTAGAGGTGTAATACATGCCATCTCTGTGTCAATCCTAACAAACAACTGTCTAATTGGATTTAAGGCCCACTTAACAAGAAGGAAATTATGTCCAATACTGGACACTTAGCCATATTCTAGGGATAGTAGAGATTATGGATGTGAGGAAATATTCTAGTACCTGCTCTTTGCTAAACCAACACGATTCCTTATTACACTCAAAATCTTATCCTTAACACATAGATAAATGTTGCTAACACACACTGACAAGAAAGTTTGCCTATATAGTACATGGCATTCATTATGGGAACCCACAACTGGACACAAAGTGAAAAGTCAACAGATCCTGATGAGTCTAGCCCCAGTGGATTGACTCATAACACAGCTCTTGCATATATAGAGCAAAGGATATCAAAGGGTAGGGGTTGAAAGAGTCTAAGAGGCAGAATACCAGGAAGTCTGCAGTGTACCAGACTCTCCTAGAAATGGCCAGGTAAACAAATCTAGAACAATAGCAATATCAGTAGACATACTAACATTGGGGGGGGGATTTCACAGGTTCTCTTGACAAGACAAAGATCTACAAGCAACTATTGACTGCTAGGAGAAGAAAGGTAGCTACTCCCGCAGATGAGCCCTTGGTAGTTGATCAATGCACAGTGGTCAGCCATAAAGCTATATACACTACAAAACAACAAAAACAGACACAGCAGGTTCTCTTTATATGTGTATGCATATATGTAACAATAATAATCAAAGAAAGACAGGGTATCAATTTAAGAGTGGGGTGGCTTATAGGAGGGATTGCAGGAAGAAAACAGGACATTGGAAGCAAAGTACTTTTATTTTAATTAAAAACATTATTTTAAAAAGAAGCTTAAGTTTTCTTTCTGTCTCTCTGTCTCTCTGTTTCTCTCTGTCTCTGTCTCCCCTACCCCTGTGTGTGTGTGTGTGTGTGTGTGTGTGTGTGTGTGTGTATACAGGACCCCTTGGAGACAAGAAGATGGCATCAGCTCCCCAGGAGCTAGCGCTACACATGGGTGTAAGCTGTCTGATGTGGGTGCTGGGAACATAACTTGAGTCTTCTGAAAAGGAAGTATAGGCTCCTAAATTGCTTAATCTTCCATCTAGCTCCTAAACCCAGTTTCATAGTTATTCATAAGATTGTGGAATATAAAATAAGGGGGAGTAATTTACTGTTCACTATTGACATAATGAAAGAGAGTAGATGTCCCAGTTTCCAGAATGAAAAGGAGCATTAGTTAATTGCTGGATTTGTTTGTTTTTTGAAACAAGGTCTCACCATGTAGCCTCGTCTTCAAACAGAGTCTAATTTGAGGGTTCTTAATCTCAGTAATAATAGAATCCGAATAATAGAGTAAGAATCAACTTAAATGAAAGCACAATAACAATTTCTTAGAGGTGAGAAGAAAAGCCCCAGGGCAGACAGGCTGGAACTTCAACCTCTGCTCTGCTGCTCAGAGGCAAGAATGGAGGAAAGAAGGGGAAAGCCATGCTACTCAAGCTCATGGAGGGCAGACATGGCTACCAAGCAGCAGAATGATAGGGGAAGAGGCTTTGTGTGAGGAATTGCAAAATATTGAGGGCAGTGATAAGAAATGATTAGAAAAGAGAAAAAAGAAAAGGAAATGTTTGCTTTTCTGAATGGCCCATCTCCCTTATATTGGCTACTGGTGTGTGCCACCTTCTTCATGGAGGCAAGGATTCTAAGAAAGAAAAGTATGGCAGCTCCTTAAAATTCCAACCATCCCACCTATCTCTTTGGCTTGGGTTAAGGTAAAACTGCCTTCTGATTTAGACACAGTGGTTGAACTAGTCCAATTAGAACTTGAGGTACCCACCCAGACCAGAGATTCTATTCTCTTCAAGTGTGTGCGTATATGTGTGTGTTCTGGAACTCTCTGTATAGACCAGGTTAGTTTTAAATTAACAGAGATCCACTTGTCTCTACCTCTCCTAATGCTGGGATGGACACCAAACTCAGCTAAGTTAGAGTGTTTTGAAGCTGCATCTCACAGTGAAATCCAAGCTAGCCTGGAATTTGTTATGTGCTCCAGGCTGTCTAACCGTAATTCTCCCATCTTGAGAGTTATAAAGAAGAGGAAGAATTCTAGGCAAGAACCTTCCTTGGTAGATCAGAGGTTGTGAACTTAGAAATAGAAGGTTAAACAGAAATTGAGGCAGGAAAAGAAAATGAGAAAGGAAATAGGTCTCAAATAACAGGGAAGTCATCCACTTTCTAAGTGGATCAAATAAATTCATGAATTGGAAAAGCCTATGCTTCGGTCTAATGCAAAGTGAATACTGCCCTTTACAGCAATTATTTTTATAAGTAAATTAGGTCATCTGTAAAGGTTTGATTTTCAGGGGGACTGAAATCATATATCACTATAAAATCTCCAGAGAGCCCTGACCTGCTACTGCATATAATTGAGACATCCCCACTTACATCAGGGACTAAATCAGTTGATTTTTCAAATCTTTTGTTCACCTCTAATTTAGGCATCCTCTTTCTAAATGATAATTTGACCCAGAACATCTTTGAAATGTCTGAAACATTTAGCAATTCCTCAAGGGGCTTTTAAGCCTATGACTCCATGATGAATTCAAAAGGCAGAACAAGTTAATGACTTTTAGGGGGAAAAATGTATTTGCTATGGTAGGACTCACATCCAGGAAATCACTCAGCATGAAATCTAAAGGTCAGGAGGGTGGAAAGGAGAAACACAGTTGTTTAACATTATTCTTTATGGTTCATTCCAAGCTATTTCTTAGTCAGAAAAGACCCTGTTATAAATCAGTGTCATTGAAGTTATATATCAAGAGGATTGCGTGGGGGACCTGGAAGTTACATCTGGCTTTTCCACAAATTTCCTCATTACTCTAATCAAATTACTCCTACCGAAGCCACAGTTTCTCCTGGCTCTCATCCAATGAAAGGATTGATCAGAATCATCAGAAAGGTAAAGTTGCATTAGTTTCAGCCATTTAGGAACTGGTAAAGGATGGAGGCTAGATTATAGCTCACACAGCTTAAAAGTCTGGAAATCATTTTAGTGTGAATTAACAATAACCAAATCACATTTAGATGAGGCTAAAAATAAAAAGTAGAACATTTGCTCACAAACCAGGGTCTAAACTTCTAGTGTTCAAAGAAATTGAATATATCAATATATAGCATAGCTTGAGAACTTTACAAAGTCCTTTAAAAAGGCTTTGCCAAGCTATATTTTATATTTTGCATACATTCTTTCTGATCTACCACTCAATCAGTCGAAAGCTCTGATTCTTTTCCACAGGAATCACCTAAGGCCATCAGAAAGCACAGATGTTTACAATGTGACTTATAATTGTACCAAAAATACAGTTATGAAGTAGCATCAAAAATAATTTTATGGTTGGGGTCAGCACCACATGAGAAGCCATATTGAAGGGTCGCAGCATTAGGAAGGTTAAAAAACCATTGGCTTAGAGTTATTTTGGCAATCTGCACACATGAATAATAAAAGTGACCCCTTGTGATAAATAAACATGGTTACGCCTAACACACCTACATGACAAGAAGTCCCAAGGCTACAGAAGTTGAATGGAACACCATCCCACATAAGTTGCATGCAAATACATATAGTGTGTCAGAAGTCTGCTGCATCTGTCTCTGAGTGTGGCAGCTTCAGTCATGTTGACCAAACCATTAAGAAATATCCTTATTATCTAAAGATGAATTACTCTCCATGTTTCACAGGAGAGGGGGATGGATTCTCTTGACCATTGTATGATCTCATAGTATCCACCTACATCCTAAAATTCATCAAACAACAGGGAGGCAAACAACAATCACTCTCCACTCAACATCTCCCGAATTGTCATAAGAGAATTCTGTGAACAGGAGAACCCTGAACTTAAGCCTACTGCCCTACGGCTATGGGAACTGCACACCAATTCAATCAGTCATGTTCCTTACCTTGACATTTATTTCTTCCTCTTAGTAAAAGCTAATTTCAGTGTCTATACCATAACTACCCATGTTCCCTCATTAAAGGCGGAGCCCAGATTAAATTTACAACTCTAGAAATTTATACAGAACATCCAAGCAGAGTCTTTTACAGTTGATTTTTGCATCCGAAGAGCCAACAGATGGTTCTATTAAGTGATATCCAAGGCCTTTAGATTTTTCATGAGGAGATGACTTAGATGAGGGAGATTCTCTCAAACCTGGGCTTGCCTGTGTGCTTTGAGAATATAATCTAGTTTCTACACAGCTATCAAGCTTCAGGGCCAGTGCCTGCTCTCTTAGCTTAAAACTTAGAAGGATTACAAATGCTTTGGCAGTGTGGTGAGCTGAGAGGGAATGATCCCCATAGACTCATATATTTGAATGCTTAGTGAGCAGAGAATGATTGACAATCTCTGCTCAGGTGCAGGTTATGCCAGCCAGAGCAGGTGAATGTCTCGACTGACATCTGAACCTCCCAACTGTATTGGTTCTGAGCCCAAGGACCCAAGCCTCTGACACCCTATACTCCCATCCAACCCCCGCCCCCACAATCCAGCTACACCAGTCACAACAGATAAAAGTTCCATACATACTTGGAACCCTTCCATTCTCTTGTTACAAATTTAAAATCCTACCCCAAAGTCATTCTTTTCCCTGCCCTACCCTGCCATACCTCTACCCCTACATACGGTGGATTTCAGGTACAGGGCACACCAACCGGAACAGGCAAGATACCCACCTGCCTTCTGAGCCTTTTTTCACTGGATTTGGAGCCAAAAGTCCCAAGCTGTTGACACCCCAACCCAAACCTGCCTATACTACTCCTGGGCACATTGCTGTTGTACCACCAGCCCACCACATGGGCAGACACCCTGAACCCAATTACAGGTCAGACAAGTCAGAAGAACAAAGGTGCCTTGCTCCACCCAAGACAAAATTACAAAATGTGTAACAAATTTAAGAACTTAGAGTTAAACAAACCAAATAATGCAATTAGAAATGGGATACAGATCTAATCAGAGTTTCTCCACAAAGGAATCTCAAATGGCTGAGAAGTACTTAAAGAAATGTTCAACTTCCTTAGCCAATAGGGGAATGCAAATAAAAATGGCTCTGAGATTCCATTATTTATCTGTCAAAATGGATAAGAATAGAGACACAAGTGCCAGTTCATGCTGGTGAGGATGTGAAGCAGGGGGAACATTCCTCCATTGCTTGTGAGAGTGAGAACATGCACAGACACTATGAAAATCAATATGGTTGTTTCTCAGGAAATTGGTAATTGATTTAACTCAACACACAGCTATACTACTCCTGGGCACATAGCCAAAGGATGCTCCACCATACCATTGGAACACTTGCTCAACTAGATTCATATTAGCTTTATTTGTAATACCCAGAAACTAGTAACAATTTAGCTGTCCCTCAATTGAAAAATGGTTAAAGAAAATGTGGTGTTTTTACACAATGTAGTATTACTGAGCTGTCAAAAAAATAATGAAAATTTCCAGCAAATGGATGGAACTAGGAAGTACTGTAGAAGGCAGAAGGGACAAGGATACAAGATATCCTACAAAATGAACTAACATGGACTTATAGGGGCTCACAAAGACTAAACAGTCAGTGAGCTTGCATGGGTCTTACCTAGGCTCTCTGCAGATATGCTACACTTCTGTAGCTTATTCTTCTTGTGGGACTAATAACAATAGGAACAGATGCTGTCTCTGACCCTTCTGCCTGATATTGAGACCCTTACCTTCCACTGAGCTGCCTTATCCATACTTAATACAAGGGCATTTGCACAGTATTGTTGAAACTTGATATGCCATGTTTGTTGGATATTCTTGAGAGGCCTGCCCTTTTCTGAAAAGAAACAGGCTTGGACGGGGGTGAGGGGTGGAATGTAGTCAGGACAAAATATATGAGAGAAAAAAAAGAAAAAGACTTGGACTGTTTGAAAAGGATTAGGGGGTGTGGCATTGATGGTGGAAGTACGTCACAGGGGTTGGCCTATAAGGTTTCAAAAGGCCAAGCCAGGCCCAGTGTCTCTCTCATCCTGCTACCTGAAGATCTTGCTATAGAACTCTCAGATCCTTCTCCAGCTTCATGTCTGCCTGTATGCCGCCATGCTTGTCACCATGATAAGAAAGAATTGAAGCTCTGGACTGTAAGCAAGCCCTCATTTATTGCTTTGTTTTATAAGAGTTGATGTGGTCATGATGACTTTTCAGAGCAACAGAACACTGTCTAAGACTGACAGCGATACTCATGAATGTTTTCTAAGAGATTCCAAAAGCCAGTGTTTGCTAAGGCTCTTTTAATTTGGTTATCTGACTTTACAAATTATGTCTCTAAGCAAACTATCTATTTTAAAACTGAATGACATTAACAGATTTTCATACTGCTGTCAGTATGTGGTGACCTAGAGATTGGTTCGTCAGCAAAAGAGTTAAGAGTTAGTTTTGTGTAGCCAATGTTAATTCAGTCTATGATATAAGTTATTTATTGCACATTTAACATGACTGACTGCTATCCTCTTACTTCAGTTTTCTGAATGTATGGAATGAAAATGTTATAGTGAATTTTATAGGGTAAATTTAAAAAAAATCTGGTTATTCTGCTGCTCGGCCTTTGTTTCTTATGTAGGAACCTTATGTAAGCCAACCAATAGTCCAGACAACCATATAATTGCATTTAACTCTATGTTATGTAAAAGATTTCCTCATGTACCTTTGTCTTTTAATTCTCCACAGAATGTACAATTATTACCTAATTTATATCCTGGACCTTTGCCAATTGTTAAGTTTACCATGGCCCCTTGGATGGACCCTCTTCTGAGGCACTCTAACTGCTGCTCCCCTCTTTGCCCTCTGTCAGCCTCGAATCAATTACTGAGATTGATGTCCCCCGATCCTCTAAAAGCAGTTCAACTGACCTCAAAAAGGGGACCAATGGGCCATGGGCCATCCAAGGCATCCCTCTTCTTGCTATTCTGAATGGGAGACTCCAAACTAAAACAACTGACCTAAAGCCCTCCTTTATTAATCAGATCTCTGTCCCACGAGCTCAGATCAGCTTAACATCCTCAGGACCAGCTCAACTCCTTGATTGTTGAGGTATTCCAGTTTTAAAAGGACTAAATCTTATAGTGGAATGGGATTTGTGCTTTCATCTGCAAGCATGCTGTCTCTGCCTGTTTCTTTTCTTTTTAATCATTTTATTTGTTTGCATTTCAAATGTTATCCCTCTTTCCAGTCTTCCCTTCACAAAACCCCCACCACATTCCCCTCCCATTTGCCTCTAAGAGGATGTTCACACACCCACCTACCCACCTACTCCTGCCTCAAGCCTCTAGCATCTCCCTTTTCTGGGGCATCAAGTCTCCACAGGACCGAGTGCCTCCCTTCACAATGAAGGCAGATTAGGCAGTCCTCAGCTACATATGTAGCAGAAGCCATGGACTGGCCTCTGTGATTAGTGGCTTAGTCCCTGGGACTTCTGAGGGTTCCAGTTAACTGATACTGTTATTCTTCCTATGAGGTTGCAATCCCCTACAGCTCCTTCAGCCCTTCCAATAACTCTTCGTTTTGTTTTTTGTTTTATTTTGTTTTGGTTTTTGTTTTATGGTTTTATATTAGATATTTTCTTTGTTTACATTTCAATGTTATCCCCTTCCTTTGTTTCTCCTCTGAAAACCTCCTGTCCCATCCTCCCTCCCCCTGCTCACTAATTCACCCACTCCCCACTTCCCTGTCCTGGCATTCCCTTACACTAGTGCAACAGGCCTTCACGGGTCCAAGGGTCTCTCCTCTCATTGATATCTGACAAGGTCATCTTCTGCTACACATGCAGCTGGAGCCATGGGTTCCTCCATTTGTACTCTTTGGTGATTAAGCCCCTGGGAGCTCTGGGAGTAGTGGTTGGCTCCTATTAGTGTTCCTCCTGTGGAAGTGCAAACCCCTTCAGCTCCTTGGACCCTTTCTCTAGCTCCTCCACTGCGGAACCTGTGCTCAGTTCAATGCTTGACTGAGAGCATACCCCTCTGTATTTGACTGGCTCTGGCAGAGCCTCTCAGGAGACAGCTATATGAGGCTCCTGTCAGCAAGCACTTGTTGGCATCCACATTAGTGTCTGGATTTGGTGACTGTATATAAGAAGGATTCCCAGGTGGGGTAGTCTCTGTATGGCCTTTCCTTCAGTCTCTGCTCCACACTTTGTCTCTGTATTTCCTCCCATGGGTACTTTGTTCTCCCTTCTAAGAAGGACCAAAGTATCCACACTTTGGTCTTCCTTCTTTTTGAGCTTCATGTGGTCTGTGACTTTAGTATTGGGTCCCCAGGCTCAGTCCAATGGTTGGCTGTGGGTGTCTACATGGGGCTTAGTCAGGTGCTGGCAGAGCCTCTCAGAGGACAGCCATACCAGGCTCCTGTCTGCAAGCAGATTTTGGGATCAACAATAGTGTAGGGGGTTGGGGTCTCCAGATGGAATAGTTCACACAGTGGGGCAGTGTCTGGATGGCTTGTCCTTCAGCCTCTACTCCACTTTTGTCCCTGTACTTCCTTTAGACAGGAACAATTCTGTGTTAAAACATTTTAGATGGGCATGTGTGGCCCCACCCCTCTACTGGGGTCCATATCTAGCTACTGGAGGAAGTCATTTCAGGTTCTATCTCCCTGCTTTTTGGATATTTTGGCTAATGTCATCCTCATTGGGTCCTGGAAGCCTCTTATATCCCCGGTGTCTTGGACTTTCTAGTGGTTCCCTAAGTTCCCGAACCTGCACTAGTACTTATTTCTATTTGTTCTCCTGGTCCTCTGGACTTCTCATCTCTCTCTTCCCATACCTGGTCCTGCCTCACTTTTATTCCTCTCCTACCCTCTTCTACCCACGTCTCTCTAACTGTCTGCCTCCAAATATTATTTTGATCCCCCTTCTAAGTGGGCTTGATGCCTCCACACTTTGGCCTTCCTTCTTGGTAAGCTTCATATGGTCTGTAAGTTGTATTGTTTGTATTATGACCTTTTGGTCTAATATCCACTCATCAATGAGTAAATATCAAGCATGGCCTCTTGGGTCTGGGTTGTCTCACTCAGCATGATATCTTCAAGTTCCATCCATTTGCCTACAAAGTTTATTAAGTCATTATTTTTAATAGCTAGGTAGTATTCTATTGTGTAAATGTATCACATTATCTGTATCAATTCTTCAATTAAGGGACATCCAGGCTGTTTCCAGCTTCTGGCTATTATAAATAAGGCAATATGAACATACTGGAGCATGTGTCTTAGTTATGTGCTGGGGCATCCTTTGGGTACATGCCGAGGAGAGGTAGAGTTGAGTCTTCAGGAAAGGCTATTTCCAATTTTCTGAGGAACCACCAGCCTGATTACCAGAGTGGTTGTACCAGCTTGCAATCCCACCTGCAAAAGAAGAGTGTTCCCTTTCTTCACATACTAGCATCTGTTCTCACGTGAGTTTTTGTTCTTACCCATTCTGATTGGTGTAAGGTAAAATCTCAGGGCTATTTTGAATTGCATTTCCCTGATAACTAAGGATGTTGAACATTTCTTTAGGTGCTTCTCCATCATTCAAGATTCCTCATTTGAATAGTATTCAGCCACTAGAAACAACGAATTCATGAAATTCTTAGAGAAATGGATGGAGCTGGAGAACTTCATACTAAGTGAGGTAACCCAGTCTCAAAGGAATACCCATGGTATGCACTCGCTGATAAGTGGATATTAGCCTAGAATCTTGGAACACCAAAGACACAATCCACATACCGAATGATGTCTGACAAGAAGGAAGGAGTGGACCCTGGTTCTGGAAGGGCTCAATGCATCCGTGTAGGGAAATACCAGAACAGGGAAGTGGGAAGGGGTGGATGGGGGAACAGGGGAAGGGAAAAGGGCAGTGGGACCTTTGGGGGGCAGGGAACCAGGAAAAGGGAAATGAAATGTAAATAAAGAATATATCCAATAAAAAATGTGAAAAAAAATTCCTCATTTGAGAATTCTTTGTTTCACTCTGTACCTCATTTTTAAAGTTGGGTTATTTGGTTTTCTGGAGTCTTGTGTTCTTTGTATATTTTGGAAATTCGCCCTCTATCAGATGTAGGGTTGGTAAAGTTCTTTTTCCAATCTATAGGAGTGGTAGATATATGTTTCAAATACCATGTGAACACCAAGAAAATTAATTCATTCTGATTCAGAGTGTGGATAACATAAAGTAGTATGTGGACAAACATAGTCCAGAAGAAATGTGCTTATTTATCTATAGATAAAGGTGCTATGAAGTGAATGCCTTGGTTTTAACTGAAGTATTTCTAGATCTTAGCTAAACAGTTTTAAGCAAGAGTTCCTGAAAGCAAGGTTTTTCCTCGAATTCTTTATGACTTGATTGCATAGGTAATTTAATCAAATATGCTATCTAGTTGAAAGCCAGAGAAAAATGTAATAACTTGCTAATCAGAACCATTTTCTCACTTAAAAATGAAACAAGGATGTCTCTATTTGCTCAGCCAGTTAGCATCTGCTGAATTGTTCCAGTCAGCTGGGGGTTCTTTGATGTGAACAGGCAAGGACAGCTTCAGTGGCCTTCAGCTCTCAGGGTTGCAGGTGATAGAGTTATATCCCTGCAGCCTCCCATTTGTATGATTTTCAGCTTTCAGTTTTGAGCACGAATGGCCCTCAGATATGAGATGCTCTAACTCTGACTCTAAGTGGCTCTCAACAGCAATTCCAGCAGCCAGCAGGCGGTCTTGGTCTTCACAGCACCTTGCCATCAACAGTCCCCCAGGTCGCCATATCCTTGCACTCAAACACTCTCTGGAACTCTTTAGCCACCTTCCAGGTGGACCTTTTAGGTGTGTCTTGGGCTAAGAGCCTCAGGAGTCACCTGTCCTTTGTGTCCCCACTTCAGTTTATTCAGTCTGTGATAAGGGCTACCCACCCTTATCACACACAAAATCATAGGAATTAGGCCTATGGGGACCTAGGCTGCTGTCATAGAAGGGTATGACATTTGATGTCTGGACTAACCAGAGCAGAATGTGAAGGTTTTTCCACCAGCCAGTGCAGTCCTTTTGCTTAATTTCACAAGTCTGGCATGGCTGCCACGCGTGCAAGAGATGCGTCTCTTCCACTTGCGCTGTAAAATTGCTGTATCTTCTGGGTTGAATAATTGAGGGTTTATCTCAAGCTGATGCCTTAAAAAAGAAAGTCTTATCTAGTTTCATTGAGATTGCACAAAGTGAAAGAAGCCCCCCCCTTTCTCTACAACTGTTGAACTGTAGTTCCTTGGAACAGAGACTGGGTTTCTACAGCAGCCTTACCACCGGCATTGGTTTCTGCTCCTCATGTCCCCTGTCTTATTTATTTAGATTGAAGACTCTATGAACAGGCATAAAGCATTTAAAACATCTAGAGCTGTCATGATGACAAACTCCCCTAACTGTAGAGGAAACAGTTGATGGACAGCTGGATCATTTCCATCAAACCAGAAGGGCTGCACCTGGAGTTGCTGCCACATACCAAGGATTTTCCTCAGGCACAGTTAGGCCACTTTAGATATTTACAATAAATACAAATTTTACCAGAATATTTATTTAACAAAATTTAAATCTAGCCAAATAGTCATAAATAAGGTTAGAACATTTTAATATTTCTTTTTAAATTATTTTTGGATGATTATAATTACATTCCTCCTTCCTTTTCTTCCATTTATTCTCTTCCATATACCTTTCCTACTCTCCTTCAAATTCATGTCTCTCTTTTCACTAATTTTTATTGCATATATTTCCTACGTATGATATATGTCATACGTAGGAAATATATGCAATAAAACAGGATACAGACACACACACACACACACACACACACACACACACACACATAAATCCTGTTAAGAACCTACTCCTCTTCCCAGCCTCTTCCCAGAGGCCTCACACACTTCCTTTTGTCCACTTTGGCATGTCCACTGATGTTATCCTTGTTGAGCTCACATTTGGACAGTCATGCTTGTGACACTATATGGTGTAACCTTCTGTTATTACTAGGAGATACAATCCCACAGCAAACTTCTTGATCTCTGGATCTTATAATCTTTCCTTTCTCCAATGGCCTTTAGGTACAGGAGTGTTTTGTAGATGCATTCAAGGGGACTTGGAGCCCCAACTCTGCATTATGATTGGTTATGGTTTTAGTGGTGGTCTCAGCTGTTACAAAGAGAAACTTTCTTAATGAGGGTTGAAGACTACACTTATCTGTGGCTATAAGAACAAGTGTTTATAGATTCACTTAGGTTCCTCTCTTAATATATCTTGTTCATTTCTCCTGATGTTGCTACCAATCATTTTTAGACAAGCAATCACATAATTATCAACCATGCTGTTTAAATAAACAAGCTTTCTGTCTTACAAAGACATCTAAATACTATATTATTACATGTAACGATAAAATCACCTATGAAAATACTCTAAAATAGGATGTCAGGCTTAATATTTAATATTTAATTACTTAACCTTTTAAGTTGTGTTAGTTGAGTGATCATAAACTGGGTTTTGCTTTATTTTATGCTTTGTTATTTAAGCTCTTTGTTGAATATTTCACTCTCATTATTTTGACCTGAAGCACAGTTCACAAGCACACAGTTACAGAGTTTGATTGTGTATGGCTCTCAGTAGTGTTTAATACTATTAAAATAGTACAGCATCTCTAAAGGCTCTAAACATAGACCTCAGAGTAACCAATTATCATTTAGTGATGCTAATAGCCATCTTCAAGAAAAAGCTAAGAACATATAACTTAGCTTATGTCTCTAGTATCCTTAATTGTTTTGACATCATTTACTTCCACAAGGGTCTTAGAGCTATGGTCATACAATTCAGTCATGAAGGTTGTTCATAAAGACACTGCCCAACACGGTTATAATGAAATGACTGCTCAGGTATCCACAAAAAAAGAAGTGAGTATCCCTCTCCTTGGCTTATTTGTGTCCTCGAAGCATGTGACACTAATTAAACTGTGGAAATGCTAATCCAAGCATTTTATGGCTTACCCTTAACTTACTAAGCTGATAAGATTTCCCGAAGAGGTTGGAAAATGTATCAAAAAGTATTTAGATATTTTATTGAAGTTCCTCTTTGGAGCCAGGTTTGTGATGGGCTAGATTCTCCTTTGATAATGAATAAAGTTTCATTCCAGATGAAAATAAAAACTCTCCCATTACCTACTTAGATGTTTCTTCTTTATTTCTCTCATTTCAGAAGATACTCATTTATCCTAGGTTACTCTATATGTCTGATTTTTGCTTTTGGGGGAAAGAATAGCTCTTCTACCCTATTTCAAAACATCTCTGAGATTCAGGTAATGACCATTTCTTACTTTGTAATAGACATGTTCTTAGGAAAACAAAATTCCTATTGCCCAATGAATCTGGAGAGCAAGCTTAGCCTTACTATTTGATGTTGCCTTGTCAAAACTTTGTTACACGGTACTTAGTAGTAGTGCTGAAAATTTGTTATTTACAAAACCAAATAAATTGCATTAGGACAAATGATTATGCCTGAACAAAAACCTTGGTGATATTCATGTTTAATAATAAGCCTTTAAACTGGGACTGGTGGTGCAAACCTGTGACCCAACCTACATAGGAAGTTGAGGCAGAAGGATCTAGAGCTCAATGCTCACCTGAAGTACATGGTGATTCCAAAGCCACCCTAGGCAATTTAGGAAGAACCTGTCTCAAAATAAAAGGGGAGTGGCAAGGAAACTTGGTAATTAGAGTCCAGTGTAGAGTAATTATCTACATGAATAAGGCCATGGATTCAAGACCCAGTATAAGAAATATGCAACAATTTAGAAACATTTAATATATATTTTACTTAGAACAGTAGATCAGAAAATATTCCACAGTATACAAATGTTCTTAGATAAGTGCTTGTTAAATAATCATGAAAATGTTGTGAGCTAAATATTATTATTCTTATTTTAGTATTGATAGCATATGCTCATCTAACATAATGGGAGCATTAAGAAACAGAGGCAGAACTTTGATATTTAAAGTCTGATTTTGCATTTATTAAGAATTTGTCCAAAGCTAATACAATTGCACAAGCAGAAAACTGGCAAACAGAATCAAATATAGCCATCCACATAGTGCTATTTAACCATCTGATACCTAATCTGCCGAGATCATTCATTGCATGTCACTATGCGTCTCTTGGGGCTCTATAGCTGTTTACAGCACCACAGGCTATTTCAACTATAGATTGTTTTCTTTAGAACCTTGAAATTTTCATTCCAGAGTGAGAAACTCTTAGATAGAAAACTAATGCTCCTGGATGGAAGACAAATGAAAACTTGTGGACCTAAGTAGAAGAATACAAAGCTCAAATCTTGCAGCAGCATATTGTTCTCAGAAGATGCTAGGCAGATACTGTTTACCAGTGTCACAGTGAGCCAAAGCCACAAATATGATCTTCAGAATCAATATAGTGTTGTTTCCTCTCTAAGTGTGTAAGTAAAATTTTAAGCTATATTGATTTATTGTCTATCATATTCCAGAAATTAGGTTACAAATACTCTTGCTAAATTCACAGGGCAATGAGAAAGTGAACTCTATCAGACGAAATAGATTTGCAATTCCATTCTTTCTGGCCATACCAAACCAGATCTAGTGTCTAGCTCTCATTTTTTTTTTTGAGAAATCACTGAAAGATATTAGCTATTTCCCATATGATCAACAGTGTGAATCCATCAGTTAATGAAAATGTCAATGCCCTAAGCTTATGGAAAGGCGTTTCTGTGATTATGCAGACTACAAGCTGTGTTCACTGGGTATCATCTCAGTAATTGTATCCATAATCATATTTACATTTCTGTAATTAGGCAGAATTGAATGTATGTGATGAGCTTTCTTATTAAATCTAGATACTGCTCATTGCTAGGTAAATAATGCTTGAACTCTTCTGGTATGTCTTAAAAGTATTACTTTTACAGGAATTCCTTTGTAATAAAGGCCTAATTGTAATCCATCAATAATGACTGCACAATAACTTAGGCATAGACTAGGGGCAACAAAGAGTGGTAATTCAAGTTCCCAACCCTGAAATAGTTTAACATGAACTTGTATAAAGTATTATAATGATACAATAGCTCAGGTGAATGGTAGGAAAGGGGAAAGATTGCATAGGGAGGGAGTTTTATTGTTTAAAGACAGTACAATATACTAAACACAATGATATTTAATCTATAAGAATAGATCTTGAAATTCCAAAGAAGACTTGACCCTTAGTCATATATTCCTCATATGCATCATTTCTTCCCAGTACCTATCATGTTATTAGTCACAAATATATAAAATTTCTACATTTTAAAATGTATTAATTTTTTGAGATTTACCCCCAACACTCAACATGACACATATAAAAGGAGAAATTTGTGTTGCCCAAATATTCTTGTGTGGGGGCCCTTCCATTAGAACATGGACAAATTAGTCATGACTATACTTAGGGAAAACATTTTTTCTTCTTCCAAAAGCTAAAAACTACTAATAGTTTCAGAGATATGAGTGGGAATTCATGCCCAACTTCCCTCTCCAAATTGGGTTTGGTATATCTAGAGCTTGCACAGATCTCATGCTTTTTGTCCTAAATGCTGTGAATTCATACATGTACCTTCCCCACTGTGTCCCAAAGATACTGTTTCCATGTAGCATCCACCATCTCTAGTTTTTATACTCTCAAGACCCCTTCTTCTGCAGTAATACCTGAGCCAGGAGTGGAGGAAGTGCAGTACATATGTTTCATTTAGAATTTAGCGTTCTTCGGGTTCTTATTTTCTATACTTCAGCCAGTTATTGATTTCTATGTTAATCACAATCTACTACAAATAGAACCTTCTCAGATGAGGGTTAAGATAGATGCACTGATCTATCAGTATAATGGTATATCTTTGGGAGTTGGTTTACGTTCAGATAACAGCAAAATAGTAATAGGTCGTCTCCCAAGCCCCATGATGTTTCTAGCCATAGACTCTTTGTCTGACAATGTTAGCAGGTATGGGCTTCATCTTGTATAGTGTGGTATACACCTATGTAGAAAGTGGTTTGTTATCCTTGTGAAGACTGTGCGACTATTGCAGATGCCCTGCACTTATGTATGCCAAGCCATGGTATATCATGCCAGGGAAGTCACTGGGTGCATAGCTGGATTGGACTGATTATTATTCCTCTCATCTGATAGAGGGAATACCATCTTCTAGCACTATGTAAGATAGAGAATAGGAATAAGCTTCCGTGTGGGAACCTGCTTGATTTATTCATATTCTGTGTCTCAAGCATGTGATATCTTCAGCACCAGGCTGTAACTACTAAGTTCTTGAAGTGCTAGATAGTTTTATGTCAACTTAATACAAGCTATAGTCATCTGAGAGGAGGAAACCTCAATTTAGAAAATGCCTCCAGATCAGACTGTAAGCAAACAAACCTTTAGGGTACTTTCTTGCTTAGTGATTGATGAGAGAGTCTAATCCATTGTGGGTGGGACCATCCCTGAGCAAGTGGGCCTAGATTCTATAAGAAAGCAGGCTGATCAAGCCATGTGGAGCAAGATGGCAAGAAGGACTCATCCATGGCCTCAGCATCAACTCCTGCCTCCAGGTTCTGGCCCAGTTTGAGTTTTTGCTTTAGTTTCGGTCAGTGGACTGGTTATTCAGTGCATGTACACCAAATAAACTCTCTCCTTCCCAGGTTACTTTGGTGATGGTGTTTTATCACAGCAATAAAAACCCTAAACACACAGTAGTAAAGAGCACTGGCAGTAGCCTGTACTGTTTTTTGGGGTGGTATCTATGGGAATTCAAAAGCCAATAATTTCACAAAAATAACTCAATCCTGGCACTGATCTTTTCATTTGTAAGTTCTTGGTATTTAGTATGGGTATTATGTCCTACTGTGTTATATATTTTTATAATTTACCACAAGAAATATAAAAACTGTCTCTAACTCTATTTCCAGATCTTCTGACAACCTTATCTACCTCTGTGGGCACTGGACGCACATAGTGCACAGTCATACCTTCAGGAAAATTATTCAGACATAAAATAAAAATAAGCAAATCTAGCCAGATGTGCATGTCTTTGTTCAGCAAATTGAAGTCAGGGAGATCCTATGAGGTCAACTTCCAGGACAGTTAGGGCTATAAAGAGAAACATTGTCTCAAAAGAATGGAAGGAAGGACAGAGAAAGTAAAGAAGGAAAAAAAGAAACAAAGGAAGGAAGGAAAGAGGGAAGGAAGGAAGGAGGAAAGAAAGAAAAAATAAATCTTTATTTTAAAAAATAGCACAGAGTTGCAAAAAAGAGAGAAAAGTATCCTACATGGATGATAATGTGATAACATAAAGCATGGATTATTGTGCTTGCTAGTTTTATGTCAACTTGAGACAAGCTAGATTTATCTGAAAGAAGGAAACCTCACATGAGAAAATTCCTTCATAAGATAAAGTTTTAGAGCATTTTCTAAATTACTGATCCATAGGACAGGGTCCAGCTTATTGTGGGCAGTGCTATTCCTGGGCTGGTAGTCCAGGCTTCTATGAGAAAGCAGTGATTGAACTGTAGCTTCCCTCTTGCTGACTAGGTTTTATGATGTTGAATGATGTCATTCATGTTCCTAAAGACTAGGGAAGGAACAGCATCAGGAAAGTTACTGTCAATTTCTAGACAAGATGTGACCACTGGCTCAATACTATCACAGCTGTCATGGGAGTAATCAATTATTTCCAACTTGGATTCCAAGCACATTCCACAAGAGGGGAATCATGCATGATAATGTGAACACATTGAAAGCTCCCATACCTGAGGACATCTTAGGCCCTGAGGGGTAATTAATTACTGTTGTTTAGATAAATTGTCTGTATGGCGTGCTGCTTTCAAAATATCTCTTTTCTACCACATACCAATGCAACCCTCAACCTTAATCAGAGAAGTTTCTCTTATGAATGAATGGCAGTGAATACAGTGACATACAGTTGCTCAAGATACTGAGGATAACTGATGCTTGAATGTGCAGCCCTAAACCAGGTATGTATACCACCCCCTCTCAGGATCAGGGAACATCAATAAGAAGGAAGCAGAAAGAATGTCAGACTGGGAGACAGGGAGAAGAGCGGGAGCTAATGTAATCACACCTTCACAGTGGGTATAGCTGTCTGCCAGAGACCAGCACAAGACAGGGCTCAGCAACACATACATTGGGGAGAGTGTTTTGGGTCCCTACTCTCCCTTTGAACTACTGACTATTGATAATTCTGGGGAGGGGCAGACATACTCGCTAACTTTACCAGTTCCTGATCGATAATGCCAAACTTAGGATCACACAGATGGTCAATGTTAAACTCCATGAGTCACACAATGGAACAAAAAGGCATGGATGGAAAAGGCTCTCTATATGCCTGAGATTGTTGAGAACGGTTTAACAAATGTTAGGGAAAAATAAAATAAAAAGAAATCCAGGCCCATCGTTGCCCTTAACCAGCCGTAACTCTGAGTTAACTGCACATGTGGAGAAGCAGGGGACAGAGGATTGACTGAGGAACCTGACACTCCATCTCCTATTAGCTGAGGCTCTAGCAGCCCCTTAACAGCTTTCCTTTATCTTAATAGTGAGATAAAAATAATGGCTACCCAGAGAGCTTGAGTATAAATGCAATGAATCATTGTGATTATGCTCTTGAAACAAAATTTGGCAAATAGTAGGCATTACTAGCTACTTGCTATTATTATTATTTTTCTACTAATTCATTTTCTATCCATGCTTGTCGTGTTAACACGGGAAGGATGCTTTAGTATACTCACTTCATCAGTTTGATATAATGACTGATCTGCTTTAGATACAGCACTGCAAACAGTACGGGCTCACAGTTACCCATGAACTTAGCTGCATTACTGCTGTCAAACTGGATATTGATTTCATTAAAATATATTTCAAAACACAACGGATGTCCAGTTATGAGGTTGTATCTTAGCAGTGCACATATCAATGCACTCATGGGTCCCAGAAACTCCTTAGCCCCTTCTTTTAAATCTTGTCTGTGGCCTTCAACTCTCTCTGTGATAATTCTCTCTAGTAGCCTGAAAATTATGCTAAAGTGTTACCCAGAAGATTATATGTTCTGTAGTAGTACACTTGGGCAAATCTTTAAAAAATTCATTAATTTCAAAAGACTGTCTTCACATATGCAAACCTTCACACCTATTTTGGTGTTTGTTGTTTTGTAAACAATGATTTTCATGGGTGACAAATACTTTAAAAGTTCAACGGAGGAACACTTAACAATGAAAATTTGTACAAAGGCAACCCAGGAAGAAGGAGAATTTTACAATCTGGTTCATAATAATATTGCTTAAATTGACCTATATGACAATTGTTGCTTTACATTCCCTGGGTTTTCTTGTTGGCTTGTTAATTTTTCACCATCACAAAACAGTTCTAAAAGTAGATTTTCAAGGCTTTGCTTTTCTAGCATGCCTTCAACTGTCTGCCTGACACCACAAAATCAAAAGACAAGAGGGAAAGATGGAATTTCCTAGTTTTCTTGACATGAAAACTTGAGGCCTTTCCAGATACCAACTATGTTGTTGTTCTGTTCTGAAGAAAAACACTCAAATGTGACTTAAGCCAAAGAAATAATAGGACATATATCACATATATGGCCATGTCATCTAGAGATGACTGCCATGTATACAGTGAGTCCAACAGAAGAAAGGAAGCTGTCAGAAGCTGTGAAAGAGCTTTAATGGATTAGACACACTTGAAACCAGACAGCCATGATAGCTTTTTGACAGCTGAGGTCAGACACAAAGTATAAATCAAGCTCTAGGTACAGTATTCTGATAGATTTTGCTTCTGTTGCATGGTTAAATATATACATGATTATCTAGACATTTTTCATTCTATTAAAATAATCCAAGGGTCGCTCACTTTTAAATATGTACAAATAATTACTTACTGTAGTTGGTTTGTTGTACCAGGAAGCTAATGAAACATTCTGCTATGAATATATATTAGACATTCATGGGAAAGATTTCATACATGATCTACCATTACTTTCCAGAGAAACTTGAATCAGCAAATGTGGGTATTTGCAGTTTAGCAAAGCACCCTGATATTTCTAGTCATCCCTCTATATCTGGGTGTAAAAGAAGCTTATATGTATATAAATAAAAAATGAGGCTTTTATAGGTATTAACTTCAAACCAGCACACAACTAAGAGTAACATAAATGGTTTAATGTTGGTCCGTGTGGTACTAATGCTACATTGCTATGGTCAATATGTTTGGCTAGGCTTAACACACTGTGATGGGTTTAACAAAGATAGATCTTAATTGGAGTTATGAGTGTATCTACTAATTAAATATGCCTAGGTCTACTAATTTCTGAAGGAATCTTATGTTAAATAAAGACATAGAATGATAACATCCCTGCAAAAATCCTACCTTAGAAGGTCAAGAAGATTTTATGTCAAATCCTTAGCTGGGAGAATTGGGTGGATTTGACTCTAGAAATTTAATACAACATGAACAGAGCAGAGTACTATCTTCTTATTCCTCTAAAAAGACAGAAATCACATCATGGAGATACTAATATTGTCTTTAGGTAAGTGTCTTTACCTTTCAAAGACACAGACGTCCCTTATGCATCCCCAAAAGATAAGGGACTTTTGCCCTTTACGTTGCCTTTTTATGGTAATATAGCTAATCAAAATGATTCAGAAAATTATTTCAGTATAATATTATATAAAATTTATATATCTCTTCCCCCCCCTCTTTCCTAAACTATAAATGTTTATGCTCCTGATGAAATTTGACATGAATAGCACAAGAATGTTTACTGTATTATTTAACAAAGGAGCTCAAATGAGCAAACTTTATTAAAAGGAATGCATTTGCTCTCCCAAACAACATTCCTCTAGCCACAAAGATATATGCAAACACTGGTAAAGTTGAATCTCATGAGAGCCAGATAAATAAAGCTAAGATCAAAGAAATTATTTCTGTGATTACTCAGTTATTGCCTTTCCCTAGGCCTTTTCCTTATGAAACCTTTTGTTCTGCAGTACTTTGAGGGAAAGAGGAGTTGTATGGCCATGTTTAAATTCTTCTGTGCTGGGACAGATCTGATCTAAAGCTGATGTTCAGTGATTGTTCAATGTGCTTGTGGCCTAAACAGCATCCTTTATATTTTCTTATTTTATTAGCGTATATTAATCATATAGAGTGAGCTTCATTATGATACTTCATACATGTAATGTAGAGCATCTTGATGACATTTACCCTGTTACACTCTCCTGTACTTCTCCAACTTCCAATCATCCACTTCTCTTCTTTTTCCTGATTCTCCTGCTTACCTGGCTGCTTGGATGCCTGGATGCCTTCCTTCCTTCCTCTGATTTCCATTAGTGTTGCTTACAGGAGATAGATGAGAGGTGTTTTTTCAGGAGCATGGACAACTTAGCAGTGGTGAGACCACCAGAGAACATGCCCACGATCACCATTAGCTACCTAAGATGTCCTGGTGCTATAGGTACTCAAGTCTCCATACCATGACAGAGTATGAGAAGCCAGGTTTTGTACAGGTTCACTGAAGGTAATCATAGCTAAGGGGAGTTGAAAAATGCTATGCTCCTTCATATCTAGAAGGTGAGGCTCCCATAATTTTATGCCTTCTTTTTCCATGATCCTTGAGACTCATAGCCTGTTTATGAGCACTTAATGGTCACTTGTTCCTAACACTTTGACCAGTTATGAGATTCCACAGAGCTTCTTCTGGCCAAAGCTAATTATAGCTAATATGTAGGTGGGGGTGTGATATATTGAGGGGGAGGTTGATGCTAATGCCTTGTCCATTAGCAGAACAATAGCTGCAGCTTCCCCATTAGGGCCTATGAAAATATTATCATCATGATATTTTTAGTCTTTAAGAGACAAACTATTCTGAGTGTAACATGTGGTTGGAATATTGTACACACATGTGTGCTCGTATGTATGTGTGTATGTCTCTGATGTATGTGCATTTGTATATGTCTATGTATGTGTCTGTGTGTGCATGTGTGTATGCCAGTCTTATCTTTCTATATGTATCTAATAACATCAACAGAAGTAATTATAATATTTCAATACCATTTTACTGCATGTACTGCAATTCATTATACTGCATAGTCTATATATAGCATTATAGTCATTTTTATAAGAATAAGAGAATATCAAACAAAGGTAAAATAGAATTCAATATTCATCAAATCTGTCATTTAGCTAGAACATAGTTTGCCTACTCTTAGCATACTCTCAAATAAAGATGATGGAGTTCTTCTTTTGCTTCTTGAAAAGGACCTCTCCATTTAGGGGGAAGTGCAGTAAGTCACAGGAGAACATTCCAATGACTCCATGTTATACACAAATTATGTCAAATAAATGCATGAAAAAAGTGAGTCAAATGGTAGCAAGTACACCAACATACATCAAACAACATGACTGACTCTGGGAAAGGGGCAAGCCCATAAAGTGAATACATTTTCTAAGGTCGGCAAAGGTTCTGCCCACATATGTTGGCCTTGTTGTCATATAATAGAGAATTGTAGAAGCACTCAGTGAAAACAGAGCCTTGTTACAGGAATTTCAGCAAAACAACATTAGCTGGCAGTGGACAGTCTTGGAAATGGAATTGTTCCATATATGAAAAGAAGTTTCACTGAGGAAAGATAAGGATTTTTCAGATTAATGGAAGGAATAAGTCCTAGGTCACTTTTGTGCAACATGGTGACTATAGTTAAAAATAAAAATAGATTACATATAAAAAATTACTTCTAAAAATGTATCTTAGAAACACTCATGACAAGTGATATACATATATATATTACCTTGATTTAGATATGCATATATTAAGCATTACATTATTTCTTAATACATTCATATATACATATATAATTATATTTATTACTAAAACTATAAATAACTAAATAAATAACTAAATAAATAAACTAAATAAATAAAATTAATTTTAAATACCCATAATAAAATTGTGTGAATAATAAAAAATAATTCTAATATCTTCAGAACTTGGCTGTCATTATAGGAACAGATATAAAAAAACAAAAGAAATGAAGATTAAGTTATAATAAACAGGAATGTCTAAGAATTGTAGAAAGAGGTTCTAGATTAAGGCTTCTCTTTATCCACTCAAGAAATGTGCTTTGTAGAGTAGTTCTTGTTCTCAAAATCATAATATTGCTCAACAGTTCCTGTTCTTCAAAAACTTACATCTCTATCAAATGTTATTGGCAAGACATTTGTTTAACTCCTATGAATTTTATCTACTGTACACTAAAGTCTCAACCGTTGCTTAACATGTATCTTGCAATTTTTGCTACATCTATTAATGCTTCTAAATATGTAGAGTGATGTGGTTAGTTGTCTATGCATCGCAGTTTGTTGTGGGAATTAAATCATTCATCAATTACTGTTATATGCAGACAAATACAAGTTAAGCCTTTTGCATGATATTCAGAGACCTCATGGAATATTAAACACTTGTGACAGCATTTGAAAGCTCTCAAATGTTCACCTGTGTAAGGCACTATTACTGTTTAAGGTATGCTTTAATCTATCACTACTAACCTTAAGTCAATAGTGTACCAGCTTCCATATACTGCCCTTTCAGCTTGTCCCTTAGAAAACTGCAAACATATTCTGTGGAACAACACACAGTGCTCATTAGTTTTCCTTGGTATGGTATGCTTATACATTTAATTGGTGTAGTTGCTTGCTTGCTTGTTTGTTTACATTCATTAGTTTTCTCAGTTTCAATAGTGGAATTTCTCCAATAAGCATAAGTTAGTAGTCAACATTTAGGCCTTCTGGGTTTGTAACACACCCATACATGTGTTTAACTCTGACTAAGGTCCCAGTTAAAATATGATATGTCCAGATCCTACCATCTTCTTCCCTAAGCATAGTTCTCTGTGCTGGCATTAAGAAGAGAAAGAAGGCTCTAGAAGGTCAGACAGGCGGGCACTGACATCAGAACTCCCATAGATTTGTTTCCTGGTACGGTCATTTTGGAGTTTGCCTCACAATACTGTGGCCTGCATAGATCTAAGAAACATTTTCCCAAAGCTCAGAGCATCGGAGATGTTTTACTTCCAAATCTTTTCATGGGACGCACCTTGCAGCTCACCTTCACTTCCAAATCTTCGCATGGTATACACCTTGCAGCTCACCTGGTGGGTGTGTACATGTTCCCGTGGCACTTTTAGGTAACTTCCTTTCTCATGGCAGCCTTATGAACTCTGGAAATACATTTTTATTCTAGTGTTGAAATCATATCCAAACAAAAGATGTTTTTATGATGACAAACATCAGCCTACTCAAGGAAGCTTGACATGCAGATAAATATGTATGATATATTTTAAAGTAAAATCATCTGAAACCTGCATCATAGCAGAAAGCTGTCCAAAACCTCCATACACAGGTAATGGGTATAGAAAGCTTACAGGAATGAAATAGCCTGGGATTTCAGTTATTTCAGACTTCCTTAGTAGAGACTAATGGTGTATTCTGAAGAACGGAGAAGTCTTGCATGATTGTGAAAAGAAATGCCATTTGAGGAAGACAAAATAGACCAATAATGTAGTACAAGCGAGTCCCTTGGCATTATCAAGGGAATATAAAAACAAATTATGGTTGCAACACTGTAATTACAGCAGATAATAAGTTTGGAAATTTTGATAGAGATCAGTCTATCAGACCTTATGGACCATTTTAAAAGATTTATATAGTTAACTTTTGTTCTGGACCTGTGAAGCATATGGTTAGAACAAGAAGAGCTACATTTGCAGCAGGTCTTTTTTAGCGTCCAATAATTTATATAACAGCATTAAATGTGTGTGCCCAGGGAGGATGCCTGAGTAATCTCCTGGAAGACTAGAATGTATGCCACGGATTCGTGGGAAAATGCATAAGTAAGATTATTTTGCATGCAAAACTAAGAGAGTCAGAATGAGCATCTTTGATTAAAAGTATTGAAGTTTTAATAAAAATTATATGATCAGGTAATATTGATTCTGATTTTTAGTGTCTCTTGTATTGATTCCATATGTGTGTTTATTTGTATTCCAAATATATATACATATATATGTGTGTATATATATATATACACACACACATATATATATACATATATATATATAAAATGTGGTATATATACACAATGGAATACTATTCAGCCATTAGAAACAATGAATTCATGAAATTCTTAGAGAAATGGATGGACCTGGAGAACATCATACTAAGTGAGGTAACCCAGTCTCAAAAGAATACCCATGGTATGCAGTCACTAATAAGTGGATATTAGCCTAGAATCTTGGGACACCAGACACAATTCACATACCAAATGATGTCTGACAAGAAGAAAGGAGTGGACACTGGTACTGGAAAAGATCAAAGCATCAGTGTAGGGGAATACCAGAACAGGGAAGTGGGAAGGGGTGGATGAGGAAGCAGGGGGAGGGAAAAGGGCATGTGGGACCTTTGGGGGGTGGGGAACCAAAAAAGGGAAATGAAATGTAAATATAGAATATATCTAATGACAAAAGAAACAAAAGACTGAAAAATAAGAAAAGAGAAATATACATTTATACAAATAAGTATATATTAGTATAATATAAATAATTATTGATTATATAATTTATAAATATATAATTATGACTAAATATATTTATTATTTATATAGTAAATTATTATTTATTTATATTATAATATTATTTATATATAATAAATGATATGGGTATTTATTTTAGCATCTATGGGGATTCCATTTCCTTGACAGGTAAAATTGTAGTGATAGTCTCTAAAATCCCAAATGTTGCATTCTAGCTGTGTATTACGCCACTTGGTATGACAGAGGACAAAGCACCCACTTCTCTGGAGTTGGCAAGAAAGGAATGAATTCAAGACCACTCCTCAGCTTCCTTCCGACAATGGGGAAGCTGAAACTACTATATATTTTCCTGTCACTTCCCAGAACACCAACAGAGCTGAGCTCTCAGATTTCAAATATATAATCAATGAAAGGATTTAGAGTGACTGCATGTGGATTAAATAGACCTAAACAATAGTATATATTTATAGAGCATGTGCTTTAAAAAGAAGTTAAATAAGAAATTGCAAACCCTTCTATTCAGGTTTCTTAAGTAAACAAAGATAAAAATGGAAGCCAAAGGTTTATTCAAGGGCCAAGGGCACAGCAAAGACCCCACCCTCAACTCCTCAGTACTCCCCGATTGTTGCAAGAGTATTTGTACCTGACAGAAAACAATATCTCAGAACTGGTTGTAAGACAATAAGTCATAAAATCTGGTTCGGTCACATTTTTCCCCTTTCTTCCCTATGTCAGGGTAAGCCTCCCATGGAGAAAGTTATACCATGCAAAGCATTCAACTAAACAGCTGAAATACGTTTATTCCACCTAGAGAATTTTCTTTGTGTCAGAGGCCCAATCAGTGGCTTGGAAGAAAAGTGTGTGTGTGTGTGTGTGTGTGTGTGTGTGTGTCCGCGCACGTGCATGCGTGCATACATGTGTGTATGTGTGTGTGTTATGACTACCAGTTCTACAATTTGCAGCTTTTCAAACATTTGTCCTTTCATTTTGGAAATCAGGACTTCATGAAGAAGCAGCATATTTCTCCATCCATTTTACATTTGTTTAAGGATTGGAATAAAGTGAATTAAGAATGTACATGGGCCGGGCGGTGGTGGCGCACGCCTTTAATCCTAGCACTTGGGAGGCAGAGGCAGGAGGATTTCTGAGTTCGAGGCCAGCCTGGTCTACAGAGTGAGTTCCAGGACAGCCAGGGCTACACAGAGAAACCCTGTCTCGAAAAACCAAAAAAAAAAAAAAATGTACATGGTTTTGACCTAAGCAAGTTTAGCTTCTTCAGATTAATTTCCAAACTATCCTTTCATTTCAGCCATTTTCTGCTGAGAGCACCCTCAAACCACTAGTGAATGCCACATTAGTCACTGAAGTTAATATTGGTAGCTTTGTACTTTTCAGTTCTTTTGTGTACATAAAAGAAGGCATCAGAATGCACTATGAAGAGACAGTGAATTTAGATTCTTACCACTGCTAGGACAATGTGGGTGAGGGAGGGTAGGCAGTTACCACTTTCTTATAGAATTTATAGACAGCTTAGATGAGATCATGTATAGGAGGGTAGTTTTTAAGTGTCTGGGATGAGACACATAAAGGGCATTAAATTAAAGGACATAAAATCAATTTGTATTTTATAGATTAAAAAGCAGTCATTAAACACTTCACCCAAAAACTAAATTGAAGTAAGTTAGAATCAGAAAGCCCAAGTCAGGATTTTAAGTAACAGTCTTTCTACTCTGTCAACTGACTCTCATATTATTTCTTTATCTCCTTTCTTTTCTTTCTTCCTTCCTCTTCTTCCTTCCTTCCTTCCTTCCTTCCTTCCTTCCTTTCTTTCTTTCTTTCTTTCTTTCTTTCTTTCCTTCTTTCTTCTTTCTTTCTTTCTTTCTTTCTTTCTTTCTTTCTTTTTTCTTTCTTTCTTTCTTTCTTTCTTTCCTTCCTTCCTTCCTTTCCCATCCTCCTCTTCCTCCTCCTCCTCCTTCCTCTTGGTCTCTCTGTCTCTGTCTCTGTCTCTGCCTCTCTCCTCCTCCTCCTTCTTCTTCTTTCCCCCATTGTGAAATTCATCATCTTTTATAGAAATAGAAGAGCAACAGTCTATCTCAAAAATCAGGGAGAATTGATTGAGATCCCAGAATTTTTAAGTTTAATCCTGAGCTCTCACTCTCACTTTTTTTTTGAGATCCTTCCTTTATGTACCTCAATGGAATCTTTCTTAAACCCAGAATGAGTTAACATGACAATCATAGGGCTAATCTCAATATTGTATGATCCAGCAGATATATAGCACTTGGAAGGATTCCTGGAATGTGGAAACATTCGATCCACATCAGCAGTTCTTGTTAAGGAGGTCTCTTGTACCAGACTTGGCATTAGTCATCATAATGTAGTGTTATATTAAAGCATGGTAACTTTACAACAGTGACTTTGGGGTCAAAGACAGTGTATAAGACAGGGCTGCAGAACTCTTGAGGGAAAATACAACTTCAAGATAAGCCATATAATTCATTGCTAAAACACCTAGCAGAGTCATCTCTGAAACAGGCATGCACATGTTCCTTACTGGTTGTCTTTTGAGAAAGGCTGTGAGATCTTTGGAGGGATTAAAATCGTTAGCAGATGTACAATATTAATTATTTTCTGAGCATGTACAACATTTTAGAAACCTGTCAAATAGAAGAGTCCTTTGACGTAGTAGATCTACAGTAAGCAGCATACACCAGAATCATGGATCCAATTATACTAAGGAGTGGAGGAACTTGAAGTTGCTCTTGTCCCCACCCCTAACCTATTGAACTTGCAACTTTTCTCCTTAGTATTTCTTTTTTTTTTTTTTTTTTTTTTTTTTTTTTTTTTTTTTATTTTCTATATTCTATGTTTACATTTCAAAGGCTTTCCCCTTTCCCAGTTCCCACCCACCATAGTTCCCATAGTTCTTCTCCCCCCCAACTATTCCCCAATCATTCCCCCTCCCCCCTCGGTTTCTTTACTAAACTGGATGCAATCTTTACATGCCCAGGGTCCTCTCCTTTCTTCTTCTTGGGAATCATTTGACTTGCTATTTGTGTCTTGAGTATTTAGTGCTTCTGGGCTCATTAATATCCACTTATCAGTGATTGCATTTCATGTGCATTCTTTTGTGATTGGGTTAGCTCACTCAGGATGATATTTTCCAGGTCTAACCATTTACCTACAAATTGCATGAATTCATTATTTTTAATTGCTGAGTAGTATTCCATTGTATAAATATACCACATTTTCTGTATCCATTCCTCCTTTGAGGGATATTTGGGCTCCTTCCAATTTCTGGCTATTATAAACAAGGCTGCTATAAACATAGTGGAGCATGTGTCTTTATTGCATGTAGGGGAATCCTCTGGGTATATGCCCAGGAGTGGTATGGCAGGGTCCTCTGGAAGTGACATGCCCAATTTTCTGAGGAACCGCCAAACTGATTTCCAGAGTGGTTTTACCATTTTGCAATCCCACCAACAGTGGAGGAGTGTTCCTCTTTCTCCACATCCTCGCCAGCACTTGTTGTCTCTTGAGTTTTTAATCTTAGCCATTCTGACTGGTGTGAGGTGGAATCTCAGGGTTGTTTTGATTTGCATTTCCCTGATGACTAATGATGTTGAACATCTCTTAAGGTGTTTCTCGGCCATCCGAATTTCTTCTGGTGAAAATTCTTTGTTTAGCTCTGTGCCCCATTTTTTGATAGGGTTATTTGTTTCTTTGCGGTCTAACTTCTTGAGTTCTTTGTATATATTGGATATTAGCCCTCTGTCGGATGTGGGGTTGGTAAAGATCTTTTCCCACTTTGTTGGTTGCCGTTTTGTCCTTCGGACAGTGTCCTTTGCTTTGCAGAAACTTTGTAATTTTATGAGGTCCCATTTGTCGATTCTTGATCTTAGTGCGTACGCTATTGGTGTTCTGTTCAGGAACTTTTCCCCTGTGCCCAAGTCCTCCAGGGTCTTCCCAAGTTTCTTTTCTAATAGTTTCAGTGTGTCTGGTTTTATGTGGAGGTCCTTGATCCACTTGGAGTTGATCTTAGAGCAAAGAGATAAGAGTGGGTCAATTCGCATTCTTCTGCATGTTGACCTCCAGTTGAACCAGCACCATTTGTTGAAAAGGCTATCTTTATTCCATCGGATGGTTGTGGCTCCTTTATCAAAGATCAAGTGACCATAAGTCTGTGGGTTAATTTCAGGGTCTTCAATCCTGTTCCATTGATCTGTTTGCCTGTTGCTATACCAATACCATGCAGTTTTTAACACAATTGCTCTGTAGTACTGCTTGAAGTCAGGGATATTGATTCCCCCAGAAGTCCTTTTATTGTTGAGAATAGTTTTAGCTATCCTGGGTTTTTTGTTGCTCCAGATGAATTTGAGAATTGCTCTTTCTAGATCTATGAAGAATTGAGTTGGGATTTTGATGGGGATTGCATTGAATCTGTATATTGCTTTTGGCAAGATGGCCATTTTTACTATATTGATCCTGCCAATCCAGGAGCAAGAAATATTTTTCCATCTTCTGAGGTCTTCTTCGATTTCTTTCTTCAGGGACTTGAAGTTCCTGTTGTACAGATCTTTCGCTTGTTTGGTTAGAGTTACGCCAAGATACTTTATGTTGTTTGTGGCTATTGTGAAGGGTGTTATTTCCCTAATTTCTTTCTCTGCCTGCTTGTCCTTTGAGTACAAGAAGGCCACTGACTTGCTTGAGTTAATTTTATAACCTGCCACTTTGCTGAAGTTGTTTATCAGCTGTAGAAGTTCTCTGGTGGAGTTTTTTGGGTCGCTTAGGTAAACTATCATATCGTCTGCAAATAATGATAGTTTCACTTCTTCCTTTCCAATTTGTATCCCTTTGACTTCCTTATGTTGTCTAATTGCTCTTGCTAGAACTTCAAGTACTATATTAAAAAGATATGGAGAGAGAGGGCAGCCTTGTCTAGTCCCTGATTTTAGTGGGAATGCTTCAAGTTTCTCTCCATTTATTTTGATGTTGGCTACTGGTTTGCTGTAGATTGCTTTTACTATGTTTAGGTATGGGCCTTGAATTCCTGCTCTTTCCAAGACTTTTAGCATGAAAGGATGCTGAATTTTGTCGAATGCTTTTTCAGCATCTAATGAGATGACCATGTGGTTTTTTTCTTTCAGTTTGTTTATGTAGTGGATTACATTGATGGATTTCCGTATATTGAACCATCCCTGCATCCCTGGGATGAAGCCTACTTGATCATGGTGGATGATCGTTTTGATGTGCTCTTGGATTCGGTTAGCAAGAATTTTATTTAGTATTTTTGCATCTATATTCATCAGAGAAATTGGCCTGAAGTTCTCTTTCTTTGTTGGATCTTTTTGTGGTTTAGGTATTAGCGTAATTGTGGCTTCGAAGAATGAGTTGGGCAGTGTCCCTTCTGTCTCTATTTTGTGGAATAGTTTGGAGAGTATTGGTGTTAAGTCTTCTTTGAAGGTCTGGTAGAATTCTGCACTAAAACCATCTGGTCCCGTACTTTTTTTGGTTGGGAGGCTTTCTATAACCCCTTCTATTTCTTTAGGGGTTATGGGACTATTTAGCTGGTCTACTTGATGCTGATTTAATTTTGGTATTTGATATCTGTCTAGGAAATCATCCATTTCCTCCAGATTCTCCAGTTGTTTTGAGTATAGACCTTTGTAGTAGGATCTGATGATCTTTTGAATTTCCTCAGTTTCTGTTGTTATGTCTCCCTTTTCATTTCTAATTTTGTTAATTTGTATACTGTCTCTGTGTCCTTTGGTTAGTCTGGCTAAGGGTTTATCTATCTTGTTGATTTTCTCAAAGAACCAGCTCCTGGTCTTGTTGATTCTTTGTATGGTTCTCTTTGTTTCTATTTGATTGATTTCAGCCCTGAGTTTGATGATTTCTTGTCTTCTACTCCTCCTGGGTGAATTAACTTGTTTTTCTTCCAGGGCTTTAAGGTGTGCCATTAAGCTGCTAGTGTATGCTCTCTCCAGTTTCTTTTTGGATGCACTTAGAGCTATGAGTTTTCCTCTTAGCACTGCTTTCATTGTGTCCCATAGATTTGGGTAGGTTGTACCTTCATTTTCATTGAATTCTAAAAAGTCTTTGATTTCTTTTTTTATTTCTTCCTTGACCAAGGTGTCATTGAGTAGAGTATTGTTCAGTTTCCATGTGTATGTGGGCTTTCTGTTGTTTTTGTTGCTATTGAAGACCACTCTTACTCCATGGTGATCTGATAAGAGGCATGGGATTAGCTCGATCTTCTTGTATTTGTTGACATCTGTCTTGTGACCGATTATATGGTCTATTTTGGAGAAGGTACCATGCGGTGCTGAGAAAAAGGTATATTCTTTAGCTTTAGGATGAAATGTTCTATATATATCTGTTAAATCCAATTGGTCCAGAGTTTCAATTAGTTTCACTGTGTCCCTGTTTAGTTTCTGCTTTCCTGATCGGTCCATTGAGGAGAGTGGGGTGTTGAAGTCACCCACAATTATTGTGTTAGGTGTAATGTGTGCTTTAAGCTTTAGCAAGGTTTCTTTTACGAAGGAGGGTGCCCTTGCATTTGGAGCATAGATGTTCAGTATTGAGAGCTCTTCCTGGTGGATTTTCCCTTTGGCCAGCAAGAAGTGGCCTTCTGAGTCTCTTTGGATGATTTTAGGTTGAAAGTCAATTTTATCTGATATTAGAATGGCTACTCCAGCTTGTTTCCTGAGACCATTTGCTTGTAAAATTGTCCTCCAGCCTTTTACTCTAAGGTAGTGTTTGTCTTTAACACTGAGATGTGTTTCCTGTAAGCAGCAAAATGTAGGGTCCTTTTTCCGTATCCAGTCTGTTAATCTATGTCTTTTTATTGGGGAATTGAGTCCATTGACGTTAAGAGATATTAAGGAATAGTAATTATTACCTCCAGACATTTTTGAAATTATATTTATTTATCTTATTTATTTTTTATATTCGAGAGGTTATCTTCTTTTGGGTTTGATGAGAGGAGGTTTCTATCTTGCTTCTTCCCGGGTGTAGTTTCCGTCCTTGTCTTGGTGTTTTCCCCCTATTATCCTTTGTAGGGCTGGATTTGTGGAGAGATATCTTGCAAATTTGGTTTTGTCATGGAATACCTTGATGTCTCCATCAATGGCAATTGAGAGTTTTGCTGGGTAAAGTAGTTTTGGCTGAAGTTTGTGTTCTCTTAGAGTTTGCATGATATCTGCCCAGGATCTTCTAGCTTTCATGGTCTCAGGTGAGAAGTCTGGTGTTATTCTGATAGGTTTTCCTTTATATGTTACTTGGCCTTTTTCTCTTGCTGCCTTTAGTATTCTTTCTTTGTTTATTACATTTGGAGTTTTGATTATTATGTGACGGGATGTATTTCTGTTCTGGTCCAGTCTGTTTGGGGTTCTATAGGCTTCTTGTATATTCATGGGCATCTCTCTCCTTAGGTTGGGGAAGTTTTCTTCCATAATTTTATAGAAGATATTAGCTGGCCCTTTAACTTGTAAATCTTCACTCTCGTCTATACCTATAATCCTTAGGTTTGGTCTTCTCATAGTGTCTTGGATTTCCTGGATGTTTTGGGTTACCACCTTTTTGCATTTAGTATTTTCTTTGACTGTTGAATCAATGGTTCCTATGTTATCTTCGGCTTCTGAGATTCTGTCTTCTATCTCTTGTATTCTATTGTTGATACTTGCGTCTATGGCCCCTGATTTCTTCCCCAGGTTTTCTATCTCCAATGTTGTCTCCCTCTGTGATTTCTTAGTTGTTTCTACTTCTGTTTTTAGTATCTGGATGGATGTGCTCAGATCTTTCGCTTGCTTGATTGTGTTTTCATGTATTTCTTTAATAGATTTTTGTGCTTCCTCTTTCATAGCTTCTACTTGTTGGCCCACGTTCTTCTGTAGTTCTTTAAGTGACTTTTGTCTTTCTTCCTTATTGTCTTCTTCTCTTTGATCCATCTTCTCCTGCATTTCTTGAAGTGATTTTTGTATTTGCCTCGTAAAGGCTTCTAACTTTTGATCCATTTTCTCCTCTATTTCTTTACGAGATTTTTCTATGTGTTCAGCTACCAGCATCCTGACCAGTGATTTTATATCCAAGTCTTGTTTTTCTGGTGTTTTAGGGTATCCAGGGATTCCTGTTGTTGGAGAACTGGGTTCAGATGCTGTCATGTTGCCTTGATTTTTGTTAGTAACGTTCCTTCGCTTTCCTTTTGCCATCTGGTTATTTCTGGTTTTAGTTGGCCTTGTTGTCAGTGGCTGGTGTTTGAATCTCCTGTGAGGCTGGGCTCACCTGTTGTTTCTCTGGGCCTTTCCAGCTGTGTCCTGGTTGCAATATGGAGGCCCGCCGCTACACCGCTGGTCCAGGGGCAGGCGAGCTGGTTGCAGAAGCAGCCTTGGTGCTCACCAGAGGGCTCGGGGATGTCCCACAGAGCCTAGGCGGGACTCCGCCTGCTTGGCTCGGAGACCCTAGCAGATACCCCCGTGAGTGTAGCCCTGGAAGGGGTGTTTACCTGGGCCTTTCCAGCTGTGTCCTGGTTGCAATATGGGGGCCCGCCGCTACACCGCTGGTCTAGGGGCCGGCGAGCTGGTTGCAGAACGCAGCTTAGGTGCTCACCCGAGGGCGGGGATGTCCCACAGATCCTGGGCCTTTCCAGCTGTGTCCTGGTTGCAATATGGAGGCCCGCCGCTACACCGCTGGTCCAGGGGCCGGCGAGCTGGTTGCAGAAGCAGCCTTGGAGCTCACCAGAGGGCTCGGGGATGTCCCACAGAGCCTAGGCGGGACTCCGCCTGCTTGGCTCGGAGACCCTAGCAGATACCCCCGTGAGTGTAGCCCTGGAAGGGGTGTTTACCTGGGCCTTTCCAGCTGTGTCCTGGTTGCAATATGGAGGCCCGCCGCTCTCTCCTTAGTATTTCTATAAGAAATCTTTCAGTCACCATTTATTGATTTGAAAGGAATTCTTGTCCCCCAAGGAAATAAATACATTTAGTATTTGATAGTTTAGATATTTAGAATTTTTCCATGACCTTGAATCCAACTTCATTTTATAAGTCCTATATATATTTATAAGTCAATCTCTAGTCCAAAGGGAGCAATTTTCTGTAAATACAAGACTATACAAAGTACTATGAGTGCCATTAGCCTTATAACATAATCTGTATTTGAGGACTGTGAGATAGTCCCTACCACAGTATTCCAAAAACTCCAGGCTTAAATATTTCAGGTTTCCACCACACATTTTCCTGCTACACATGATACTTTCTGCTCTCATTTATGGCAAGGACCACATCATTACCTCATCTTTGATCTCTGAGTCCACAGTGTATTGTTAGGTGATAATCATTGTCTACTATTCATGTTCATATTTGGAGGAAATGTATATTCCCATTTTACCTTCTTCTGACCTGACTTCCATTACTATTGTCAATATTTCTGAGCCACTATCACTTTTAAAAACAAGAGGCTTCTATCTAAGAGCATTTCCCCAGGAATAAGGCAATTTTCTAAAATGAAGCAATCACTGCCCAGGAACTGCTTAGTGATACAGTGAATACTACTGTTCGTCTAACAACATAATAAGAATATGTTTTATACTTCTCAAGTATTATGGTCTCAATAACTAGTGAAGGAAAAGCCTGGGAAATGGATTATGTACAGTAAGCATGCACACAGAACATGGACTGCAATCCCTTCATCTTCGCCCTTGGACTTCAACTTGTCTTAGATAGTTTCAAAAGTAAGCATGATAGCCAGAAGACACAGTAACAAGAGAGCAGCCTAGTTCCCATGTTCTCTTACCTACAACAAGAAAGTTCATCTCAGTAACTCCTAAATGTTGCATGTTAGAGAAGACAGTATTTTTCAAACTTAGACCCTAAACTGCTGGCCGAATTAAGACATTTGTGAATAGCATTATTGTTGTAGGGAACATTTTAGCATCAAATGTTGCAATGAATTCAATCTCAGCATTGGGGCTATGACTTCAAATGGAGTACTTTAGACTTTGTGAACATTTAACTCATTGATCAGATTTACTTCAGTTTCGAGTACAAATGTCACCAGGGTTCAGTGTGACATCTATTCCCAGTAGAAGCTTCCTGCAACTGAAAATCCTGAAGATGTGAGCTCCTAGGTATACTTCTCTGAGTGTGTTACTTAGTGTAGACATCCAGTTCACTTATTTCTCTCTCTACATGGATGGAGCAAGCTGAGTGGGGACCAATAAAAGTATTTGAAAATACTTTGTCTACTATAAAGATCTGTATTAATACATGCAATGCTGTCTTTAAGTTACTCTGTCTTGGCCAGTTGGAGACCATCAACCCTCCAATCCCAGATGAGTGCTTACTCAGTTTCAGCTAAATATGCAACATGTGCTTCTTGTATTACCACCACCCCTGCTTTTCCACTTAAGATCTCTTTGGCCTTCCCTGGTTTGTCTTGCTAACTATACACAGTGAATGAGTTATACAATTCAAGCCATATCTCTGGTTCCCATCCAGTTAAATGGCTTGGTTATATAGAAAGGAGTCTATAATCTGAGAGAGAATATGACAGCTGACATCCAAAGAAGAAATGAGAGGTTCAGGAAAGAACTGTGGATCAGATTATGAGTTTAATACAGGCTAGGATGGAAAGAGAAGAATCAAGAAAAACATTGACACTTTCCTGAAGAGCTACAGGCTGTTGTACGCTGAGGTGGGAAAACATTTAGAACAAAGGGCAGCAATTTAATTTTGGATACACCATGTCTGGGGTATAAGTAGCCATGTAGAATTGTATAGTAAATATTTGAATATGAGAATTTAGAGGACATGGAAGAAATACAGTCTGAAGTTACAAACCTAGCATCATTGAACTAGAGTAGATATGAAATAAATTAATTAGGCAGTGAAACAACACAGAAGAAAATATAACATATATCCCATCCCTGGACACCTCTTTTTCTGACCTAAACAGAGAGGAAAGGGAGCTAAGTGAAAACTTGACTATGTAACCCATGGTGTACACATTTATTTAGCATCTATGGGGTTTGGGGATGTAAAGTAAAGTTTCAAAACAGTCAACTTACTCTCTGCCTCTGCCTTAGGAGAGCCATTTGCCACTGGCTTGCTAGAAACTGAAGATGAAATTTACAGCAATTTACACAGACAATGTCCATACACACTTGAAAAGACATCCAAAATCTGGAACACCTTGCCTGTTTCAGGACATAGAAAGAAAGGACATAGGTGAAACTGTACTGTGGAAGACTGACTTGCCTCAAGGTGTTTAGAAATATTAGTGGCCAGTGCCTAAGCTTAAGAGCTTCCTGGACACTAGTACAATTGACTCATTTATCAGTTCATCAAATCGAGCCTCAAGAAACTCACAGGTATGTGTGCATTTTAAATCAACTTGATGAGGAATCTACTGATGTGATAAAATGTTAATTAGTCTGCTTTCGAATAACTTCCAATTTCGAATGGCATGCCTTGGCTGTCTTTGACTGTTAAGATCACTCACTATCATAAGTAAATTCAAATTTGTGTTTTTAGTAGCTCAATGTATAGTAAATTGCTAGGGAATGCCCACCATTGTAGTGACATGAGACCTGTGCTCCTGGGAAGGAAGCGCTCCATTCAACAAAATAAGCCAATGACAGCATGAAATCTATGGCAACCCCTACCACATTTTATCATTATTTTTCTTACATTCAGTCTTAGTTTCAGGAGAGTCCTTGAAATATTTAGTTACTCATTAGTGCTTTTTGTTTGCTCCTATATTGTCTGGTTCCATAGATGTGCATCTTACTTTGGTGGCTTAACTTTCTTTAAGCTTATGATTTAATAGAAACCTCCATCTCTGCTGACTGGCAATGCCCTCCAGTGGTCATTTTGGAAAAAAAAAGCCTGAAATAAGTTCTGAGTTCTCACATGCCACAAGCTAGGCAGTGATCAGAAAAGGCTGCTAATTATAAAGCTTATAAACGTTTTAAAATATGGTTCTTCTGATATCCCATCTCTTTTAATGTTCTTTCCAAATGTTCTTCTCTCTCTTTTTCTATTACTTCCAAACATATAAATCTGCATCCAGTATTAATGCCATCTTGATATAGATTTATATGCTTAACCAGAGCTTGTGACAAGATGGGAAAATGCAGGCACAAAGTATGTATGCTATTTTGGGCTTGCATGAGTCCTAGAACAAAGCAGAAGATTATTTGCAGAACGTTTTATTCCTGGAAAATAAGTCCAAAAACAGCATTCACAGCATGCTTTTCCCAAAATATGTTGCCTGGTGACCAAATTGAATCAATTGTCAATTCATCTACTGGGAGCCTCAATGGACGGTCTGTTTGGCTACCCATTATGAGAAAAAACGAGCTTGCAGAGATCAGACTGCCAGTGGAGAAAAGTGGAACTGGGGATAGGAAAAAGCTATGTTAGTAAGAATAGGAGAGTAATATAGGGAGATGATTATGTTTGTGTGAAATGTAGAGAAGAGAATTTGTGACAAAAGGCTATGTGTACATGTTTTGAGGCTTTATGGTGATAAAACTGCACAACAATCCAACAGACACACAGGTATTTGCCTGTCGCGTCTGAGAAAACTGAGTGAAAGACAATTACACAATTTGACATGTAAAGTAATGAACATCTGCATCCAGAATACTTTCTTTTAAAAGTAGCATTAGGACAAAAAAAAGATTATATAGGAGGATTATATTTATATATAATATAAAATTATATATATATATTTCATATAATATATATAATATATTATGTAATTATATATTATATAAAAAGATATATTAGCAATGAGTAGTAAAGATCATAGAAAAACAAGCATATATAGTTAACAATTAATAACTATGTGTGTGTGTGTGTGTGTGTGTGTGTGTGCGTGTGAGTGTGCATGCATGTGTGTTAGCTACTCAGCTGAAACAAGTGTAACAAAGCAGATGGCGTAGCCGGATGCCTCACCCAGACAGTTATTCTGTTATTCTTCTACAGCAGCACATATCAGATCCAGATAACAGTCAGTTCTGTTTCTGGAGCCCTCTCTTTTGGGTGCCTTTCTGTTGTGTCCTCACACAGGCTCCAGGACCCTATCCAAATACAGTGTACTCTGAAGCCTTCTCTCATCTGGACGCCAGCTGTATGGGATACAGGCTCTAACCTCATGATATCTTGTAGCTGTCGTTACTCCTCAAAAGGCCCTATTTCTAAATATAGTACATAAGGGTGAAATGTGGGACTTTGGCTTATAAATCTTTGGAAGGCACAAATCCATCTGTAGAATATATTTTCCTTTACATAAGTGAAAAACTTAAGAAGAGACATCAAAATATTATTTAATATATTTAAATTATACCCTGAAAAGTTGACATAATCCATAACTAATCCAGCACTCACAGGGAAAGAAGATTAGATGCCTAACACCAACTATTAGGAAAAAAAAAAAAAAAACAGACCTTGCATCAAAGCTTTGGAAACTGACCTTCAGGAAGCAGCCTTAGGAAGTAACACCAAAAAGGGTATAAAAACTAGATCAAACTAGAACTCATCTTTGCCAAACTTGACTTCATTCCTCCATAGCAGAAACCACTTTCCCCTGAAAGTTTTCATAATTTCATTTTCTAAAACACGTACAGATGGGCATTCAAGAACCCAAGAAATATTAGTGGAGAGTGGGGAAGTGACACCAGTAATAGAGGAATGCTTTATGGGGTACCGTATGAACCCTGGTATCCCTGTTCTTGGAACAAAATCCTGCTGGGAAATCAAAATACTGCAGCAAGCTACAATACATGGCTCTATTCACGAGGAAATAAAATTGGGCAGTTATCTATCCACTCCCTCTTATGTCGCTGGTTAAGGGTCACTCTGAACAAAACTATACCATGCCCATGATTCCCCAAGTGTTATATGTCTCCGTATTCTGAAAAAAATCCATAATGGTGCCTGTTTACAATAACTCTTGACCAGATATGATATTTTAATTGTTGTCTATCCTCACAAAGATGCAACATGGTTTCCAAGTCCTATTGGTGCTGCATCCTTGAATCCAGTTTCATATCAGTCAAGTCAGGTGGATCTCTACCTCTTGCTTCTGCCATTGAAAATGCTCCTCGCTGTCTCCCCCTTCATTATGCTGCCATCCAGGTTATGCTACATTTGAAAACGTCATGGAAATTTATAAACATACATGCTATCACCTAATTTCTCTAAAACACTGTAATATTCCTCGAGGGCCATTTAAAACAGCTGTGAACTTTCTGGCATTTTTTTTTGGTTTTATTTTATGGCCAAGCTTATTCAAGGTTCCTCTCCCTCTACAAATGCATGTATGGTCTCAGCACTTGACCTTCCCTGCCCTGCACTTGGGTGACCATCATGGGTGGAAACCTAGTTTTGCTAAAAGTGGATCTTAAAACATAGCACAGCCCATTTATAAAAATAAGTCCTCTGTCTGGAAAGGTAATGATACAAATGGGAGCTTTGGGTTGTCTATACCTCAGGAAGAATTTACTCATGCTAACAAAAAACATACATTGTGTACACACTGAGATAAATAGTTTAAAGTGTTAAATGCCCTGATTTCTCAAGCTAAGTGGCTGTGTCCATGCACAATAGAAATATCACAAAGGGGAGAGAGAACCTGTAGAGACCATATCTGGAGGTTAGGCAGGGCTACCTCTTAAAAAGAATGGGGCCATCCATGCATCTCCAAAATTTTAACCTAGAATTGTTCCTGTCTAAAGGAAATACAGTGACAAAGAGTAGGGCAGAGACTGAAGGAAAGGCCATCCAGAGATTGCCACAGACACTGTTCCATCCCATATGCAGCCCCTAAACCCAGACACTATTGCAGATGCCTAGAAGTGCTTTCTGACAGGAGCTTGGTATAGCTATCTCCTGAGAGGCTCTGCCAGGGCCTGTCCAATACAGATGGGGATGCTTGCAGCCAACCATTGACCTGAGCATGGGAACCCCAATGGAGGAGTTAGGGGAAGGACTGAAGGAGATGAGGGGGTTTGCAACCCTATAGGAAGAACATTACTAACCAACCAGACCCTCCAGAGCTCCCAGATACTAAACTACCAATCAAAGAGTACACATGGAGGGATCCATGGCTCCATCTGCATATGTAGCAGAGCATGACCTCCCATGAAGGTCATGGCCCTTGGTCTTGTGGGTCACATGGGAGGGAGGGCCCTTGGTCCTGTGAAGACTCAATGCCTCAGTGTAGGGGCATTCCAGGGCAGTGAGGTGAGAGCAGGTAGGCGGGTCAGGGAGCACCCTTATAGAAGCAGGAGGAGGGGGCATGAGATAGGAGAATGGCGGAGAGGAAACAGGAAAAGGGTATAACATTTGAAATGTAAATAAATAAAATAACCAATAATGAAAAAAGAAATGTCACAATGGTTTCCAAAGCGAAAGAGGCAAGAATGTAGAAAAATGCTTCTAATTCAATGGACAGTGCACAGGTTGAAACGTTTAAGTTCTTGGCTTGCCCTTCTCTTCTCTCCTCAGTTCACTCTCACTCATTAGCCAAATTCTGACCATCCACATAGGAAATGTCTCAGGATACATGTCTCTCTCTGTCTGCTTTGCTGTAGTCTAAGATCACTTCCTCCTCTTCCACCGCTATCCCCATCTCCTTTTCTTCCTTTCCTTTTCTTCTTCCTCCTCCTCCTCTTCCTCTTTCATTTTTAAGACAGGATCTTACTGTTTGCTCTGGAAGTCATAAAACACACAGAATTCCAGGTTGTCTCTGTCTCTCAAGTCCTAGAAGGAAACATGTGTACCACTCCAATCCACTCTGAGATCCACTTCTTTGCCTATAATCTTTCACAGGCGACCAGCAAAATTCTTTCGATCATCTAATCCATGTTTCTCCTCACCCCTTCCTCAATTTTACTTCTGAAACTACAGACAATGATAAATTAAAAACAAGTAACATCAAGTCATTAAATATTCAAGATATTTTACAATACCCTTGTTTATGGAATAAAATCATATATAGCATCTTTATAAATCTATATTACTACTGATAAATAACTTATTTTATATTGTTTTTTAATGTGATAACAGAACCCACCATTGTATGTGTGTCCTAAGAGTTATTTTTGAAACTATAATTTCTCTAATACCCATAACTACTACACAGAACACTTGAAATATCCTTCTTATATTAAAAATATCTAGTTATGAAAATTTCAATTCCAATTTTTTCTTAGCTCATGCAAAAAATTCAAGGTAACATTTTTCAAAGAAAAAGGAAAGACAATAATAAGGGGTAGAGGACCCTGCATAAGAGAACCAGCAGCAAGGACCAGCGGGTAGAGGGGCCAGAAAGGGTAATAGGATGTGGTGAAATCAGATTAAGTACATGTATGAAAATGTCATGATGAAATTCATTAAGTTTTTTGGCAAAAGTGGATTTATTTTATTTTTTAATTGATTAATTTTTTACATCCCAATCGCTGCCTACCTCTCCCAAGATTCTCCCCTTCCCCTCTGAGGATATCCTCCTGGATATCCCCCCCATGCTAGCACAAGTGGCACAATTAATAACGTGTCTGACAAGGGATCTGAAATTCATTATTTTGAACATTCATGTATGTAACAAAAATAAAGCTAATTTTGAAAGCTGCTTAAGAACTTTTCTATATCGACCACTAGATGGAACTAGATCAGACTTTTATCCATGGTGTCTCATGTGCTGTAGAAATACCCAAACGCTTTTGTTTCTTTTCAAGTTTTTCTCAGCTCCTCCATGACTTTCTACAACCTTAGACGATGACAATTTGAGACTGTATGGCCCCAAATGAAGATAAGTCTTTCTTCTTTGATATTATTTGTTTTAATGTTCCAAAAAAATTCAAAACAGTTTTGTGGATTTGCTAGAGTTTGGTCAGATCTAGGCTAGCAAACTGCTGTGTAGATTGTTTATCCTATAAATTGTAAACCTAATGCATGTGGTCCCACAGACATTACTAGTCTCTGGCCTATGGATAACTAAAATTTAAATGCTCTTAAGGAGCATACCATGTCACACTAGACTATGAGATTGAGCTTCAGGCTATTTACACAAGGGTGAGCTTCAAAGAGAGGGGGACATGCGTGGATTTCACAATTCAATGAAATGACTGTTATTGGAACATATTTATTTTAAAGATGAAACATAATACCAGCACATGCACAACTACAAAACGGTAGCATGCTTACAAACTCAGTTTGCAAGCTGGCAAAATTTCTTTCTTCAGAAAGACATTGGCTTTCTATGAGTACAAAACAGCTTACAGTAGAGAGGGGAGCAGGAAAAGAAAGAGAAATAACAACCAAAAGTCAAGGGTTGACCCAAATATTACCCAAGAATAATCTGTTGGTGTTTCAAGTGCTACAGAGTACTCAAAAGTTTAGACCTGCTATTTAATCCAAAACCCATATTTCTGTGTTGCTAATTTATACTAATTACCTGACCCTATTTTAGCTGCCAGGGTTTCTTTAGGCATGTCCTGTCATGCTTAACAATTTATACATATCTTTTGCATGTCTTTATTTTCTGTCTAGTATCAACAAAATATGTGCCTCATAATTTATGTCATGAACATCCACAGAATGCAAAATATCCAATGTCTGCCATATAGCAACTGCTAAAGAAGTGTTGGTATATAATTGGTTCAACGAAGCATGTTAAAGTATCACAAAGCATGGTTAGCCTTTAGCAGAGACTCATTTCTTTTAATCTTCTAAAGGTAGCTCAGCTAATTTACCTGCTCCAAATGCTCACTTACATATAAGAGTTGAGAGTCTATTCCTGGAACAAACTAAATTCATCAGCTTGTGAGGGCAACAGCTTTGCCTGGAGGACTTCACTGACATTTATTCACAGAAGGAAGCAACCCTAGCATCAGAATGAGTTGAGCAAGCTGTAGGTGTTGCAAATCAGGACTCCACTTAGAAAACCCACACAGCACGCACCAACAAAAACCGTGTACATTTTCTTAAGGAAGATGCACAGATGTGTGTGTGTGGGAATTCCTTAAATAACAAGGAAGAAATATAATCTTAGATCATGATGTTGCAATAGAGTGCTATGGGAGTATGTCTAGGGAAAAATGAAACCAGAAGAGCAGGGCATTTTAAGATAGAATGTGAGTAAGAAACACTGAATATCCAGCATGTAAGACTCTGTCAGAATCCCTTTTGGATTGCATTTGGATGCAAGGATGGTCAAGTATATAAATAAATGGTGCTTATGTGTGTGCACGTGCATGCACACATGCATGGTCTCTCTCTCTCTCTCTCTCTCTCTCTCTCTCTCTCTCACACACACACACACACACACACACACACACACACACACACACATATTCGTCTATTGCATTTTTTCTTTTCTTACAATTTACCAAAACTAACAATAGCTAGATTTATTTGGGCCAAAATAAAAAGCAAAGATACATGCTCCGAAGGCACATGTATTTGTTCACTCATTCAGTAATTTCTCCTACCCACACCTCTCATTCTCCTTTGAAGAGAAAATACTGATATATAATTTTCTGGGAATCAATATCAAAATATATATGTATCCAGGGAACTAAGGTAAGAAAGATGACCATCCCCTTCTCATCACCAGGCAGTCCCAGTTGGATAGTTTTGGAAGGTTGACCATGCATTCTTCAACATTTTCAATTAGAATATCTGGATCTCAGGAAGATAAACATTTCTCCCAGTGAGGGTTTTTTAGGAATTTAAAATTTCACCTACCTTGTGGTTTCCCTTTGCTCCTTAATCCTATAGACCAGTAGGTTAAGAAAGCATTTGAGGTGACCAGCCATAATCAGCCCAATTTACTATGACCCATGATGTTTTTCCTGCTAAACACTGACAGATGAAATGTTTGGAATTGCTATGACAATTTCATACTAGAGAATCAGCAGTCACATTTCGATGGACCCGGAAGACAATGAAACGTTTAGAGCTCACTATTCCAGCAATGTATTTTAACTACTATGTTGTCTAAAGAGGGAGAGATTAAAATAAAAAAGTATAAAGATTATAAGGATGCATTTGTTGATAGTTATCACATTAATAGGTATAGTAGAAGACTATAAAATATATTCTAGGAACTCTCTTGGTAACAATCTTTCCATCTAATGCTCTTCAATAGCCAAACTGTAGAGACATAGGTGGTGACAGGCTAACAAAGACTGTATAGCTGCTCTAACAAAACTACGACACTTGGAGCAAGCAACTAGATGTGGCAAATAAGGTGAGAAACAGAGAAATGACTCTATCAGGTAACCTGCATGGGCCATTCAGTATCACCTGCTCTTGCTCCAGGAGCAGCTATTTGGACACAGTGTCTGTCCCCCATGCCAGTGAAATGGCTTACAATCTCATACTTCTATAGTATACCTTCTTCCCAACTAAGAACACTCCTCTTTGATTTAATTACAATAACATGTTTGGGGTAGAGGAGAGTATATGTATGAATGAGTACAAATGCCCACAGAGTCTAGAAGAAAATGTCATAGTTCCTTGGAGCTTGAGTTATAGACTGTTGTGAGCTGCAGATGTGAGCTACTCAACGTGATTATGTAGAAACAAAATGTCTACTCAAATTGTAGTACATGATCTTAACTACGAAGGCATCTCTTAAGCTTCATTTAGAGGTATATTTTCAGTGATAGAAATAGGAAGCTGGGAGGCAATTCTTGAATCCAAACACGTATACAGCAAAATGTGAGCAACTTATAAACTTACATGGTAAACTGCTGGCCAAGAGAGAATATACATATTTTTTTCATTTATTTTCTATATTCTTTGTTTACATTCCAAACGTTTTCCTCTTTCCCAGTTCCTCCCTCACCATATGTCCCATAAGTCCTCTTCCCTCCACCCATTCCCCAATCACTCCCCCCCCCATTTCTCTGTTCTGGTACTCCCCTACAATACTGGATCAAGTCTTTTCAGGACCAGGGCCCTCTCCTTCCTTCTTCATTGGAATCTTTAGATTTGCTACTTGTGCCTTGAGGATTCAGAGCTTCTGGGCTAACTAATATCCACTTATAAGTGATTGCATTTCATGTATATTCTTTTGCGATTGGGTTAGCTCACTTGGGATGATATTTTCCAGTTCCAACCATTTGCCCACAAATTTCATGAATTCCTTGCTTTTAATTGCTGAGTAGTATTCCATTGTATAAATATACCACATTTTCTGTATCCATTCTTCCATTGAGGGACATCTGGGTTCTTTCCATCTTCTGGCTATTATAAATAAGGCATAAACTTAGTGGAGCATGTGTCTTCGTTGCATGCAGGGGAATCCTCTGGGTATATGCCCAGGAGTGGTATTACAGGGGTCTCTGGAAGTGTCATGCCCAATTTTCTGAGGAACAGCCAGACTGATTTCCAGAGAGGCTGTACCATCTTGCAATCCCACCAACAGTGGAGGAGTGTTCCTCTTTCTCCACATCCTCACCAACACCTGCTGTCTCTTGAGTTTTTAATCTTAGCCATTCTGATTGGTGTGAGGTGGAATCTCAGGGTTATTTTGATTTACATTTCCCTGATGACTAATGATGTTGAACATCTCTTAAGGTGCTTCTCAGCCATCTGCATTTCTTCAGGTGACAACATAAGGAAGGCAAAGGGATACAAATAGTTAAGGAAGAAACCAAACTATCACTATTTGCAGATGATATGATAGCATACTTAAGTGACCCAAAAAAGTCCACCAGAGAACTACAGCTGATAAACAACTTCAGCAAAGTGGCTGCTTATAAAATAAACTCAAGAAAATCAGTACCCTTCCTATACTCAAAAAATAAGCAGGCTGAGAAAGAAGTTAGGGAAATAACACAGTAGCCACAAACAATATAAATTATCTTGGTGTGACTCTAACCAAACAAGTGAAAGATCTGTATGACAGGAATTTCAAGTCCTTGAAGAAAGAAATCAAAGAAGACCTCAGAAGATGGAAAAATATTTCATGCTCTTGGATTGGCAGGATGAATATAATAAAAATGGCCATCTTGCAAAAAGCAATCTACAGATTTAATGCAATCCCCATCAAAATCCCAAATCAATTCTTCATAGATTTAGAAAGAACAATTCTCAAATTCATCTGGAATAGCAAAAAACTCAGGATAGCTAAAACTATTCTCAACAATAAAAGAACTTCTGGCAGAATCAGTATCCCAGACCTCAAGCAGTACTATAGAGCAATCGTGTTAAAAACTGCATGGCATTGGTACAATGACAGGCAAGTAGATCAATGGAATAGAATTGAAGACCAAGAAATGAACCCACAGACTTATGGTCACTTGATCTTTGATAAAGGAGCTACAACCATCCAGTGGAAAAAAAGATAGCCTTTTTAACAAATGGTGCTGGTTCAACTGGAGGTCAGCATGCAGAAGGATGTGAAATGATCTACTCTTATCTCCTTGTTCTAAGCTCAACTCCAAGTGGATCAACGACCTCCACATAAAACCATACACACTGAGCCAGGCGTGGTGGCACATATCTGTAATCCCAGCACTTGGGAGGCAGAGGCAGGCAGATTTCGGAGTTCAAGGCCAGGCTGGTCTACAAAGTGAGTTCCAGGACAGCCAGGACTACACAGAGAAATTCTGTCTTGAAAACAAAAACAAAAACAAAAACAAAAACCCAGACACACTGAAACTAATAGAAAAGAAACTGGGGAAGACCCTGGAGGACATGGGCACAGGGGGAAAAGTTTCTGAACAGAACAAGAATAGCTCATTCTCTAAGATCAAGAATTGTCAAATGGGACCTCATAAAATTACAAAGTTTCTGTAAGGCAAAGGACACCATCAGAAGGACAAAACAACAACCAACTAATTGGGAAAAGATCTTCACCAACCCCATATCCGACAGAGGGCTAATATCCAATATATACAAAGTACTCAAGAAGGTAGACCTCAAAGAACCAAATGACCCTATTAAAAAATGGTGTACAGAGCTAACCAGAGAATATACATAATTAATGAAGTCCTGTAGGTGTCACGACAGACAGTGATCCATGAAGAGGTTAGAGGAAAACATAGTTCAGTTTGGCTTTATTAACCTCAATCAAACTTTGCCCAGTCAATTCTTGGGGCTTTATTAACAAAATATATAAACACAGTAGAATGTAAGAAAAAGTACAATTCCAGGTATACTTTAAAGTTTAAACTGTGACTACATAGAAATCCCTTTGATACATGTGGCCTTAAAGATGGGTTCTATATCTCAAGAGCCTATGATCTAATGTGATGTTTTAGTAAGTGTTTTGTTGCTATGAAGGGACACCATGACCACGACAACTCTTATAAAGGCCAACATTTAATTTGGGGATGGCTTACAACTTCAGAGGTTTAGTCCATTATCATCATGGTGGGAAGGATCGCAGCAGGCAGGGAGACATAGTGTAATTCTGGAGGAGCTCAGAAGTCTATATCTTGATCTGAAGGCAGCCAGAAGGATACTGCATGTGTTACATACTGGACAGAGCTTGAAGACATATATGAGACCTGAAAGCTTACCTCCACAGTGACATGCTTTCTGCAACAAGGCCACACCTATCTCCAAGAAGGCCATGCCTCCTAATAATGCTTCGCCCTATGGGCCAAGTATTCAAATACAGGAGTCTATCAGTGGCACATCTATTCAAACTACTTCATGTGGTCTCTGATTAAGATAACATAGATGCCAGCAGGCTATAAGGTACATATGACATACACTCTAACCCTTTTCCTTCATGCTTTACATCACTTATCACTTGCTGCTGCTGCTGCTGCTGCTGCTGCTGCTGCTGCTGCTGCTGCTGCTGCTGCTGCTGCTGCTGCTTGGACTCTAATTCTTTGGTAGAATTGTATGATAACATATTTAACTTTAACATTTGCCTGAGGTTTCCAAGAAATTCAAGCCAAGCTTTGTGGAGAGACCTTTAAATCAATTTCTATAAACAATAGTTGAAAGATTAATACTACTCACACTCGGAGAGCTTTGGAGCCTTCTGATGGGCAATACTTATTTCTAAACATCTTTTTGACATTGACTCAACTCAATGGATCATTGGTTCAATTGATCATGAAATCCATGATCTTCACATTGACCAGCAAAAGTCTCTTCTTCAAATTATTTCATAAAATGCATTTGATTGACACCTGATCTAGAACCACAAGATGAGAAAATTAAAAATGGAAAAGGAGGGAGACTCAAGCAAAGAAGAAAGCCTGGAGAGAGGCCACTCTATATAACATAGCATAGTCAGAGAAACTAATTGCTGAGAGTTGGGAAGTTAGGGAACAGCACCATTCCTCCCAACCTGAGTCATCAGCTTGGTGTTTTCTGGTGATGTGAGCTACCTCACATGATTCTCAAGTTAGAACATCATCATCATTATCAAAAGGCAGAAGAGGCCATGGTAGAAGATCCTACACCTCTAATGACAGTGAAGGCCTCATGACAGGTAAATGTCTATATAGGCATGGTTAGTGATCCAGAATCCTTGGCCTCTGTTTATAGACTCTCAATGGAGATGGGAAAAGGGACATGTAATTTGAGAATTTAAGGATCTCTCTCTCTCTCTCTCTCTCTCTCTCTCTCTCTCTCTCTCTCTCTCTCTCTCTCTCTTTCTCTCTCTCTCTCCCTCCCTCCTTCCCTCCCTCCTTCCCTCCCTCCCTCCCTCCCTCTCTCTCTCCCTCTCTCTCCCTCTCTCTCCCTCCCTCCCTTCTCCTTCCCTCTCTTTCTCTCTCTCACTCCCCTAACTCTCTGAAATTCCATTAACTGCTTACAAGTCTCAATCTCCATGTGTAAAATAATCTTCTTCACACTCCTTACACAGATGCAGTAAAGATCAGCAAGGGAATGCTTGTGGAAGTACTTTATTAACCACGGTGAGGAAGATCAATATCCCTGTGATATTAATATGATCTCTGTCATTCCTAGTCAACATTTTCTTGTTTGAAGAGGTGTTTATTCCTCATCTTACTTAGCGAAGCAGATTAGAAATACATAATTGTCTCCTTGAGCTATCGATAACTATGTTGAAGTAAAATGTTCATTTTCAAAAGCTCTTTAGACTGAAAATATTTTTTCATTACCACTGTGAAATCGGAAGATTACCAAGATTTTGGGAGGTAGCTTTAGCCCAGGAGGGCAGACCTACTTAATTATGGAATATTTTCTTCATTTATCATCTTCTTTATTAAAAAAACAGACTCTCTTTAGCCGGGATGAACTACAGCTGATTTGAACTGAGAATATTATTAAAAGAGTTGTTAAGTAAGTATGTTTAGCTTTCATGTCTTTCATTCACAAATACTATGAAAATTTATATTGGTTGAGACTGGAAGGAGAGAGAAGAAACTATGAAAAAATGAGTAGAAAATTCACTTCCTTCTATAAACATCAACACTGTGATAATTTTTGTATTTCCAAGTATCTGTCTGATTAATTTAAAACAAAGTATTAGTGTATCTAAAGCCTGTTCTTCTCTAATGAAGGACAAAAAGAAAATGGTTTTGGAGGAGAAGGAAGGTGTAGAGGAACCAGGAGGAGTACAAATAGGTGAAACTTTAATCAGAATATATTTTTTGAGAAAAGAATCTATTTTAATAAAAGAAAAAAATCAAAAAATATATTTCAATTATTTTCAAATGTGTATTTATATACATTATATTATGCAAACATATATGTTTATATGTATGTATATATGCATAAATATGTGTATATTTATGTTCACACATATATGCATATATATGAATATATGTATATATATATACACACACATACATGTTAAACATGTTTCCACTATAAAGAAGAGAAAAACACCTCCCTCTCCTTCCTAAGTTCTTTGCCTGGGCTACAAATTAAATTTGGTTAGACATTTAAAAAGATAAAAACTATGCTTAGTCATACACATTTACACAGGAGTCTCACAAAAGTGTGAGAGACTCAAAGGACAACTGACTAAAGCTTATTTAGCACTGTGGACTCACAGACAGGAGTCAGGGCTTGGGGCTTCCTGGAAGAGCTTGGAGACAAGGCAGGGGAGGTAGACAGGAAAATGCATTGAAACTAAGCACTTCCTTTTTGTACAGACAAAAACATTGTCTCTGCTCTGCTTCATCTGGGTACAAATACAAACAGTAATATAGCTTTCCTTTTTTATAGAAAGGCACCTACTCAAACTACATTTATTTTTATAGTTTCCTAAAATAATTTTTAGCCCACAAAGAAGCATATTTTTGTGGTAATATTTTGGGATGGTGCTGGCAGTCAACTCAGCCTGGAGTGGTTTGAAGTGGGACACAGCTTAGGGCGGAGCTTTGAAGACTGATGGTCTCTGGCCTTTTAACTGTCTAACTATACTGAATGTTTGCAGGAAACTCCTAACATATCCTAAAATCTTTCTTGTTTATTCTATGTTTAAAAACTACTGACTTCTTTTCTTTTTCATTCTGTTTTATAAGGTCATAACTCTCTGTTCTTTATTAAACTTTATAACTCTCTCTACCTTATTTAACTCCTTATGCTTAAATACATGCTAGAAAAACTTAATTCTTACTGTTCTGTGCTAAAACCTTAACTCATTCTTACTCTGCTGTGCTTCATTAAGCACTGAAAACATAATTCTTACTGTTCTGTGCTTCATTAAACACTAGGGAAATGTAATTCTTTATTAACTCTTCATTACTAGTGTTTTATTTAATAAGTGCTAGTATCTTATGTATTTATGTATGTATATATGTATGTATGTATGTATGTGTGTATGTGCATATGTATATGTCCCTTAGCAGTAGGGAATTAAGTAAAGGGATTTCTCGCTAGTGCTCCTTTTTCTGTCCAGGCATCCAGAAGTCTCTCTGGATAGGCTATTTACCTGTTTGTGAACCAAAGATGAAAGAAAGGAAAAGAGTCAAATGCTTTGTACAAGCAAGTATGCACAGACACATATACATTCATATACCCACACTGTAGCCAGGCCCAACTGATTATCATTGTTAACTCCACAAGTATTCATGCATACTTACATATGTATGTACATACATACCTACACATATAAGTATAGACAAACAGACATATACATTTGGATGGATGGATAGATGGATAAATAGATGGAATAGAGCTCTCTAAGCTAAACCACCCTACCAACAACTTTATTTCTTTTCTCTGCTCCAATATATTCTTAGACAAAAAGTTCTCTAGATAATTGCCTCAGAGATGAAATGTTAGATAAAATGGGAGTTACAGAAGGATGTTGGTAGTATGTTCAAAGCAGTGTTTCATTTTATACGCTTGTTATAAGTTCAAAGCAATAGTTTTTACATGCCCTGGCCATGGCCTTTTACTTACCATATCACAGGACACACCTATGGCTTTAACTTTGAATTTAAAATGTTTTCCTTGAACACAAATTTGTTCCAATTTATATTTTTAGTGTAATTATGAAAGCTCATTGTTTTTCTTAATATGCAGTCTTTACTCACTATATGAGGAGTGGGTACTTTCTATTCTGGATTCTAACTGTATTGAATATTTCTAGCAAAGCAACTAAGAACATCTCTTTAAATGTTCTTTCTAACATTATTTCAATTAGATTAAGAACACTATAGATACATTAATTCATCTAAACATCATTAATTTATGAAAGTTCATCCTTTTGTTCATCTGCAGAAAATCTGATTATAGGGTGGGATAATGCCCAGGGATTATTATATCAATTTAATAATTATAGGAAAGCAATATCAGCTGCACGAAGCAATCCTGAGATGATTTCTCTTTAGAACCTTGCCATTGAACTAACCCAATAGTAGACCATGCAAAAATGGTGGCCTGTGCCTAGGAAGGCCTCCTGCTAGCTGAAGCTTAACTTACATGGCCCCTGACAGGATGGTAAGTCCCAAGTCTCAACACTATTTTATAAATTAGAATACCATGAGGTATAGGTGGACTTTGGGAAAGGGTAAAATATGGCTCAGATACACTACAATAATTGATAAATAACACAACGTGTACATGCCCATCTTTAGCTTCTTTCTCAAAATAGCATATCTCTCTTACTTTTGCATAGCCTAGAAGAATCAAGCCTTCTGTTTGGTTATATTAGTTTGCCCTCCCTTTATTAGTATATATAATTAAGATACCTTAGTTTGAAGCATGCATCGTCATTTCCCATAACCATGCATTTGAAGTGATCTATTTTTTAACACACAGCCTTAGTCGCCATTGAATGAAGACAATACATAGGAAATTAACCCAAAATTTTCCTCTGAACTTCAGTATTCTTTTTTAAACTTTCATTTATTGAATGATTTAATGTGTGAGGCTGTTTTGTCTTCATGTATTTCTATATACCATTTGTGTGTGTGATACCTTCAGAGGGCAGAAAAGGTTATTTTATCCCCTGGAACTGAAATTATAATTGATAGTAAGTCACCATATAAGTTCTAGGAATTAAAGCCAGGGTTCTCTGAAAGAGCATCTAGTAGAGCTCTTAACTGTAGAGCCGTCTCCACTGTCCCATGAATTGTAGCTACCCAAGAGATAGTCATTTGGATGTTCTTATTCTCAAGAACCACAATTTGAAAAGGTCCATTTTGTCAGTGTTCTTCAGTGATCCCTGTTGTAATAGAATTCAGGATCATTCATTCAATCATGTCATATAAATGCTTTCACACACTAATGAGCCCTGGTGCCAGACACTGCTTTTTATGTTTAGAATAACATCAAATCAAACATGAAAATTTCCATCCACATGAAGGAATATAATTATCTTTATTCATAGTCATATCTATATACACCATATCCATCAACTCCCTACATCTTTACCACCTAATGGTCCTTAAATCTTTGCATTTTGTTATAGCACAAACACCAGCTAGTCTAAATTGCTGTCAGCTTTCACTTGCACCATTACCAAAATAGCCTCCCAGCTGGCCTCTCTTTCTTATTCATATCTCTATCTATACTCGTTCTTCCTGCATCCAAAATGATCTTTACAAAAAAGTAGTCACATCATGCATCTTTCTTGTCCAAAAAATTCCCTTTTGCACTTAAATTAATGCTCCAAATACTTATAGTTCATAAAATTCTGCATGACCTGACCAACCATTAATATATACAAACTATTTTTATAATAAGTCACAAAGATATTTATTTTAAAACTGATTTTGTTCTTCCTCCATACTTCATGCCATAGCCACACCAACCTATGAAATCAAATCAAATTTTCTGTAGAACACGGTACACCTACCATAGCACATAGTAGGTGCTGATACTCCTACTGTGGAGGTTGCTCAGCTCCATCTCCACACTTCTGTAGCAAATCAAACTACTACATTTCACAACTTAATTGTTTCCTGTGTTGTGCTTCTTGAGGACTTATGCTGGTGATAAAGATGCATCTCTGTATGTAAGGGGTTAACACCAATGAACCTATTAAAAATAATGCAAATTAAAAATCCACTTAAAACCATGAATCTTTATTATCTAAGACTTTTTATAAGTTAGCTTCTACTATCATAAAAATAATCAGAACACTTACATTAGCCTATAATTGGACATAACCACCCACCACAAATAAATTTTACAATAAAATATTATCTTCTGAAATTCATTACATGCTTTACTGAAAGTGAAACGGCTGAATCATAGAGTAGACACAAGTTTGTACTTTTGGTTTGTGTTTGTTTTTAACACAAAACTACATTTTTGCTACATTGACTAGGCTGGCCTCAAACTTAAATAGTTTTGTCTTTTCTAGGTTCTCAAGTGCTCAGAGTAAAGCTTTTTGCCACCATTCATCATTCTATAGCCCTGTCAAGTGTAAATTTCTAGACTCAAACACTATAAGGTGAGAATTTTATATTCTGTGTAGAAAGACAATGTTCTGCTTTTATAAATTACTTGAAAATTATAATAGAATAAAAATAATACAGTAAAATGAACTAGGTCTTCTCTCACAAAGTAAATGGAAAATGTAGTAAATACAGCAAATGTTTCTGCAAAGACCCAGAGACTAGTTAAAATAGAAATTCCCTGAATCACATACAAGGATAAGTCAATGAAATCAGCCAATAATGGACATGTGTAATAATCCCTTTCCCTGTAGTCAGAGCCTTATATTCCTCCTTCCTGAGGAAAGAGAGATTGCTTGAACTAGTTTCTGCCTCGACTGCATGGACTAGAATTGGAGCTGTATTTTGACCACGTCTGGGAATGGCTAATTAAATTAAATAGGAGTAGGCAGTGCCACTGACATGCAACAAGATGGAGTGCCAGGAACATTGTACAAACCATTACCAACATTGTCACCATAGTACAGAGAGACACCAGGGTGTACCTCCTGTGAACAAATGGGCAAATTTATTCCATTGAGCTTAAAGACACAAAGCCTGAGAAACTGTTTCCAGAAGTGGCTTGCTAAACTTACACAATACCCAACCAAGCTAAGTAGAGAAAGCTTTCCACGTATGAAACCTGATTGTAAAATTGGGGACCCACATTTCAAATAATCAGACACATAAAAAACCAGTCATGGCATATTTAAAGAAATGAATTGAAACCCCAGATAACTTAGAGAGTGAAAGTAACCTAGCAAAGAATCAAGATACAATTGCAAAGATACCCAGTAAATTAAATGAGTAAACAGATAAAACCAGGAAAAGATGCATAAATAAATCAAGAAATGTGAAGAAGAATCAGCCAGACACACCATTGTAACATTCCAGATTTTTTAATTGAGCAGTACAAATCAGAAAGGAAGTAAAGCGAATGGCACAAGTAATTTCTTTGAGTAAGTAATGGTCAGATGTTTTCTACATCCTAGAAGAAATGGACTTACAAGTTCAAGAAGCTCAGAAAACATTCACTATGATAAATATAAGAAGACAATATGTAAGTCACATTATGGTCTGCTAATGCAACAAGAACAAAGACAGTTAAAAAAATCATTGTGAGAAAATGACTTGCCATCAACTTATCCATAGAGTTCTTAATAGGACTTTCAGAGGCTGACAGAAATAATATATTAAAAGTACAAAAAGAAAAGAAACATCTACTCAATAATATTCTCTCTGGCAAAAGTATTCTTTAGAATGAAGAAATTAAGACATGCAGAAGTTGGTATACCATAATTGCTTTATAAGAAATTCTTACCTAAGTGAAAAAAATCATGCAGAATATATAATTTCCTGATAAAGAAAAATATAATACATATGCTTAAAATATAAATATAAGTCTAGAAATAAATAGAGATATAGAAAAATATAGAAACAAATATTTTAATACAAATGTGTAAATTGTCAAGTAAGTTTTGTCATTAATAACAATGGGTGAAAGTACAATTTAAAAAAGTAGAGCTTCATGAGCAATTGATATTAACTATCTGAAATGGAAAAGTCTGACCATGCTACTACGAAATATTTAATAGACTTTCAATATATCTTGAATGATTATATCTAAGGGTATAATACACACACGTGCACACAAACACACATATATATGTATGTTCCTGAACAGAACACCAATAGCTTATGCACTAAGATCAAGAATTGACAAATGGGACCTCATAAAATTACAAAGTTTCTGTAAGGCAAAGGACACTGTCAGAAGGACAAAATGACAACCAACAAAGTGGGAAAAGATCTTCACGAACCCCACATCCGACAGAGGGCTAATATCCAATATATACAAAGAACTCAAGAAGTTAGACCCCAAAGAACCAAATAACCCTATCAAAAAATGGGGTACAAAGCTAAACAAAAAATTTTCACCAGAAGAAATTCGGATGGCCGAGAAACACCTTAAGAGATGTTCAACATCATTAGTCATCAGAGAAATGCAAATCAAAACAACCCTGAGATTCCACCTCACACCAGTCAGAATGGCTTAAATTAAAAACTCAAGAGACAACAAATGCTGGCGAGGATGTGGAGAAAGAGGAACACTCCTCCACTGTTGGTGGGATTGCAAAATGGTAAAACTGCTCTGGAAATCAGTGTGGTGGTTCCTCAGAAAATTGGGCATGTCCCTTCCAGAGGACCCTGGCAAACCACTCCTGGGCATATACCCAGAGGATTCCCCTTCATACAATAAAGATACATGCTCCACTATGTGTATGTATAGCAGCCTTGTTTATAATAGCCAGAAATTGGAAGGAGCCCAAATATCCCTCAAAGGAGGAATGGATACAGAAAATGTGGTATATTTATACAATGGAATACTACTCAGCAATTAAAAATAATGAATTCATGCAATTTGTAGGTAAATGGTTAGACCTGGAAAATATCATCCTGAGTGAGCTAACCCAGTCACAAAAGAATACACATGAAATGCAATCACTGATAAGTGGATATTAATGAGCCCAGAAGCCCTAAATACTCAAGGCACAATTAGCAAGTCAAATGATTCCCAAGAAGAAAGGAGAGGACCCTGGGCCTGTAAAGATTGGATCCAGTTTTGTAGAGAAACCATGGGGGGAGGGGGAATGATTGGGGAATAGTTGGGGGGATAGGAATTATGGGACATAGGGAGGGGGAACTGGGAAAGGGGAAAGCCTTTGGAATGTAAACATAGAATATAGAAAATAAAAATTTAAAAAAAAATAATGGTGACAAGAAACAAGAATACTACACAATGATCAAAGGAAGACACAATTATAGGAAGATATGCACTTAACATTACAGATTCTACTATATGAACGATTGATAAAAATAATGAGTAAATGGGTAACAATACAAAAATTGTAGCCTATTTCAATATCTCATTGTAAATTCTATATAGATTAACCAACAAAAACTGTGCTGAAGTAGATATGAATCACATCATAGAGGAAAAAAAACTAAATAATAATAAAAAAAAAAACAGAACAAAACAGAGTACTTGATATGGCAGAATACATGAGTCCACTGGTTCACACATGGCATGCTTGCTAAATAGTACACTGGTGAAGTCAGAAAAGGAGTGCTACCAGTGTAAGAGATTGAAATCTTATCATCTTTTTTGTTTGTTTGGTTTTGTTTTGTTTTCTGGAAGTCAGAAACCAGACACTGACAAAAAATAGGGAAATTCTTAAAGAGATGGAAATCAAGCATCCTCTTACATAATCTATTTCAAAGCAGGAGTCAGAAAATAACCCAGAAACCCTGGAGGCAAATGTAAATGGAGGAAAGTTTGTGAAGCTGTAGGACACAGAGTAAAACAATAGCAAAGGGAAGCTCATAATGATAAATACTTGAAAAATAAATCTTAAATTAGCAACCAGCTCTTTGCCTCAAGGAACTGGAATAGGAAGAACAAACTAAGTGCTAAGCTGGCAGAAGTAAACAATACAAATAAGACAATTATGAATAGTAAGCCAATAATTGATAATTGAAACTAAGAGTTTGTACCTTTTAAGAGATCAACCGAATTCATAAACTATAAGACTAAAACTTAAGGAAGACAACTAAAATTAGGAACAAAGATGAATCACCTCAATGCATGTTACAAAGTAAGAAGGATGGTAGAGACCAATAGAAAATCATTTATCTGCTAGTTGGATAACAAAAAAGAGATAGACAATGTTTTGAAATATACAATCAACACTGAATCATAAAAAAATGACTAAGCTTACAACTCAGTGAGGATGATGAAGCAATGATAAGCTGTCCTTACAAGGAAAAGGCTTTGCATGAAAATCGAAACATCTATAGAAGAGCTAAGACCCAGTGTTCCCTAAACTCTTCCCAATAATCATGCTATACTCAAAAGAATCTACCTAAAAAGTCAGCATTCACTGAGTTCAAAACCAAGGACATCCTGAAACAAAACCATAAACTAGAATTCCTGATAGCTATTATTGTATAAACCCTATTTAATCAAATTTACCCACACAGTGGAAGGATTATATTGCATGATTATGTGGTATTTATACGCAGAATATAATGATGTCTTAACTTAGGATATTCAATCAACATAATAAACACACTAATAAGACAAAAGGGGAAGGGAAAAAACATAAGATCATCTCGATTTATGCAGAAAGAACATTTGACAATAGCAAGTACTTTCACTAGATAAAGACCCTTAATAAGCTAGTAACAGTAATAAACCAAAGCAGGAAAGATGGGTGATAAACTAGGAATTTCATCAAGGTTCCAAGGAGAGTAATACAGACTAACTCTTGTGTTACCCAGTGGCTTCTGGTTTTACTTGATCATAAAGTCATTCTGTTGGAGGCATCTGATTTATAGTCTTGTATATTAAAAGAGAAAAAATGAAACACTTTCCTAACAACCTTTTGACAAGTGAATGGAGTACTACCAAAAAGAATATCAGTAATGCTAAGACACATAATTACTACTTCCTCTTGTTGAGTCCAGATCCATACTAGGGTAGACCATTCTGTCTGAGATTCTTCTAGAAGCCCACACTTGCACTTTCTGTTGTATTAGTGTCTTCTGGGTGCCTATCTTACTCTTAACCCTAATTCACAAACTACATTGTCTTAAAATTTGTTTTCTGCATGGAAGATATGAATGCCTATGTCTGTTAAAGTGAATGGATCAGGACATGTATACACCACTCCACGTCAAGCCTGCCAGGAGAGATGATCCAGCAGTTGAGGTCCCAGTGAAGGATACTTCCAGGTGAACCACCACAGGAACGATGACGAAAGGTCATTCCACACCCTTTTAGTACACAGAAACTGATACTCCAGTGCTGCTGATCCTGCTTGCTTGCTGCTTACACTTTGATGCACCAGCCACTAGTCCCCTTATTATCTGGGTACCCCCAGGGGGCAATGTGATGAGCTTATCATCAAGTTCACAGTGGCTGGCAAGAAAACAATTGGATTGCAGGTTCTTAGCTTCTCTCTCCCCAAACTTAACACAGAACTAGTAATTACTGGAAAGGGACTCCATAGCCTATTCCCACCTCTACAACTGCACTGTAACCCCTACTCTTTCAGGATACATGTTGCCCCCAGATAATGCTTGTAGGGCTTGTACTGCAGGGCTTATCGCATGCTTTAATGCCATGGTTGTAAATATAACTGAGGATTTTATGTGCTGTTCAGCTTGTACTCTGAGTGACCTATTACTCTAGGGAGAATATCTTCAAACAGTTAGCACCCCCCAAACAATCTGGTTCAAAGGGTGGTCATTTACACTTTGTTACTAGTTTCTTACCTTGTCATAGGCAAGGCTGGAGCTCTAGTGTAGGGCCTCAGAAATATTCCAAGGATTCAAAATGGCCCATTACTGAAAGGGGGAGTTAAAAAGACTAGGCTGATTCCATGATAGGCTTCAAATTGACAGTTTAAAGAGACTAGGCCTAAAACTCTGTTTCCAAGAACTGGGCAAGTCCAGGCAAGTCCAGGACTCAGAAGCTGCCCTGCCACCTGGTCTGAGGCAAGGACAATAGGTCAGCAGCAGTTTCTAGATTTCCTCAGCAATCTTCAGACCTCCCCAGCAAGTTTTAGCCCCCACACCCTACTAATGTAATGTCTGCAGAGATGGACCCAACAGTTTAACATAGAGGTCACCTATCCCTGAATTCCACAATGTGCTTTAAATCAAGCCTACATGCTCAATTGCTTATCTCTCTATCTTGGTAATGGGGAGACCACAGAATGCTCAACTTCTGCAGAATAAAATACTATTTGCATTTACATGCTATTTGAGTCAAAGGGGTCATTTTTTGGCTAACCATTACCCTTAAACTATCAAATATTGAGAGAAGAAAAAAATGAACATTTCTGGTTTAATTGTGGAAATATTTCTGTTAAATGATTTACAGATTCAATATACTTTTTATTACAATTGAAAAGAAATATTTTCAGCAACAGAAGAAGGAAAAGAAAGAAAGAAAAAAAGAAAGAAAGAAAGAAAGAAAGAAAGAAAGAGAAGGAAAGAAAGAAAGAGGAGAGAGAAAGAAAGAAAGAAAGAAAGAAAGAAAGAAAGAAAGAAATCCTTAAATCTTCATGGGAACTCAAGGGATTCAAGATCAAAAGCAATCTTGAGAAAAGAGAATAAAGTTGGAGTCCTCATATGTCTTGATTTCTAATCTGTTTACCAAACATCTATTAAACAGCAGTAATTAAGACCTTTGAATTCTAGCAAAAAGATAGAGAACACTGACTCAAAAATAAGCCTTGTTTATATGACCACATGATTCTCAAGAATGCTAGCTTTAAACAATAGACAAGTGGATAATCTTCTACAAAGAATAATGGAATTAAACACACTATCTGAATGAGCAGGATCCTGACTGCTCTCCATATACACAAATTAGCTTAAAATATATTAAGGACTTAATTTCTGACCTATAAATCAGGCACATTTAAATGGTGTCCTTTATAAGAGTTGCATTGGTCATGGTGTCTGTTCACAGCAACGAAACTCTAAGACATATGGGAACAGAGGTGGGGGGTTGGAAGAGAGAGAATTAAAGAGGAAGAAGAGTGGGGTGTGGTGGGGTAGCAAGCAGTCCTCTTATACACTCTTGTACCTGGCTAACACAGTGGCCAAGGTAGTAATGGTGATAGGTGATTGACACAAGCTATGTAGATAGCTGTTGGGTGGAGCCTAGATTAATTAATTATCTATAAGCCAATAGCAACAGAATAAGCTGGGCAACTTATAAGAAAACAAACATTGATTTCTCATATTCCAGGAAATGTGAAATTCAAGACCAAGGCATCAGGAGTTTTCTTAGGATAGAACAACCTTTCTAGATATAGGTAGAGCTCTCTTTGTGCCCTCAAATGAAGAAAGAATTAATAGCTCACTAATGTCTCTTTTATGAGAACTCCAGTCTTATCATGAATGCTCTTTATGAGCTAATTATCTTTTCTTATAAGACCATCATTTTCAGTGACCAATTCCAACATTTGATTATCAAGACATACAGACTTCAAATAAGCATTTCTCCAAAGAACATATGACAATAGCACTAAGCATCTAACAAATTGCTCACTGTCCCTAAATATTAGAGAAATGAACAAAAAGAACCATGATGCGATACCATTTCACAATCCTCAGAATGGCCAGCGTCACTCTCTTAGATTTCTTGGTTAAGACCTTGATACTTCTAAGGAACACATTATAGGTTTGGTATATAAAACATTCTACCCAAATTTCAAGTTTTTCTCCAGAAGGAAAACAGGAATCTCACTAGTCAAGGGTAGTAAACAGGAAATGAGCCAATGGCTGACTATATGTCCTGGAGAAGAATAACTTGGATTCTTGATGGCCATAACCAACAGTATCTTCATAATGTTGGAAGTAAACAGTTGATGGGTGTGGGAGTTCTAACCAGCCAAAGGACAAAAAGAAGTTTAGCCTGTGGAGCCTGCCTTCAAGCTGCAAAGAGAGCTTCAGTTTTTTTTTAAAGTCATCTTCCTGGGTTGGGTGTAAACAGATGCTGGGTGTGGCCACCCATTCTAATCAGCCAAAGGAGAAAATGAAAGACATTTGGATTGTGCAAGTCTGTGGGCAAACTTTGTAGAAAGCTTTGGGAGTTTGGAGTAGTTACCACTCATGTTGGGTAGACTTGCTGATTTTACAATGGTTTCTGAGTTATCCCTGATCCTTTTAAGTAACTCCTCACCCATCTTTCTGTTTGTAACCCCAAATAAAAACAAAAAGAAATCAAACAAGGAACTGATTCCTAACATGGAAGGGAGAGATCCCAGAGGACCCTATCTAAAGACAAAGGGCTATAGACAAATTAGGAATGCTGAACACCGGATCTCTCTCTCTCTCTCTCTCTCTCTCTCTCTCTCTCTCTCTCTCTCTCTCTCTCTCTCTCTCTCTCTCTAGGGATGAGCTCCGGATTGGTTACTCAATACCAAATGAGCAACACTGAAGTCATACAGATAAGTAACACTAAATGAACAGCTTATATCTAACAACTGAAAAAAAAAAGATAAAAGAAAAAAAGAGGCCATGGTTTTGAACTGGAATAAGGAGGGAGGGCACAGAGAAGGGGTTGAAGACAGGGAGAGGAAAAAATATTAAAAATTACATTTTAATTTTAAATTTGTTTAAACACTTTTTTTAAAAACTCAATTATTTACCAAATTGGACACTGGTATAATCATTACCTTAGTGTTCTATGGGCTGCCTTCCTGGAATGAGTTGACATATATGTGCTGTGTTTTCCCCAGCAAAAGTCTGTCACAATCAGTATGCATGTAAAAGTATACACACATTTATGTAAATATATATATTTCAGAAGCCATCTAGGAAAGGCTATGTCAAGCAAGTGGGTTTTCTGGAGACGGCCCACCATTTGGTATGGCTGTGATGGGTGAGCGCTGCGATGCAAAGTCCTGAGAAACATTATCCTAATATTGTTTCTTGCTGTTTGATATGCCTTTTCCTGTCATTATTAGATAGCCTAATGACCGCTGGGCATCAGCCCACCCTATTGGGCCGACATAAAAATTGTTGCTTTAAACTTATAATAGTCAAGGAGCGTGATTCAGTCAGAGGTTGAGAGAGAAGACAGATCCACTCTATCAGCTTGGACAGAAGTTTGAGCCTGAAGAGCTGAGTTGAATCAGCCAGCTAGAATTCAGAAAGAATAATGGTAAACTGAGGAAAGCAGTAACGGATATGAAGTCAGCTGCAATCAGGGCCAAAGCAGATTTGCTTTTGGTAATTCTCTGATCTTCTTTAATACTTTACTAGTTTGACTCCTTCTCATTCTCTAATTGGTTCTGTCTTCATCTGTGTCTAGCTTGTTTTCTCCACAACCTGTCTATCTATAAGTATACTGGTAAAACTGTCTCCTTTCTCTTTCTATGCACTGCCCCTCAAGTATCTTCCCATTTCTCTCTCTTATTGTGAGAGTTAGGTATATGTATTGTCAAGTCTTTCTCTGATTCATCACTTTGTACACCACTCAATTAGACATCACATTCAAACAAGGGTGCTTCCTTCTACAAATTAAATTGACCTTTATTGTTTGGAATTAAAGGTGTGTAGTAAGAGTATGTCTATATTCCAGCTAGAGGTATTAAAGGTATGTGCTAAGGCTGAGCCACACCACAACAAAAAACAGGTATATCCAGTAAACAACACAATTGTAAGGATCACAGTGTGATCAAATATCCTGCAATAGATGATGGACTGGCTTATGAAGTTTCAAAAGAATGTTTGATAGTCTCAAAGATTATTAAAGGCTATGTGTGTATCATATTAGAATTAGAAATATAGAGAAGTGAACCTTTATTTTGCTGTAACATCAATGCTATATTAGGTTGGAATGAAAAATAAACAGTGACTAATAAAAGACCAGCATCACAGAGCTGAAATATTATAGTTCCCCACAGTCAACACACAGGAACTGTGGTCCACGGTGGTCTAAGGTTACACTTCAAGCTAGGAACAAATCTAGATGATATATAAGTTTCCCACATTGTATTGCTTTTGTAGGCATGAAAGGGTAATGAAAAGTAGTTGATGCTTGGAACAATGTGTTCAGAAAGCCATTGATAAACTGAGAAGCCTTAGTTAGAGTGGGGGTTCCAGGATTGAGAGACTCATGAGAGAGACTGAGGCTTGGTACCATCTATCAAGGTCATAGTCCCTAAAAGGGCTATGCAAGACCTTTGGTGAAAGTGCCAGCGCAGTTTCAATGGAGACCCCAGGATATTAGAGATGCTGTTATTGTGAGACATGCATCAAGGGCAGTGTCGGGTGTGGAGTGGAGCCAGCCTGTACCTGAAAGAAACTGTTTATGGCAGATGGCTGAGATAGAGAAGTAGAGTTGTCCATGCCTAGAAAATTGTGAGCCCCAGATGCCTGCCATTGATTTATAGCATTTTTCCCCACTAGTAAATATGGTTTTGGTGATTCAACTGCCTGGTTCTTCTCTTTGGAAATAAGAAAATGCATAACTAAGTTTCTTACTTTACAAGAGGCCAAACTTGAGATACTAGAGTTTTTTAAAAAGAGCTTTTAACCTAGAATGTTTTATTGGTGACCTTTACATTAGATCTTGAGAGTAAACAAGACAAAACAAGTTATGTTTTAATAGTGATATATTTATGTATCAAAAAGTCAAGGGGTCCCTTGAACTGGTTAGTTTCCTCCCATTGTGTATTAGTTACTTTTCTATTGTTGTAACAAAATACCATGACCAGAGCAAGATACACACACACACACACACACACACACACACACACACACATATATACACACACACACACATATATATATGTGTGTGTGTGTGTATATATATATATATATATATATATATATATGTATATATATACATGAGTTTAAATGGGCTGATGATTTAGAGAGGTAGAGTCTATGATGGTTTAACAAAGGAATATAGGCAGGAACAGCTGACAATTCACATCTTGTTCCACAGTAGGAAGCAGACAGAAAACATTGAGGATGGCATGCTTCTCTTAAAACTTAAAATTTCACAAGTGACACATTTCCATTGACAAGACCACTCTTCATAAACCTTTTCTAATAATTTCACCAACTAGGGAACCAACTCTTCAAGCATAAGAGCCCACTAGAGCCATTGTCATTCAAACCACCATACAAGATCTCTACTTAAGTTCCTGCCAAAAGCTCTCGACATGATGTCTTTCTATAATGGGATATAGCTTGTAATGTGAAACAAATCCTTTCTTTCTCAAGTTTCTTTGGGTCATTGAATCTAACAGAGAAGCCAACTAGGAAAAGAGGCATGGGGAAATACACACTGGGAAAAGGTCTGAGGAAAAATTTGAAGATGATAGAAATATATACCCTGATGAGACTAGTAGATATACAGGTAGGTCAAAGTAATTTACATATATGTATATGTATATATGTGTGTGCATATAAATTCTTATGAATCATAAAATTCTGAAATTAATCTTTTTGCATCCAATAAAAGAAATAGATTTTTACTGTGGACAATAGTGAAATAAATGATTGGCAACTATTTACTGGTTTGGTTCTAGATCAGTAAAAATCATTCCATTAAAATGAAAAGAAATATCTGAAACAATTTGTTTGTCGGAGAATTGCACTATCAAAATGCTACTAGCTATTCAAAATAGCAAATAACAATGTATTATGGTGTATGTTTTGAGGATACAGAAGTAAAATATAAGACAACTACATTGTAATAGATGGAGGGCATAAAACCAATTATATAGTTTAAAATATCCTCAGGTAATTCAACATATTCCTTTAATATATCATGTCAGAGTTTAAAGAATATTTATTTTACTTTCTAACACAATAATTCAACTATAAAAACATAAGCATAATTTAGCTGAAAATCAATTCAGAGGATAAAAAGGGATGCTAATAATACTGGTCCATTTTGCCTAAAGAAGTTCAGTAAGCACCTGAACAAAGTAATTAAGAAAGAGGAGGCTTTAGACTACATAATGATTGTACTTCAATTAAACAACAGAACATTGTGAAAGTGCATTAAGAAAAGATCTAGCCATATGCTTTTTACCAAAGGCATACCTTAAACATAGAACACAGACGGCCTTAAATGTTAAGAGTAAAATGAAAAGAATACATTAAACAAGAGAAGGCTAATGTATTTATTCTCAGACATCGAAGCATAACTTAAGATACAAAGTATGGTACAGATGAAGGTTACATTGAATGAGAGAAAAAACAAAACAAACACCAGCACATTTAGAAGACACGAGAAAGACTATTCCTCACACTTTCAACACTCTCTAGTTGCCCATAATTCTTTGTCTAGGCTTGGGGTATCCAATTGTTGTCCATTGATGTCAGTAGGTCTGTTGGTGTTTTCCTTGTGAGTGATAGATTCAGGCAGCCTTATTGGTGAGAACTCATGGGTATACCTTTTCTGACATAACCTTCTTAAGGTAGAAGACACCAATTTATTACTCTATAAAAAATGATCAGTCATATATTGCTACCAGGACACAGCTAGAGAGGCCCAGGTAGAGAGATTCCATCCGGGGCTACCATCATGCGGGTGGATCCCCCAGGCTCTTGCCACCAGCCAGGGCCAGGGCTAAGGCTCCACGGGATTTCTCCACGCCCTCCAGCCTTGTAACAAGGCAGCTAGGAGCAGCCTGCCCCGCAGTCCCTTACAGCAGCGGTCACAGTAGGTCTCCATATTGCTACCAGGACACCACTAGAGAGGCCCAGGTAGACAGATTCCATCTGGGGCTACCATCACGCAGGTGGATCTGCCAGGCTCTCACCATCAGCCAGGGCCAGGACTGAGGCTCTGCGGGACTTCTCCATGCCCTCCGGCCTTGCACTAAGGCAGCTGGGAGCAGCCTGCCCCACAGTCCCTTATAGCAGCAGTCACAGTAGGTCTCCATATTGCTACCAGGACAAGACTAGAGAGGCCCAGGTAGACAGACTCAATCAGCAGCTACCATCACTCGGGAGGATCCTCCAGGCTCTACCCATTAACCAGGGTAAGGGCGGCATCTGGCGGGACATCTCCTCGCCCTCCGGCCTTGCACCAACTCGGTTGGGAAACGCCCTCCCTGATGTCCCCTCAGCACTCGCAGAGGCAGTCTTTATCTTGCAGCATGGTCACCAGTAGAGAAACAACAAGTGGGCCCAGCCTCGTGGGATGTTCAAACACCAGCCAGTGACAACAAGGCCAACTAACGTCAGAGATAACCAGATGGCAAAAGAAAAACGAAGGAACGTTACTAACAGAAATCAAGGCAGCATGACAGCATCTGAACCCAGTTTGCCAACAACAGGAAGCCCTGGATACCCCAAAACACCAGAAAAACAAGATTTGGATCTAAAATCACTGATCAGGATGCTGGTAGCAGAATACATAGATAAAACTCTTAAAGAAATACAGGAGAAAATGGATCAAAAGTTAGAAGCCTTTACAAGGCAAGCACAAAAATCACTTAAAGAAATTCAGGAGAATATGGATCAAGAAACAGAAGCCAATAAGGAGTAAAGACAAAAATCACTTAAAGAAATACAGAAGAACGTGGGTCAACAAGTAGAAGCTATGAAAGAGGAAACACAAAAATCTCTTAAAGAAATACATGAAAACACAATCAAGCAAGCAAAAGATCTGAGCATATCCATCCAGGTTCTAAAAACAGAAGTAGAAACAACTAAGAAATTGCAGAGGGAGAAAACATTGGAGATAGAAAACCTTGGGAAGAAATCAGGGGCCATAGATACAAATATCAACAAAAGAATAAAAGAAATAGAAGAAAGAATCTCAGATGCCGAAGATACCATAGGAACCATTGATTCAACAGTCAAAGAAAATACTAAATGCAAAAAGGTTGTAACCCAAAACATCCAAGAAATCAAGAACACAATAAGACCACACCTAAGGATTATAGGGATAGATGAGAGTGAAGATTTACAAGTTAAAGGGCCAGCAAATATTTTCTACAAAATTGTGGAAGAAAACTTCCCAACCTGAAGAAAAAGATGCCCATGAATATACAAGAAGCCTACAGAACTCCAAACAGACTGGACCAGAACAGAAATACAGCCCGTCAGATAATCAAAACCCCAAATGTACTAAACAAAGAAAGAATATTAAAGGCAGCAAGATAAAAAGTAACATATAAAGGAAGACCTATCACAATTACACCAGACTTCTTACCTGAGACCATGAAAGCTAGAAGATCCTGGGCAGATATCATGCAAACTCTAAGAGAACACAAATTTCAGCCAAAACTACTTTACCCAGCAAAACTCTCAATCGCCATAGATGGAGACATCAAGGTATTCAATTAGACAACATAAGGAAGTCAAAGGGATACAAATTGGAAAGGAAGAAGTCAAATTATCATTATTTGCAGATGATATGATAGTTTACTTATGCAACCCAAAAAACTCCACCAGAGAACTTCTACAGCTGATAAACAACTTCAGCAAAGTGGCTGGTTATAAAATTAACTCAAGCAAATCAGTAGCCTTCCTGTACTCAAAGAACAAGCAGGCTGAGAAACAAGTTAGGGAAATAACACCCTTCACAATAGCCACAAACAATATAAAGTACCTTGGTGTAACTCTAATGAAATAAGCGAAAGATCTGTATGACAGGAACTTCAAGCCCTTGAAGAAAGAAATCGAAGAAGACCTCAGAAGATGTAAAAATATTTCATGCTCTTGGATTGGCAGGATCAATATAGTAATAATGGCCATCTTGCCAAAAGCAATCTACAGATTCAATGCAATCCCCATCAAAATCCCAACTCAATTCTTCATAGATCTAGAAAGAGCAATTCTCAAATTCATCTGGAGCAACAAAAAACCCAGGATAGCTAAAACTATTCTCAACAATAAAAGGACTTCTGGGGGAATCAATATCCCTGACCTCAAGCAGTACTACAGAGCAATTGTGTTAAAAACTGCATGGTATTGGTACAGCAACAGGCAAGTAGATCAATGGAATAGGATTGAAGACCCAGAAATGAACCCACAGACTTATGGTCACTTGATCTTTGATAAAGGAGCTACAACCGTCCAGTGGAAAAAAGATAGCCTTTTCAACAGGTGCTGGCAAGGATGTGGAGAAAGAGGAAAACTCCTCCACTGTTGGTGGGATTGTAAGAGGTACAACTGCTCTGGAAATCAGTCTGGTGGTGCCTCAGAAAATTGGGCATGTCACTTCCAGAGGACCTTGGCATACCACTCCTGGGCATATACCCAGAGGTTCCCCGCATGCAATAAAGACACATGCTCCATTATGTTCATAGCAACCTTACTTATAATAGCCAGAAGTTGGAAGGAGCCCAGATATCCTTCAAAGGAGGAATGGATGCAGAAAATGTGATATATATATATAATATGATATATATATATATATATATATATATATATATATATATAATGGAATACTACTCAGCAATTAAAAATAATGAATTCATGCAATTTGTAGGCAAATGGTAAGATTTGGAAAATATCATCCTAAGCGAGTTAACCTAATCACAAAAGAATACACATGAAATGCAATCACTGATAAGTGTATATTAATGAGCCCAGAAGCCCTAAAAACTCAAGGCACAATTAGCAAGTCAAGTGATTCCTAGGAAGAAGAAAGGAGAGGACCCTGGGCCTGAAAAGATTGGATCCAGTTTTGTAGGAGAGTACCAGAACAGAGAAATGGTGGGGGGGGTGATTGGGGAATAGATGGGGTCAGAGGACTTATGGGACGTATGATGGGGGGGAACTGGGAAAGGGGAAAGCCTTTTGAATTTAAACAAAAATATAGAATAAAAAAATGAAAAAAATGATCAGTCCAGAATACATATAATACAAGCGACATTACATGGGTTAAGCATATTATATTTATATATTTAATATATATACACATATATGCATATATACATATACACACATGTGTATACTAACACACATAAACACATCACATATGCAGTTAAAGAAACAAAAAGGTCACAGGTTTTAAACGGAGCATGAGTGGCCACATGGGATGTGTTCAATGGAGGAAAGATAAGGAAATGACATCATGACATTATAATCTCTGTGGTAGTTTTAATGAAAATGGTCTCCATAGGCTCATATATTTGAATGCTTGGTCAATACGCAGTAATACTATTTGAAAGGGTTAGACTGTATGATCTTGTTAGGAAATATATTAGTGAATGTGGACATGTCTTCAAAAACCTAATCGAGGCCGAGTGGCTCTCTCTTCCTGTTGTTTGTGGATCTGGATGTAGAACTCTCAGCTCCAGTATTATGTCTTCCTGCACGCCACCATGCTTCCCACCATAACGACAATGACTAAACCTCAGAAACTCAGAGCAAGCCCCCAGTTAAATGCTTTCCTTTGTAAGAATCATTGTACTGCTCTGCATCTGCTCCAATTTATTGCTAAATGAAGTCTCGCTGTTCTCTTTGACGACAGAACAGTGAGAGCAGGAGCTGTCCTTGGCTCTTTTGCCTATTTGTGGGACCCTTTAGCTCCTGCTGAGTTACTATGTCCAGCTTTGATACGATGGTATGTTGTACTGGTTTAAATATTATGGGGTTAATAAATAATTCTGGAAATCAATGCAGTAGTAGTTACATTTTAACCAGCTTTTATCCAAATAAAAGACACAAAGACCTTGAGGGTTACAATAAGCTTTAAACACTGGGCCTGGGCAGATATCAACCCTCTAAGCTATTTTGTCTGCTTTCATGCCTTGAACACCAATGTATTACTTGCCGTATATTTTGCTTGTGCTGCTCCTGCTTCATCAGCCCAGCCCTCATGGCTCATGCTCAGGTTCCGTATTACCCCATGGTGACTTCCTCCTTCTTTCATTCTTCTTTCTTTTGTGAGGATCCTTACTGGAGGCCCTAGGCCTGGGAACCTTTCCCTTGCTTACTTTTTTTTCTGTCCAGCTCTTCTGCGGAGCTACATGCTGTCAGCAACCATTATTAAATAATTAGGGATAATTGGGAGGCAAGATTTATACAACAAAGGCTGCTGCACATAAGAATCTGCTTGTCTTGGGGCAGCCAGATCTTGGGATACAGAATTTAGCATTTGAATACACAGCAACAGACTAAAACCCAACACTATGTGCCCTGTCTTATTGTAGCTTGTTATAGCGTAAGTGGTTAAAGACCCTGAGAAGTATGCTCTTTTCTGAGGGGAGGTAGGAGGGCTGAGGGGAATGGAGGATTAACTGCAGCCAGGGTATGAGAGGATTCAAAACAGAAAGAAAGAATTTGTTATGGTTATGTTGTGTCTTCTCAGCAGTAGAACACTGACTAAGATCATCTTAAAAACTGAGAATATTAATATTAAAAATAAAAAATGTGTAAAAATAAAATAAAAAATATATTTAAAAATAAGGAAGACAGTACTATTCCCAACACATGTATGCAGCTAAGGCAGACACCAGTTTCACTTCCTCTGAATGCTAACACTGGAAAAGGTGATGCCAAATTCTCTAGTAAGTGCAGTGGTTAAAATTACAGATCAAGTTGAAAGACAGAATATCCAGATTAAGTACTATTTAGGGATATGTAAAAATGTTTCCAGATAGAGTTAGGATTCTCTCCTTGTTGGTCACAGTTCCTTCACTGTATTGAGGGTTGGAATAGAACAGAAAGCAGAGCAAGGAAGAATTTACCCTTTCTTCTCCCTCACCATTGGAGCTAGGATACTCTGCCCCATCTCATTCTACCCTCAGAATGAAATTCGCCTATCTGGGGTCTCTGTTTTAAAGTCTTTGAACTCAAGCATAATTGTATCACCCATTTTGATAAGTGTCTAGCCTACAAGTGGTAGAGCATGGGTTTTCTCAGTTATGATCTTCATAGGTAAAACAGATCTTACTATCAGATTTACCTGTATCTCCAAGCAGATGTGATGGAACATGCCTGTCAACCCAGCACTTGGGAGATGAAATCAGGAAAGGGATATGCCATTCTCATCAGGTCCCAAATTCCTTAGGTCCCCAAATGATAATTTGGACTCAGTTTAGGCTGGACACTGACAGGGTAAACACTCCATATGTTTCAGCGACCTTTTAAAGTAGGATTCTGTTTGCCTGGGAAAGCTATTACTGTATCTGCTCCTTCAGCCCCCACATCCCCCAATATCCAGAGCCAGCATCTAGTTCTGTGTTAACTCAATCAGCCCTCCAACAGATCAGAGCCCCATGATAGATTCCAGCTGTTCCAGCTAACGGGCCATCCTTCTATGGCAGCAGAACCCGTCTAGTGGGCAGGACTCTCCCAATGGTTTTGCTATACCTTTTGCTTCTGTAGCCCTAAAACTTGCCAGTCTGTTTCTACCTTGGCCTTTTTTCTCTTCTCCTCTCTGTCTCTGAGGAGTAGCCAGGTCTGATTACCCCAGACGCCTCTGTATATTCTCTCCTCCTCCTGCTTACTCTTCTTTCTCATCTATAATAAAACTTTCCTACTAATAATAGAATGGTCTTGTCTATAGTTTCTTTACTGTGACCCTTTGCATACAATTCTTAAGAATATAGAAAAACTGAAGTTGGATAACTACATAAAACAATAGATTTCATTTTGAAATGTTCACACTTGTGTAAACGTGCTTTGATCACCTTCACTTCCTGCTATCCTTTTTTCCCTTTCATCCCATTCTCTTCTGAAATCTCTCTTGCATTTATGTTTCGAATATAGGTGTATGTTCTGGTTTCTTAATATGAGAGAAAATATATTTGCCCTTGAGGGTCTGGCTTATTTCACATAACATCATGACTCTGGCCCTATTCTATTATTTTTGTTTCCTTAAAATGAGAAAATTCCATTCTTGTTTGTGATTGGAAACACCTCCACTGTATATTTAACACTAAAAATGTGCCTTCTTAGATTTTCTCGAGCTTACATATGTATGAACATTATAATATTGTTTAAATGAAAAGTGGGTCATTTTTAACCTGATTTAAGTAAAATAGATTCTAGACACATTTGTGTTTCTATCTCAGAAGAACCCAAGAATGTTCACCTCTCTTTTTCCTGGATGCTCTAGACTGGAGTTAACCTGTTGACAGAAGCAAGAGTTCTCAATCTACTACAGTGACATACTAACATGGACTTACTAATTCCAGTTTTAAATAGATGCATCTAAATGAAACTTAAAGCAAGAACATGGAATCTACCCTAATATGTTGGCTATTCTTGGTTTTCAACTTGACTACAACTAGAATTAACTAAAACCTAAATGCTGGGTACACCTGTGAGGGACTTTATCCTAATTAAATCATCTGAAGTGAGAAAGACCCACTGGTTTATTTTTTTTAAGATTTTTTTAAATTTTCTATATTCTTTGTTTACATTCCAAAGGCTTTCCCCTTTCCCAGTTCCCCGCTCACACATATGTCCCATAAGTCCTCTTCCCTTCGCCCACTCCCCAATCACCCCCCCACACACACACACCACCATTTCTCTGTTCTGATACTCTCCTACAAAACTGGATCCAGTCTTTTTGGGACCAGGGTCCTCTCCTTCCTTCTTCTTGGGAATCTTTTCATTTGCTAATTGTGCCTTGAGTATTCAGAGCTTCTGGGCTCATTAATATCCACTTACCAGTGATTGCATTTCATGTGTATTCTTTTGTGATTGGGTTAACTCACTTAGGATGATATTTTCCAGATCCAACAATTTGCCTACAAACTGCATGAATTCATTGTTTTTAATTGCTGAGTAGTATTCCACTGTATAAATACACCACATTTTCTGTTTCCATTCCTCCTTTGAGGGATATCTGGGATCTTCCCAACTTCGGGCTATTATAAATAAGGCTTCTATGAACATAGTGGAGCATATGTCTTTATTGCATGCAGGGGAATCCTCTGGGTATATGCCCAGGAGTGGTATGACAGGGTTCTCTGGAAGTGTCATGCCCAATTTTCTGAGGAACCGCCAGACTAATTTCCAGAGCGGTTATACCATCTTGCACTCCCACCAAAAGTAGAGGAGTGTTCCTCTTTCTCCACATCCTCACCAGCACCTGTTGTCTCTTGAGTTTTTAATCTTAGCCATTCTGACTGGTGTGAGGTGGAATCTCAAGGTTGTTCTGAAATAAATTTCCCTGATGACTAAGAATTTTCACCTGAAGAAATTCGGATGGTTGAGAAACACCTTAAGAGACCCATTGGTTTTCAAATTCACTTTCCATCCCAATTTTTCTCCCACTCTCTGTCACCTCCTCCACAATGGAATCATCTCCTGGATATCCTCCAACTCTGACACTTCAAATCTCTGTAAGTCTATGTGGATCCTCTTCCACTCAGTACAGACAAGGTAGCCCAGCTAGAAGAACATTTCCCACAGGCCAGTAAGTTTTTGGGATAGCCTCCTCTCAAGTTGTTTGGGACACACATGAAGTTGTCAGACTCTCCTGAAGACTGAGCTGCACATTTGCTATATATATATGTCAGGGGCCTAAGTCCAGTCCACGCATGCTCTTTGGTTGAGGGTACAGTCTCTGAAAGTCCTAACGTCCCAGGTTACTTGATTCTGTTGGTCTTCCTGTGAAATTCCCACCCCTACTGGGTTGCTCAATCCTTTACCCAACTCTTCCATAAGAGTCCCCAAACTCCATCCGCTGTTTGGCTGTGAGTCTGAATCCATCTGAGTCAGCTTCTGTGTGGACCTTCTCAGAGGGCAACCTTGCTAGGCTCCTGTCTGCAAGCATAACAGAGCATCATTAATAGTGTTAGGGATTGGTGCTTGCCAATGAGATGG